>OY720356.1:2402500-3002500 GCA_963082945.1 Cerastis leucographa
CAGGGGGTGCCCTTAGCGAGCTGTCGCTTAACTCAGATAATTTTGCTGCCCTGGCTGGAGGCCTTAAATTCTAGGCATCCATAGGATTAGACCGGTTAAGCAGTAGCCAGCCTCAGAGGCTGAATTGCGAGATGCCACAAACAAAAAAAAATAAAAAGATGTTCAAAAAAAAAAAGTTGGTACTTTGACCTCCAGTATCTCAGTAACAAGACGGTTCCTCCAAGATGAAAAAAAACTCAATGACGTAGAGGGCAAGTCACTTTTGGCTTCGTTAGGGGTATTTCTACACCCATTATGTATTAAATAAAATATATCCTTAATAGTAGTTCATAGCGCATCTACTTTCAGAAGATTGGGTAACATTACGATGTTGAATGGCAAGTCGATATTGGCCAAATTTACCTATAGGTCAGCCCACTTTTCATTTGAAGCATAGACAAGTTTAACCCAAAACAGTAATAATTAAGTCTCTTTGTGATGGAGTATCCGAGCATCTACTTGTCTCACCTATTTCTGCTACATATCAGCGTTGCTGTGTTCAGTATGCATGTTTTAGTTACAGGAACATGTGATTAACTTTCGTCGTTTTCGCCTTGAATGGCAATGCATTTGGCTCCATTATAGTTTCTTATAGGCGAAGACCATTTACCATCAGGTGGCTGGTTTGTTTGCCATCTTAGATTAATAAGCTTCATCTATTGACGACTTTACTCTAAATTGCGGAAAAGCTCTTTGCCTTCGACAAGGTAAATATATTGTGTTAAAAACCATTACCAATGATCCGAGACCGTAAACAGTAGCAATTTACCAACGTTTTTCTCGCACCAGCCTAGGTCAAAGTACAAAAACAAACTGCCTTATGCTTACTTCATAGAAATAACTTTACTTACTTTTTCTACGTTAATTTAACACACAATAGCAGTTATAAACAAAAATCAATACATTTTAGATTTAAGTTAGTGTGCGAAAAATAAAATATTTAATTTAAGGAAGATTAATCCTTAATTCGAAGCAATACGTCTTACTTAACTGCACAACCGAATTTGTACTTTGTAGTTCGGTCACTCAAAATAATAATCATATCTATCCTTACTCTCATACACACCCCAATTGTACGTAATTTAAGGAAATTTCAACTTTATTTTAAAGAAATAAAGCTTACAATAGCTTACTATAGCAAAAAGTGCCGTGACAACTTTTCATAAGAAATTTTTCCGTCTAGCCCCCTTTCACAACGCGCGATAAGGAACTTCGCTCCAATAATGCATCTAGAATTTCGTAATACTAAAACCCAACACGAATTGGATGGCGGGGTCTTAGTTCGCTCACTTCGCTCGCTCACAAGACCCCTTCATCTACTACAACCTATCTACTACTACTATCTACTTCGAACATAATCTGTCCGAGACAGGGTACCGCAAGTCCCGAGCTTGCCTCGCTCGCCCTCGCATCCTATGTTTTCCTTGCTGCCATGCCTTTTTTACGATGTTGAGGAATTTTAGTGTTTATTTTAACTAAATAAAAGATCTACAATATAGTGGACTATTATTTTTCTGACTACACGAAACGAGTCGTCCCCGAATGAATCGAATAGCGCTCTCTCATTGGTGGTAGCGGCAATTGGCAGTTGCTATTTTCATGTTATAAGAATACCTACGTATTGATGTATTATTTTACATGCTAAGTTATATTAATTATGTTCTCGAGTTGATGCCTGAAATACATTTTTTAAAGGAACATACGTTGAAGCTGTAAAACGTAAAATGTTGGTGATCTGTAAAATCCGTGGCTGAGTTATTAATTTAGATGGTGATGCTGTAAGATCCAGGAGAGAAGTAAAAATAATTGTTGCTCTTTAAATGACGCTTTCTTTGAAATTTTAAGTTAGCATTGTATAAAAGACGAATTAGTTTAATACAAGACTTCTTATTTTCCCGTGGCTTACGAATAAAATTAGAGGTAGGGTTCGATGGGCAAATTTGCGGCTAGATTTATAATTTTCCTTCTGTAACACACTGCTTGATGAATAATGCAACGGTCCTTGAATGTCATGAATTCCTAGTACCACTGTTAATGTTCCGTTGATTCAACTATTGGTAATACTAACAAAACATTTCTTGGGCATAAATGGTTCAAGGAATCTTTATATTATACATGCATATTTAAAAAGTAAATTTATTTAGCTCTACATACAAACAAAACTTGAATGATGAGAAGTGGCGAAAGAAAACTAAACCTATACGAGTACAACCCTGTCATACTGCAATGGAAATAGATTTTCCAACTTCAATGAATCTGCCATCTTTTTCCTCAACGTCGTGCGAGGGAGATAGTGCAGTTTGTGACGTCACAGGTCTTTGCGTGTCCTACTTATTGCCCAAACTAAATTACATTCAAACTTCATTGTCTCGTGTTCTTCAAGTAGCACTTCATGCGGAACCACCCTTATCTGCAACGGATCAAGGTATATTGTTGTATAAATTTACAGTTTTCCCTTGCACAATTTTATGCTCCGTTCGATTCTGCGGCCCTAGTACTTGAGTCTGGAATGTAGGTCGATTTCTCCATGAATGGTCTGTTGAACTGTAAAACGGAGTTTAATGGGCGTACTAATGGGATAATCCGGAGACTTTAATGTTATCCGGAAATGTTTTCAGACCCTTTGAAGGGTTGCAAACGTTAATGATTGTGGATGTTAAGGCTCTGTGAATACCGGGGTTTTAATGAAACCATTCTTGTTCATGTTGCAAGTTTTGATAGCTTAATTCTAGGCATTTGTTGGGCAATTGTGTGAATGTGGTTAGTTCACTTTTGGGGTCTTTTGATTAGAGAGAAAATGTCATCCAAACGCTTGAATTTGGGGTTGAACAAAGCCGAGAAAACTGAAAATCAAAACAGCTTTTGGCAGTCTGTGAGTCATGCGCAAGTAGGGAATGCTAATCCGTTCTGTTTTAAAATCCAGATTTTTTAAAACGGATTTTCGGTCTCATTTGGATTATCCGGATTCATGAAAATAAACAAATCTAGCCATATTAGTTTGTTATATGACGTTTAAAAAAAAGATGAATCCGGATTTGGAAGTCGCAGTCGTGTAAAAATGTGCGGTTATTTTTTGGATTAGGGATAGTCCGGATTGCATTCCCTATGTGCGCAAGGCTGAAACGAAACGTCTACCGTCAGATCTCTAAACTAAAACTTAAAAAGCACCTACTACTGTTGCTAGCCAAAGTACGCTTAGATATTTATGCTTTTTGTCCTAGTGTCGTTTTCTTGTAACACGACAACATGTGAACTTTGTCATCGATTGAATTACCCAGAAACCTTGGATTAAACTGCGTTTAACTATCCTAACTATCTAATAGCAAGCTGTTAGCTTCATAGTGTCAACTGACAGTTTGATCGTCTGTTTTTAGTTCTGCATCAAATAGGGGTAAAATGAACACCTGCGAATTATAATCAATTATCTTTTCTTATGGCAATGAAAGTCTAATAGCAATGAAAGTCTAAAAGCACTCTTATAGCTGCAAAAGCTGCTATAAGTAGAGGATGGAGTTTGTTGGAAAAAAGGTGTATTCTTCCGTAGCGACCACAAAAAGCAACATGCTACAAAAAGTACTACAGCGCCATCTATGATACGACGGAGGAACTAACATCAATTTCCTACAAGTCGCAAGCAAAGTTTACATCGACTTCAGTATATATAGAGAAACCCGATATCAACTATCGGGCAGTAGCCCACCAGACGTAACACCTGTCTGGTCGGAGGATCCTCCCTTTTCAATGGAGTATTGAGGAACTTTACACCCTGTTCCTCATACCCCTAAACTTCTGAGATCAGTGCACTCTTTACTCGTGCCTTTTCCTCGGATAGTTCACAAATCGTATGTTTTGTACACCGAAAAAATACGGTGGTAAAGCAAACAAATGTGATATAGAGTGGAAGGGACATCGACGCATAAACGATTCAGTGCATCATTCCGAAAGCTACGTGGGATTCCACATCGAAATTTTTCATCGGTAGTTTAGAGAAAATCTGCTGATTACTACAAAAGCGCCATCCCTACAAGTTCAAAAAGTATGGATCACCTGATTTGGAGGAAGTGGCTCTGTGGAAGAGTATTCCACCACCATTGCTATTAGCATGGTGTGGAACTTGGCACATCCACCAACCCTCAGTATTCGAATACGGAATGTCCCTCCTCTCACGGGGAGAAGGCCTGTGCCGAGTTGAATCTTAAAAGTTTTCTTCTCGTTTTACTAAACACCTTTCTCTCTTATTCCAGAGCCTGAGGTGTGCGTGATGCGCGCGCCAGGTGCGGGCGGCGTGTCGTGCGCCGCAGTGCCGCGCTGGTCGCACTCGGCGCCCGCGCATCAGGCCGAGTACGACAACGTGCCTGCGCATACGCATCCCGTGTTCCTGCACGATGATCATATTAACAGCCGATTTGCTATATGGTGAGTTCAGTACATCTAGCCAGATGTGGACATTGCTTGACAATTTATTCGGCTTCTGATATATGGCAAGTTATCCCGCTTCTGATAGGATATATTTATTCGAACAATCTTTATCATTCCGTTAGACTTATCGATGGTATAGGCACCTAATTTGGTATTTTTGTATGTCCTGTTCCTAAACCTTTTATGTGGCTAATCCGACCCTGACTTGAGAGATAAGGTGCAGAGCCCTGAGTGGCACTGGGTGTAAAATAGATGCTCCAAAGTAATGCAGACTTTGAACATCAATTCTTAATTTCCAGTCTAATTAATTTAATAGGTATACAAAAGATAAAATCAGACCGCTTTCTTTGCCCTGTTTGGACGCAGTAGGTACTTTTTAAGACATAAAATTGGCCTGCTGGCCACCAATACAGCATCAGAGCTTTTTTGCGCCTATAAACTTTATGGCCTAAGCAACACCAACAATGTCTATATTAATTCTGGCCAATATCATCTTTAAATTCAGTGTTTCTCTTGTTTATTCAAGGGCTTGGTTAACGTTTTTCTAACTCCCATTCCTAACTTTTCAGGCATGGCGACATATCGTCTCTGGAAGCTGACGCCATCACGAACACCACTGATGAAACCCTGACGGAGTGCAACGCCGTCAACGAGCGCATCCTCCAGGTTGCTGGGCCTGAGCTCAAGGAGGAGATGATTACAAGGGGATATGGTACGGAAACTGTCATCTTCTTTTTCTGTCGCTTCGGCGTAAGCTGCAGATGAATAGATACCCATCATCTACCAAGTCTTTTTCCAAGTATGTTGGGTTCAGCTTCTAGCCTATCTGGATGCAACTGGTTACCAGTAGGTATTTAATGTGGAGTGACTGTCTGTCTAAGCTCTACAAACCTCGGTAATACGAAACCTTTTTGTAAACTGGTGTCGTTGGAATTTTTTTGGTTTTTTGGTGATGGGGCAGAGTGGGGCTGTCTGCCTAGGGAATGCTGGAACATTAACTTTATACCGCTCATGGAAGATGTCCAAGCGCTGTATTATAGAAGTAAAGTTTTGCACGAAAACAAAACCGTTAGGTACGCATGACGACCAAGCAACTATACAAAACTAGTTAGTACGGATCTCTCATAGTAAAGGAAATCTAAACATAGCGAGGCCATCCTATACTGGAAATGTATACATCTTGATGTGTCGCCGTATCTACTGTATGATACTTTTTTGTATGGCCGCCGGTTTCAACAAAGCGACCAGTAACGTCATCTATTGACGACGATGTGAAGCCAAGACTTGAATGTTGTTTTGTTCTTGAGGTCGATAAATGAATGTGGTTTTATTTATTGATAAAGCAATTGCTACGGTTATGATTTATGCGTTTACTTATGCAGTGCCCACAGCTGGTGTTTACCAGCTGTGGGCACTGACCTATTCAAATGGACATTACTAATTTTTACAAACGATTCTGATCCCTACTTTACGTACGATAAGGGTTTAAATTTGCTGGTACGAGGCGTTCCATAAGTGGAACGTCGGGGCTCAACGGAAACATTTGCTGTTCCATAAATGGAACGCTCTGGAACGAGAGGTGGGCGAGTGGGATAAGTAATAAGATCTATACACTTTATACCATTTTAAATCAAAATATACAAAACGAAATTTATTTACGTTAGGGTAAAAATCAGGACTAGGACAGCATCGTCCAAAATTACTTAATCCCTTAAAGCTTCCGCTCTTCATCACCTTAGTGTTTTAGCTGGGCAGAGAAGCTTTGGTAAAGCCAGCCTGGGTGGTTACCGTGACGTCTCTCAGCAGTATTTTTTTAATGTCAGTCCAGTGTGAGAAGGAGACGGATCTATAGAGGACGTCTAGCGCCATCTCTTTCCCACTCTGGAATAAGACTAAAACAATACTGCTTTAAGACGTCATGATAGCGTGGTAGGCATACCATGACGTCTTAAAACAGAATCTGCTTTTAACTTAAATTCGCAGACCGATAAAAATATTCTATACATTGATAATCTCTGCCTGCAAATCGCTTCTTGGTCCAAAATAAACCACAGTATTTCGTTTCTCTTCCAGAGTGCCGTACAGGCGAGGTAGTCCTGACGCCCGGCTTCGGTCTGCGCTGCCGACACATCATCCACACTGTCAGTCCCAAGTACGTCGCCAAGTACCACACCGCGGCGGATACCTCGCTGCACAACTGTTACAGGTAACTATGATAATACTGAAAATATGCTTACCTATACACTAATCCTAATAAGGTTGTCTGGAATATATCGCTATAAGCGATAAGACCGCCGTTGTAACCATAAAATTAGCAGTTCCCGTTTGATTTTTGGTGAACAATAAAGTTTTGTTCTATTCTATTCTAATCCCATACTAATCCAAACACACTACATTCACACACAACGCACACACACACTTACATAATACAATCCATGATCCATCAGTTGGCAGATCACTTCGTTAATTATGTGAGCGCCTGTTAAAAGTCGGTGAGCACTAAACGCACGCTTAACTAAACAATCGTTTCTCGCCTAGGCGCTTTTGCATGAATCAATAACACCCCTCTTTTTTGGTCGGGGGTTAAAAAAGAATAATATACATAATGCTACCCGCCCAATCTTTAAAATTAAAAACACAAAATTAAAGACTGAGAACAACGAATACACGCTTGAAGATTTGTCCAGGTGAACCACATCCATCTATGTGCCTTTTCTACCTTCAGGGCATTTAGGTAATGCCTGGGATCGTTTTACAGCATTTTGTTAACCATAACTGACTAACGATATGCTTAATAAAACATATAAATGAACTCTTCACGAAGCCGTCAACAAAGCATTCTGTACATCAAACTAAGTGACCCTACACAAAAATTATTGCTGAGAAACGACTTTTTTTGGAGTGAAAAATCACGTTTTACGGTACGACTCAATGTAACGCACTCAAAACATTATGCTGATGGATGCATTGAATATAACACGAGTCAAGGAAGTATTCAAACTGAAGCGATAAAATTAAAAAAATCTGTTAAAAAAAAGCTTGACCTATAATATCTCCGTTGCTAGAAGGTTCCCAGGTATGTCCCAGAACAGAAAACCAATACGGACAACAAATGCCGTTCGGCTTCGTTATGGGTATTTTTAAACCCATTTTAAAGCGTCGACTCAATTCTGACCATTGTTACTGACATCTATGTCTATCTTTACGTTACAGGAATGTGTTGTGCAAGGCGGCAGAGGTGGGTGCTCGGTCTCTTGCGCTGTGCCTCATCTCCGCGCCGCATACGCAGTTCCCGCCTGACCTAGCAGCTCACGTGGCTTTGCGTTAGTATGCTTTTCTGTTTAGTTATTTGTATAACACCTAAATGTCGCATGACATTGAATGTGGATGGGTATAAGAGTAGAGGAAGACCAAAAAACGATGGATGGACTGTGTGAAGGATGATATGGCAAGAAAAGAGGTACTTGATCAGATGACAAATAATAGGGAGGTATGGAAGACAACATGCTGCGCCAAAAAAATTCGAAAGCGCAGAAGAATGATGAGAACACCTACAATGAACGGTACGGATAACTACTAGGCATAAAAGACCATACAGACTGACCTAAATGTACAACATTATTTTTCTGCGCCAGAATTCAACGGACGAATCATCATGGTTATTTTCGATTATAAGTTGTTCCAACTCCTCTCGATTTCCCTTAACCATAAGGACGGGTCTGCGGTCGTCGAACTCAGGGCCTTAGTTGTCGCTAGACTAGTCAGTGCAGGCCCAAAGAGGTAGCACGGGTGTTTCCATGTGCATCTTTATGTTGTGAACGTTCAGGTGTGTGATCGGTCTTATTCAGTGATGCGTGTGAATGTAATTGTATATCCTGGGCCTTTCGCTCATGGTAGTGTTGGTCAGTAGTAGTTCGACTTCCTTCTTTGACTTTACAAAGGTAGCACAAGGGTGATTTCGCAGTTATTGCCGATGTCCGAAAGCTACAGTTACCTATCATCAGGACAGACAACATAAGTAATTCAATTATATTATTTATTTAAAGTTCATGGCATGTACAATAGTGATACATAGATGGACTATTATCAACGGTAATCAAAGACATTCAAATATACACGAGCGAAAGACTTGACAAGATGAAAAAAATCGTAATCCGATACTTATTACTTCTTAGTCAATCGTTCTGTCTAGACTCAAGAGTCAAAAGCCCGCTTGCCAGGTAGCATTTGCGTGTCAAATCGAAAATGTTTTACTTACATGAAAATATTTGTACGAAAATATTCCCAATGCCCGCTCTATAAGACAATGACTTTGATGGTAATATTAATACATGTCCCCCCCCCTCCTCAGGCACGATCCGCCGTCACCTGGAGCAGCAGCGCCTGCCCGCGCTGGTGCTGCTGACGTCGGCGTGCGGGCCCGACGTGGCGCTGCTGCGCGCGCTGGCGCCGCTGTACTTCCCGCGCTCGGCGCGCGAGGCCGACGCGGCGCGCTGGCGCCTGCCCGACGAGCCCGCGCTGCACGACCGCCGGATACGCATCATACACAATCCGCACTCGCACAACTCCGATACGGGTACGTATCCAACTTATTGGCGTGGCCGGGCAGTGCATGGCGAACGTCGAACGAATACCGCCGAATACGATGGCTGCCATATACTGCCAGGCCATTCCCCCTTTCAAAACAAATAAGGTCTCCTATTGGGTCAAAAAACTTATTGCATCGATCTCATGTATGTTCAAGGATTTAGTTTAAATATCTGCAGTTACGTATAGGTACCTAATTACGGAGATAGGTCCCTAGGATTTGCGTGAAACGATTCACACGCGTGGCCTTTGGAAAAAAAAATCAAACAACTTTTTGAAGTGAAACTTCTTACATGCCACTTGCAACAAGATTGCGTTAAACGTTACCATGTCAAACGGTACCATGGAGGAGGAATAGAAAGGGACAGAGCGAGAGTGAATGCGTGGCAAAAGTCAAAGTCAAAGTCAAAGTCAAAGCATTTATTTCAATTAGACCATTACAGGCACTTTTGAAAGTCAACAAAAACAAAATAAAACGCGAAGCTACAGTCCCAGTCACAAGGCATAATAACTTGTGAAAGTACTGTAGTTGCCCATTCCGTAGCGTAGATCTCTATGGAGAAGAACGGGCAAGAAACTCCATGGACACTCTTTTAAATCAAAATATGTTACAAAATCTTGGTTACATCATTCATGTCAAGAATTACAAATATGTGAGAACAATGTAGAAATACGGGCAAGTTAAGAGCGTCCAGAGTAAAAGATTAAATCAGTAATAAAAAAATAAAGTAATTAAAATAAACCGTGGCAGCTAAGAGATGACCAGTCACAACTGACAGCGCCCGTTCACGAACATGACGCAGGTATCAGCCATCATTCAACTCAACCATTTTGAAGGGAACTAAACGACCCGACACACCCGCCACCATCAGCGTGACATTTAAGTGAGCATGACATTCACTCAACCACCAAGGTAATTTCGCGTCAATGAAAGATTTAGTTACTCATTAAATAGTGGCTTTACAGTACATGGTACTCACACATGTGCTATGAAATTATATAATACTAAGAGATTGAATCTATACAAGGCAAATATATTTCAGAATATAGGCACTCGAACGCATGCGTGTAGTATTACGAAGTTTCACCACTTCCGCGCGGAGGGAGACCACGCACAATTTTTTTTCTATCCCGAATAAGTACCAGATGAAAGTCTGGCCATAGCTCAATGTCTAGGAATCGATAAAACCACCATTTTGCGCCTTTGCAACTATTTGGAATTTGTAGACTCGAATTGCGTACATAGATTTGTTTAGTGCATTAAGTAAAAAAACAAACGCATGGCGTTGAAAAACTTCTCAATGGTTTCGTAAGGTGATTGACCCCCGAACGACTGAATCCTGTGAGAAAACCGTCATTAAATGAGTACCTAATAATAAGACTATTTTTGCCAAAAATACTGCCCCTCATTTGCATGGGATTATGCTTAAAGCTCAACATTCGGAAAAAGCAGATGATGGAGTCCTCCATTACATTTACCATAAAAATCCAAACCAAAGTCTTTGGCCGATGTGATAAACATAAAACATTGTTTACACCGACATGAACAACATTGAACTAAAATTACGATTAACCATAGATTAGAAAAGATAGAGTGAAGATTAATAAACCTTAATTACTTGTTGAAGGGTGGCATTGATTTTAAGATTAGATTTAATACGCAGTCTAGAAAAAAAACAAAGACTAATAATTGCGTCGTTGAAAGGCAAAACATTTATTTTAATTGGGAACACCCAAATACTCCGAAATATTTTATTCCGAATTTCAATAATCCGAGTGCCACAAGTCCGTATTTCATAATACCTAAGAATTATAATGTATATTATTAAAAATCACGAAATTTATTTTACCGAAAGTCGTAAATGCGATTTTTTAGTTTTCCGATTTTCATAAGTTCGAAGAATAATGCTCGAAGGGTTCTCGGTCCGAAAAACGACATTCCGATTTTCAATACTTCGAATAAACTAAAATTCAACAAGCTTCAAAGTTTAGTGACAGAAACGTATCGCTGCAAAACCGACTTCACGCAGTCTTGTCTGCCCTACCTACATCTGGAGTGTAATTTAAGCCCGCGTAGGCGCGGAGGGGTGGAGCGGCCCGCGAGCTGAGGAGCAGGTGGTTTGAAGGCCCACCGCCGCGGCTGAGGCTGGGCGGCCTAGCCGGCCAGCAAGCCGAAGCTGCGGTTGTGAGCGTTAAAACCATCTGCGACGATAAGCTCGCGTGGGGCCGCCCAAACCCTGCAGCGCTGGAGCCGTGACAGAAATAATGCTTACTGCATGTTGCATGCCTGCTTGCATGCTGCATGCCTGCTTGCATGCTGCATGCCTGCTTGCATGTTTGCTTGCATGTTGCATGCCTGCTTGCATGTTGCATGCCTGCTTGCATGTTGCATGCCTGCTTGCATGTTGCATGCCTGCTTCTATGTTGCATGCCTGCTTATATGTTGCATGCTCGCTTGCAGGCTGCATTCTTGCTTGCATGCTTTTTAATTGCAATTTTTTAATTCTACCTCCTGACACTAAACATCATAACTTCTCTCTGACTTGCAATTATGTGTTTATTTGTCTTGTTATTCAGGTTTACAAGGCGTTTTTATTTCGGAATTGTATTAATCGGTATTTTAATAATCGGAATTCGTATTTTTGATGTTTCGAATTATTATTAAGTCGGACTTTTTGTTATTCGATCTATTGAAACTAGGTATTTTGAGAATAGTAATTTTAAACGTTAGGAATATTGAAATTTAGGAATTATAAAAATAGGAGTAATAATAAGTCGGAGTTGTTATATTAGGAATTTTGAACCATTCGGAATTATGACAATCGACATTTTGAAATTCGGCCTTGTGACTATCGGAATAAAGTTTTTCGTATTTATGTAGTGTACCCATTTTAATTAGGCCACTAATGAATACCTACTGTAATTGTAGAATGTATTCGCATTTCCTATTTGCGTATAAAGAAGAATGGGCAAGTAAGTTTCCAAATTTTTAAGTGTTCAACAATTTTTGTAGGTACTTATTATTTGTGTCATAGATAGCTCGTGGCTTAGCAACAGCTGCTCGGCTCGATCATCGGGTTAAGCAGAGCTTGCCTACGTTGATCCATGGATGGGTGACCACCTATTACATACTGTGTTCCCTCCGTGGTTCGGAAAGCACGTAAAGCTCCCGGCTGTCATTTGTAGATCTTTGTAGGTAGTCAGTGGCCCGAAAGTGGGGTTTCATGTTACCCAGTACTAACTGGGTTGTAGAGGTCAGATAGATATTCGAGCCATGTAAAATGCTGGTAGGTATTCAGCTGCATCCGGTTAGACTGAAAGCCAACCCCAACATAGAAAAATGCTAGGCAGATAATGATGTAATGATGTATTTGAAGATGTTACACACCCAACCTTACAATAAACATTCTCTACAAAATCGCCTCTAGAAATGCTCCCTTTGGAACCCTGCAAGATGCAACGCACCTATGACTAAAAATCATGCCCATAAATTCTAAGGAACAGAACAGACCGAAAATGATTACCTGGAAATTGATAGAATCATCACGAAATCTGCCGAATTTCATCAAAACGTCACCGTATTACAGCATGTCCCATATTACGAATCGATAATATAATGAGTCACGAAAAGGGTAAACATGCCTGTTTACCTAACGATTGCGCATCAGGATGATTTTAGTTTAATACCTTTGAAGTACAACGCATAAAATATCGACCATTACATCCTTTAATTACACCCAAAAGTACATTAAAAACAATATCAGAACACAATCGAAACAACACCGAATACCGCCCTAAAACAGACTAATGATCAAAAACTTTCAGGCAAATTTCACCTGTATAACCACTAGCACTAAAGGTATTATTGCCTTGTTTCAAAATGTAAGGATGTTCGCACCTATGTGACTATACGTTCAGCAAGCTTATCTAAGATAAAGCATACATATAAATGGGTTATCGGCTATATTGACGCATTCAGTATTATCGATCATCGGTAAAACGTCGTTTTGTGAGAGATTTTTTCTGAACGGTTCTATCAGTGATTGTGATCATGGAGATTGAGAATAAAGTGACAACTTTGGAGATGAAGGCAAGACCTACTGCTTCTGGTGGGTAGTTTGATATTTTTAAGTTTTTTTTTTATTGAAGGAACATCCTACGTAATAAGTTAGTCACAAGGCGTGGAAGAAATGCGATTAATAATAAACAATCAAGAGGATTTCGATTTACGACAGGGTTGAGGTTATAGCATAAACAAAATCAGCCTATAATGGGACACAGGCCTCCTCTCTATGAGAGGGACAGGTAAACCCCATGCTTAAACACAACCATACATAGATACACTTGTATAATATTATGTCAATAGAAATTCATACTCTATGTTGAGTTTTAATCAACTTTAAACTTATTTAAAATACCGAAATACGGAGACGAACGAGACTCACGGACATAGCGGAAGTGATAGCTAAAAGAAAGTGGAAGTGGGCGGGCCATATATGCCGTAGACTGGATGGAAGATGGGGGAAGAAATTGCTGGAGTGGAGACCACGGACGGGACGGAGAAATGTAGGAAGACAACCGACTAGGTGGACAGATGATCTCAGTAAAGTGGCCGGAAGAAACTGGATAGCCATGACACATAACCGCCAAAGGTGGAGAGATTTGGAAGAGACCTTCACTCAGCATTGGGTGGCCAAAGGTTGAAGAAGAGAAGAGAAGAGAGAAACTTATTTAAGGACTTGGGGGAAAATATTATGATTAACTGCCTCGTTGGTCTAGAGTTTGTAAGCGCAGGTCATGGGTTCGATTCCTGAGTCGAGCAAAGTGTTATTGGGTTTTTCCATCAAGAATTTCTCAGTAGCAGCCACGAAGCCTTTGTATCCGGTTGATAGGAATGGCTCGCCCCTTATTAAATGGGACTTAAAACATAACTGGCGAAATTTGGGTATACTATCGGGAATTACAGGCGTGATGTTATGTCATTATGATTAACTGGTACCATTTTGGTAACCGATCATAAATACTTATCTCGTCTCTTCAAAATACATACAAGAAAATACATTCGACTTGCATCTACAGTTCGTTCGACCTTCTGCATTTCATAGCTGCAGAATATACCCTACCTTTTCAACAGAACCTATTATAGAACTTTAGTTAGGGTGTGTTAAAGGTTCTATATAATATGAAATGAAATGATCATTAAGTATAACACAATGAGTTTAATAATGCGAGATACTATAACTAAACACGGTATATAAACAATGACTATGATTAGGTTTACATAAATTGACGCGAGTGACGCGGTTAACGGTTATGGCCGGCTGTGTGTGGTATGTATGCGTATTTGAACTGTCCCCAACTCACAGACTGCAACGTCTTAAGCAGTTGAGTTTGCAGGGTGTGTGCATGTGTGGGTTACATACCACTACACGTCTACACCATAAATCTCATACTTACTTAAATTGCTCTTTACCACCCATCTCCACTTTGTTTGACGTTATCTAAACTAGACAAAACTACAACAATCTAGAACAGTACAAACGCCAGAAGTTTGTTCTGTTATCAATCCTCAAATTAGTCACAATGACATTAATGAGCCAAAATTAAGTCAATATCTATAGTAAAGCAAATACCTCATGTTATCTACAGATAAGATGTCTCTTTTGTTTTGATTGCTTTTTAATATTGATTGACCTTAATTACCTATGTTTTGAAGAAGTATAACTTCAGTGTTTATCGACTCTAAAAGTTAGACCATTTTTTAAATACTACCGTATGTCTGAGAATCGACCAACATCTATATTTCATACCCAAAAAAAAACCCCACGAACAAAGTCGCGGGCAGCAGCTAGTATTACTATAATTGCTGCTGAGTAACTTTTATTTTCGATAGGACATTGATAATTTGATTTGTGTTCATTCATAGATTATAAAACAACTGTCGGTGAAAAAGCAAGTCGGACCGCCCGGGTCCGACCTAAATTGCTTCAAAGCCAGCTTTTGGCTTTGATTTTCTTATGCAAAGCGTATAGAACGGTTAGTACCTACTGGAGACCTACCGATGCTTGCAGTTGTACTTTCCGATTTTGAAGTGCAGCGACGTGCTGCAATTTACTACGCTCGAGATACGCACAATTTACGGACGCAGCCTTTAAATTGTAACGCAACGTGACCGTGCAAAAATCTCTAGATTATTTAAAACACAGACTTTCGTCCGGAAGGAACTTTTGTGCGAATGACAATGTAGGTGGGATAATTCCATCAATTTACCTTCTTTCAATCCATTCACCTATCATCTAAAAGTAATGTATGGACCAGCAAGGGATCATACAGGCCGACACTTTACATACGGAGTTATTTACTATACGGACCTTGTAGAAACTAGAACAAGTTTTCGTGCGTTCAAACGTTTGTGCCATACCTATTATTGGAATCAAATATAACAGCTCCCAACTTAGGACCCATTAATATTAATGACAATATTTATCTGTGGTGCTAGGCAACTGCGCTTATCCCAGTTGTAAACGCCCCTTTGTGCCTACTGGCCTTGTTTCGTTCTGTCTCCTGCTGATATGCAGGAAAGTAAAATTATATTTTTCCCTTCTCCTCCGCTATTCTTTTCTGATACATTTTGTTGCGGGATCCAAGACAGTTCAATGCTTTCTCTGGGACTTTGTCGATTGTCTCGGTGCTTTTCTGGTGGTGGCCTGCACTGTTGATTCTGGCTTACAAGAGTTACAGTGCCCCATATTAAAAGAAAGGACATTGACAAACACCGCCCATTTCAACGTTATTGAGGCACTGCACAGTGCACAATGTACATCAACAAAATGTAACTGTATACTCTCTGTCATGCCAACACCTACATAATCATTTTAATATACAACATACAACACATGCCTATCTTTAGGTATACAAACATTCAACAATTTCGGCTCATTTTCACTGATCCTCTTGACAAAGTTACACATTACCTCGGTAGAAGATAGTGCTCTCAAAGTGAACTTACTAGTGACATTCTGCTGATCTACGGAATTGGAAAATTTCTGTGTTTTTCAAGATGACGTGTTTAGTGAATATGAGATTAGTGACGAAAAGAAACGTGTATTTTTAAGATGACAGGATTCATTCGTTGTGATTGTAAATTAGTCAAATCAGCTGTTACTGAATGAAACAAACGACCCCTTTTTTATTGAAGCTTAGTTACATGATGTGTTTTATATATTTTGTAAACAATTTATAAAGTCAAAAGCCATTTAACAGAACCGTTTTTTTTTTAAACTGAAACGGTCGGCCATCTTGAATTAAAACAATGAAAAGTTCAATTCAAAAATACTTCGCCAAAAAATATACTATTGTGAACCAATTCGACACGTTTATCTATAAATCAGACAGTATTTAGCAGCATCACAAATGTAACAATGAAATTAGACCACATTATCGTGTAAACTAAAACCGAATCAGTGTTCGTAATGTGACAGGTGTTTCCCGCCACGACGCCATCTTGCATTGTCTATGGTTACGTTCGGAAGCTGTCACTGATAACGATGTACAACGAAGCGTTTGAATACGACCGTAAGTTGTCTAGGGTTGTCTGTCACTACTTGATAACAAAAGACATTAACAATTATCTGTACAGAATACGCGTCTTAATAGACAAAGCCTTGCAATTGCCTTCAAAGCAAAATTTTCATATTGAAAACATTTTCCACTATTTTATTTTAGATTTTTGAACCTAAATAGTTACCACCTATTTTACTCACCTATTTTTTCAGCTGGCTCATCATCTGTCAAAATGTGTCAACACTTAAGGGCTTCCCAATTGCACATCATTCTACTAGATCCTTCTTTATGATCGTCCTACATTCAGTTTTGCTACCATTACACACAAATGACATAACACACATAATATCTGGCCTGTAATCTGAAGAGTTAGACCAATATGTACAAAACGTATACATCTATATCACCAGTAATGTTATTGTCATAAACAGGGCACAAGTCCAGACTCCAGTCTACCAATATTTCAACTGACGTAGGTAATTTTAGCAGACCCGTAGTTTTCTCCAATTATATCCAACCTGTAACATTTACCACCTGTAAGGTTACCAAAAATACTTTTACTATGGTACTAAATAAATGAAGTGAGTATTTACAATGTTTGATCAATCATTAGTTATATCATTCATATCTTACTTCAACTACCATGTAACTTAAAACAACAAATCTTATCACAAAAAATTTGCGCATTGCAGATTTTTGTGTATGCCATTCCATTTAATTTCCTTAAACAAAAACTAGGCTACGCAGTAAACGTTTCTGTTATCATAAAATGAACAAATGTTTGATTTAATGATTAAATGAACAATGTCTTGATAACTGTCAGTAAGTTTGTATCCCGGAAAACTGATTAATTTCGGATGTAAATTGCTGTATGGCTGGTCTAAGAATGGTTTCAGCATGTCTAATTTTTTTGCGCGTATAAGATTGTATCAGCTTACTCGCTGACACGTACCTACGCCATATTTTGCGCTTCAAATATCCGAACGCTTATTCCAGCGTATTTGCTTGGTTCAGTTGGTAGCAATGTGCCAGTATCTCTCGCTTATACAAGCCCTACAAGCTTATAAGCGCGTCAACGCTAGTACGAGTTGCACGTGTGACAAAAGGTGCGTGAATACGCGCGATCCTTGAAATGAGCGTTGCGCTCCGAAAATAGACTCAAAATCAAAGTATTTTATTTTACATAGGCCTACATGGGCACTTATAAAAGTCGACAGAAGGTGCACGATTCGGGTTGGTCGTTTCCTATGGAGAAGAACCGGCAAGAAACTCCATGGTTACTCTTTTTGACTAAACTGACAATGCCCTTATTTCTGACATTAAGAGACGAATAATAAATAATAACCGACCTATTTATATAAATGATAATTTACATAATAGTAATAAAGACAGGTGTACCTTAACTATTTGTTTACAATTATATAGTACAAAATCATCGCAAAGGCAACCAATCAAACACACAGATGCATATTGCTGGGGAGTTTGTTGCACTACTTCTTCAAGGCAGGTGTTTTGCTGGTCTGTCTTACGTAATTTTAACGTTAAAAAGATTTTAATGTTGCTAAATTCTACCTGCAGGGGACATCCTTTGATCACTTTTTAGGCCACTTTTATATCCCACCCTCACTCTTGGTGACACGCTGTGAGGTTTCAGACCGGACCCTTCTTCTACCTTCCCAGCAGAATCTTTTATTTTTTTTGAGATTTCATTAGACACACACACGAATTCACACACACAATGAATCCAATCCGATATTGGTTAACAATATTTATCAGTCTTTAAATTCCTTTTTTTTTACAACGATAAAATACACGTGACTGTCACACCATCCCCCCTCCCCCTTGTCTTTAACCACCCTTCACCCTCCTTTTCATACTCCTAAGATTGCACCAAAAGAAAAAACCTCTAAGGTACATTTTCAACTAACAAACCTCTTCCTCCCCACAGCTGAAGACGACACATCAACATACGACGAGGAGGCGGCAGTGGAGGCAGCCGCGGCGTTTGCCCGCGCATGCGCACCTGACACCCAGCGCCTGCTCGCACCCGCCAGCGCGCGCCCGCCGTATGAGAGGAGACCGCGCATTGACAATCAAGACCAGTGAGTACCTACATTTATTATGAACTAGCTGACCCGCGGAACTTCGTCTGCGTCACACTTTTCCCGTTTTTGCAACATTTTTCATTGATTCTCCGGTCCTGTTGGTTGTAGCGTGATGTTATATAGCCTATATATATGCCTTCCATGATAAATGGGATATCCAACACTAAAAGAATTTTTCAATTCGAACCATTAGTTCCTGAGATCAACGCGTTTAAGCAAACAAACAAACTCTTCGGCTCTATTATTAGATGGATATATTATATTTTAATATTATAAAGTACATAATATTTTTATTTTTTTTAAAACGTTGCCCACTATGAATTTCTCCTGTATCGTGGGTGCATTTACAAACATTTAAACTCACATACACAAACAGCCAGACCCGGAACAACAATCTGTAGGCAATACAAATATTTGTTCCGTGCGGGGATCGAACCCGCGACACGCAGCGCAGCAGTCGATCGCTCAACCACTGCGCCAACCGTGCCGTCATTATATAGATGAGCAATAGATAGCAGAAGATAGGACACCTACCATACATGATATACATATATCCAACCAAGCCGAAAACCTAGATCGAAACAATTCGTCGTCACATTACTAGTGCCATGCAATAGATTGCTATTATAAATTGTAATAGCAATATTTAGATTGTTCGATTTAATAGGACTCCCTAGTCTTAAAATTTAGAAGATGCGGAATGTATATCTGGACCAGGGTATCAGAATGTATATCTGGACCAACTTATTCGAGAGTGGGAAAGAGATGGAGCGAGACGACCTGTTTAGCTCTGTCTCTTTCCCACTCTGGAATAAGAATAAAACAATACTGCTTTAAGGCGTCATGGTAGGCCTCCAGATACTTTAAGGCGTCATGGTAGGCCTCCAGATATAATCTTTTGCCGATGACTGATATGTGATGCTGAAGATCTAGAACGTTTGTCGGTAATAATCATCAGTAGGACGCTGCGTCAGTAAGCCGTGGGTTCGAAGTAAACCGTGGGTTCGAACCTAGGCAGGCGCATTACTTTGTGTAATTGAAGGAAAACATCGTGAGGAAACCGGCATGACCTAGAACTAAAAATTCGAAGACATGTGACATCTACCAACCTGCACTGGGCCCGCGTGGTGGATTACAGCCCACTCCCTCTCATAGAGAGGAGGTCTGTGTACCAGCAGTGGGAACATTATAGGCTGATGATGACGATGATGAGGACGCTTCGTCTACAACTACCAAGGTAAGTGGTAGCGCCTTTTAACCGACCAAGGAGGGAAACGTATTTATCATCCTCTGTGTATATTAGACCATTTTTTCAGAGTTAGTAGTTTTTTCAGGTAGACACTTTCACGAAAACTAAATCTGTAACAAAATACACACTTACAAAACTATTTAAAAACCGTATCTGATGTTACTAATAGTTTTTGGAGCCGTTTTATGATGATTGATGGGCATTTTGGTTGGTAGAACTATTTAGATACCTATTTTTAAATACGACCTTAACGATAACTATTTGGAAACATTTCCGTCCTTGAGTTGAAAACTGACTGAATTATTTACTATACGGGAAGCATATTATGAAAAGTTACAAATAATTGATGGATTTACATCCTACTCTATTTGGTAGGCTAAAGTATTAGAAACTAGCTTTTCCTCGTGGCTTCGCTCGCGTTATTAACGGAAATTAGCCCACGGGAAGGCTTTAAATGTAGCCTATAATATTCGGGGATGATGTAGTTTTCTATTAATGAAAGAATTTTCGAAATCGTACCACAAGTCCCGAAGATTGCCCCCTACACACAAATTTAAAAACAAATGATACCTCTTTATAATACATATTACTAGCTGTCCCACGCAATTTCATCTGCCTCACATTTTCCCCGTTTTCGCAACATTCTTCATTGCTGGTCCGCTCCTATTGGTCTTAGCGTGATGATATAGCCTTCCTCGATAAATGGACTATCTAACCCTGAAAGATTTTTTCAAATCGGACCAGTGGTTCCTGAGATTAGCGCGTTCAAACAAACAAACAAAATCTTCAGCTTTATTATTAGTATTAGATTCGATATTATAGATTAGTAAAACTAAAACCCATCCAGTTTTACTCGGTACAAGTCTGACACTCCTTCCCGCTCCACCCAGAGTGGTGGGGGGGGTCATTTGATGATTTCCCACCCGTAAAAAAAAAGGGCTACTGCTAAGCGTACGCTTAACGGGCAAAGTATTACTTTGCTTTTCTATCAGTAATTTCCCTGAGCAGGTCGGAATGCGTACGGTTGGTGACAAAAGCTCGCTCCTGTGTCAGGGGACTTAAACATGAGTCGTGCGGTCCATGGCCCTTTATGGGGCCCCGGTGTGGGCGCGTTCTTTGAGGCGGCGAGCCGCCCATTACCTGAACGCGCCCCAGAGGGTGGTAGCCGTAAGGCTGATCCGGGGGTACCGTACGATCTCCGGCGAGGCGGCGAGCCTCTTGGCCGGATTACCGCCATGGGATCTGGAGGCGATAGTCCTCGCGCGCCTGCACGAATGGCGCGCGGAGGCACTACGTCGGGGGGAAACTCCGCTGCCGCGGCAAATTGTCGCTCAGCGGACAGACCTCCGGCGTGATCTCATGGCGACATGGAGACAGCGACTGTCGCAACCACGTGCAGGGCACGCCACAATAGTGGCGATAAGTCCCCTCTTTGAGGAGTGGCTAGAGAGGCGGCACGGCGCCCTCACCTTCCGCCTGACGCAGGTCCTCACCGGACACGGTTGTTTCGGGAGGTTCCTGCACCGAATCGGGCGGGAGGAAACGCCCGGGTGTTACCATTGCGAGGATCGGCCGGAGGACACGGTGGAGCACACCGTGGAGCTCTGCCCCGCTTGGGCTGAGCACCGCCGTGTCCTCGTAGCGGCGATTGGCGGCGGCGACCTCTCGCGTCCGGCCCTGGTTCAATCCATGGTCCGGAGCGAGAGGGAATGGGATGCCGTCGCCTCCTTCTGCGAAGCAGTTATGCTAGCGAAGGAGGTGACGGAACGTGAGAGGGAGAGAACCTCACGTCCCAGCCGCCGCGGGAGACGCCCCGGGCGTCGGGGGGCAACCAGTGGCCCCCGGCCACCGTAGGCGCGAGCCTGTGGACGGTGAGTAATGGGCTAGCTCACCGTCCGTCCGTCTCATGACGACAGGCCGTGTCGACGGCGCGTACGTGTTCCACGCGCGCCTCAAGGAGATGTCAGCAAACCAGAAGGGGTCCGAAAGGGCCGATGCCTGCCAGGGCTGCGGGTTGTTCGAAAGAGATACCGCGGCCCTGGAACAAAAAGGGCGAAGAAGGAACACGGGTGGGTTTTAGTCAGTACAAGTCTGACACTCCCTCCCGCTCCGCCCAGAGCGGGAGAAGTCATTTGATGATTTCCCATCCGGAAAAAAAAAAAAAAAAAGGGGACTTAAACATAACTGGCGAAAATTTCCAGTATTATTTGGCCTAGCTGTGTCTAGGTTTCCTGTCCAATGAGAGATGCACATAAACTGATTTTATATAGCTTGATTGGTAGTCGTTCATACTAATAGGTAACCCCACGGAGAATACAGTTTGTTATGTCAACTTTATACATATTATATTTCCCTTTAGGATATTACACTTATAAGGTTTACAAGAACAAATACAAGAATGCACAATCGCTGACGTCAATCGGCCAACGATAATAGCAAGTATGAGTAACAGTGTTATTTGTGGAAGCTTAAAATAGAATAAATCATTACTATATACTTGTAGTAAACACCCACGAGCTCGGTTCTGGAACTGTGACGAAAGGGTTTATTTCAAGAAACCATGGCTTAAGCTTGTAGCATTAACACACACCCGGAATATGACTATATTTGAGCAATAGCTAGAAATCCCGTCTAAAATCAGTCTTAAAGTTCTTATTTTTTTTTTTATGAATGACATCTCGCAGTTCCTATGAGGTTGTCTTCTGCTTAACCGGGGTACAAGCCTCGGCTTAGGGTGTCGCTGGGGGAGGACTGCATGGGGACAGGCTGGATGTGGATATTATTTAGGGGCTGATTTAAAACTACTGGCACAGCATCGCGGGCTGACTCGAGCGAGGGTCGGGGAGGGCATGGACCGGGACGTCGCGACGGACCTCGACGGCGAGGTCGGAATTAACCGTTCTTATTCTATGTTATCTAATTTATTTAACTGCCTCTTTAAACTAGTGTCGTGCTCAGTAGTGGCAGCGAGCCCGACTACTGAGCACGAGGGGCTGGGTTTGATACACCAGCCAAACAGTGTCATTGGGTTTTTCCGCATCAGCAGCAGCCACGTAGTCCGTGTGTTTGCCCGGTCGATGTCAATGGGGTCGCCCTCAATTACATGGGACTTGAACTTGAGGTACACCTCTGCCTAACCCGTCGGGGATTGCATGTGTGATGTTATAAATGTTTATACCATCACGCCTGTATTAAGGTGGGCTCTCATACAAAAAAGTGAATTTTTTGCTCATTTTTATAAATAATGGTATGGAACCCTTCGTGCGCGAGTCCGACTCGCACTTGGCCGGTTTTTATAATATTTTATAGGTTTTTAAATCATTGATCACTTTGCTGCTTGAGATAGTCCATTAGTAATTTTTCGGTAAAATATTATGTGAGACCATCATTATAATCTTCCCCACCAGGATAATCAGTTCTATCACAACATGAAGACCTAAGTTTTTCAACCTGCGCGATGATAGATATCTTACAGTATTATTTCTAGATTTTTGATAAGCATAACAAATACTAATCAGCATAAATCCTTTGGTTTTACCGAGATCTTGGCGAAACAATGGTATATTTCTTAGTTGATTGTATCTTGTTATTGTTTTGCATGTAATCAGGTGTAGATCTTGGCGACCAAGGTACTGTATCAGAGGAACTGAATAAGGATTTATACACTGTTCTGGGCCAGGGCCTTTCAGGTACTGGGTATTCCAATCTACCTCAACTGCCTCGTTGGTATAGGGGACCCGCAAGAGATTCTTTAAAGCATTCTGTTCAGGGTTCGATCCTCAAAACAGGCAAACTGTAATTGTGTGTGTCGGGTTACTTGACAAGAGAATAATATGTATTAACTTTCATTGAATACCTGAAGCATTGCAATAAGTTATTAACACCCATATTCTAAAAGCCTTCGCAAATCCATTTTTGTACTAAGTTGACCTTTGTTGCCATGACAACAGTTGAAAACATCCACCAAATTGTATTCAAAGAATTCCTTGGCCGCAATTGGCGGATCTTCGAATAAGGTACCTCCTCTAACACCGTGGAGCTCTGCCCCGCTTGGGCTGAGCACCGCCGTGTCCTCGTAGCGGCGATTGGCGGCGGTGACCTCTCGCGTCTGGCCCTGGTTCAATCCATGGTCCGGAGCGAGAGGGAATGGGAAGCCGTCGCCTCTTTCTGCGAAGCAGTCATGCTAGCGAAGGAGGTGGCGGAACGGGAGAGGGAGAGAACCTCACGTCCCAGCCGCCGCGGGAGACGCCCCGGGCGTCGGGGGGCAACCAGTGGCCCCCGGCCACCGTAGGCGCGAGCCTGTGGACGGTGAGTAATGGGCTAGCTCACCGTCCGTCCGTGTCATGACGACAGGCCGTGTCGACGGCGCGTACGTGTTCCACGCGCGCCTCAAGGAGATGTCAGCAAACCGGAAGGGGTCCGAAAGGGCCGATGCCTGCCAGGGCTGCGGGTTGTTCGAAAGAGATACCGCGGCCCTGGAACACAAAGGGCTTAGAAGGAACATGGGTGGGTTTTAGTCAGTCAAGTCTGACACTCCCTCCCGCTCCGCCCAGAGCGGGAGAAGTCATTTGATGATTTCCCATCCGCAAAAAAAAAAAAAAAGGTACCTCCTCTAGCTATCTATCTTTGTGAAACCCATAGTTTCATTCTGCTTCAATCAGTGGCAAAAATGTTAATTTAATCAATGTTAAAGATGTATTAAATTGATAGTTTTCCAGTACTTCAAATTTGACAGATGAAAAGTAGGCGTTAATATGTCAATTTATAAACAAACAGGGCAGAATGTAGGCGTGGTTAGTCTGACTTAGTTCAGTTCATGACTAAGAATACCAGTGAATGTGTTAAACTCTAGCAAAATTAAATACTACAACTAAAAATCTCAGCGTAATTAAAATAAGGTTAGTTTTTCAAATCGTCGATAAAAATAATTAGTTATCTCATGTATGTATGTGATCTTTTTATAATAATTACCAACACTGATAAAACATTCGCGTATTATTAAGATAGCGGAAATACGGATGGCTTACAATCTGACGTACTGTAGATACTGTGACACACATGTAAAAATAGAATTGACAGTAATGATTATAATTTACAAAGAAAGGGTTTCAGCAGATTTCAATCCCATTTAAAATTGGCCTTCGGTCTATCTTTTTTGACTGGAGACTGACAGACATAATACGGAGTGAGGTAAGGCAAGTCCATTTATAAAAAAAAACAGGAAACTCATCCGTCGAATACAAATGATGCTACTGAAATCGCGTGACTTTAGCCTACTTAATTTATAATTAAAATATAACACAAAAAATAATGTCGCCATCATTTATCATTAGTGTCCTAAATATTTTGAATAAATAAAGCTTTGTGCAAACATGTCAAACGTCGTCGCGTTCAAACAATGCTATCGTTGCGCTGTACGAGAATGGCCACAGTGTGACGACACCCTTATCAAGTGTCAACTGTAAGTCATGTGATGAACAGGGTTTGTCTCCAAACAGGAAACCTTGATTAATGTTATTTTCATATTATTTTTTGAATGTTTTTCGAATGACTTTTTGAGAAAATTATTCGAGTAACCTCCGTGCCTCGGAAAGCACATAAAAAGTTGGTTCCGGCTGTCATTTATAGATCTTTGACAGTCGTTACAGGTAGTCAGTGGCCCAGTCCAGACCAGTCTTATCAAGAGGTTTCGTATTACCCAGTACTAACTGGGTTGTAGAGGTCAGATAAGCAATCGCTCCATGTACTGGTATTCAGCTGCATCTGGTTAGACTGGAAGCCGACCCCAGCATAGTTGGAAAAATTAAGGCAGATAATTTGATTGAGAAAATTTGTAATTTTCTCAATCAAACAAATGTTACTAAGAAAACTATTTTTTTTAAGTCGTTCAATTTGCTGAAAGTGTGCTAGAAAAAGCCTTGCTCACGTTTTTAATTTTTTCTAAAGGAAAACTCTTGTACTAAACCATTTTTCCTTCTTCAGGTATCTAACTTTAAGTTTTCCAATTTTCCGGAACGAATAGAACCCTAATAAACTATATTTATTTATCTCTTTAAGTACCAAAGTGTCTTTCTTTCAATTGTCCTTTCCATAATCAATTCTTTGAAAGATAACAACTTTTGTTCAACACCCTTTGTGTTTGTTCGTATTCTACAATCAAATATTTTTTGTCATCTAATTAATAACATTTTGACAAATGTACATTTAAATAAATGTATTCGACGTGACATTTTGTAATCATAATATTTTTTTGTAGCTAAACAAACACTGCTTGCTGACAAAACACATATTTACATGATCTAGTTTTGATTTACATGTGTATGTTGAAATTATTTTGAATGTTCTGTAAGTAATGCCTACAGGTGTTTGTGTTCTTTAGTTTACTGTACCACTACAAAGATATATGTGCATTTATAAAAAAAAGTCTGATTTCCAAATGAAAGAACAAAAAAACAAGTTTTCATGATTTGTAATATAGTTTGAATTTAACAAACCACAATAGCCCCTGACAAAGCAGATTAAAAAATAAGAATGTGTTGAAAAAAACATAGGAAAATATAAAATAAAATACAGAACGAGTATATAATCAACTCATCAAAATACACTGTGATCAGTGTTTAATTAATAACAAATGTAAAGTCAATAATATGTATAAAATAAAATAAAAATATGAGTAACATAGTTAGAACACCATGATCTCATACGTCGCACAACTTACGCTACGTAACGTATTTAATGGATTAAAGGTTTTATGTCTTCTATTTACGTCTGTTCTAAGTCTTTCTTGAGTGCTAGGTACTTTAGTTTTCTAAGATTCCACGTTTTCTTGTGAAACATTGTATCTGCATAAAATACGAATCACAAACACTGATATTGGAATCGTTAGATGTCCCTATCAGTAAGACCAAAAACATTTTCGGCCTAAACACATCAGAATAATCAGAGATACGAAACTATCATGTCACTTAATTACTGTAGTTTCCTCTAGTTACACACAGTACAGAAGTAATATTTTTATTCAATCTAGTCTCTTTTTATTTCAATCCATTTTTGTTTGGATATTAATACTTAATTTTATAGTTGAAGTCAAAGGAAACTTTAGGATCTTACCGTAGGTACTTAGGTCGTACAAAAGCGCACACCACTGAAAAAATAGGTCTCACATATCCCGCATTGAATGAATAATAAGATTTTATCTATGAGCGAGCGAGACAAAACTATTCAAATTTCGTTTTCAACTGAATAAAACGGAAAATCACTTTTAATGCGAATCTTCCTATCATATCGCTTTATTAAAGAAATAAGGTAAAAAATTAAAGATAACACTAATTACTATTATATTATTATCTTTATCGACGTCAATTAATTATTATGAATAATAATGATCCGGAAACAAAGTCTAGGAGAAATTATTAGTCACCGCTATATCGGTTGAAGTCATTTAAATGACGCAAGAATGAGCATTTATCTCGACAGATATCTTTACTGGAAACTGAAATATTTTTCTGAACAAATACATCATCATCTAGCCTTTTTTTCGGCTTCCACTCCGAGTGGATGCAGCTGAATACCAGTATTTTACATGAAGTAACTGCCTATCGAGCCACCAAAACCTGCACAAATTATTCTGATTAAAACAACACAATCGCAAAAAAACTACAAATAATCTCAAAGAAATGCTTTCTTCTAAATCTAATACATTCTATGAAAAACGACTACTTCTTAAAAGCTACGCGAATTCGCGTAAAATCTACTATCCACGATTACTAAGTTGTA
This sequence comes from Cerastis leucographa, assembly GCA_963082945.1. Classification (NCBI taxonomy): domain Eukaryota; kingdom Metazoa; phylum Arthropoda; class Insecta; order Lepidoptera; family Noctuidae; genus Cerastis; species Cerastis leucographa. The sequence continues at coordinate 2,430,239 of OY720356.1, forward strand.
CCCAACTCCTGTAAAACTACTCGCAACTCCTGAAAATCGTTACTAATATATTCCCCAAACAGTACTAAACCGAATACTGAAACAGGGAATTATTAATTTATGAATGACGTCACATCCGGCCTTTGTACTAGAAATATCATACGAATGCAGTCTGCTGAAAGTGTCCGGTTATTGTTCGTAACGCTAAATTAGAGAAAACCGAGAACAATTAACAGCATCAGTGTTAATTATGTAGAGGAGCTCGTGGCTAAATAATAACAGCCGCACGGGTCCCTTTTGAAGGTTAAGCCATGCTTGCCGAGGTTGGGGTACCGTATTAGTCCGTCCGTCTTATGACGACAGGCCGTGCCGACGGCGCGTTTGTGTTCCACGCGCGCCTCAAGGAGATGTCAGCAAATCGGAAGGGGTCCGAGAGGGCCGATGCCTGCCAGGGCTGCGGGTTGTTCGAAAGAGATACCGTGGCCCTGGAACACAAAGGGCTAAGAAGGAACATGGATGGGTTTTAGTCAGTACAAGTCTGACACTCCCTCCCACTCCGCCCAGAGCGGGAGAAGTCATTTGATGATTTACCGACCTTAAAAAAAAAAATGGTTACCGTATTACCCAGTTACTAGATTGTGGAGGTTAGATAGGCAGTCGCTTCATTTAAAATACTGTTACTTAGCTGCATCCAGTTAGACTGGAAGCCGACCCCAAGATAGTTTGGGAAAAGGCTAGGCAGATGATGACTGTTAATTTAGTACTTTGACGAACATTGCATACACTATTACGTATTAGTCGCTGAAACTGTGTTTCTTAATCTTACGGGATTGGCATCATGTGACGAACTACACACATCAGACTTTATCATTTAAGAAGTTAAGTGGCAATTTAGTTTCTATCAGAAACGTGTCCAAAATAAATGTAGTTAACTCTTTTTTTTCGATTTTGTTAATGCCAAATTAAAATCAAACGCATTTTTGTTGTGCTTACGATGAGCGTAATTTATTACATTATTTCAGGGTAGTGAAAAAAAAAATTTTTTAATTGTTCAAAATGGCCCGAAATTAAGAATTACAAACTCTGATTATTATAATATTTTACTGTCAAACCAATTTCAACTAACCGCATTTTTATTCCTTAAAACTAATTCACCATTCTTCCTCCATATATCAAAGGCAGATAATTCCTCCCTCCTCCGTCCCCTATGACGTTATCAGTCTGTCCAGAGGCTTCCATTATTAGATAGGATTACAGGATTGTGTCATCCGCAGCCACTTCACTTGCGAGAACTTTCCTTAATGGACGCTATGCCGTCATCGTTTTATGTCTACAATATGCAAGTAGATATACATACACTTTAGATACACTTAAGATTTTGTGTTCACTTTTTTTTTTGCTAAAACTGGTAATCAGGAGTATATGTGAAGATTTACATTAAATTATTTCATGAAATCAAACTTCTAGATTCAGCGATGAATGCCGCATGTTGGCTATCAGTAGATTTCTTGATTTTCGTAGATTATTTGAAAACTTATCATTTTTATTAAATCAAAGTGTTTGACCTACACTTTAAATGTTTTGAGATACCCCATAGTCAGACTGTGAAATCATTTGATAGCATTCTCGATCAAATATAAATAAATCATGATGTATCACATTTTATAGCAAGAGATACTCGTACTATCGCGGCCATTGCCGCCTGACCATTTAAATTTTTTTTCGCTTAAATCCTGCGGCGGCGGCAAGCCACGCTCCCTTAAACTTTTCGCTTATTAGGAAAGCGCTATCGCAATTACTATACCCAATATTTTTTGAATATCTTGTTTATTTTATTAAGTTAATAAAACTAATAAACTTTTCGTCACTAAAGGTCAAGGAGCGGGGCTAGAGAGCGCTTCTATTTATTAAGTGCAAGCAAAAATGAATCTAGTAGTGGCCAGGCGGAAGTGTCCGCGATAGTACATCCCTATATACATTTTATACAAGGTGTTGTTTTGCATTCTCGTCAAATTCAAGGAGGTAACTATGCTAATGATTCTCGTCCCGAATCAATAATAAAATGGGTAGGTATTTTTTTTTTTTTTTTTCTTTTTTACCGAAATCGGTAACTGTGAACCACCCTTGTTTTAAACGCGGCCCGTCTGGTTCTTGCCTTATAACCTCGCTTACACACATACAAACAATCTCAAACGTTTATTTGATAATTTCTTAGTCCCTAAACTACGTGAAGGGGGTTATTCTGAAATACTGACAAACTTAAACAACCAAAAAAATCTGATTTTATTCATAATTAACTAGGTACCGTTATTTTAATTGATTATTTATGTCTTTCGTGACCACCTCCTGAAATTTGACGAGGTTGCAAAACAACACCTTGTATACCAACCCAGCGCTTCGTCTCGAATACCCAATGACTTAAGTTTATCTCAAAGTAACTTTACAGACAATTTCGCGATTAGATGATTTACTTTTAAAATATTTCAACGAAATGAAGATTTTAATTATTATTAAGATATTAATGTTCCATCTATTTGAGACATGTAGCACCTCACACAGAAAGATTGGGAGGTTTTCTTGTCTTTCTTTAAATTCTTTTAAGTTTTTCGCGTCTGTACGCACGGCGAGCAATTAATGTATACAAATCCAGTTAATGCAGATCTCTCATTGTACGGAATATCTATATAAAACGAGGCCATGTTATACTGGAAATGCATAGCTTGATATGTCCCCGTGACGTGTGTACTGTGTAATCTAGGTAAGATTATTTTCTTAAAAGAATTTTATCATTTTATCGTTGGTTTTTTTTACTATTGCGTTCTAAAAGCCAAAAGCAACATAAAATGTTAATCCCCTTGCTGGCTTGCTCTGCCTCGCTGCACTCTAACAAAAAATGCAAATAAAGTGTTACCACCTTATTGAATACTAGTTAAGTAGATCAAAAACCTAAAAAATGATGAATGAACACCACAAAAAGTATCCAATATTCACGACTGCAAAATCCCTACCACAGCAATGTTTGTCGTACACTGTACCTCTGCTTCAAAAATGGGTCGAAAGGACAAACGGAGCAGGCTATGCTCGTTAATTAATCGTGCTCGTGTGGCACTGCTCATAATTACTGCTCTTTGCCGAGCTCAGCCAGCTTCTATAATTCAATGATCGGTCTGTTTGTGGAGCATAGAGGATGTGGTTATGTTAGGTAGCGGTTTAGTTGGATGAGAAACGTGATTTTAGAAGTCAGTGTAGTTTTATAGTCATTAAAGAAAGTTTATCAACGTGAAAATTAGCAGTGTTAGTGTCCAAGACCTATAGAAGTTCCTTGATAAATGTAACAAAATTAATTTTAGGAACAAGAAAAAAAACTTTGCTATTATTCTCTTGTTCTTAACCCAATTTATTTTGAGTCGGCGCAGCTTATCAAAATCAAAAGTCATTTATTCAAATTAGGCTGTTAATCAGCACTTTTTGAACGTCAAAGTACAAGAGACAGTTCTCCAAAACGTCCGGTCTCCCGTACGAACTCTATTAGAAGTCATTTCATTGGTCAGCCTTTCAAGCCATATCATCTTTCACTGTCAATCCATCATTTCGCTGGAAGAAAAAAATAAACATAAACTACATAATTAAGTACCTTTATTTTCTAGTTTTCTTCTTTCATAAAATCGTTCTACGGTTCACCCGTCAACATGGAAGCACTCTTTACTGAATGGGCTTTCCGTTCCTTTAGTAGCTGCACCACATAGCACACGATATGTTGAAGTGAAAAGACAGTTCTGCACACTCGCTGACAGTATGACGGCTTGATGCGACACACGGATATTAATAATGACCGTTGATTTGGACTGACGTTTTGAGGTCTTCTAGTGTTTCAACTTGTTTGAGTCCGTCGAGGGTATAAAATATTTCTGTCTAGTATTTAGTAAAACAACATAAACAGAGGATCTCGACTATAATCTCCAGAAGTGTATCTAATAGTACGCCCACATTACGCAAGTTACGTTTAAGTCCCATGTAATAGAGGGCGTGCCTATTGGCATCAACCGGGCATAAATACAGACTCGTGGCTGCTACTGAGAAATCATGATGGGCAAACTCAATAACAATTTCCCGACCCGGGAATTGAACTCCAGGACCTCATGCTCAACAGTCACGATTGCCACCACAAGACCAACGAGACAGTCCTCAGAGATAAAAGAAAGCAAAGAAAGAGAGAGAGTCTCAGAGATCTTTTTAATAAAAAAAAAAATTTTGCTTGGAGTCCCTCCGCACACGCATGCGTTCGATTGCCACGCTTCACTCTCGCTCTGTCTCTTTCTATTCCCGCTACATGGTAACGTTAAACGTAAGATTGTTGGAAGTCGCATAAGAGGTTTCACTTAAAAAAATATTGCGTGGAGGCCCCCCGCGCGGAAGAAGTGATACTTAGTAATACTACACGCATGCGTTCGAGTGCCACGCATTCACTCTCGCTCTGACTCTTTCTATTCCCCCTACATGGTAGCGTTAAACGTTTAACGCAAGCTTGTTGGAAGTCGCATAAGAAGTTTCAAATCAATAATTAAATTAAAAACTGATGTAAGAAAATCCTTGCTACGGTTTTCCACTGACCATATCGTATGTTCAAATAGGGGTTCAAATAAACGTCAATAAAATCGTAAAAAAAACCTTATGTAAACTTTTTTTGGGCTGGTAAACTTTCTGTTCGGATAATGTTTTGCCTGCCAAATTAATCAACCAGAAGTAGTTCAGAGATAGCAATAGAACTTTTCAATCCTTTAATTATTAATTAACTCATATCTTAATCAACTCTTTTCCTTCAACGCTACTCAACAAGAATTTCATCGAAGGGATATTGCCCTGTCACACATGTTCGCGAGAACAGACTGAACACACGTTGACAACGTGACAGACTGGCGGATATTAATCCCACTCGTTCCATATTTCCATCGACTTAGTGGTGCTTGTGTCCCGGTGAAGTAACCTAGTTAATGAGTAAAGTAAAACAGGGACCTTTTTGTTTTAAAAACAATTTCTAGAATAATTTTTCATAGATTGCAATTTCATACGTTGTTGTTACGAACATAGTATTTTGGAACCCATATTTTTCGTAAATACGTCTAACATAAAAGAGAAGCTTCGTCGATCTTCAGATTAAGCAGCGCTTGACTAGGTCGGACCGTGGATGGGTGACCACCCATTACGTCACGAGTTTCCTGCCTGCCTCAAAAACCGTTGGTCCCGGCTATCATTTTTAGATCTTTAGCAGTCGTTACAGGTAGTCAGTCAAAAAAGGCTTGCAGAGGACTAATTTCACAAATCGCAGTCATTATTCCACCGCAAAAACCTTTTAGAAATTTGGTTAAGTAAGTATACATATTGTTGATTGTGACTGTACTCGTGTCTCTGTGGTATAACCTAGTTACTGCGAAGCAAACAGGTCTCCCTCTTTTTTTTTAAAAACAAAAGACTGTGCAAGTGGTTTCATGCTTGAAATATTCTCTTTTTTAAATTCTCTTTTGTAGAAAAACGAAGTCTAAGATTAACTTTCTTGCATACAGTGCTCTCAAGTTACTCAAGAGAATAGACAACTGTTGCCACATAAAATGATCTTTGCGCGAATTTTTCAATTATGTCAAAGCCTGTCCGGTACCAAGCTGCCAATCAGCCGAATTGCTTGAAAATCGATCAAATTATATAAATAACTAGCCTTTGCCCGCGGTTTCGCACGCGTGGAATTCGGTCACTGTCCCACGGGATTGTACTACCGGGATAAAAAGTATTATATGTGTTAATCCAGGTCATAAACAACCCGTGTACCAAATTTTATCCAAATCCATTCAGTAATTTTCATACATTCTTACAATCTTTCGCGTTTATAATATTATTATAGTAGAATAGGATAGTACGAGTATTAGACAAGATTAACAGAAACAATCACTTTTATGAACATAATTGTCCATGATCATGCAATATTCTAAATATTCCTCTTCGGTGCCAAGTCTTTCAAACGATTAACAACGCAATATCATTTTATTTTCAGTCAACCTACAGCTATATTGGTGTTTTCGATCACAGATCGCATTTTATAAAACGCTCACGTCCTTTCTGATAAAGAAGACTGGAGGACAGGAGCTATGTAAAGATATACATGACTATACGTTCGAGAAAATGTTTCTAGCTTCTATTTTCTTCGTAGCGATGCAGCCACGCCACGGCTTGGCCACAAGCTGCACGTCCATCGACATGCGCGTTGCTTACAGTCACTGCAAATTGCTTACGCCGAAATCAGACGCTGTATACATGATAAGTTTTTAAACTAACATGGTCACCTAACACTATCATTAACACTGGATATTAAAATAAAATAAATGGAGAAATATCGGTAACTCAAAACGAATAGTAAACATGGTAAATATCCCATTTTCAGTGTAAATGATATTGCTGTATAAATTGTTTGTCTTTTTTAGTTATTTGCATTCTGTTTTTAATTTTTGGTTCATTTTTTGTTCAAACAATTCTCTTCGTGTTTACGATGCGTATGAAAAGCAGAAATTAATGGTAAGTGTAGCCCTACACGCAAGTGATGCATGACAGTTTTACATGTGCGAGCGAAATCTTCATGCAAAGTCAAGTGCCATAGTCCCATTCCTGGGATAACTGTACAGTTTCCTCCTACACACGTACATGAATGCCTGTGCAGTTTGACCGAACACGCAAAACTGCACATGCATAATCTGTTAATTTTGGCGGGCTTTGGGGTGCATGCGCGAAGAAAAAGTCGTTAGTCGCAAGTAGTCTAATCGCATCGTCTGGGGTCGTGAACGATGCATAGAGACGTAACAAAGCCAAGGCAATCCAGCTTTAGAACGAATACTTTGACGCAAGTCAATTCCTATTAATTATTTGCTTTTGTTTGGATGGCGTGACTTAAATATAGACAGGTTAAACACTGATTGGTGGCAAAAAACTCGACTTTGTAATCGACAATCGCTGGCCACAATCAATTTTGTGTAGTAACCAATTATGAGCATGAATCGTTTCCAGTTGTGAGAAGGTTTTAATCAGAGGCATTATTTTCATTAATTATGACAGCTCAAAGTGTACTGTAATTGACTTACGATTTATTAGACTTTGTTATGGTCTAAGAGCCCAGAGACAAAACATGCCTTTACATATAAAAATGTGCAGAAACGATGATGAAAAATAGCATATAGCATAAATAAAACTTTCTTAATAGGCTTGAGGCATTAATATCTCCGAAATTAAAGAAAATACCTAGGTACCTAATTGAAAAATCAAATAATGAATTGGATTAAACGTTTCGCTAAAAAAATCACTACATACTAAAAGTTTACCCATGCAAAACAAACCTACCGACGCCATACCACAATTTTCGAATCTGTTGACAAAACAATCAAAACAAAGTCCCAACAGCATTTGAATATCGATGACGTGTGACGCAGGTTGGTCGCAAGCAGTTGTGTTAGTCCTGATCCGTCGAACAACCAGTGTACGGATCACAGTACGGATCGATCCGACGATCCGCCCAAAGACAGGGCGGGCGCGACCAACCCCAAGCTGCTACCCTACTTTTATTTCTTTGACGACGATGCTACCAGCTTTCCCTATTGTTGTCAAAGAGCAATAAATTAATAAAGATTAATTATCTTGCAGTTAAGGAAAACTTCGAAATTAATTTTAAATTTTCTCGGAAAGTTGCCTTGGCAAAAATCTACCTTTTAATCTTTTCCAGAAAGTTTGATTCACTCTTTTCAGATTTCTTGTAATTCTGATTTTTGCGTTCAAGGTTTACCATTTAGGTCAGTATAAATGAACAATTTTCCGCCTGTAGTTCAAAAAATCGTGAACAATACCGAAAATACTCACGCACTATCACCGGAAATCCTTGTAAACTACAAACTCATTGAAAAACAAGAATTTTCCGAACAGAGAACACATAAATTACTCAAATTATCTGGTAATTTACCCCGTGGGGCGTCGCGACGCGCATCTCTAGCCGGGTACTCTGCGCCCCCTTCCTTTAGTACCGCCGCGACCGCCGACCGAGGCACACGTACGTTCGCCCCGCAACCTTGTATAAACAACACAGTTTCATACCCGACACTGTAATTGACAATCCAGTGAATGTGAAGTGTAATAAGTGTTCGTATAGTTCTAGAAACGTTTGTTATACGGCTGTGATTCCACAATTGATTCCTTAGTTGTCACCTTAAACGTTGGTATCAAGAAAAATGTTTCAGACGTTACTCGTTTACTGAATATTGCTTAGGATGTGGGTAGTGTTTTAACATTTCCAAAGGTTGCTATCAAACCTTTACCAAGAAGGGAGGAATTAATACATCTATTGGTATTTCATAATTAATGTCACACTACCACGAACACTGAACAGTTAATTCATGAGTTATGGAAACAATTTTAATTAACTAACACACTTAAACAGAACGTATACATGTAGCAACAACATAAATAAGTACTTTCAAGTAATTATACACGATGAAATTGAGAACGACTTGCCATTTGGCCGATGGCGTCGACTCATAATGTCCATATTTAGAATGTTTTTATTGTTGCATATCTGCAACGATTGCATACGCGTAATACCGAGCGTGTTGTGAAAACGGTGTTATGCTCATTATGAAACAATCGTGTAACAATCAAACAATCACATCCGCTGAACTTTATTGTAATACTACATGCTCGAACAGAAATGTAATGTAAATGAAACAATACCACAGCTGTGTAAGAGGAAATAAAATAAAATTATTGACACATAATTACGTCAGGATAACCGAAAAGGAAAAAAATCATGTTATTTGTGCTGTAGAACAATTATTACTGTAAAACTGGCCTCATTATAGTCATTATGCACAAAAAACTCATCATCTCTAAGCCCTTGTCCCGTGTTATTTGTCTCAGGCTCAACACGTTCGGTTCTTCCATTTTCTCCATTATTTAGAAAAAACTATTGCCCATGATTTCATCTTAGATTCAGAATTAAAAACCTACATCCTACTTCAGATCCCAGGGTAACTTATACATCGCAATTCATAGCGCATATCGGGTGTAAAAAGTGACAAACGGGTACTACCTTTTGTCTAACATTAGTATGGATACCTGGGCAATTTCAATTTTAGCTTCGTGTAAAAAAAAAAGACACGCAGTCATCTTTGCATATGCTTCAAAGAAAACTTTACACAGTCTCTCTCTCTGTTTACTTATAATCTGTTCCATCAGTCATGCTTATCAGTTGTCACTCAATTTGTTCTAGACTTCAGTCTACCCTCTAAAATTAATTTGGTCTAAAATTTCCATCAATTACAAATTCTCTACAGCAGTTTACTTTGACGTGAAGGTTAACTTTGTAGATTTAAAAATAACATTCAATAACACCGTACTGTTGAACATTTACTCTGCAGTCGTTTAGTTCTTTCTGAGATTTGCATTTTTCTCTTATTTTCTTAAAGACTTTAAATTAATGACCTTCTGAAACCTAGGCTACAAACTTTTCAACTCATGTTGAGGAATGCAAAACATGATATTATTAGTATTTTTACGGCGCACAGTAACATTTTTCTCGGTTTTTATAATAAATTTAAAGAGAACGAAATACCTAACTGCTATATCAAACTCAAATTGAAATGATCTGAAAAGGAAATGTGCAGTTTCCAATGATACTAAATAAAACACATGCACCAGAATTAAAACGATAAACCTTGATACAAATTGGCAAGCAACACGGCTCGAAGCAGTTAACCCACAACAGAACCCATGAAACAAACATAAAATAACAAATCGTGAAACTGTAACGATAATATTTGTTCTTTCTCTCAATGTTGCGAACAATACGATTGATCTGTTTGTCTCGCCTTGTTACAATTTAGATGAAACTGTTAACAAGCTAAATATTACCGCTAATAAGAATCTTAAAGTAGATGTAAATTATAAAGCGTTGGTTCCAACCGGTATAAATAACAGCATTATAAAAAAAAATAGCAAAAAATAACCCAATGCTTGTCTGAATGGATAGTCCAAAGTACCTACAGTATACCAGAAATAGACGATCTAAAAATAATTTAAACAAACGACGAGGCTGAGCTTTAAAATGAATGAATGTTTGTGAGAGACTATTGGTGCCGAAAGTAGCAAATAGTAGCAATTAACAAAAGTTGTTTATGTCAAATAAAAATATTTAATATTGGATAATAATATAGTCCCAATCGACACTGGCATAAACCACTACTGGGTCTAGAAGTATGACACTTTGCACAAGAGTTCTTCTTATAAAGAAAGTGAGCATTCAGAGGGTTTTTTTTTAATCGGGCTTCTTATTGGGTATAAGGATTATCATAGGAGATGATATATCATTTTTGCCATTAGAAATTCGCATAACGCACACAAGTTGTTCCAAAAATACTTTAGATACCAATGAAATTCTAGCCATTATCATAATTAGAAACTAGTTTCCATGGAAAGACCGTAATATTCAATACTACAAAACTCCATGTTCATTTTCAGTCGTCACCTATACGAGTACGTGTGTAAATAACGAGCGATTTCACAGAAGACTTGCAACGCATGCATTCATTCGAACCGAGGACCATGTAGTTGATTACGCGCGCGTTATTGCGTATCGTGGTCATTGTGACGGATATAGCACCTATGGGGACCCAGTCATGGTAATTGATCCCAGTGGTAGGAATATCAGTCCTTATGGTGGTATTGGTGAAGGTTTATAATAATAATAATAATAAGAGTGCCGTATCGACGGGACCAGGGTGCTCATCGGCAAACTATACTGCTTCAGGGAGGGCAACACACGACCACGTGTGATGCGCTTTGTGAGGCGGGCATTCTCGGGGACTGGAATCAGTCCTCAAGAATACATGTCCCGTGTCACAGAGCGCATCGACTTCCTGAAGCAGAAAGTTTATGCATGGGCGAACCGTATTCGGCGGTATAAGCGTAGGGTTGATAGGTACTCGCAGAATCGCATGTTCCGGAGCGATGAGAGGTGGGTATACAGAGCTTGGGAGCGACCCGAACAAAATGTGACAGACGTATGCCGTCCAGATGATGCCGCCACTAGTTCATTCTGGCGCAACATCTGGTCGGTGCCCGTCTGTCATACTGAAGCTGACTGGATGCGAGATGTCGAGCGAGTGTGTGAATCTATACCAGAAATGGATAAAATTATAATAACGCCATTAGATGTTGCCAGAGCAGTTCGTCCGTTACCGAACTGGAAATCTCCGGGACCGGACGGACTGCACAATTTCTGGCTCAAATGGCTAAGTAGTTCACACACTTGCCTGGCATCTCAATTCCAGTCATGCTTAGAGTCTGGGTCGCTACCAGAGTTTCTTACAACGGGTGTTACCCACCTGCTCCATAAGTCAGGTAGTCCTACGGAACCCAAGAATTATAGACCGATCACGTGTTTGTCGACGGTCTATAAACTTCTTACATCCATTTTGAGAGAGAAAATTAACAAACACATTGATAATAATTCTATTATGTCGGCCTCTCAGAATGGATGTAGGAACGGGTCCCGTGGTACTAAGGAGCTACTCCTCATCGACATGGCCATCAGCCAACAGGTTCGTCGATCCCGCAAGGATCTGTCGACATGTTGGATAGATTACAAGAAGGCCTACGACTCTGTGCCACATACATGGCTCATGAGGGTGCTGGAGTTGTACAAGATTGATGCAACTCTACGCGCCTTTCTTGAGTCGTGTATGGGGCAATGGAGGACAGTGCTTCGATATCCAGGATGTCGACAGATCCAGGGGAACGATGAGCCTGTGTGGATTAAACGGGGAATATTTCAGGGCGACAGTCTGAGTCCACTTTGGTTCTGTCTGGCCCTGAATCCTCTAAGCACATTGCTGGAGGATTCAGGCCTAGGCTACCGGTTGAGGAGAGGTGGTCAGGTCATATCTCACCTTCTTTACATGGATGATCTGAAACTCTTTGCTCCTAACAAATTACAACTGATGAAGCTACTGAAAGTAACTGAAACTTTTAGTAGCGCCATCAGGATGGAATTTGGTGTGGACAAATGTGCAGTCATGTATGTAAAGCGAGGAGAGATTATGGAATCCGAGGGAATCCAACTGTCGGATTCCATACACCTCAGATCTCTCTCCTCATCCGAAAATTATAAGTATTTGGGTATGTCGGAAGCGTTAGGCATTAACATGGCTGACATGAAGCAGTCGTTGAGGGAGCGCTTCTTCGGTCGCCTGAAGAAGGTATTAAAGAGCCTTCTTTCAGGCGGAAACAAGGTGCGCGCCTTCAACGGTTGGGTCATGCCGGTTATAATGTACTCTTTCGGCATACTCAAATGGACTCAGACCGAACTGGACGCCCTAGATAGGAGAGTCCGTACATTGCTGACTGCAAACCGGATGCATCACCCACGATCATCGGTGATGAGACTGTACATCCCGCGGAAGTGCGGGGGTCGAGGCTTTTTAAATGCGAAGACCCTCCACAACCGCGAGGTGTGCAGCCTCAGAGAATATTTTTTGAAAACCGAGGTGGGTATGCACCGAGATGTGGTCGCAGTGGACAAGGTACTCACCCCGCTGTCCATGGCTAAAGAGAACTGGCGCAAACCTGTTGTACTTAGTACCGATGACCGCAAGGAAGTATGGCAAGGCAAGGTGCTTCACGGTCGCTTCTACCAGGCTCTTCATGGGCCCGATGTAGATTTTCTAGCGTCCGTGTCCTGGCTACGATTCAGCGACCTCTTTGGGGAAACTGAAGGTTTTGTCTGTGCAATTATGGACGAAGTTATGCTAACGAACAACTACCGGAAACATATTATGAAGGACGGGACGGTGGACGTGTGTCGGGCATGCCACTGTCCGGGTGAGTCTATCAGACATATTATTTCTGGTTGTTCTCGTCTGGCTAACGGCGAGTACTTGCACAGGCACAACCAAGTAGCCAGGATTATTCACCAGCAACTTGCCTTGAAATATAAACTTGTGGAATCTGAGGTACCGTACTACAAGTATGTGCCCGACCCAGTTCTCGAGAAAGGCCATGTCACGCTGTACTGGGATCAGTCTATCATTACTGACAGGACTATTGTTGCCAATAAGCCTGACATAGTGGTGGTAGACCGATCAGCGCGCCGCGCAATGATAGTCGATGTTACCATCCCGCATGACGAAAACCTCGTGAAAGCTGAGAAAGAGAAACAAATAAAATATCTTGACTTGGCTCACGAGGTTGTCGATATGTGGAATGTGGACTCGGCTATCATTGTGCCGATTGTCGTAACGGCCAATGGCCTTATGGCCAAGAGCCTCGACGAACATCTGTCGAAGCTCTCACTTGGCGGTTGGATCAAGAGTCAGATTCAGAAGGCAGTACTCCTCGATACGGCCCGCATTGTGAGGAGGTTCCTGTCTCTGCAGCCCTAACCACCGGTAGCTTGGACCCTGCTCTCGTTACCGGCGGAAACCTGTTTTTTATATTTTTAAATGTTTTTTGTTATTTTTTTGTAAGAAATATGTAAAAATATAAAAAACAAGAGTATAAATGAATAAAGGACATAATAATAATATATTTATTCAAAAAATAATATGGGCACAATAAATACAGTTAAATCTTAAAAATAATGAAGGTATAACAAAGTTCGATGCCTGTACTAGGTTAATCCTGTATCACAGGCGGCTAAATCTAATAACTACTATTTGGGCTAGATTTCTTAGCAATATTTAACATAATAATGGAAAAACATAATTGTGAAATAAGTTAGTATGAGTTAATATATTATGATATACCTAATGGACATTAACGCTATACGAACAAAAATAATCTAGGTCAAACATGTACATTCAATCTAATAAAAACGATTTGTAGCACTTAGGTAATTACTAATACTAAAAGGAATGTCAGCAGTATAAACAATATTTATGCAATATTTAATTATTGCAAATAAACACCATCAACACATTTTTATTGCGGGCGACAATTTGTTTAGACAGCGAAAATCATTATACTAAACAACATGAATTAATATGGAATGAAGTAGCGTCAACTATTATGTATTTGGCTGTTATTTGTAGATCCTTTAACAGTCGTTACGATTAGTCAAAAAGTCTGACATCCAGTCTTACCAAGGGGTATCGTATTACCCAGTTACTGGGTTGTGGAGGTCAGATAGGCAGTCGCTTCACGTAAAATACTGGTACTCAGCTACATCCGGTTAGACTGGAAGCCGACCCCAAGATGTTTGGGAAAAGGCTAGGCAGATGATGAAGTAGCGTCAACTATCAGACTAACTGATCTTGACTCTTTGACAATTCATAACTGCCTGTAAATGGTTTAATTGGAATAATTAATGAGTTCGATCCAAAAACCTCAGTTCAAAAATATGTCCTTAACTGCTCCTAAATATTTTAAATCCTCCTTAGCATACACATTGACATTTTAAAAGATTTGCTAAAAAAATCTCACGTAGTTGAAAATTATTTATAAGTCTAAAGTGCCTTACACAGGTCGTTAAATAAGATGTCCTTGGTAATTTGTCTCCTCAAAAACTGCTACAATGACCTCTCCCTTATCGTTACCCACTTCACTACTAATCCTTTTCTCATTCTGAGATTGAAGAACCACATTATTATTAGTCAAGACACCACAGCTGCCCATCCTATTAGAATAATCCTATGGGAAATGACATGGAGAGTAATTCGAAGCGACATCTCTGTCAGTCCAGTGTAGATATAGCTAGCTATATTTGTTCTTCCTAGTTTTCTGTGATGGAAAATCTATGTAATCTAAAAAGGTGTTGGATTTAAACTTTGATAGTTGCTCAAATCCGGGGGTTTACGAGTTGAAAACCAAATAAACTAACAGGAATTAAAGTCCTAAGTAAAGATTTACCAGGGTACTTCACCTAAATTCATCAGTCTTTTGGATGAGTGAAATAAGAATTAAGAAGGTTAATGAGAGAGTTGTTAAATGAATTACTAGCTTCATCCTATTCCTCATTCAAATAACCAGGTTCTAGAAGGACATAAGCTGACCTTATTGGGGGTTCAGAAAGATCAAGTGCGTAGAACTCGCAACTAGCGTCCTTCTATGAGCGTGGACGAGGCCAAAGGAGTGTGTAAGGATCGTAGCTGATGGCGTTCTGTGGTTTCTGCTTAGCCCCATGGAATATTGCATTAATTCATTCTGTATGTCAGTGAATCACCCATTCAACAATTATGAAATTTAGCAAAGGATTGCATGTACCAGCCACGGTTTTCATTCTGATGATTCATTTGTATTATTCATAATTGTATGTTTAATATCTCTGTACGCTGTACACCGTAATTACGTGGCTTTACTTTTCATAGAGAATAAACAGTTATAATGTTTTGCGGTATTGAAGTAAGCGTGGTAAAAAAACAAGGAAAAATATTTGCGGTTTTTCGTTTTAAAAACAACGTGTTTAAGACTCCTGAAATATCATACGAAATGTGTTCACAACTGGACATAAAATATGGAACATATCCATAATATTCCAAAACACGGGGAATATAAAATCTCGTCTCAAAGAAGTTTCCATTTTGTAATATAAAAAAACTTTGCTATAAAACTGCAGAGGATACCGATGCGGCTGACGTCTTAAGTAATAACTTAAGATGAAGAGCGCAATAGCGCTCGACGAAAGAAGATTAATAAAAAGTGCCACTTGCAGCCTCAATGGATCTAGGGCGATTAATATAAGACAAATATTGAATATGCTGGGTCGACCACAAATAAAGCATAAAGACAGAAGAATGATTATGATGAAATGAATAAGAATGTTGTCACATAAATTGCTTCTAAAAAGACCTTATTAATGAAGGCCAGTCAGTAGGTAGAATAAGGTAATTGCTGCAATAGCTAATGTGACAGTTACTAAACCAAGAGAATAAGTTTATCTCTCCATAAAAAAAAAAACAAACGAAAATCTAGAATGACTGCGTATCTAAAAAGTATGAATGTTGATGACTCTAAGAAGGACTATAGGATGATCAAAGAACCGATAAATGAAGATGACGTGTAAGTACGGAGAAATACAAGTTTACTAACCCCAAATGAAAGGAGAAAAGGGCAGAGAAATGATACGACTCAAATCTAGAATAAACGACTTTAGATCAAATTGGCCCAAAACATTTAACTTTAAACAAATGACAATCAGGCTTCTGTAGTAAACAATACTAACTCAAATGACGTACTTACATAATTGTGACGACCTGTCAAGGTGACATTAAGATCTGCGTTTGCGCGTGTTCATACAATGCTATCACAAGAATCTTTGAAACAATTACGCGCTTCCTTGCTTTGTGATTCAACCTGTAATTTGAAACAAGCAAATGGTCTTTATAAGTAAATAGTGTATTTAGTATCTTTGCAGTTAGATAGTTTTTCATTTGTTTTAAGTTATTGAGAAGATGTGACGGAGTTTCTGAATCTTTATAAGTTGCTGTATCATTTGCGTTGTAAGACAAGTATTACTACTTGTCTTTTTCTCTGTGCCTTTTGTGGCTGTGATTTCACTCCCATATAATATAGGCAGTCGTTGTGCCCACTTAAAATACTGGCCTTCAACTGCATCCAGCAAAATTGAAAGCTGATCCCAAAATACTAACTAATTACCTGTATGTCGAAGCATTTCAGTATATATATATATATATATATATGAGTATATCCAGCTAACAATTTTTTCATGAACATAAATATAACCGGTAAAAAAATTCCACCTTTCCTGTTTTTCATAAAAGAAAAACGTTAACGCGCCATTACATTGCAAAAACGTAACAATCCAGTAAACAAATCACCCACTTCCGAATACCAGACCACTTAAAAATACACTTTTCAAACGTATTCTAGGAACACATTGAGTTATTTTGTAAACGTTTTATAGTAACGTTACTCACAGCAAAGTTGTAAACATGAGTGGGAATGCGTCGGCGCAACACGCGGATATTGCACGCTAGTGATGTGCAGTAAACAAAAACAAATTGATATTGTTTATGTTATCGATATTTTTGGATATTTTTATACCTACGCAATATTTTTGTTTGAAACGGAAGCTTAGGCAGTTTTATGTTTTAACACCTGTGTTGTGTGGGATTGTTGACTTGTCAGATAGGCAGTCGTTCCATATAAATGCTGGTATTCGGTTGCATCCGTTAAGTCTACCAGCAGAAATCAACAAAGTTGGGATAAGCAGATTATGAGTCACGTTGACTGGTTTAAGGTGCTTAAAAATTTTGGCTTTATGGTAGGCGACTCAAAATTTGAATGAATGTCGTCACTTTTGCAGTCGAATTGTTAGTTACACCCACCTTTATCGACAACCGTTCTAGATTTTTCAGCCACAAAAGTACTTTTTGCCTGACCTAACCTATGACCTAATCGTTATATACCCAACTCAAAGATAGACCAACGAAGTACTTATTTTATTACTCCAATAGTCTAGAGAGCTTTGACTGTGGAATTAACATTGTCTATGCTTTAAAAAAGACAGCATTGTAAAATTAACTTTATCCCCTCAAACATAAGTACGGTTAAGACCAAATGTTCTACACAGCCAAATAATCATAATACTTTAATGTATTTAAGAATGTCATAAAAGCATTGTTTGCTTTTTGCTGTGAATCAACATTAAAATAAACTGGAACCTGTTTTGCATGTCATCTCTAACTCATAAAAAAGTTATTTGAATTCAATTAAAAGGCTTTTTTATACTTTTAAGTAATCCTTGTATTGCTTGGCTAGAGGAATCCCACTAAGAGATTTTTTTTACTTCAGTAGAGGTGAAGAACCGAATATACAACACAACATAGCTAGATCTTTACTTTACACATATCATAGTTTCTTCTCTCATTCCAAGCTTTGACATACAATACCTACTTGCAAGAATTATCATATGTTATGGATCTGTCCCTCAATAAGACGTCTATCAAAAGAGTAACAATCTTAAGTGATCAAGCAGGAAATACTAATCCATTATCAAAGAACTATCCTTTTGGTAACAAAGATAACGAAATTCATGCCAAACAAGATGTACTTACGACCTAAATAATATATCGTAAACAGTTCTTCAACGACGATGCCAGTTTACGACATCGCATAAACAAAGAATTCCAAACTATCGATTTTGTTAAACTTCTGCCATTCCGGGTCGTCTAAAGTTTTAAGTAACCATCCACCAACTATGTACTATCCATAAATCCCTTATTACAAGGTGGTATGAAGAACCAAGTACATAATGTAATATAGACCCTTAACGAAACTGAAAGGAAATGACGAGGCAATGACGGGGAAAATAAGTGATTTTCCCCGTCATTGCGATTGCACTTTTTGTTCTGGACCATACTTGGGAACCTTCTAGTTACGGAGATATTGGAGGTCAAAGTTCCAACTTTTTCATAACACTTTTTTAAATACTATTTTATAGTTGCTTTACTTGAAATACCTCCATGACCCGTTTACTATTCAATACATCCATATCCATAAGCACAATCTTTTGAGTGAGTTAACATTGAGTTTTACGTAAAACGAGATATTAAACCAAAAAAAAAGTCGTTTCCCAGCAATAATTTTTGCGTAGGGTTATTTAGTTCGATGTACAGAATGCTTGGTTGACGGCTTCGTGAAGAGTCTGTTTAGACCTTTTATGTACATTAATACTTACTGTCAAAAATGTAAGCAATGGCTTAATAATGGCTCATGCTCATGATGAGTTAGCGACAATCTTTGATAATATACTTAAAAACTGTGGAGTACTTGATAGCAATGAAATACAGCTTCCTCCACATTATCTCGACGTTAGATATTCTGACACTACACTGTTGATTCACTGTATATCCCAGTGATAACACAAGAGGACACATGAACAATTTTACACTAAAATATAAAATTACGCCGATAACAGTAACGTTTCAAACATTAGTTGAACACAACGTTGACTTGACGGACGCTCAGTAGTATAACAAACTTCCTGCTCAATCAGATCCAGCCACCAAAAAAATAATAAAAAGTGAATTTCAAATAGTGATCTATCCATGTACGTGACTATAAGAACATAAGTGTAAATCAAACAGTACAAAAATGGCAATGGACACAATGGCAGTTGAACTGCCGGACTTGTCAACCCATGTACCACAACCACCTGTCGAAGAGACTGCTGAAGAAAAGTAAGTAGAAAGTGAAGAAATACGTAACATCACGCCTGTAATCCCCCTAGAGGTAGACAGAGGTGGATCTGATAGTACACCTACTTATCGCATGTTATAAGAGTCGAGTCTGTCCATAAACCGGGCCCAAATCCAGACTCGAGGCTGCTATTGACAAATTCTTGATCGAAAAGCCCAATAACAATACTCAACCTGGGAATAGTACCCAGAACCTCATTTTTAGTAGTCTTCCTTGCGTCCAATAAACAAACGACGCAGTGAAAAATAAGTAAAAAGATAACTGGTTATGAAATTTAGTAGAGTATTACATTGCCAAGACACCACAGAGCAACAGGCTTGCTTTAATCAAGCTACGGATCAAAGCTAGAGATGAAAAATAGGTAGACAAGAGGAATTTTTCATACCTTGTTTTTGTAATGCCAGGATGGGGCTTTGTCTTAACCTTTAGTAATTATTTTGTGAAGACCTAGCAGATAGATTAAGGTTTTAGCAGGCTGATGTTTGTCGCTATTTTGAAAATATCTTGTATATAATTAGTTAGGAATTACTTTTTGTAATTTTATGCGCTGATGGAATTTTTTGACTAAGCGTCGTCTTAGGATGAATTTATTTAGCCTCATCTACGGAGTTATCTGTTGCAGCACTGAACAGGACTCTATAAAAATTTCGAAACAATACCAATAAAGGCAAAAATTGCGGGATAAAGAAGACATAGCTCCCTTCTCCTATTAAAGTATTTCTGAACGTACATTTTGCAAGCACACATTGTACAAGCAAAGCAAAATTCGATTTTCTCTTACGTTAGCCAAGCAAACTCACTGAGTGAACTGGTTACTGGTTGAAAAATAGCTAGAACATCACGCATTGTAATTCTACATTGTAACACTGTTCTTGATAGAACTTGTTAAGTTTAATTACATTCTTATTACTTATGCTTCACACTTCAACAAATAAGGTTTTTATGCTTTTCATGATACCATTGTCATTATATCTTGAGCCATTGGTAAGAATTTATTCGATGTTCTATAAATTTCCTGTGTCATCATCTTCCTGACTTTTTCCCATGTTTTATTGTTCCATTCTCCTCTGTTATCCGTCACGTTATCATTTTCTCCTTTTCCTTTCATATCATTCCTCATACAACCCATCCATCGTCTCCTTGGTCTTTCTCTCCCTCTCCATTGGTAAGAATTTATTTGATGTTGTATAAATTTCCTGTGTCATCATCTTCTTGCCTTAGGTCCCATGTTTTATTCCTCAATTCTCCTCTGTTATCCGTCACGTTATCATTTACTCGTTTTTCTTTCATATCATCCCTCGCGCAATCCATTCATCGTGTGCTTGGTCTTCCTCTCCCTCTCCATCCATCAACGTTTATTTTCATCCCTTTTTTAGTCATTCCAGTTAGTATATAAGTTCCTTGCATGCGATCCATATAAATGGCCTTTCTGCAGAGAAAAAAAAATGTTCAGTGTCAAAAACTGGTTACTCAGAATTCAGCAGATATTCGAATTTTAAATCTGAATCCTGTATACTCTACGAAGTTTAATACTGACAGCAGTCGTTGGAATTTTGAAGTTAACAATAAAGGTTATCGGTTCAAACCAAAATATTAAAGAACAAGAATATTATGTATACAATACCGGACCGGGTCGACAAGGTTTTTTTTTAAATATTGTATAGATCTTGATAAATAACTTCAGAAATCGCATTTTTTCCCATCCCTGGTCGTTTCTTTCCACCCGCACAATAAATTAAACCGTCACTCCTATTTATTTCAAGCCTTTCAGGGTAAACAGAGCATCCATTCTATTTGTGTTGAACGAACAAAAACTTCATTAATAAAATAAACCCTGACGATCCGTTTCCCCGACGCGATAGTGTTTTAATTGGTCACAGAAATAAGTATGACGTTTCAATTAACACTTTAGTCATTAAGCGCGTTAATTAATTAAGTTGGCAGTTAAAATTGTACTTACTAGTACTTAGTTATGTTTTTATTTGGAGTTGTCATCGTTAATGAGAGTAGGTTAATGGCGAATTGTATGGGTTTGACATACAAGTAGTTATGGCGCTTTCATGGAACATATTTATGAATGATGGTTATGATCTCACGGTTTCTGCGGTTTTATCGACCGATAGCTTCTAGCTCTCTTTTGTTTTATATGCTGTAGAACCTGGTTTGTTCGTTTGTTTTTCTGTTGGTAGGTTTTACTTGCATTTCATCTGATGTTAATAGTGGCTATACGCATTTTAGCTCCTTACCTACCTTTCTTTCTTCAACTTTTTTTATTAAGACTATGTTTTAGAAGCAAACGGTGAATATTTATAATTAATCCATATGACATCGACAAATATTTAAAATCCTTCCAAAATTCCTGCTGGGACATCATAAAAGATTACAAACGTAAAACATCAAAATAAAGAGTTCAGCTGTTCAGCTCCGTAAAAACGTGAAACCTCAGCAAACAGCGTCGAACGTAGCATTAATCTGAGTGAGCGTTCCGACGGACGGACGGTTTCAAAAGAGACGTTATTTTAAAGACGGCTGGCCCCAAGTACCCCAGGGAGCTCTTTTACGATAACAATGTTGTTACATCATATTTTATACAGCCCTAATTGGATCTCCAAGGCATTTTTACTTACAATAAACGTTCTGGCGGACTAACTGAATAAAGCATTAGCGTAGGTCCATGGCAAAATATGAAGATTGAAGAGGATCGGAAATGTTAGAAAGCAGAAATAGTGGTAAGGATATATAGGTAATAAGTATAAAGGGCGTAAAACACCTCTTAACGAAGCCGAAAGGCACTGGTTCTCCATTTTTTTGTTGTACACCATACCGGATACATAATATACGGAGATATTAGGGGTCAAAGTTCCAACTTTATGACAAGTATTTGTTTAAATACAAGTTTTTAATGTAAGATTTTTACTTTAAACACCTCCACGACCCCCGTACTATTCAATCCGTCCATCAGCACAATGTTTTGAGTGCGTTACATTGAGATCTACCACAAAACATGATTTTACACCCCCCAAAAAAAATTCGTTTCCCGGCAATAATTTTTGCGTAAAGTTACTTAGTTTCATGTACAGAATGCTTGGTTGATGGCTTTGTGATGAGGTGATTTACACCGTGTATGTGCGCTACTAATTGTGCTTGATACAAAATAAACCAAAATGTTATACTAAGCTGTATTTTCTATTAAAATAAAATCGTTCGATCGCGGCGCGCGTTTTTGCAAATGCCAATGTTCTAAGTTAGTTTTCTGTCACTCGTGATCGATTTGGTATTAAATGCCGTACTCAAGCAAGGTTTTATTTCGCAAATTCAAGATTCTTTACGTCCTGAATTTCAGAAATAAAATCTTCTACGTCGTGATCAACTTATTTCAAACACAGTGCACAGCCAGCAATTTTACCTTGTCTACGGTACGTGGTGCTCTTAACTCACCTGAAATATCATTGAACTCTACTCTACCTACATTTACTGAAAAGAAAAAGGCGGACCTATTTTCAGAAAATTCTCGACTGAAATATATTTTCAAAGGTAAAATATACTTAGGAAGCGCGATAACATTTCCGACTGGTTTTCCTACCTGTTGACGTAAATGTTCTGATAAGGCATTTGTCTTCGATTTTTACCAAACAGTTTTATAACAGAAAAAAATGGTAATTATTTAAGTGTTCTCTTTTGTTAAGGTCTTTGGCCTCAAAATAATTAAAAACACAAATGAGGCCAGTTGTTTAAAAGACCCTTACATAATTTAAATTATTACAGCGCATCTTATGCATTATCTACGATTATTTATTTATTTGAAAAGACATGTACAATATAACAGAAAATCCAAGTAATTGTACAGTGAAAAGAAACATATTTAGAATAACCTATGATAAAAAAAGTACATACTTAAAATTACAACAACAAAAAAAGTCATCTTTCATGCATCCTCCTAATTAATGAATTAATATTAAATGTACAGTAAAGATAGATTATGTGGTGCAAATTGGGAAACTCTTTAAGGGCCTAATCTCGTAGCAATCACATTTAACGAATATCGTATTTCTACTAAATAAAACAATATTAACATACTTAAACTTTTCGGTAGCTATGTCATTCCAATACATTTTTGACGTTTCCATTTCCCGTTATTGCTGATAGAATGTCATCTTGTCTATGCCCCCTTGTCCAACAATACAATGACTTAATCAAAAACAATAGAAGGTATAATCTATATTAGAAAACATTTTGTCTTGTCTATAGTAAATAGGTATTATTTTTAGTTTCTCTCGAACAAGTATTTACGGTAAAACCACATCTGTTTATTTAGTCCATGGTTTATGTTGGCGTACTTGGATAGTATTAATCAATCTAGTTTATTATTAGGTCAATGTTAGCTGTTAAAGCTTTGGCACATGTGAAACGGTGTTACACGTCCGTTGCATAATTATTTATGCAATGTTTTAATTTATGCATTTGATAGACAGCCATATTTTAATTGAAATATGCTAGACCGGAATGTGTTGTGGCACATTCTGGGAATACACATTTGACAAAATTGAAAACATGCTTGTATCAAACAGCTGTTAATTCACCTGATTATCAACTATGATAAACCAGCAGTAAGTATTACAATTAATTTTGGTGAACAACAAAAGAACGTTCTGTCTACCAAAATGAAAAAGTCACTTATCTGATCCATACATATTTTACAGCGAAATAGTATATTAATTTACATAGATACCAAGACTGTATAAAGTATGAAGACAAAATATTATCCGACACAAAAAAAAAACATCTAAAGGCGTTTATTCCCGTTCTAATTTCAAATAACTATCCATAATGTTACACAACACCGCCGCCCGCCGCCGTACTAAGCCTATAAAATATTTATAAAAGAATTGTCCCGAAAACCCAATAATCGGACAAACTTGACCCAGCTCAACGGAATGGGAACACTGATCGTATTAACGTTATTGCTTGTAGTCTTCTTGTTTTTATAAAATTTTCTCATATTTACGAAGACTTTATAATTTTAGAAAGAATTACTGTAGAATTTACTACGTATGACAATAATAAGAAGGCTCACTATTACTATTTAACGAATAAAAACACTGTTATATTTAATGGCATTTCCTTTTGAAGATCACTTACCTGCTCTACGACTTCATCTTTCATCAATTTATTTGTGAAATATGACTACACGTTATAGTCAAAAGTTTAATGCAAAATACTTTAAGCTGCTTGTCCATTATTGTATTAAATTACAAACAATCTTCAGCATTGATATTAAATCAAATTCAACTTCCCTTTATTTTCTTGGAGTCTTCAATTAGAATGAACAAAGTACTTTTTGCAAATTCTTTTTTCTAGAAATTACTAATCTAAAAAAGTAGTGGGTGTTCCTCGTAAATTGTCTGTCTCCTACCCTTAACGTTCTTTATATTTCTGCTAAGCTAGAAATAATAGCAGCAATATACTTGAGGAGTTCATTAGGGCGAGTGGATGCATACGAATATAAATTATTGATATTAAGGTCTTCCTTCTTCATGGTTTGAATTAGTACCTATTTCGGGGTTTAGCTGTGAAAATAATTAACTCACACGCATTTACAATCTCTGCTGTTAGTTACTTAGATGCTGGTACTGATAATGTTAGCTTACGTGATCCCACTGCTGAGCAAAGACCTCCCATGACCTCTAGTTTTTTCGATCCAGGGACAATGTGGACTACGGGTCGCTGTTCGTGTCCACCTCGGTTACCTTGTTAAATCAAATAAAAATATGATTGGTCTATGCAGCCACCAATAAAGTCTGTTCCTCTTGCGACATTAATATTAGCTCACAAAAGTAAGCGAACATTTGTATCTTCTGCTGGATTATAAAAAAATACGAAAAATAAAGTATTTTATAATAACGAAGAAGTTACTTCTAAAAATTTGACTGATCTACCTAAACCTAATGGTTTTCTATCTATCAAAGATATCTCTTGAAAACTGGACCCTAAGCAACACAATATTAAATTCACCTGTCAAATAAAATTTTCTCCTTGCCTTGAAAGGCATATAAAGGCTAGACTACATAAATGTTATCACATTTATGATGTCATCAATTCCAGTGGCCTAATAGCCAGAGAACGTTTTACATTCAGGTTAGTACTACAGTAACTTTCGTTTGAAAGGTTTTTATAGCCTCATGCCATTCGTGTAGACGAAGCCTTGGAAAATTCAACTTGAAATAACGTTTCTGTAAGATTGTGAAACTGATCATTGAAATTGATTAAGGGTATTTTGTGATTACACTTTAAATTGGCAGTCAAGTAGGAGCATTTTATTTTTACCTATCGCCATTGTACTTTTGAAGCTTTGAAAGTACTGAGGATGAATTTGGATGGCTATTATAGTAGAGGAAGACCAAAAAAACGATGGATGGACTGTGTGAAGGATGATATGGCAAGAAAGGAGGTGTCTAATGCTATGACGAGTAATAAAGATCTATAGAAGAAGATGACATGCCGCGTTAACCCCAAATGAATTGGTATAAGAGTAAAATAATGATGAGGATTTGAAGTTATGGAACTAAGTCATTAAAATATGTCAACATCATCAACAATAGAAATCTTCTGTTGGGAAATGCCTGTCCAATCTCTCATTTACTCGCTAAGTTGGATTAGAATCATCTTTATTTGATTTTATATCAAAATTCTTCTCTGGAAATTCACTCGTGTTCAAGATGTTGTACCTCGTGTTTGACACATAATTTCCGTAGTATGATGTAGCTATGTTTTATCACTTTTATTTACCCGTTATCATTCGATGTTTGTATGTCTTCGACTCTCTCTTTGAGTACTTTAAGTGACCTACCCAAATGTCCTTTCTTTGGTATTGTTCGTCGTTGCGTTGAGCTCCTTGAGTTATAAGTCGAGCTACACGATAACTGACAAATGCTTGCACTGACTGGACAGGTCCACTCAAATCTGTGTGGTTCTTTCTTTAAAAGACCATCTCAGACACTAATCTGCATAGTCCTCATGTAAATTGAGCAATGTCTGGACTTTAAAAGAGCAACAAGTTAACAGAGAACCTCTGAGTTTGTTTCGGCTGTTTCTTCTCAGAGTAGTCAGGTACGAAACACCGGCCCCATCTAGTTTTAAAAAAAAATGACGTGTAAAAGTGTTTGTAAAAACCTATTTGCAAAATAAACATCATTTATCATTTATCTCTATAACATGATATAAGTAAAGTCTTTTCATATCAATCTAATCATCCCTTAATAACAAAAACCCTGTAAATACCGACCTTAACCTAACCTTAACTACTATCGCTCGTCATTTGAGTCTTATAATGTATCTCACAAGCGTCTTTAGTCATTCCGATTCACGTCACGTTCACAATTTCTGTGCAAACTTTTGTCTGAATGTGCTCTTATTGGTTTTAATTTGACAAGCAAGACTTGAGTAAAAATACCACTGAAAAACATCGGCTTTTTAACAAAAGGTTCGGGGCAAGAAAAATAGGAACCATTTGTTCACAAATAAACAAGAAAGGGAACTAAAAGGTTTTGTTAGAAAAAAAAGGAACAACAGTGACATAGGATTTTTCTACTTTGCTAAAAAGAAATAAGTTTTCTTTTTTAATAAACGTGTTTACACACTACATGAAAAGCTAATGTGTCTATAGTAGTATGATCACTTTTCGCTAGAACGTGTTTAAGTGCGCTTTCAGCATATATACATCATGCGTAGGGATTGGATATTCGGATGCATTTTTACCTAAAGTAAGTTTTTTCCCGGCAATGGTTCAAAAGTATGGAATCGACTTCTTTATATTTCTATCCCGGGGTCGCGGAATTTCATATTAGTGTGTATAAAATGTCGTAGGAACTCAAAAGCATAATAATAAAAAAATATATTATATTTAAAACCTGTAATGTTTTTTTTATAACAAGTTAAAAAATACTACAACTATTTAAATTCAAATTTTGCTACTAAATATCGAATAGAAAAAAAATGTAGATATGTCTGGGCATAATTCATTTGAATTACAAAAATAAAATTGAAAAAATAACTATTTATTTAAATAAACCAAGACTTTTTCTGCACTGACGCGCGCTCCATACTTAGGCTCTCAAACTTTTGGTAAATATGTATCCGAAAATTAGATCTCTAAACTTGAGTTACGCCAGTCGATGAAGATTAACTCAATTCTCATACTACCGTTTGAACATCACACAAATTTACCTTCTACAGCAAATATTGTGTCCGTTAACAGATTTTCGCACACTGAAAATTAGCTATGTTTCGATAAAAAGAAGACCTTTTGCCTTTAGACGAGAGTTCAAGGCCTTTCAAGCAAAAGAATCTAAAAACAATAAAACTAAAGGTTATACCCCAATCTACTATGAAATAAAAACGCGTTTCTTCATAGGGAGAGTACTTCTAAGTGTGACTAGGTATGTATTGAAGGCAGTGACGTCACAAGTCAATGGGCGGGCGGCGCGGTGGCGCGGCGCCAGACATCCTCCCCCTCCGCCCAAGCGTCTCCCCATCCAAGCACTTGGGTCACAATGCATTGTCGGGGGTCGTACTCTGTCCTACTCTTCAGGCACTTTACGCCATAGTATCAGACCTCTGGAAAGCTCTTGACCTGTGTCAGCGTCTGTATAAAGATAAACAGAGTATATTTTTGTAAGTATGTCTATGTTTTAGTCTGTGTTGGACTAACTATAAACAGAGCACGGCGCGTCCCGACTTCCCTCTACATATACAAGGTGTTGTTTTGCATCCTCGTCAAGTTTAAGGAGGTAACTTTGCTAATGATACTCGATCCGAATCAATTATAACATTGGTAGGTATTTTTTTGTCGGGAATCGGTAAGTGTGAACCACCCGTGTTTTAAACGCGGCCCGTCTGATTCTTGCCCTTTAACCGCGGTTTCACACATACAACCGATCTCAAACGTTTATTCGATAATTTCATTTCCCTGAACCACGTTAAAGGGGTTATTCTGATATATACTGACAAACTTAAACAACCAAAAAAAATGCGTTTATATGTATATATTAATTAACTAGGTATCGTAATTTTAATTGATTATTTATGAATCCAAAGTCCTGAATTTTGACGAGGATGCAAAACAACGCCTTGTTTATGTATGTACTAAATTCAACACTTTAACTTACTATCCAATAGAAAACATAACATCACGCCTGTAATCCCCGAAGGGCTAAGCAGGGGTGTACCCAATTAAAATACACCCACATTTCGCCAGTTATGTTTAGTCGCATGTAATAGGGGGTAGGCCTATTGCCACCAAACCAGGCACAAATTCAGACTCCGTGGCTGTTACTGCGAAAAACCCAATAATATCAAGCCCGACCCGGAAATCGAACTCAGGACCTTAAGCATGAGGTCACTAACCAATGGTACAACCATAAACCTTCAATAATGCCTCCTATTGTGGATGCGTTGATCGAACTATGACTTTCTAAACGAGGTAACTTACCTCTGTTTTTTTCCTACTATATTCGTGGAAAATCTCTTGTGAAGAAATTTTCCTTTTGCTCACCTGCATTGTCTTAATTAAACTCTCGTGGAAAATTTCTTCTCCCTTTTCCTTTAATTACATTACAAGCAGCGTTATCGTGCAAGTCAGTGCTGTATGTCTGATGTCATCTACGTTGTCATCACCTTAATATAAATCTACCTACCTACTTGATTGATAATAAATATGTTTTTCATTTGCTTTATTTTTTTGATTAGCTTTGAAATTTCATAAAGCATGTTTTACACCATTTTGAAACTATTACTATTGTTAATGGCAGTTAGAAACTACCTTCATCTTTTCTTTCATACTCTTATTCGTCGTCCTCGTTTATATTCACGGACTCTGATTCAAGCATTACGCTCCTGACCTTTCAGAAGAACATTACCAATAAGGTCAGTGTTGGACTACGTCAGTATATTGTATTTTCAATAAAAAAAATTGGAATAATATTCCATTAAGGGTATAAAACGTATAAAACGCGGAGTAGAGATAAAGTGAAAGGCGAAAGCGCCTTTCACTTTATCCCTACTCCGCGGCCGAGCGTCACGCGACATGCAACACACAGACGAAAAAGTTTGAGACGATGTAATAAAAGTTTCACTTTAAAATAACAACGGATGTTAAGACCTATGTATACTGCTTATGCGTAGGAAGTTTCATTAAAATCTATTCAGTCATTTCGAAAAATAACGACTTGAAAGTTTGTATGATGTACAGCAGTAAGGTGTAAACGCTCTTCAGATGCGTCACAGCACCACCAAGAAAGAACGCAGTATTTTTCCATCAGCTACGAACGTTTCTTAAAGACTGAGCAATCGACGTCACACACATAATGCACTTAGCATTGACTCTGGCAGCCAGTTCAGACAAGATACTCAACCCTACATGTGACAGCTGCAGGGCTAAAACAACCTTACGTTAACGAAAATAAAGAACACTATAATCTGACAGACTTGACAATGACACCAACCTAACAGCAAGCTTACTGTAGTGTTTTTATAGACCACTGTTATTTGACGGTGATGCAGATGTCAGAGGTACAGTAACTGTGACACGGCTGTAAGCGAGGTTCTCCCATTTGCGTCTAAACGAGGCATTTAATATGTGTATGTAATGTAAGTGCTAGCACTTATATAGCTAATAGCTAGCTATTAATAGATGTGTGAGGTCGGGTCAGAATTCTGGATTATGTAGTCTGTGGCATTGGGATTACGGGCGGATTATGTCCGGTTTATACTAGGTTCTCTAGAGGACAATGTGTTGTAGGTTTGACGCATCGCCTTTAAGTTGGCCACGCGTATTCGATTGCGGGAAAAACAAATAAAAAGAACTACGATGTACTACGAGTCTCCGCAACGTTACTCGCGCGAATGAAACCAGTGACACACGCGTCACACAACTTACCAGACATCGTAGACAGGCCGTACAACTTCAACTAACATATCTGTGCAAGCGTCAAGACTCTGAACTAAAATAAATGTACCAAGTTTGTCCTATTAATGCATTTTCTCTTGACAAGCAGCGCCAACTTAAACTGCACCAATAAAGTGGTCATACTGTAGTCCCTAATCACCTGACATCTGTTTTCTTTCAATATCAGATGTCAAGAAAATATCAAACATGATATAAGCTAATGCCAAACCCATATCGAATGACTATAAAATGCACATAAAGCACTCACAAACAGCATTCTATACATAAAATAAAAAAAAAAAAAAAAAAAAAAAAAGGTTTATTGCAGAAACTTGTACAACTTTTACAGTAAATCTTACATAGGGACCTCCTTTTAAGTAAATTATATACCTGTGCTAGAAGGCCCCGGAAAAATAAAACGATAACAGGAGGAATCTAAAGCTGTTTTATGTTATTATAGTCGTTACTTGTGATGGCCAGGCGTAGTAGTAGCTATAATGTAGCCACAAAAAGATAGAATGAAAAAAAAAGCTAGCAACATAGACGGTAGACGGTGTAATCGGGGTAGGTATTGAAACTGTTTTTGAGTATTTTCTTAAGTGACTACTTCAATGAGTATAAAGGCACGTGGGTACCTATATCAGAATTATTCATCTTCAAGTGGGTAATCGCACGAGGTATTTTGGAAATAAGTAGACACGTCTTCGATCAGCAGCCTTATACTCACGATTCTCAATTTAAATTACAATAATCACTCAATTTAACAAAGATGAAAATGGGTTAAGATTTGGGACGTAAGCGATCCGTCGTAACCGTCTAGTCCACGCTCTCGTTCGATTCAAAACTGCACGAGTCCGGTGGTTGTTTTACGTTTATGACGTTCCGCCAGAGTGACAACACAATTGTCACTCTCGTCCGCTCAATGTCGATCTCTACTACTAGATGGCGCCATGGACGCGCCTTCACGGCCGGACTGACAATCGCCCGTCCTCGGGCGAATATGTATTCCTGCAACAAGAAGG
Source organism: Cerastis leucographa (assembly GCA_963082945.1). Taxonomy (NCBI): domain Eukaryota; kingdom Metazoa; phylum Arthropoda; class Insecta; order Lepidoptera; family Noctuidae; genus Cerastis; species Cerastis leucographa. The sequence continues at coordinate 2,461,418 of OY720356.1, forward strand.
TACCATACTGTAAGTCGAGCCGCCATGCTCGTCCACCCTGACATGAGCCAGTGCCTCTTACTTTAGGTCACAGCCTATTTCGAACTCACTCTCGAAACTTGCACCGCTCTGTTTCCTCATACGATGCGTAGCCCGGACAAATGCGTCCCTTCGACTTGCCCCAACAAGTGCAAGACCGGACAACACCGTCCCTTCGACTAGCCATCGGCTCCCTCATGATGCGTAGCCCGGACAAATGCATCCTTACGACTTGACCCAAGTGCAAGACCGGAAAACACCGTCCCTTCGACTCGCCATCACTCACATCAACGAACTAGATTCGTACGTCCCTTCGACCAGCACCGCTAAGCCCGGACAATACAATCCATTCGTGACACACAGACGCATGCGTCCCTACGAACCCGCTAGCACTCTAGTCAGGACCGGACAACATCTCGCCTTTGGGTTTGCGTCCTTTCGAGTTACCAACCAACGGGCAAAACCGGACAACAACACCCACACGTAATCACATCACATAATCTGAACGTACCTTAGGTACTGAACATTATGCTCGGTGGACGTCTACTTCTACGTCAAAGGTCCCTTATCTTCCGAATCAGCACTAGCTGTTTCAGAAGGAGCCGTAAGCGTTTCAGACGATGCAGTCAGAGTAGAGGAATCTACAGTCAAGGTGTCAACACTGCGAGCCGACATAGTCTCAAAATCGGCATCAATAATGCCTTCTGACTGCATATCTACCGCCTTCACGGCTTCCTCGTCATTCATAATGCTTTCATCTAATTCCATTAAGCCCTCGTGACCTCCCAGCACCAAACGCAAATATTCGTGCGAATATTTTAACGTACGGCAAGGACCATCAACACTTTTTAATTCATAGCGGTCATTTTCCAGAACATTGGTGATCACGAAAGGTCCTCTAAACTTTCGGTCAAGTTTCGTTTGATTGCGTTCCGAACTTTTTACAAAACGTAATCACCTTTATTAAATGGCTTTACTTTAGCTCTTCCGCGATTAAAACGAATAGTCTCAGCGTTAGCAGCTTTCTCTATATTCTTGGATGCATTTGAGCGTATCCCTTCTAAATTTAAGCGCTTGTGGGGACCATCTCCAGGTGAAAGCTTAGAAATTCCTAACGAGTACGATTTAACTCCAAACATTAATTCAGTCGGGGTACATTTCGTGACAGTGGACCTTGTACTATTTAGAGCAAGTTCTTGTGCGGATTATTTTCAATGATTGTAAGTAAAGATTTTAGGGTTCGCATTACCCGTTCGACCTGACCGTTTGCTCTACTTGAGCCAGTGGCGATGAAATGAAGATCAATGTGATGTTCCGCACAAAATTTCTAGAATTCACTGCTAATATAGCAGCGACCCTGATCAGCCACAATTCGTTTAGGAGCCCCGAACAAACAAACAGCTTTCTTCAGTGCCATAATGGCACTGGCCGCATCTAAAGAGGTGGTGTGTTCTAACAGGACGTACTTGGTAAACGAATCAATGGTGACAGAACAGTACTCTTTTTGGTCACTCTTACCTGTCAATTTTCCAGTAAAATCTATGTGGAGCGTGTGCCAAGGGGTTGGCTCTTTAGGAATGGGGTGTAGTATAACTGGTTGGGCACCTGAGGGACCTTTCGAGGCTTTACATATTATGCATGAGTCGACAAACCGGCGAACACTTTTCGATATCTCGGGGAACCAATATAGATCGTAAATTTTGTCGAGAGTCTTATCGGGGCCCAAATGTTGAATTTCCGAATGAATGTGACTGATCAGAGTCCATACTAATGAGCAGGGTACTATAGGTAACCAAGAAACAGTTTTATTGCGGTTATGCCTCCTTTTAACTTTGTAAGAGGGTACAGCGGACCAACTATCTGAGTATAACTAGGGATAAATTTCCTTAAATACGAAGATAGGCCAAGAAATTGGCGAACTTGAGTCGCTGTCTTCGGGGGAGGAGCACTGGTCAGAGCCTGAGTTTTAAGGGAGTTAGGTCTAACCTCGCCGGCTTGGATAGCATAACCCAGATAGTTAACTTTGGTTTTAAGAAACTTACACTTACGTAAATTCAACGAAAACCCAGCTTTCGTCAGAGCTTCCAGGCATTGGTCTAACTATCGCAGACCCTCTGTGACGTCAGAGGAATGGCAGAGGACATCGTCCATGTACACCATCTTTCAAATATTTAAGTGCATCATTAATACACCTCTGATATACCGACGGCGCATTGCGTAAACCAAATGGCATTGCAACATATTCGTATTGCCCCTCGGGCGTCACAAAAGCCGTCCTTTCTACGGATTCTGGGTGGATCAAAATCTGGTGGAAACCAGAGGCCATGTCTAAAGACGAAAAGTAATAAGCTCCGGTGAGCTGGTCTATTTGGTCGTCTATAAGTGGTAGGGGATAGTGCTCAGGTCGCGTGTTTGAGATGAGTTCTCTGTAGTCGACAAACATTCTATCCGTATCGTCCTTTTTCTTCACTAAGAGAATCGGACTAGCAAACGGCGAGGAACTCTCTCTAATAACGCCAGCTTTCAATAGCTCCTGAACCTTATCCCTCACCACCTGTTTTTTCGATGGGAGATAAACGATACGGTCGCCGTTGGACTATTTTATTAGGGTCAATAAGTTCAATTTTCATTACACCCGTATTAACACGTTTAGTTGGAGTACCATTTATAAAGTGATCAGTATACTTCAACAAAATACGCAGCAAGGCTTCCCTACTGTCCCCGACTAAATCTGTATCTACAGCCACGACGTCAATACCTTGTACACTTTCGCAAAAATGTATTTTCTCATTAGTGGATATGAGAAGATTTTCGTTATCAATCTCAACACGCACTCCATTTTTCAGTACATCCCTACCTACAATTACGTTTTCTGAAATGCAGTTGTCTGGAACGATATGAAACAAGAGAGTCAAGCAAAGATTATTAATTTGGACAGTGCTAGAAATTTGCTTTTTACACTCAATATCGTCTCCCCCAATGCCAGTCAAATAAACGGTGCTATTTCGTTCAATGCCAGGGAAATCCGGACATAGATTCCTTAATCAAAGAACAAGAGGAGCCACTATCAAAAAGGAAACAGATATGCTCACCAGATGCCGTCGTCAGTTTACCTCTCGAAGTCTTGTGCTCGCAAGTGTGGACCTCTCTGACTGCTGCGCCGCCTCTCTTCTCAGGGCATGACGTAGATACGTGGCCAGGTTTCCCGCATGTGAAACAGGTAATTTGTGCCGACTTGTCCTTGACCTGATCCGTGTTGGAACCATCAGCTCGATTAGCTGAGTCGTCACGTCGCCTTTTACACTCTGCTATTTTGTGTCCAGGAACTCCACACCGATGACATTTTCCATTGAACTTCGAGTCTGACAGGCGAGGTCTCTTTGCCTTATTGTCATTACCATCATTATCTTCAGTACGACGCTTTAAAGAAACCCCACCAAGGGTTCGGAAGAGTTGAGCACGCGTTGTGATAGCATAGGAGTTCAGTTCACGACGAATCATGTGGTCTTTCGAGCTCAGAACAGAAATAACGAAACCAGTGATTGCCTCTTCTGACATCTCGACTTTAGGGATTCGCTCAATTAGTGCCCATAAACGCATAGCCGATTCACTAGCAGTCTCCTTTGTTCCGATCTGAAAGCGCAACACTTCATCAAAATGGTCCTGTATCAATTTGGGCTCTGCAAATTTCGCCAGCAATGTTTGCTTCACAACTTCCCAGGTTAAGTCTTCCAAACGCAACTTAGTCAGAACAGATGCCGCTCGTCCTTTTAGTGCAGTTGTCAGAGCAACTAAAAGTTCCACGCCACTCAAATTCTTGCTGTTAATAATCAACTCGGAAACACGGCACCAGCCCTTAACATCAGCATCTTCATCATCTGGGTCGAACTTGATCAACTGAACCGCGTTAGTGTTTGCTACAGACTGCGATGTTTGCTGCGGTATTGCTAACAAACGGGTTAGCAGGGCTTCCATATTGGTGAGTAATCCACTATTGCTAGGTTGATTATGGGGCTGAGTATCTTCATCCGACTGTTTTTCGCATCCCACTTCTGATAAAGGCACGTGGGTACCTATATCAGAATTATTCATCTTCAAGTGGGTAATCGCACGAGGTATTTTGGAAATAAGTAGACACGTCTTCGATCAGCAGCCTTATACTCACGATTCTCAATTTAAATTACAATAATCACTCAATTTAACAAAGATGAAAATGGGTTAAGATTTGGGACGTAAGCGATCCGTCGTAACCGTCTAGTCCACGCTCTCGTTCGATTCAAAACTGCACGAGTCCGGTGGTTGTTTTACGTTTATGACGTTCCGCCAGAGTGACAACACAATTGTCACTCTCGTCCGCTCAATGTCGATCTCTACTACTAGATGGCGCCATGGACGCGCCTTCAAGTACAATAGGTTTCTTAAGAATTCACTAGTATTTCGTATCAATAAACATTTTTATTCTTATCACACGAAATCGCATTCGTACATTCACTTTAGCTATAGCTATTGACGTCGCTTCTGCAAATTTGGGCTTTAACTGCACGAGTGCCTGTTTATTTTTACCAGCGGAATGTTTTGATAATAAATATTCTTCGGAACGAAACCCACTCCAGCCAACGCACGAGTTATTCATATCATTCTAAACTTGGAAATCACTGAAATATCTTTACTGGAAGTGGAATGTCTCGGTATTTCTGCGGCGTAAATATCTTGCGCTACCTTATAGTTTTCCAGTTTGAACCATTTGCTGAAATAACATGAGAATGTAAGTAAATAAATAAACCGAATGAGAGTCGATTTTAAACCCTAACACCCATATTCTAAAAGCATTCCCAAATCTTTTTTTGAACTAAGTCGACCGTTGTTGCCATGACAACAGGTGAAAACTTCCACCAAATCGTATTCCTAGTATTTCTGGGCCGCAATTGGTGGATCTTCGAATAGGTATCTCCTCACACTAGCTATCTTTGTCTAACCCATAGTTGCATTCTGCTTCAATCAATGCTTAAGATGTCATATGCCACTTTAATCAATGTGCCAATTAATATTTACCCGTTACTTCAAATTTGATAGTTTTAGTTTTTTAGTTTAGTTTTTAAAACGTTGCCCCCCACACTAGGAATTTCTCCTGTATCGTGGGTGCGTTTACAAACATTTAAACTCACACAAACAGCCAGACCCGGAACAACTATCTGTAGGCCATACAAATATTTGTTCCGTGCGGGGATCGAACCCGCGACACACAGCGCAGCAGTCGATCGCTCAACCACTGCGCCAACCATTATGCCGCCAAAAAGTCTTGGCGATAGATGAAAAGTAGCCATTTATATGTCAATTTATAAACAAACTGTGCGGAATGTGCCGCATGGTTAGTCCGACTTTAGTTAAATTCATGACTCAGAATGCCAGTGTAAGACTTGGATCGAAGACCGTAGCTTACTGTCTTATCATATCGAATATAGAAACTAGTGCTACCAATATTCCAGTGAGTCCAGTCACGACATCCTCACCGGTGCCGTCATTTCCCATCGATAGCTTTTACAGAAATGAGTTCAATCAGCCATAACTTCGAACAAAAAGCTTCATCATGACACAGTTTCAATGAATTTCTGACGTCAAACGCATAAACCGATGCCACCCCACGTGCACGGAAATGGAACACTTGACTATAAATACAATGTATACAAACGAGGCTCCATGCGTTTAAACAAAACATAGTACAGAAGCATGAGTCATTGGTTCGCAGTTTCATTGATTGTAGATAGGGCTTAACTTATGTAAGTAGGTAGTTACCGACGTAGCAATGAAAGGTTAGATCTAAAAATAAAGTCGTATTTATAGAACGAAATGTCTATTAATCACTTTTTCTGTGTATACTTTCGAAAGGAATGTTCCCTTTGTTCTGAAATAATGATCGAGATTTTTCTTTGCGAGGAAATGTTTACTGCAATTGGCACGAACGCATTTTATGGCAACAACATTTTGCATACACAGCAGTATGCGAAAAGAGTTTTCTAGCAGGCAGTTGCTGTTTTATGCTTGTTTTTATTTTAGTACCTACCTAGATACGAATCTTTAATATTTTACTAAAAGTCTGGCTTGAGATGAAGGGACCTACCTCTTTTAAATGAAAATTACTGATCGATTGAGAAGTTCAAAAATAACTTGTGTGGAACTCGCATTAAAAGTGTTTTATATTGAATTTATAGGTAAGTACAGTGACTTTCAACGTGATTGATGAACTTTTTTCAATAGCTTTATGTCAATCTCACACATTTTGTCTAAAACCTATGTTATATGTATTCTCATAGCTGCGTATTACCAATAACGAAGCTACAAAATTGTCACATTTAATATCCTCCTCACAATCGTCACTTGTTATTTAAATACATACAAGGTTAATTCTACAATATAAAGTGCCCGCAGTGCGATTCTGTGAACGTACGTGTTTGCAATTAAAATATTTTAATTCTAAAGCAAATATTAATAACGTAGAACTTGCGTCCGTATTTGTTTCTGGTCATAATATTTTTAAAGACGTAAATTGTATACGAGCACAGAATTATAAACCTTATTCCACTAACCATTACAGTATGAATTTTAGTTGACGGAAAATTGCTAGTCGTGAAAATTAGCTGGATTTTAATTACTGTTTGTAAATAACTCTTTAATTCTTTTAAATAAGCCTTTTACTTGAAAGTTCCGTTTATTATATTTCAAAGATAAAACGGTACGATTACTAGAGCGGAAAATTATGCAATGTTGATTCCATAAACTACAAATTATTATTACTATTAGGTATGTTGGTACTGTACTGCATGAAAAGCACGCCATTATCAACGGCAGCCATTATGATGCTTTTGTAGTGGCCATTACGAGGTCTGGAGGCACGCGAGTTGACGCGAGTACAAATTACTGCGGTGCACTAATGGCTATGAATATTATCTAATAACTATAGGAAGTTATTTCGTGAATTATGGCTTTATTACTAGCTTTCAGTGTGGTCGTTAAAATATATTGCTAATTTCTGAAAGAATTTCTTAAGATACTATATGAAATGATAAATATTCAGAGTCTCAGTTGCATTGAAACTTCGTTCTAAGTTGCACAAGGAACTTAAAACTTTCAAATGAGCTATCATCTAGTTATCTACCGACGCAAATATTAGGGGAAAATAATTGGAGTATTAATTTGTTGTGTCCAGGAACCGCTTTACCGTTTCACACAAGGCAGCTATTAAACAAGGATAATACAAATCAATTGCTAAGTTCTAAGTACTTTAATTTACCTGTTTTATTTTAATATTTCCAAATACATTAGCTGAAAAAACGGTAGGCAACAAAGCACGTAATGTCCTTTCCTACATAAGCTATGCCTAATACTTCTCCCCTACGTCAGTAATGGATATTGCAGCTCAAAATAGACCTGTTTGCTTACGACTATTCACCAATCTATATAGACACCCAACGCTTAAGTTAAAACACCAAAATTAGTGTAGGGCCAGAGCTCTACGAATACTGGCCACTCCGTAGAAGCTTTTTAGGCCAAGGGCGAGAAGCAAACACCGAATAAAAATAAATAGATCTGTTTATTAGTTTTGCATTTAGGATAACTTTATTCGACGCCACATGAAAGAAAAATGGGGATTTTAAACTTTTACGATTTTTTTATTGAAAGTTAAATAAAAGCAGACTTGACTCAGATAAGTGTCTAAATATTGTTTTCAGTTTAGTCTCAGAATTTTCCATGAAATTATTAAAAGATAGAACAGATAATTCACACAATCAAATGTTAATATTTCTATTTTCTCCTATTGTGTTAGCATTTTTTTGGTCGGCAACATCTTTCTAACGAAATCTCACAGTTACTGTCGACATTTTCAAAAACCGAAACATGAGTCAGTTTACAAGATGAAGAAGAAGATTTACAGGCCTTATTCTGCGGGATCAAAACCCCATCATCATCAACCCATATACAGACTCAATTCAATGGCATTCTTTCATAGGCTTATCTAAGCCATCATATGGCGTTCAGTCTTTTAGAGCCTTTGGTCATGCTTCAATAGAACCATTGGGAAATCCTCCAACTACGCCTTGAATCAACAAACAAATAATTGTTTTTCTCTCTTCTTCCCCAGATACGAGCGCCTCCTGCGTCGCGCGCGCACTGAAGACTTGAGCGAGATCTCCGGCATCGGTTGCTTGTACCAGAGCGGCGTGGACCGACTCGGTAGACCCGTGGTTGTGTTCATCGGAAAGTGGTTCCCTATTGGAGATATTGATTTGGATAAGGTGAGAATTTAAACACCTTAGCTAAGTTTTACTGCAAAAACGCCAGCCGAAAATCCTTCAACAAAGAGTACTGGTTACATCCCATATGATCGCCTATCGTAAAGCATCTTCCGAGATGAAGTAATTTGATGTTTCGTTGTGTAGCCTTTTTAAGATAGCGATTTTGTTCATCTGGCAGAGATGTACTATAGTAAATGATGAAGATGTGGATAATCTAACATACCATACCATAACCATCCTATAATGTTTCCACTACTGGGACACAATCTCCTCTCCGTGAAGAGTGACCCATAATCCACTACGCAGGCCTAGTGACTCTTTCGTCACGGTTCCACACAGCATACTTAAAAACTGATTTCCAATCTCCTCACCTTCCAGGCGCTGTTGTATCTGATCAAGCTCCTGGACCCGATCGTGCGCGGCGACTACGTCATTGCCTACTTCCACACACTTGCTGCTTCCGGCAACCACCCGCCCTTTTCCTGGCTTAAGGAGGTGTACACTGTGCTGCCTTACAAGTAAGTATTTAATGACCTCAAGTTTTGAAAGCATGAGCAAATCAGAATATACCAATCCACCTGATTCCTGATCTGGTGGATTGGTAAATTCTGGTTTCGTGCCACACACAGTGTCTGTTGTGATTTGTCTAATAAAATACCTATACCACTCATACAAGTTACCCAAGTTTATTTAACTCTGGAATACATCTTCGCAGACCGCAATCAAATCAATAACTAGATTTTGAGGAGCTTTCTGAAATCTCCTTTGTCTGTGAGCAATTTGAAAGTTATCTCATGACAATTTCATGTTTTCAGATATAAGAAGAACCTCAAAGCATTCTACATCGTACATCCCACATTCTGGACAAAGGTAACTATCGGCAATGATTCCTGTAAATATATGTGCATGGTGCGATCAAACCGAGTGGACTGGACATCGAACACCCGGATTATTAAATGTTTCAGCACTTTATCTGGCAAAATTTGGTAACCGGAGTCTAATCTGCAGGTTTCATGATCTGCCTAGCCTTTTCTCAACTATGTTGGGGTCGGTTTCCAGTCTAACCAGAAGCAGCTGAATACCTGTATTTTACATGGAGAGGACTGCCTATCTGACCTCCAGAACCCAGTTAGTACTGGGTAATACGATATCGATATATATCGAGTATTGAGTCCGCGGGGTTTGACCGCATCTAATTCCAAATTCTTCCCTGATATTGCACTCAGCGGCACGGGAACTAGCCCAATATCAAAATAAAACGCGAAACAGGGTTTTTTGTTGTTGTTGTAATACTTACTTATATGTTTATTTGAAACTTAAATGCGATTGATCAATTTATATAAAAAGAACTTAACTTTATTAAATTTTACAAAATTCCAAAAAATACTTTTGTAGCTTTGAGTTTCAATTAAATGTTTTTGGATGAAGAAAAAAATAAAGCTATTATTTAAAACTAATAGCGGATATTACCATCCCGGGCCCTGATGACCGCCTGCTTGCGATCAGGCATTCTGTGGATTATGTTTTTAATGTACACATGGGGCATTTCTACTCCGAGCGGTTTTCAATTGACTGATAGTCTCTGGAGGGTTGAGACTGGGTCTGATGCGTCTTTTAGGCATGTATGTTGTTAGGAATCAATTTCTCAAAATTGCGAGAGCTATAAATCGGTCCTCACGAGCTGATGTAGGTACACCTAATATCGCCACTTCCTGGTATCTTTGTGTTGAGGTTGATCTGGTCGTACCTTGTTGAGACCTACCTCTACCACTCGAGCTGAAGTTAGGGGTACTGGGTTCCAATTTTGAAAGCTTAAAGGACTACAGATTAATTAAACAAATAAACTATAATGAATGAATATGATAAAACTCATGACCATTTTAATATCGAATTTTATCTCACACGTGTTTAGTGCATTCCAGTAACGAACTAACGTTATGTGTCACAGGAATTAAAAAAAAATAGTTTCATTTGTGCTTACCCTCTTAATTAAACAAAAACAAATGTACTAACAAAGTCGAAAATCATGTCTAATCTCCTCCAACTAACTAACCTCCTATCTTCAGATGATGACGTGGTGGTTCACGACGTTCATGGCGCCGGCAATCAAGGCGAAAGTCCACAATCTTCCCGGCGTCGAGTACCTGTACTCAGTGATGGCGCGCGACCAGCTCGACGTGCCTGCCTTCGTCACAGAGTACGATATGACGGTACGTAGCATTGTGATGAAGTACTGTGTCTTTTTCCAAGAGTGTCGATGTTAATCTGAATGGGTGGGTCGAGATTTGGCGACGAGTTCAAGACCTTCAGCCAAGCAATGTAACTGAAATAGGTCGTTTTAATCTCGAAGAGTATGGCGAAAAATTTGATTAAACTTTTCCTAACAGCAACAACAGATTTTAATTAATGACCATTTTTTCTAAGACGCCTCGCCATATCTCTGCTGTCAATCATTGTTCGGCTGTTGCCCGAACAATGTTTGTTTATTTTGTTATTTTATTGTTCATTTCATTTGATTTTTTTCTCTTTTTTCCAGATAAACGGGCTCCACTACTTCCAACCGGATACGAACAATACGTAAGACGCAGCAGTCGTTCCTTAGCTATACATTCTGATCGTTGTTATAACATGTTCTGGGCCAGTTGCCAACATCTCTCTGTGTCAGTATAATAGGAAGACGCTTCAAACGACTAGAAGGAAGGGTTTAGAGTGTGTCTCACTCGCTTTTCGTTGGTTACGCTAGTTCTAGCAATATTTATAATTCTTATAAGTATTGCTAGCAACACAGATAAGTTTTAAAGATCATCTTAGGACTAGATGTCGTGATTTTTACAGTTTTCTCATAAAAGCGTGCGCCGGCACATACTAGTGTTTCTTATAAAACTTCGTAATTAATATAAAGTCGGCGGAAAATAAAATTTTGCTTAAAATTTCTAATCAATTCGTAGTATTTCACAAAGATATGCTGGCAACACTGCAATTTGAATTCGAGTGACCTTTTGAAATCGGGCCAATGGATGGTGAAAATTAAGTCTTTGCTGATTGTCAAAAATGGTGACTCGTTTTTTAAGGCCTCTGTTATAGTATTTTGTGGATTTTTTATTCAATATCTTGATAACATTGCATTTAAAACGAATCTCGTTGTCAGAAATGTGCAAATAATATTAATAATTTCAATTGATTAAACTGTTGTCGGGAGAATTTGGTGTAAATAAAAATGTATTATGAGTAATGTAAATTACTGTTTCCTATCAGTAACATATCAGATAACTGTTGGGTCCAGAAATTCCAATGATTGTAGGACTTAGATGTTAGAATACGCCAAGAATATAGATGGTATAGCGACTCTGTTGATCAGAAAACCTTACCATTCCTATTGTATAAAAGTGTACAGTTAAAATTACTGAATCGACCAAAGAACTTTCGTAAATTCAACCAACTTAGATAAAATGTCAGACATTGAATAAGAGATCCACAAAAAAGTTAAAATTGTTGAGAATATATCTTGTAATCTAGTATTAGCGGTGCATTTTATATTATTTAATTGTAATAATTAGTATAAGACATATTATCGATCGTTAGATGTTCTTATTACGTCTGTATTTTTAACTCTTGCAACCCCGATATATCTCTACCACCTATAAGAATGGTACTTAGATTTTTCTATATTTTGTCTGTGTATTTAGTTGTGGACGTTATAATGTGTGCTATTTTTTGTATACTGTATTTTCTATTAAAATAATAGATTAAACTGACATTTTATTGATGTAACCTTTCTACTTAATCTTGATGCTTTTAGGGCTCTTGAGTGAGATTTAGGTAAACCTCTGAATGCTCCAGTTTAGTCAAGCTATTGAATATCGCGCCCTAGTCTTATTAGAAAGAGAGAAAAACTCTGTGTAACTCTTTCTTTTGACGGGACACTTCCAGTTGCAAAAAAGATCGCCTACCTGCATATGAGTAACTATCTTCTCCTTTAAAGATAGTTTACCTTATTATCCATTATGACACTGTTCATTGTTTCACACTGCCCCCATTTCTCTGTAACTTCACTGTTCAAGCTACAGGGTATTCGGTTAGCGAGTAGTGAAGAAAATGTTATTTTTTAATAAAAAGTTATCTCGTACCGCGTAGATTTGGTATAATTTAGAATTTACGTATATTACACCCATTCTCTAAATTAGATATTTAACAATTAATTTTTACATAAAGGTGCTTGATAATTTTTGCATATTGAAATTTTAATTTTTTACATAAATAGATTTAAATATAGGCTTAATACGGTACTTACATAATATTAGAGTATTGTAAATATGTATGCTGTTAAAGATTTTTGCGAAAGCATTCAATCATCTCGCACTACGGTAATGTAGATTTTTATACAATGCTGAATGAGAAAGTGCGTTTGTACTCTTGGCCTTAAATAATTTAATGGGCACAAGATTGGCCTATACCGGTTTAGCACCTAAATATTGGATTGCTGCTTCACTTTTTCACTGCACACTGTTACAAGTTGAGGGTAGTTTAAGATAGTTTTGTAGCCTAAAAGAGAAGCCAATGATAGAGATAGGAAAAGCCAACGAGCGCTTAAACGTATGTTAGTACAAACGCTTACTTTCTCGGGAAGCATCGGGAGAAATTATCAGTTTTGAAGTAGTCGTGTGAATTGTGGTTGAAAGGGCTCGCCACTAACTTATTACCAGTATTATAAAGGCCATAGGAATCAAGTAACGAACTTCGTAGTCATCTTTTATGGCGTATAAATCTGGTATAATGAGTGGTCAAAAGTTGGTGGTGTGGCCCCAGTAGTGTTGCCAACGTTAAATGTAATATATTGCCACTCGCAAGTAGCGGCATAGCGACACGCCTCGCGACGTGCCATAGTGTTCACGTGTGACATTCGTAGCCTTTGAATATTTAAACTTTTAAAATATTTTTATAAATAGAACGGTTTTATGACAGGTTACTCGTTCCACGAAACCATGGATAGATTTTGTGAGTGAAGTAGGCTGTATGAAGCGTATTCTAGTAGCGATTTTGCCAATTACCTCATATTATATTAATTATATAAACTACTATATTGTTAAAAATGCTGTTGTTATAATAGAAATAGGACAAATATAACATTTGTAACTTTATATGTATCAATCACGTAGTTCATTTACTGTTTATGGCAAGGGGGGTGTTTCGTGGAACGATAATATTTTCTTTCTTAGCCAAAAACACTGATACTGAATGTGTAAAAACTAACTTAATACGTAAATCTGTTTTCGTTTTCCGAAACCATTGTGCCACCATGTTTGAAACAATTTTAAAATGTTTATTATTATCGGTTGACTAAGGTCCTTGCCAGAGAGATCTGTGTAAGCGGTAGAGATATTTGTAATAAGTTTTGGTTTCACTTGATTGGTGGATGAGGAGTTTTTACTACACAAGCGTCAGCACCACTTTTATGTTTATCAGACAGTCTGTATTAATGTAAAAGTAGCGCGCGCAGCACGCGAAAATTAAATTTTCTTACGTTTTTTGCGATTTGCTGGTCAGTGCAGTTTAGCAATGATCTTATAATTATGATTACAAATCATTCTACCGCATTCTGCAACAGACCTTAGAAAATGACTGATTTGCGGGGTTTGACTATTAATGTGTATGAATCTTTCTGCATGCCAATGTGTGAGTGCAAAGTTGCAATTTTTAATACAGTTGTATTTTTAAGTGATCTTTCAGAAGGATAGGTTAGTCGTCATTATTAATCAACAATTATATAAAGCAATGTAGAGCTGTGTGATGTATTCTTGATGGTGTATTAAGAGGTAGGGTATTTTGATAAAATTGGTGTAAAGAGGAATTGGTTCTGCCATTTTCCACTAGATGGTACTAGTGTGGTGTGGTCCGTTAGATTTGAATTTAATATTTTTTTAAGACAACTACCAGCACGCATAGCATGACATGGTCATGCTACGCGTGCAGTGGGTAGTTCATTTGTAGGAAATTCATCTGTTTTCGTAAAAAGTCATCATACACAATAATAATTCCTCTTCACCGCAAACGGTAATCACGTGAAAATCCATCATGGCGTTTTTTTTCTTGAAAAGAATGCCATCAAGCGAAAGAGAACGGATACCTTGGTTTCAAGAGATTAGAATTTAACCAACCTACTTATATATAAAAAGTGATTATTTTTAATGTTCGCACTAGAAAACCTGAGAGTTAAACCAAGGCCTTAGATGTGTTAACTATTGTTATTTTATTATCGTATCTTTGTGCTGCAAAGTCTATAATGCTGTTAAATACTTGTGGAAGTAACACGTGGTATTCGTAACGCTAATTATATTATAGGAAGTTATTTAAAACAAAAAATATGTGATCAAGCGAATGTTGGTTAAGTTTCATATTTTATTAATAAAATAGAGCATTAAATAGGCTATGTAAATATTTAACAAATACAAAATAAAATTATTAATTTACTACATTGTGATTTTAATTCCATTCCACCCTTTTTTCTATGACCTATCGAACTGCTGAGGCTGAGTCCCACTCTGTAATGCAATAGGTAAAGTGCTGCATGATTTATTCGGTGCCACACGAGGGACCGAGAAGGTTACCCGTAGGTATAGATCTTAAAATAGGGTTAGGTGAAAAACCATATATAAAAGGTTTAACCCGTATAATGATTCATCAAAGTTATGGGTCATAAGTCTAACCATTTCACCCGAGTGATCGGTCTCCGATATCTACAGATTATTTCCCAAATTTTTAGCGACCACACCCTTTTGACAATGTTACTGTAGCGACAAAAGTACCATGCAGCGCTGTATGTAAGTTACTTATTCAGGCAATGCACTCAAGAGTATTTGAGTTGAATCAATCAATAAGCTTAATCAGTTAGGTAGGCAAAGCCATTTCTCGTCGCCACTACACCCTCAGACCCAGGACCCAGCCACTACCTATCATCAATCAACACTGCCGTGACCATATCTCTGAAGCGATAAAGTTTACTTAAAATACTAAAATGGATAACTTAAGATTCACCTTTTTTTAAATCTCCATCGCCTTCCTCTTCCTTGTGTTCTACCCCCATCCCTTTTTAACCGGGGTACCCCGAACAAAATTCCTGGCTACGGCCTTGTCTTCAACCGCGCTCGGGTCCTTCTGACCCCAGCCAGCCCCCGTCGACCCAAGTGATAACCGACTGGAGGAAAGTCAGCGAAAAGCTGAAATCCACCTACGTCGCCTCACCTGGAGGCCATCCCCGACCACATTGTCTCAGTCGCAGACACGACGGCCGCCATCAACTCGTTTACAGAACACGTGCAATCCGTACTAAAGGATTGCTCACGGGAAGTTCCAGCAATGAGCGATCAACGCTGGATTCTACCCGCTGACGTACGTGAACTGATAACCGAGAAGAACGCGGCCATCCTTGCCTACAGCAACTTTCCCTGCGACGCGAACAAAGCTCACATGCGTTATTTACAGCGTGCTGTAAAGAAGCGCACTAGTGAGCATCGTTCAGATCAATGGGATAAGACGCTTAGCGAGCTCGAGCTCGAGCCTACCCACCTAGCCTTCTGGCAGCTCCAACGCAAGTTGCGCTCCACCGAAGAGGCTTCGATGCCTCCCCTCACCCGACCCGATAAGAGCGTCGCATTCGACGACTCTGAGAAGGCCGAATGCCTAGCCGACAGCCTGGAGTCCCAGTGCTCCCCCAGCTCTCAACCAGTAGACAAGCGACATCTCGATGAGGTGAACGCATTCGTCGAACGTAGAGCCGCCCTCCACCCCGTAGAAGACCCTGATGATCCTCTGCCTTCGGTCACAGCTGACGAAGTACAAGATATCATTAATAAGCTTCAACCGCGGAAAGCACCCGGCTCCGACGGAATCACCAATAGGGTGTTAAAACTCCTCCCCGCTCAGCTCGTCGTATTAATGGCGGCCATCTTCAATGGCGCCCTGAGCAACAACGCTTTTCCCCAAATATGGAAAGAGGCCACTGTCATCGGTTTCGCCAAGCCAGGCAAACCCAAGTCTGAGCCCTCGAGCTACAGACCTATCAGTCTCCTGAACGCACTCGGCAAAATCTACGAGAGACTTATTTATAAGCGACTCAAAGACTTCGCCGAGGCTAAGAGTCTCATCCCCAACGAGCAGTTCGGCTTCAGGATCGGACACTCTTGCATTCAACAGGCCCATCGCATCGTAGAGCACTTGAGCGCTGGCTTCCAGCGAGGAGCGATGACGGGTGTGTTGTTCTTCGACATAGCAAAGGCTTTCGACAAAGTCTGGCACAACGGCTTATATTATATAAGCTGTACAAACTGGGAGTGCCGGACCATCTCGTGCTCATCTTACGAGACTTTCTGTCGGATCGCACCTTCCGCTATCGCATCGGGAAGGCAGTGTCTTCCCCCCACCCCATTAGAGCCGGAGTCCCTCAGGGCTCCGTCGTCTCTCCCCTTATCTTTACTCTGTTCACCAGTGACATCCCTAAGAGCAAGAAGGCTCAGTTGGCCCTGTTCGCGGACGACACGGCCATTTATTACACTGGCCGCAGTCACGACGCTATCTATAGCACCCTCCAAACCTCAGCCAACGTCTTAGGCGCTTGGTTCCGGAAATGGAGAATTGAGGTCAACCCCGACAAGAGCCAGGCAGTTCTTTTCTCTAAATAGCGTAAAAATAAGCCATCCGCGCTCAGCCCAATCACTATGTACGGTAAGCCTATCCCTTGGGAGAAGCAAGCCAAGTACTTAGGAGTCTTACTTGACAACCACTTGCCTTTCGCGGCGCACATCAAAGCAGCTCGCGACCTGCAGCTGCGTTTGCTATGGGTAGGCTTCATTTCATGATTTCGGCAAAAAGCAAGTTGTCACTCGAGTGCAAGTTGCGCCTTTATACCGCGGTGATCCGCCCCATTATGACGTACGCTTGCGTCGTGTACGCTCACACCAAGCCTAAGTACATCCATAGGATGCAAATTTTACCGGTTCTTACGTAGAGTCACGGGAGCCCCTTTTTATGTCCGTAATGACCGTCTACACGTAGACCTTAGAATGCCCACCATCCTTCAGTTTATGAAACGTCTTTCGAAGCGTTTCTTCGATAACGCCATTAAACACCGTAATCCCCTGATCGCAGCGGCCGCTCGTTACGAACCCTCGCGCATTAGTACAGTACGCCGTCCTAGGCATACCCTCGTCACTCCAGATGATGCTATCACCCTCCTCCAGGAGAGTAGCAAAGAGCCTAGCACTCAAAAGTTCCGACTCAAACCGCCGTCTTTCCGACCTCGCCGTCGAGGTCCGTCGCGACGTCCCGGTCCATGCCCTCCCCGACCCTCGCTCGAGCCAGCCCGCGATGCTGTGCCAGTAGTTTTAAATCAGCCCCTAAATAATGATACCATTCAGATCCAGCCTGTCCCCATGCAGTCCTCCCCCAGCGACGCCCTAAGCCGAGGTTCGTACCCCACAGGAGGTGCCCTTAGCGTGCAGTCGCTTAGTTTGTAAGTTTTTATGCCCTGGCTGGAGGCCTAACTCTTAAGGCACCCACAGGATAGTCCGGTTAAGCAGACGACAACCTCATAGGTTGAACTGCGAGATGCCATTCACAAAAAAAAAAAAACTTGTTTTCAAACAGTGCCAGTGTGGCGCGGAGATTCTGATGTGCTCTGATAATATAATAAAAACCAATTCTTTAACATAAATAGTTTTTTCGGTATTTACCTACAAAGATAAGAATAGCACACGCACAAACCTTTATCTATAAAATTTAGGTCTGATGACAAAGCAGACTAACGTTTGAACATTGAACAGAAAATGTGAATTGAAATAAAAGTATGTACCTATTAATGTCAATGCCCAACACTTCACAGGAACAACATCATGGTATTTGATAATTGTTCAAGAAGCAAAACAGTTTTGGTGAAAGAGGTCATGGTCCTATGTGCTTCTACACTGCACAGGGGTTGTCTCACACATGAAAAAGTACTAAAGGACCAATCGTCAGCAACACCAATGAGCTGCTGGCCTTTCGCGGGGAACTAGGGTGGATCAGTAAAAATATTTCCAACCATACGCAAAATACGCGAATTGGACGTGGAGTTTTGGACACCAGCCCGTTATACAATACACAAGATCATGGAGCTGACCATTACATAGACAGTGAGAACATGCTGCACTGATAGGAGCTTAACTTTTGACAGGTTACTGAAGAATATTTTTTTGTTTTCTGATTACCATTTAATTAGGTAATGTGAAGCCAATTGCAAATTCTTCTTTGGCTTGGTTTGAATACAAAATAGAGTTTATTTTGAAGGATTAATGAGAACTAATTATTCACATACAAAGAAAACTCAATGGAATAATAATGTTCTTATTTATATAAATAGAAGAATCCGTATGAAGAAGAATAGGATAATACAATACAAGTGAGACGATGAATCCTACCTGGCATCTTCAATCCAAAAGTATTCTGAAGTCTTATTGGTAAAATGGATATGGAATAGACTGAATTGAAAATACATGAATCTCATTTCAATAATAATTTATTCAAATATAATTTATAAATACTTACATTAATTTAATTACTTAGATAACTGACACCCATTAAGGATTTGGACTAGTATATTTAAAGAAGGATATTTTTGTGCACCATTCATGAGTGTCACTTTTAATACTGATAATACATTGGATAACAAAAATCCTCCGACTGCACCAAGGTAGCATGGTATTGGCCACTTCTGCCAGGGCGTGTTCCAGTCTAGGGGGATGACGACAGCTCCCACCCATGCCCCACAAACTGCCATTAAGGCATTGCTGACAAGCATCTCAGTGATGGTGTCTTTTCCATAAGTTTTTACTCCAAACAACAACTGTAGAGATGGTTCGATACCCGTATGAAGTAATAGAGGAAATACTGTGAGTAAAGTAAGTAGCGATGACAGCATCAGCGTCTCTTCATGACATTCAAGTACGGGCGCACCGAACAATATAATCCCAATGAAAAACGTGAACTTAGTACACAACAGAAACACGAATCCTCTCAAGATATCTCCAGCAGTATTCTTGTCTCTCGCTTTATTCTTTTTCCCATGGATATCATTACTAGAGTTCAAGTAAAAGGACTTCAATAACTCCGCGACGAAAATGAGACCCAGAATAAAACACGATGAGCCGTTGCCGACTGAGTAAAGAATTCCTTTATATGAAATAAATGTGATGATGCTCGGTAAATAAATGCATGTTATTAAACCAGATATTGTTATTTTTCGTAGTTCCAATTGATCGTTTAAGGAAAACATGTCCTTTTTCTTATTTAATGGCACAAATCACAAAATATAAAAGTTTCCAGAATTTCGACAGGTTTAAGTGTGTTGTTAATATGACATTGACATTTTGTTGCACAGCTCACAGCTGACACCTAACATGTCAAAACTGGGTTAATTTTGTGGCAATACTCGTGGTCTCTAAAGCCTGCATGATCCGAGCTCATAACAGCTTTTATTTTCTATCTATTGTATGTCTGGAACTGCAAGGACTTCTATAGTTACTTCAAATGAATAAATTCAAATCAAATATTTATTTCATTGTGTGATGCGTTCCGGGTAACGCGTGGAATATCTACGCTTTTTGCAATTTGCAGCAGGATAACTTACTAGAGGAAAGCCAGGACAAAAGTGAGAGACAAGCTTTAATGGTACCTAGTACTAATATTTACATGGTTTCAATGTTTTCATACAAATACAACGCAAATAAATTGTATATGATTATGAATAAAATTTTCGTAAGTGGCAACTAAACAGAAACCGTCAAAATCATATATTACGTGGCAACATTTTTCTTACAAAATCATAATAAAAAATCCACAAAATTCTCAGTGAAGTGAATGAAGTATATAAACGTGATCGATATGACGACACCAACTTTATAAATGAAAGGAGCTGTTGGCCGTGCCACCAGTTGACTAAAGACAGTGAGACGTTCGGCTACAGTGCGAGCCAACGTTTATACACAATCTCGTATAATAATATTACAAAACTGTACTTTGTGTCGAAAGTGTTTGGTGTGTCATTGATTACATAAAAAGTAAAAATGCGCTGCCCATTCATAGGATCGTTGAACCAGGCCTTCGTAAAGAATTATGGGGCGACTCTTATGAAACAATACGGAAACTACTGCCCAATCGTTACTCGCGGGTTCCGTTCTCTCGGCATTGATGAGACCAAGTGCCCCTTCATTCAGCAGAACGTGGGTATCTCTGAGGCGCCCAAGGAGATGACCGAGGACATCACGGAGCCCGCGCAGTCGTATCACTACGAGAAGTTCTTCCACGACCAGATCAGCGCTAAGAAGAGGGACTACTCCTACCGCATCTTCAGGAAGGTGTCGCGGTTAGCAGCGGACGGCGTGTACCCGCAGGCGCTGGAGGGGCCCGACAACCACCGTGTCACCGTCTGGTGCGCCAACGACTACCTCGGCGCGTCCCGCCACCCTGTTGTGCAAGACGCAGCCATCAATGCCATCAAGTCTTATGGTACTGGAGCAGGAGGAACCAGGAACATTGCTGGAAACTCTCAGATGACTGAGAAACTTGAAGCTGAGATAGCCAACCTGCACAAGAAGCCAGCAGCTTTAATATTTAGTTCATGCTTTGTTGCAAATGATGCAACATTGTCTACATTAGCAAAAATTTTACCGGGCTGTTTAATCTTTTCTGATGCTGGGAACCATGCATCTATGATACAGGGAATTCGAAACAGTCGAGCACCAAAGCAGATATTCAGGCACAATGACCCGAGTCACCTGAGGGAATTGTTATCTCAATCGCCTGAAGGCGTTCCCAAGCTAGTCGTATTTGAGACTGTGCACTCAATGAGTGGAGCAATCTGTCCTTTAGATGAAATGTGTAACATAGCCCATGAGTATGGTGCTCTAACTTTTGTTGATGAAGTCCATGCTGTGGGGCTGTACGGGAAGCACGGTGCTGGTATAGGAGAGGAGAGAGGACTCCAGCACAAGATAGATATAGTATCTGGAACATTAGGAAAAGCATTTGGTAATGTTGGGGGCTACATAGCTGGGTCCTCCCTATTGGTGGACACAGTGAGATCTCTGGCTCCCGGCTTCATCTTCACGACGGCGCTGCCGCCGCCGGTGCTGGCAGGCTCGTTGGCCGCTATTAGACTCCTGGCGAGCGAAGAGGGCAGGAGCTTGCGAGGGAGGCACCAGGCTATCGTGCGATACTTGAAGCTGTCGCTCCTCGTGGCCGGTCTACCACAAATGCCTTCAGTAAGTCACATCGTACCTGTACCGATCACGGGCGCCGACAAGGTGGCGGCCGTGGCCGAGTCCCTGATGAAGCGGGGCCACTACGTGCAAGCCATCAACTACCCGACGGTTGCGCGCGGTGAGGAGCGGCTGCGGTTCGCGCCCGGCCCCTACCACACGCCCGAGATGATCGACAGCCTCATCACTGCCCTAACCGAAGCATTCCATGAGAACAACATAAGTTTCAATGAGTTCATGAAGAACGGGACGTGCCGCGAGTGCAGCATGGAGTACAAGGTCGACATCGCGTACGAGGAGCCCTTCAAGTACTCGTATACGCAAGTTGCGTAGTTCGACCTTGACATGACCGTGTATCGAATCGACCATGACATTGGGCGCTTGTTATGTATAATTTAAAAAAAAAAACTAAAGCTAAGCTATAAAAGATGTATGTTTATATTTTGTTGTTGTTCTATTGCGGTTCGTGGTTCATGTTAGGTTGAAAATTAAAACGTGGTATCATGGAGTTTAGTCATTTTATTTAATCCCAGTACTTGATGACGCCGTCCCAGCCTGCCGTGAGCAGTTTGCTCGGTTCGTGAGGGTGCCACAGAGAGGTGATGCAGACGCCGTCGTGCGCCTTCCATTTCTTGTAGAGTTTCGTAGTCTTCCAGTCCCAAATGTAACACTTTCCGTCCGCGTCGCCGGACACGAGGTAGCTGTAACAAACAAATGATGTTATGTAATAACACTGGACATGTTACACTTTAAAATAATATATGCTCGTTCTTTAGATATCTTCGCCCAAAATGATAACATAAACATTGAAGACCGGCTGTTGATAAGTTGGCAAAACATCCTTTACATAAGTTTCTAATAAATTATTCATTAGAAATGGATTGCCCAAATTAAAGGAAATTCCCAACAACCATTTATTTTCGTAATTAGTAAGTATTAATAACAGCGTGAGTCAGCGCTAAAAAAATAATGCAGACCGTTAGTAAGTAGTGCAATATTAGTTCATTGTAGCATTTCATTTCCTCATAGGTAATCGAATGTTGTCAGCAAAAAACTACCGTTAGACGTGGGTACTATAATTCTTACTTGCACACTTTTCTACGAGACTGTTGCGAACTAGCAAACAAGTAATAAAAATAGATAAATCCTAAATATAAAGACTCTTGAATATCAAGTTTGTCATACAGATTAGGAACATAGAAATCAAAGGCGTGAAATATTACAAGACAGTGGTAAAACGACTTTATTATAATGACACTACGTTCGAGTTTGTATTACCTATCAAGCTCTAATGTAATATTCTGGATAACAACAACAATATCGATATAGAGTGCGGCTTATCATGATTATGCATTAGGTACATAGGCATCTACTTAACTAAGTGTGATAATTATATAATGATAGTAAACCAACTAAGTAATCCGTTGGTCTTCGCCGTCGTCAAGCAAAATTTCATTCATCGTTTTCAGACATGCGCAACGACTGCATATTTCAGAGTAGCTCCACGCATTTGACCTTGGTTTGTGAAGGACATTACCGATTGGGTCAATGTTTCAGGCGTCTAGTCTAGGACATATACACACATATTGGGTCTAAAGTAATGGGTATTTCCATCATAATCATCCAATAAGGTAATTTAGAATTGACACAAACCGAATTGAGACCACGTATCGTTAAGGTTGAAGAGCCATGTTAGCTCGTGATATTCGAATTTTCAAATTCAAATTAGTTTCTTACATTTTTCTAATTTTCTGGTCAGTGTCAGGCTGTATGTGTAAAATATGATTTGCGACTGTAACAAATATGGCTTTACTGAGTTAAAATCATTAAAATAAACCCTTTAAGTTCATTTAATTACAGGAGAGGTGGAGAACTGGGTTTTTGTGGTGCAGCTTAGAAGAGGTATCTGTCTAGCAGAGGACTGTAATAGGCTGAGTTGATTGAAGGAATTGTGGTTGCATCCTTATACAGTTTGATAGTAAATAAAATAATGTGGTATCAAGCAAACTAACATTAAAACTATACAAAATAGAGGCGACGGAATCGTCGGCGTCGTGTCGACCTCGGGGCCAAGGTTCTGCCCATTTATTTGCATACTTTTAACGTAGTTGTTATGACGCATTTCGTATATGGCTAGTTCAGCTAGTCTTAGATAGGGTTCAGTTAGGTAAAAGGCACTCATATAAATTTGCATAGAAACGTGACCCTATGTCTGTGGTGAAGTCATTTTTTACATCTGTAATTTTGTTTTAGGAGTTTTTCAGAAGCACTCCCGGTTCGAGATTTATGGTGTGATGGCAATAGGCTTGCGCCCTATTACGTGGAGTTGAAACATATCTGGCGAAATTTGGATGTTCTGTTCTATAGTAATACCTCTGCCTTACTTTCGGCGGATGGCAGGCGTGATATGTTTTATTTTATAACACACCATAACTTTAAGAAGAATATCTAGTGTGTAAACATGAGTTAGGGGTCCATATTGGCTCACCTAAAGTTCTTTACCCGAAATTGTTCTTCCTAATGATTTGTAATCCGAATGATCACTCTTCCTAAAATTTTTCATCCTAAAGTTTTCATTCATAGTATTTGTAGTGCTACCGGCGATGTTCATAACACTCATGTTTCCGAAAATTGTAATTAATAATATCATTATTGTAAATATATTTCAACTTCTACTGTTTTTTATCATAACGCTATTATCCCTAAACATAATAACCATAATATTTTCACTCATACTCAGAAAGAAACATTTACCAAGTGTAATAAATAATATATGTGAGTACAAGATGATATTTAAAGAGCCCCACCATGAAAAAAATACTTAGAAAAATTTCGCGACCAATTTCGAGGTAGCGCTCGCCAGCCGCTGCCGCGGCACCGCTCGCTTCGCTCGCTCGGCTCGCGCGTAGTTGGTCACAGTTCTAACCTAACCTAACCTATGGATATCTTTGGGGGTACACACCGCTTAAAATAAAATTAAAAAAAGACGCTTTAATTAATAAAAAAAAAATCTAAAAATTTCACTTTTAATAATAGTGTAAATGATGGTTATGTTGAGAAAATATAGGAAAACAAATAAAAGTATAATAGATGATTATTGCTACTGACATTATGAAGTTGAATGCTTCGGAATTAGAACATTAGAGAACACAACATTAGAGTTAGGAATTGCGATTGTTAGGACGAAAAATGTTAGGAAGAACATTTTCGGATTTCCAATTATCGGAGTTGAAAATTTAGGTGAACTTTGGCGCACCCATGAGTTAGGCATCGCATTTTTCAGTATTAGGACTTAATTTATATTACAAACTAGCTGTCCCGCACAAGTTCGTCTGCCTGACATTTTCCCCGTTTTCGCAACATTTTTCATTGCTGCTCCGCTCCTATTGGCAGTAGCCTGATGATATATAGCCTATAGCCTTCCTCGATAAACGGGCTATCTAACACTGAGCCGAATTATTCAAATCGGATCAGTGGTTCCTTAGATTAGCGCGTTCAAGCACACAAACAAACTCTTCAGCTTTATTGATGACATTTACTACATTCGTTAACGAATTCCCGGCCCCCTCTACGTGACCTGTAACAAGGAATATCCTACTCTAGTTACCTATGGGGACCCCAGCTCTAATAGTGCAGGTGTCCCGTATGATGTGGGAATACAAATGCACGATTTTTCGGTACAGGCGAACTAATGGTTTGAAAAGAGCCTGTGCTCTATTTGCTAGAAAACCATTAGTCGGCCTAGCCTTGATTAAGGGTTTTGCATGAGACAAAGAAATTTCTAGAACAAGAAAGGGCCTTAGCTGAGCTTCTGATTGCATCTAGTGGCAGTACTTCCATACAAGCCAAAGAGTTTGGCTTGCCCTCATAACCTACTACTCTTCATGATGTACGGGTTTCTGAACAGTCTGCTGATCGGCTTGCCGTATTGTTGCCTTAGGCACGCCATGGATTGCATCTGTAGGTCTTCGTAAAATGACGGATGTTCCTAAATACAATATTTCACAAACTGCTTAAGTGTTGATAGATGGAGAGGAAGCCGAAGACCAAAGAAATGATGGATGGATTGTGTAGGGATGATGACTGTGTAAAGAAAACGAAATTCTATATTGTCCGTCAATCAGGTAATACAAAAATATTAGATACGTATTTTTTGTTTTATCAAGATAACAAAAAAATACTTAGTTAAAACGCATTAAAGTTGGAGAGTGGGGGCTCACTACGTCACAACTAGGTATAAAATGTACTGAGCCGTGACGTCATGCGCCATTTCAACTCAATATATCTCCGTAATTTTACGATTACGTGAAAAAAGAAAAAATACGTGTTAAATAATTTTTAATAATCTACCCGATAGACAAATAAAAAAAAATGAGTCACCATCCCTATTAATGATAGTGTGTCGACAGATAGGGGACAAAGAAAGAAAAAAAATGTGGTGTCCGACCATTGGAACCTTGGGACAAGTTCAGAAAAAAATGATACTTACTTACTAGTTTTCACATCCGTCAGGTCATTTCCTACCAAGAAACTAACAAAGGCAGGTAGGTCGATATCCGATTACCAAATTAAATTAAGTACTTATCCTTCATCAACTCCGGATATTTTACCAATTTTATACGAGTTAACGACCTAATGAATTTGTAAACAGACCTTAATTTTTTACAACTTCACGTTTTGAGACCTTACGTGTCAGTGACCCTTTAGAGTCAAAATGTTGTACAATAATAATTTTATAGGTATTAAAATAATCAATATACTTAACGGTTTTTTTACATTATTTGACCAGTGACTAGAGATAATAAAACAATCAGCATTTGAATTTAAACTAAAAATAAAATTATCTAAAAACCAATTATTTTTTTGTTTAGGTAACCTGTTTTGGAAAACCGATCTGAACAGATGATTAAATTTTGGAAAAAATATACTTGTCATATATTTTAATTATTGACTGCTCTCTCGAAAAACAATGATAACAGCATTCCAACGAATCAATTTTTTTTGTACTTCTTATATTTTATTATCAATACAAACGAGATTTTACCAGTTATTTTAATCATACGGGATGTTTTTCATATTTACAACATTAAAATGTGTTACGTATGATAAACTTGACATGATAAAAAGTGACAGTTTCAAGTGGAAAATCAATGAGATTAACGGATATGGATGTGCCTAAAAATAAAGTAACCTATGCAACCAGCTGATACTTAGGTATTGTTTTGATACTTATCTGCCCCACAGCACGCACGCGTAGCATGACCACTGTAGAAACGAGTATTGTCTACGGAAGAATCGACATGACGAGAGATAAGCAATGACAAAGTCAGTTCTCCCGTTTCTACGGCGATCATGCTACGCATGCAGATAAGAAAATTGACAGACAACCTGAACCTGCGCCTCAGTATGTTAACTTTCATCATCATCATCATCAGCCTTTTAATGTTCCCACTGCTGGGAAACAGGCCTCCTCTCTATGAGAGAGAGTGGGCTATAATCCACCACGCGGGCCCAGTGCGGGTTGGTAGATGTCACGTGTCTTCGAATTTTTAGTTTTAGGACGTGCCGGTATCCTCACGATGTTTTTCCTTCACCGTTTTTGAAGGCAGCGGTGATGAAATAAATTACACAAAGTAGCCTGCCTGGGTTCGAAACCACGGCTTACTGCTCGTAAGTCGGGGCTGCCCCCACTGGGCCACCGCTGCTCTCATGTTAACTTTACATTTCAGTAAATCGGTGTAACATGTTTAATCGCAGCACGGCACGGTTGGCGCGGGGGCTAAGCGATTGGGTTCGATTCCCGCACGGAACAAATACTTGTATGGCCTACACGTAGTTGTCAGACAGCCTGAACCTGCGCCTCAGTATGTTAACTTTACATTTCAGTAAATCGGTATTACATATTTAATCGCAGCACGGCACGGTTGGCGCGGGAGCTAAGCGATTGGGTTCGATTCCCGCACGGAACAAATACTTGTATGGCCTACACGTAGTTGTCAGACAACCTGAACCTGCGCCTCAGTATGTTAACTTTACATTTCAGTAAATCGGTATAACATATTTAATCGCAGCACGGCACGGTTGGCGCGGGAGCTAAGCGATTGGCTTCGATTCCCGCACGGAACAAATATTTGTATGGCCTACAAGTAGTTGTTCCGGGTCTGGTTGTTTCTGTATGTGAGTTTAAGAGCGTTTACGTCTTACGACATTTCATACAAACTTTCAAGTCCTTATTTTCAGGAATGATTGAACCGATTTTAATGAAACTTCATACGCTTAAGCAGTATCCTGCTTTTAAAAAGTTACCACAAACATTTTAGCAAAATAGTGTTACGTTTAATTAGACCGATATAAATTTTATCCATAGAAAAAGAAATTCACAATTTTCTTAATTTTTTAAAAAACATTTCGAAAACGTTTTATGACAACTTTTTAGACCTATGTATCCTGCTTATTTGTATGAAGTTTAATTCAATTCGGTTCAGTCATTTCGGACAATAAAGACTTGAAAGTTTGTATGAAATGCCGTAAGTCATAAATGCTCTTAAATGCTTGTAAACGCACCTACGGTACAGGAGAGGGTTCTCAAAAAATAGTAATGGTTCCGAGTGAAAAGACCACTAACCGCCTGGAGGACAACGATTTGGGGCCGCGGAAAAATATCATGAAAAATATTGAATGGGGATCAACTTATAATAGAACAATTCGGCCTAGGAACATAAAGTACATAAGTATGTTATCACACGTTATCTTTACAAACATGCAGTAATCCGACAACGATTGTCGCTACTCCGCTAGACAGTTATCGATCACTATTTTGACAATAATAGAAGATATCTATATCTATATGAATGACTAACTAAAAGCGGTCCGGTGGATTTTGATCTTTCGGCTCAGCGTTGAGAGTAGAAATTCTAAAACGGGGTATAAAGATACCAACAATATGTGTCACGCTTAAGATTACTGTTGATGTTACCTAATGAATACATAGGTTGCAAATCCATTGATTATTCCATACCTAAGAATGTGATAATCACGAGGATGCTTCGATGCTAAGAAAATTTTCTTAGTAAGTTGTCCTTAAAAGACAAAAAATGCTAAGTTTACTTTTGCGCTTAAATTATTTAAACCAATCCAAATCTTAGCCAATTAAGATAAAAAAAAAAAAAAAAAAAAACAGAGAACTTTCGTTGAGCTCCTTAAGTTATAAGTCGAGCTACACGATAACTGACAAATGAGACCATTTCAGATACTAATCTGCATAGTCCTCATGTAAATTGAGCAATGTCTGGACTTTAAAAGAGTAACAAGTTAACAGGGAACCTCTGAGTTTGTTTCGGCTGTTTCTTCTCAGAGTAGTCAGGTACGAAACACCGGCCCCATCTAGCTTAAAAAAAAATAAAAACCTACTTGCAAAATAAACATCATATCATTTATAGAAGAATAATACTACACTGCCGAGCAATGAAAAAGTTCCACCCGGAAAATGCCGACAAACACCCTAAGACATAGAACCCTTAGGAGATATTAAGGTGTTTGTCGGCATTTTGTGGGTGGAACTTTTTCATTGCTCGGCAGTGTATAATCTTCCTAAATAGCGTGTCCTGTTATCTGCATGTTACAGTAATGTGGATACTAAATTGAAGATGGTAAACAATCAGCCGAATTCTGGACCGACTCAATAGGGGTGTGGACTGGGTAAAGATAACGACATTTTATTTTGTCCGTTAGACAGGTAATACAAAAATATTAGACACGTATTTTTTATTTTATCAAAATGCCAAAAAATTACTTAGTTAAAACTCAATAAAGTTGGAGAGTGGGGGCTCACTACGTCACAAGTAGGTATAAAACTTACCTACATGTGACGTCATGCGCCATTTCAACTCCATATATCTCCGTAATTTTATGAATACGTGAAAAAAGAAAAAATACATGTCCAATACTTTTCAATAAACTACCCGACGGACAAAGAAAAAAAAAATGTGATCATCCCCTATTAGAATGCCCTCGATACGCTAAGAAGAAGCTAGCTTTACGTTAGGGACTTAATTACAAAAACACCTTATTATATCTATGGACAACATAACATAACATTAGGCCTGTTATCCCAAAAGAGTTTATTCAATTTAATTCATTCATTGGTGTGATTTTTCGGACGTTTTACATAAGATCTTAATCACTACATAGTATAAAACAAAGTCGCTTTATATGTCCCTATGTATGCCTAAATCTTTAAAACTACGCAACGGATTTTGATGCGGTTTTTTTAAATAGATAGAGTGATTGAAGAGGAAGGTTTATATGTATAATATATATATATCTTCTTATCTTTTATTAATATATATATATATAAAAATTAAAAAAAAATAATTATAAAAATTTGCAACAAAAAAAAAATCTGCTGCCTATACATTTGGGTCGAATAGGTATTGCAATTTTCTATGGGTCAACAGATATTTTTTTTGCTGCAAAAAAAATTTTATGATGAGAAACATGCTCAGTTTGATGGTCTGTAGCACACCCTTAAGGATGTATATACCCTTTCCGTTACACCCTGTATATTATACCCGTGCGAAGCCAGAGCGGGCCGCTATGTTTTATACAAGGTGTTGTTTTGCAATCTCGTCAAATTCAAGGAGGTAACTATGCTAATGATTCTTGACACGAATCAATAATAAAACGGGAAGGTAATTTTATTTTTTTTCTTATTTACGGAAATCGGTAAGTGTGAAACACCCATGATTTTAACACGACGCGTCTGATCCTAGCCTTATAACCACGCTTACACACAAACAAAAAATCTCAAACGTTTATTCGATAATTTTTGAGTCCCTAAACCACGTTAAGGTGGTTATTCTGGAATACTGACAAATATAAACACCAAAAAAAGCAGTGTTTTTTTAATAACTGAAAGGTATCGTAATTTATATCAATTATTTATGTCGTTTGTGACAACATCCTGAATTTTGACGAGAATGCAAAACAGCAACTTGTATACAACGTTCACAGTTTTTCTGTAGTGTATTTACTATCAGCATTGCACCCGTGCGAAGCCGGGGCGGGCCGCTAGTAATGAATAATTGGTTCTTCAAAAATCTACTTTAAAGGTAGACTCTTTCACATAATTAGTTATTATTATAAAAAGAATAATAAAAATATTAAAATAAAATAATTAGCGATTATTTTTGCGATTTGTACACCATGTCCTTATTGCAGGAGTTACCCCAAAACATGACTCCGTAGCGTACCATGGAATCGACATCCATAGTATGCAGTGACTGCCGCTGCTTGGTTGACTACTTTCTTTAGTTTAAACAAAAGCAAAAGCAAACTTACTGTTTTTTAAAAATTAATATTGAAGTTTTCAATTAAGTTAGACATTGGTGTAGGTACCTAATAGTACCCTCCACCCCCCACATTTCGCCAGTTAAATTTAATTTCAATGAAATAGGGGGCGAGCCTATTGTCATCAACCGGGTACAAATCCAGACTAAAAAACCCTATAACACTTTGCCCGACCTAGGAATCGCACCCAGGTACATGCGCAGCAGTCGCGCTTAAGACCACTAGACCAACGAGGAAATCTTTTATTAATCCCAAGTATTAAAATAATTACGAAAATAAGGGTGTATTTATTGTTTTTTTATTGATACCTAGACAAAAAGCTGGAATATAATTGTTAGGTAGGTATAGGTAAAGCCTCTTCAAAAATATACTCTAAATAAACAATCCGATAAGTATTTAGTTACAAAAACACGTGATGAACTAATGTAAACTTTGATTGTTTTTTGACCTTTTCGATTAGAAATCAAAATGCTAATTAAGCATTATAGAAATGGTAACAAACGAATTAGATATCGAGGCCTGTATTTTTCCACTGCTGAGCTAACAACAACAAATACCTTAAGAAAGGTATAGTACAGGAGCAATGGCATAATCAATATTATTGGCAAGCACATTAAGGTGGAAGTTTAATCGCACTTTCCCATACATTTTTGTTTCTTCAAAATCTCGATACTTATATGCTTTTTGTAGAAGTAATGAAACAATATGATGTTATTACGAATTAGTGTTGTCGCAAAACCCTTCAAACATAAAGAAATAACAAGGTTTATAGGATTTCCAGGGCCGAAAAAAAAACCAAAAATCTTTGCTAGTGTGCGTGCTTGGAGTCACACCATCTACCGGATATCTAAAGAACTTCTAAAGAACAATCGAGCCCCTTGCATAACAAAACTCGAAATAATTATCTGTTGATACTAGATGGCGTGGCGTTGTCATTGTAAGTTGGTGCCAGTAATAAGTGCGTGGACTCGCGAATATTTCACATTTCATTCGTCAAACAAGTAGGTAGGTAGGTACTGGCTGCGACGTTTTTGTTTGGGTGAATTAGATTTATCATTTTTTAAGAATGAAGTTAAACATTCTTAAATTATGTCATGATGTTCAAACCAAAGTTTGAAAGTACCTATTAGGGATGAAATGTGTAATTCGGAGTTGGTTCTAATTTTACTGTGTGATAGGTAAAACTTATTAGTTATTAACAAGTAGGTATTCAGACATAATTCGTTATGAAGCCACAGCCTGCAGCACAAAGCTTATCTTACTAAACTTTAATTTTGTACGTGCACTTTTCGTGGTATATGTAATAAACTAATAATGTACTTACATTTTATAACACTAGCTTATGCCCGCGGCGTCGCCCGCGTGGATTTCGATAATTGTCCCACGGGAACATATTATCGGGATAAATAGTATCCTATGTGTTAATCCAGGTTACAAACTACCCGTGTGCCAAATTTCATCCAAATCCATTCAGTAGTTTTTGCGTGAAAGAGTAACAGACATCCATCCATCCATCCATCCTCACAAACTTTCGCATTTATAATATTAGTAGGATTACATTCATTCATCACACTATTTACATTCATGAATGTAGGTACTACCTAATAAAACATACACGACGCGGTCAAGGTCACGTTGAAACGCCGTAGTTCTATCTATCTATCTATATAAATAAAAATCAATTGCTGTTCGTTAGTCTCGCTAAAACTCGAGAACGGCTGGGCCGATTTAGCTGAATTTGGTTTTAAAATGTTTGTCGTAGTCCAGGGAAGGTTTAAAAGGAAAGATAGGGTAGGTAGGTAGGTAGATAGCGTAGGGTAGGTAGGGTAGGTAGGTAGGTAGGGTAGTAGGGTATGGTAGGTAGGGTAGGGTAGGGTATGGTGGGTAGGTAGATAGGGTAGGTAAAAAGTCGGGGACAGCTAGTCGATCTATATATCCATACTAATATTATAAATGCGAAAGTCACTCTGTTTGTTTGTATGTCTGTTTGTTACTTTTTCACGATAAAACGGCTAATCTGATCCTAATGAAATCTGGCAAGAAGATAGATTTCAACCTGGGGAAGGACGTATGCTATATATCACCACGCTACGATCAATCGGAGCGGAGCAGTAATGAAAAATGTTGCGAAAACGGGGAACATGTGACGCAGATGAAGTTACGCGGGACAGCTAGTCTATATATATATATATCTAAAAATGAATCCCTATTTCCCTTGGTCACGGCATCACGCGTGAACGGCTGGATAGATTTCGATAATTGTTTTTTTGTTTTGTATGTTACTGACAGGAGAAGGTTCTCTTAGGTAGGTAGTAGGTAGGTAGTAGGTAGGTAGTAGGTAGGTAGTAGGTAGGTAGTAGGTAGGTAGTAGGTAGGTAGTAGGTAGGTAGTAGGTAGGTAGTAGGTAGGTAGTAGGTAGGTAGTAGGTAGGTAGTAGGTAGGTAGTAGGTAGGTAGTAGGTAGGTAGTAGGTAGGTAGTAGGTAGGTAGTAGGTAGGTAGTAGGTAGGTAGTAGGTAGGTAGTAGGTAGGTAGTAGGTAGGTAGTAGGTAGGTAGTAGGTAGGTAGTAGGTAGGTAGTAGGTAGGTAGTAGGTAGGTAGTAGGTAGGTAGTAGGTAGGTAGTAGGTAGGTAGTAGGTAGGTAGTAGGTAGGTAGTAGGTAGGTAGTAGGTAGGTAGTAGGTAGGTAGTAGGTAGGTAGTAGGTAGGTAGTAGGTAGGTAGTAGGTAGGTAGTAGGTAGGTAGTAGGTAGGTAGTAGGTAGGTAGTAGGTAGGTAGTAGGTAGGTAGTAGGTAGGTAGTAGGTAGGTAGTAGGTAGGTAGTAGGTAGGTAGTAGGTAGGTAGTAGGTAGGTAGTAGGTAGGTAGTAGGTAGGTAGTAGGTAGGTAGTAGGTAGGTAGTAGGTAGGTAGTAGGTAGGTAGTAGGTAGGTAGTAGGTAGGTAGTAGGTAGGTAGTAGGTAGGTAGTAGGTAGGTAGTAGGTAGGTAGTAGGTAGGTAGTAGGTAGGTAGTAGGTAGGTAGTAGGTAGGTAGTAGGTAGGTAGTAGGTAGGTAGTAGGTAGGTAGTAGGTAGGTAGTAGGTAGGTAGTAGGTAGGTAGTAGGTAGGTAGTAGGTAGGTAGTAGGTAGGTAGTAGGTAGGTAGTAGGTAGGTAGTAAATTTAGGGATTTCTGAAAGAATTGTAGATTTTGGCACAATCTCTTAAAACCTATGTCAGTAGTACTGACCCTAACAGGTAGGTGTAGGTGTTCTGACTCAGTACACACCGAGACGCGACGCTGCGCGCACACTTATAAAGAGAAGATACACATTTCATTGTGAGAAAACGTTGCGCCACGCAGCGCTGCGCCACGTGACGCCTGTAAAGAAATGTGTATCCTTTCGTGTAGAAAATAAAGTTAAATTTTGAATCGCTTTTTAAAATGTGCGCGCAGTGTCGCGTCTCGGTGTGAGCTGACCCTAAGTGTTCCAAGGCTTTGTGTATAAAGTGAAGATTAGAACTAAAAAGCTTTCAAGCTAGTGGAAGTTTATCTTTGAAATCTTGGTGATTTGTTGGTCGGTGGGTCGTCTAAGGGGCGGATTTTTAGGAGTTGAACGTATAGTATACGCTTAGTATATATAAGTATACGCTTAGGGGCACTATGCGCAGCAAAGAAAACAAAAAAATAAAATTTTCGGCAAAAAAATTTTTTGGGACAGTGGATTTTCCAAAAAAAAAAAATAGGAAATTTGAAAAAAAATGGCAGTTTCGGGTTAACCTTGGCCATAAAAACCATTTAGGTTCTGCGAAGTATGGACCCAAGAGGCACCGTTTCCGAATTATGGGCCTCCGAATTTTATTTAATTTTTATAAAACTATCTACATTTCCAAAATGGTAGCTCAAAAGAAAATATTTTCTGGAAAGAAACTGTTGCTCTAGTAGAAAACTATGAGATGGTGTAAAAAAATCCGAGAAATATTGAGAAAAAAGAAAAAATTGAAAAAAATATTCTGTGTCGGTCGATCTTTCAGCTTGAGTATCGTTAGGGGCAAAGACACAAATTTTCGGAAAAAAAAAACTAACAGATTTCGTCCGTTTTTCTTGCAGAACCCTATTACCCTTGTCCATAGAAACTATTTAGGTTCAGAGAGGCATGGCCCTCCGACGCACCGTTTCCGAGTTAGGAGTTTTTTAATTTTTTTCTTGTTTTTACAAAACGCTCTATATTTCCAAAATGGTAGCTCAGATGAAAATCTTTTCTGGAAAGAAACTGTTGCTGTAGTAGAAAACTATGAGATGGTGTACGAAAAACCAAAAAAAAATGCATTTTTTTTATAAGTCCTCGCGCCATAGCGCCCACACTCCAACCGATTTTGTTCTTTGATCTTGAATCAGTTTGTAAATATCTATCACATAATTTATTTATTTATTTATTATTTATTAAAACTTTATGCACAAGTATAAAAACACTGTACAAAGGCGGACTTAATACCTTAGGCATTTTTTACCAGTCTACCTTAGGGTGATGCAGAGAGAAAACATAGTAGGTGCAGCATAACAAATGGTAAGAGAACATTTACAAATAAAATATAACGATACATACATAAATACATACATATATATGTACAATAAGTAAAGAGAGAGACAAACTAACAACAATTTAATTAAGAGATGAATCTGCCAGCTTCTTAAGTAAGTGTTCGCGAGCTTTAACTTTAAATGTGAACCGACTGTTGGCCAACCTGATGTTCAAAGGGAGCGCATTCCAAAGGAAGACAGCCTGGACAAAGAAAGACGACTTGAGAAAAGAGAGCGGTGAGAAGGACAACGTAGAAGACGATTATTGGAGGAACGAAGATTCTTACTGTGCGCAGAGCATAAATATTGAAAATAAGTAGTCACATAAGAAGGAGAAGTAGGCTTATTAAGAAGAGAAAATAGGGTAGTCAAAGCTCTCAACGCTCTGCGTTGTCGGATGGGCAACCATTTTAAAAGTGACCGATGTGCGGAGACGTGATCATACTTACGAAGATTAAATACGAATCGAATGCAGTTATTAAGAAGTCGGTAGCACACATCACCATAGTCAATTATGGGGAAGATTAGGGACTGTACAAGCATAACCTATAGGTGTGATGGGAGAATATTTTTTAGCCGATAGAGCGACCGCAATGTTCCGGTGACTTTCTTGCTCACAATCGCGACCTGCTTACGCCAGTCAAGGCAAGTGTCAACATGCAAACCCAGATCTTTGACGTCAGAGCTAAACGGAATAACCGTGCCGTCAAAGGTAACCGGTGGCACCGTTAAGCCATTCAGCCTTCTCAGGCTATGGGGACTCCCTATAATAATAGCCTGGCACTTGGTTGGGTTAACCGCCACCCCGAAACGATCAGACCAGTTTTTGACAAAACGTAAATCCCGGTTTAGCTCCTCGATCGCACTGGACAAGCTGTCAACACTAGCCTGACAGTAAAGCTGTAAGTCGAAAGCGTAAAGATGATACACACACTGAAGCTCGGTAGTTATGAGATCTATAAAAATAGAGAATAAAATACCGCCTTGAGGGACGCCAGCATCAAGATCACACCAGCTGGAGCTAGAGTCACCAGCAAGAACTGATTGCTGGCGCCCCCGAAGATAGGAAGAAAACCATTCCAATACCTCCGGAGAGACCATCAGATAGGAGAGGATGGATAAAAGGACTTCGTGACTGACGGTATTGAAAGCATTGGAAAAATCAATTAAGACCAAAACCGAAACTTTAGTGTCTTGCATTCCCCGCCTTATATCGTCAGTCACTTTAAGGAGGGCTGATACGGTACTATGGCCGGGCCTGAACCCGGATTGCAATGGACTGATAAGGGAGTTGTGGTAGATGAAGTGGGAAAATTGCTTGTGAACACAGGCCTCGAGTACTTTAGATAAAAAGGGAAGGATGGAAATTGGTCGAAAATGGCTGAGAAGAGTAGGGTTAGGAATTTTAGGGAGTGGCCGAACATGGGCTTTCCGCCATAGAGAAGGGAAAACACCGGAGTAAAGGGAGAAGTTAACGATATGGGAGATTGCAGGAAGGAGCTGATCAAGAGCTTTCACAATCATGTGACGACTGATGTTATCATAGCCCACGGCTTTGGACTTAATGGACAGGATTATCTTCTTGATCTCTCCGGGATCGACTGGGGTGAAGACAAAGGGAGAAATATTGGGTCGCGTCAGACCAGCAAGATAGTCAATGGTTTGACATTTGGTTAGACTATCAAGAGTAGGGACAGTGGAGAAATGGCGATTTAGATCGTCCAAACCAAATGCCTTAGGAAGGTCTGAATGCCGCGCTCTGCCGATACCTAGAATTCCAAGGAATTTCCAAATATCAGCAGGAGAAGCAGAAGTGATATTATCAAAAATGTGGCTGCGTTTAGCGTTGCGTACCATCTGATTACAACGATTGCGAGCAGTTTTGAAAAGGGGCGTGAACGCGCGATCCCTTCGTCGCATTGCCATTAGAACTCCATTGTTCATCCATGGGGCAGGTGAGCGCTTCAACTTGACTTTCCTGACAGGAGCGTGGGTGTCATACAACTTGACTACAACCGCATTAAAAGTATTCACTTTATCATCGACTGATGTGGCTTCCTCCAGGGGCGTCCAGTCAATATTGGAAGCATGCTCGATGAGTTTTTCTGCATTCATCCGCGCAAAGGCACGCCTGTACTGGAAGGTAGGTTTGGGTTTAGGAGGTTTAAGGACATAAGACAGGAAAATAAGGTTGTTATGGGAAAAGCCAGGAGCGTCCTGTTGACCATGTGAGGCTACTAGGGAAGGATTAGATGCGAGAATCAAGTCGAGCCAAGTATCATCCCCGACAGTGTTATGATGCGTTGGTTGGAGAGGCAAGACATGCAGACTAACTGACTCGACCAGATGTAGGAGTTTACAGGATCGAGGGAGTTGTGGGCAAGGAGATTGGTGTTGAAATCCCCCATGACGCTGTGATGTGCACACTCCGAACCTAATGATTCTAGGACCGATTCTAATTCGATGAAGTAATCAAGGGACGGGGGACAATACACAACTCCAAGAACAGTTTTAGCTCCTATAACACAAACTTCTAAAAAAAGAAATTCAGCCAAATTAGTAGTAGAGGAAGAAGTAGCAATAATTTTAAAAGAAAAATCGGCATGAAGGTAAATTGCAACACCACCCCCTCTCTTACCGATTCGATCATTCCGTAGGAGAACGAATCCTGGTAGAAAGTAAGTGGTAGACGCAAGCTCAGGTTATAGCCAGGTCTCTGAAATGAGGACGGTATGGACGTTATTGTTCGTAAAAGTATCGTAAAGCTCATTGTAGTGGCTGGGAATGCTCTGGGCATTGATGTGACAAACATTAAACAGTCGGTCAAGACTATGGTTAAAGTTTTGACGTAAAGTATCACCAAGGGTGTCTGTAATGGAACAAATACTATCTTCAAGAGTGGCAGTAGATTTGTTAGCTGAGAAAAACGATTCATTATCGAAAATAGTGGTCATAAATACGAATAAAATATTAAAAAAAAAAATATAGTTGTAAAATTAAAATAACTATAAAAAAATAAAAAATAAACTACATGCTAAACAAGTACGACGGTTGCATATCTGCACCACCCGCCAGCTAACATCATCATTTTAAAACACAGTGAACCAACCAAGGAATGAAAATAAGTTACAATGAAATAGAAAAAAAAACAAACCCAAAATAAATACAAAAGTACAGAAAAATAAAATTGTGGCATTCGGAACGCACCTTACGCCCTCAACAAACATAAAATTATCGTGAGCCGTAGACAGAGAAAACTATGATCCGATCCTTGAAAACCCGATGTCAATGTCAAAGACAGTCATGTCATAATGGCATTAGCAATATGTTTTCAAAAAAGAAAAATAATGACAAAAACATCCTTGTTGAGGGTAAACTATTGTACGAATGTACGCAAGACATGTAACAATCCATCTCATGGTCGTGTGAGGAAGAAAGATAAAAAAAAAACAAAGTCAAGCAAAACAATGATTACGAGCCAAAACTAATCAAAGGTTATCATTACCAAACAGCAAAAGATAGCATATTAAAAGGTAAGTAAATCCTACGCAACGTAGGTATCTAATGCGTGAATTTTGTAAGATAATATTTAAGAGTTTTGTTACCAAAAATTAACGATTATTTTTACTTGTTTTTCAGGCTATCTCCAGAAGTTTGCACTTTGGGATAGGTACTTCAGCAGCAACGGACTCAATTCTTCAAACGATGAGATTTTATGTTTACTTCCTGTCCTGTCGTCATAGTTGAAGAATCTTACTAAAATCGCTGCGTGAGCGAGCGTGATCCACCATATGCTGGAGCTGCCGCTGCCGGCCCGCGGCCTTTCGAATGATGATGGAAGATCAACAGCTATAATATGTTTAGTTATTATTGTGCTTCATTGGTGTAATTGCTAAGTGTGGCGTTCCAGTGTAACATATTAAAATAAATAAATAAATAGGACTGTGGTGATGCTTCTTGGCTGCACCTAGTCTGTGGCAGACCTTTATGGAGGATGTGGTTACTGATTAAAGGCCCAGCTTCTTGTTAATTAGATCCAGGATCACTGTGCTACTGACCTCTCCTTCAACCTTTGCTATGCCCTGAAAGATCAGTGCCTTCCGACGATGCCAGGTCTCCAATTGGTCGACCTGTCTGGCACACTCGCTGATCTGTCTCCTAAGCAGACTTAGCATGCTAAAGTGCTAAAGATTAGCTCCCTGAAGGTCCGAAACTCCTCAGCTACCCTCGCCACATTATCTTTGGCTGGTCCTGTGCACTGAATTTGTGCCTCCAGTTCGCTCATCTTCCGGACAAATCTATCCTCAAGGCTTTTCTGTACCAATGCAATCTCATCAAGCTGTGACATGGTGTCCTTGTGACCGGTCACAGTGAAAAAAACAGTGAAAGTGAAGTGATGTGCTGGCAGGTGGTGGAAAGTTATAGCTTTAGTCACATGTGTGAGCTGCAAACGTGAGTACTCACTATGCAGAAGTTATACACTGATATTTTATAAAGAATAAGTAAATAAACTGAGTATTTCTAATTAAAATATCAAATCAATATTGGAGATACGTTCTTTTTTTTACACCTACCCGCGCTATTATCTATTTATACATATTTATATATCTATACCTATTTATCTGTCAATGCTTCATTTTTTATTCCTTTTACCTATTTTTAACCAACTTCTAAAAGAAAGAGGTTATCAATTGGAAAGTTTTTTTTTGTATACTAATTTCATTGTAAATAAGCACCATGTGGCTATTTAGTATATTTTTAACCGACTTCCTAAAGAAGGAGGTTATCCATTCGACTGTGTTTTTTTTTATCTTTGGAGATATCCAATAGAACTCTTCAATAATAGACAGCAAATCTGTTGTGACAACATCATAACGTTACATCCCGCTGTAACGTTATGATGTTGTCACAACAGATTTATTTGGATATCTCCAAAAATAAAAAAAAAACACAGTCGAATGGATAACCTCCTTCTTTAGGAAGTTGTGTATTGTATGCTCTTGGGGCCAAAATGTAATATTCTATAAATTGATTTTCATCATATTATTACATTTTGATTTTTCATTTTGGTATGCAGATGTGTACAGTAAAACCAGATTTCGACAGTTAGTTATACATAGTAATTCACCATCCAATGACATTATTTGCGGACGACAGCACAGCTTTAATTGAATGCATAGATAAAACGAAATACAAAAAAGATATAAACGACACCCTTAAAACTATAATAGATTGGCTTAATAAAAATAATTTAGTGATAAATCTAAATAAAACACAAGTCATGCATTTCTACCAGCGGCTAGAGCCAGAAAATATGATAATAAAATATGATGACCAAAACGTAGATACGACTACAGTAACAAAATTCCTAGGAGTGCACGTCGACAATAAACTGACATGGAAACATCAAGCTGAAAACTTGTGCAATAAATTAAGTAGAACGGCATATGTTCTCTATAGCCTTTCAAAAAGAGTTAACATAAACACATTAGTGACAGCATACCATGGTTTAGTTGCTTCCTCACTAAGATTTGGTGTCATATTCTGGGGAAACTGCAGTGAGAGAGAAAGAATATTTAGGGCCCAAAAACGTTGCCTTCGATCAATGACAGGTCTTAAAACTACAGAAAGCTGTCAACCTGTTTTTAAATCTCTAAAAATACTTACATTGCCATCTTTGTATATACTAGAAGTTGCTCTATTCGTTAGAATGAACAAGCACCTGTTTACGTCAGTAGTGGATAAAAGACAACGCTCAGGACCAATAAGGTCACAATATAAAGATCAACTTTACACAGGTGGTTACCAAACGTCTTTACTTAAAAACAATATTTTAACCATGGGTCCAATTATATATAATAAATTACCGATACAATTAAAAGAGTTACCCATAAAAGTTTTCAAAAAACAGCTAACAAAACTGCTACTGGACAAGTGTTACTATGCAATTAAAGATTTTGTTAATGATAAAACTTTCTGTTAATGGGTTGTGTGCTGCTTCCGTGTAATTTAATTTAGTGACATTTCTATCTTTACTTTTTATTGCAATTCTAATGTTATTTTATTTTTTTGCCATTTTATTGACATTTGTAATTGAATTTATTAGTTGAATTTTCTGACATTCAAAGCTTAATTTGTAGACATTTGGTAGTTTAATTTGTCGAGATTTAATTTATTGACATTTGTACTTGATTTTCTGTTATTGACATTTGTATTTAATTTT
Source organism: Cerastis leucographa (assembly GCA_963082945.1). Lineage (NCBI taxonomy): Eukaryota > Metazoa > Arthropoda > Insecta > Lepidoptera > Noctuidae > Cerastis > Cerastis leucographa. The sequence continues at coordinate 2,503,137 of OY720356.1, forward strand.
TCTGGCATTTTTTTTAAATCTAATTCATTGACATTTGTAAGTACTTGATTTTTCTGCCATTTTCAATTTAATTTATTGACATTTGGTAATTTTGCACGCCGTAAGGCAAAATGTATCGGGACGCTCATCAAAATGACCATCATATTCTGTATACCTACATTATTGGCAAATAAACGATTTCTATTTCTATTTCTATTTCTATTTCCATTTGATTGGTGATAAGCATATTACCATGATAATGTAACAATACATGTATTGTATTTACATTCATAGCAAAAATTTTAATAGGATAATACAACTAAATGGATAAATAAAAAACTTTTTTCAAAGAACATAACAACTTCAAAAAAGTGTAATATAACTTTAGCTTCAGAAGTTGGTGGCAAAAAAACTGAATCAAACAAACAAGTAACCAACTTCTGAAGCTAAAGTTATTTTTCACTTCATTGTTTTTTGAAGTCAGTTTTAATTTTTTTGCAAATAGTTTTTGCAAAAAGAGTATCCATGGAGTTTCTTGCACGTTCTTGTCCATAGAGATCTACCTCCCTTTTGGAACGTGCAACTAGAGACCTGAGTCCTTGACACTTTGAAACACCTTGAAATGTGTGGACATTGATATTGTGGGCTTTATAGATTCCTAGATCCTTGGTAACTTTTTATCTTGGTCTATGTTTTGTAGTAAGCAAGAACTTATTGTCGGGCCTACGATATCCTCCCATACTTACGTATTAACGCTGTACCAAAAAAATATTGTAAAACCAAATGATTTTAAAAGAGTAACCATGGAGTTTCTTGCCGGTTCTTTTCCATAGGAAACGACCAACACGAACCGTGCACCTTTCTTGTTGACGTTTTACAAGTGCCCTTGTAGGCCTATGTGAAATAAAAATATTTTGATTTTGATTCAAAACTGCCTGTAAATGGTATTTAAATAAATGCGTTGAGTTTGTATCAATTGTATTTTTTTGCCTTATAAGTGCCTATATGACTTGACTTAGATTGTTTTTTTATAAACAATTTATTGTATTATGTAGTTGAAAGGTGGGCAGTGATATCCTCTTAGTAGAAATGGCCTTGACTTATGAATTGTAGGTTGTATGTTCGAACCCTGACAGGCTCTTTACTTTGGGTAAATGAATACTAATACTACTTGAATAAAAAGCATGACTTACAATAGTTAATTATATAATTAGAGTAAAACACAACATAACCAAACAAATTGTGTAAAACACAACATAAGGAGTCTCTTTGAAGGATCGCATCCGGAACGAGGTGATCTGAAGTGGCAATGGACCGGCCATATTAGCCGTAGAACCGATGACCGTTGGGGTAGACGTGTTGTTGAGTGGAGACCGCGAATCGACAAGCGTAAGATGGGACGCCCTCAGGCTCGGTGGAGCGACGATCTTTGCAGGGTAGCTGGTAGCAACTGGATGAGAGTTGCCGAGAATCGGGTTAAGTGGCGAGCGATTGAAGAGGCCTATGTCCAGCAGTGGACTGCGGTAGGCTGCTGATGATGACGATGATGACACTTACACAACACATTTATCACAACTAATTTAAGATTCCAGAACCAGAACATAAGATTCCCTTGTAGAAAGAACCGTTCAGAACAGAATAGATTTTCGCACTTGAATGTTTATGTCACTGACATTTAAATATGTAAATCGCGACAAGCGACGTTCCGTTTCATGTTAGGTACTATTGATGGGTAGTTATTGTAAAAAAAAAATAACTAAAATAAAAACGTTGCAGTGGCCCATCTCGTATTATTTTTTTTAAACATTTTAGTCATAAAATAATGATAATCTAAGCTATCTGCATCTTTCCTAATTAAACGTTTTTGATGAGAACGCCATCTAGCGGTTCAGAAAGTAACCGTTTACGTGTGCATGTGTGTGTGTGCATGGTGTGTACATATATGAAGTGGAGACGACTTGGGGGAATCTTGAAAATCTCCGTTTGAGAAGAGTTAACAAGTAAACTGTATATGTGGAAAAATCAAGACAAAAGGCTAGTTTACGCAAATAGAATATTGTCCATCAAAGATATTTGCGAGACCAAATATCTTTCATATTTCCCAAATGCGACTACAACGCCATCTATTGAAAAAACGGCGGCGGGATCGTCAGCGGAACCACCTTAAGAGGGGACTCTAGCCCCGAGAAATTTGAAGAATAGGTATTTGAAGAAACTAAATTATTGCCAGGCTGATTTTAACTACAAAAATCTTGACCAAAAGACGTTTTGTATTCCACTGTTTTCTTCTTCAAAACTAAACTGATCTAAATAATTCTTATATCAAAATTTAGAGGAAAAGTATATCTATGCTTCTATTATTTTCTTTTTTGTTAAAAACTTTTCTAATTTGTCTGATAGTCGTCTGAACATGGCGGTGAAAACGGGCTTTTTTGGGGTTTTTGGATTGTCATAATTCTTTTAGTGATAATGTGTTGAAAAAAAGGAAACAATAGGGGCATGTAATAATAAGACCTAGATTTTTTGTAAAAAAAATCATTGCTCTAGACGCATTATCCGCGAAGAAAACAGCGGAATACGTTTGTATGGAGAAAGGCCCACTAGAGCCTCCTCTTAATGGTTTCAGGAAGACGACATTTCGCATACAGATTGATCTCCTTAACCTTTGCATCATCTATTGGACGTAGTTGTAGTGTCAAAATGATTCCATATCAATACATTATCATCTTGCTGCCCTTGTCCTACTTGGTGTCGGCGCTACACGTTTTGTTTTTTCATTGTTCCCTGTTTCTCTCCTGTGTTTATTTCATTTACTCTTTTCTCTTACATATCATTCTTCACACAATCAATCCATCAACATTCATATCATTCACTCTTTTAGTCACATGTGTTTCAACCCTTACATTCATAAAAAAAAAATGTTACACGCGCTACATAGCATTTACCTAGGTACTATAAAATAACTACAGTCCAAGAGTCGTTTATTTTTATTACCACAATAAGACTATTGCTGTAATTATTTTACATAATTACTCAATCACGTTCGTTCTAGTCAATTGTAGGTTGGATATTATTTTGGGTTCTGTACACAAAGGGTCAAAAAGGACCCTATTACTGAGACTTCACAGTCCGTATACTTGTCACCAGGCTGTAGGTATCTCATGAACCGTGATAGTCAGCCAGTTGCAATTTCTACAGATTATGTATTTCTGTTGCCACTATAACAAAAAAAGCTAAAAACAAATAAAATAAATATTTAAAGGGGGTTCCCATACAAAAAACTTTTTTTGGTCGTTTTTATAAATAATGTTACTAATATCACCGATTTAAAAGAACACACAGAATTCAAAACTTGTGTTTACCCTTTGTTACCAATGTTGTTGGTGTGCCTCACTTAATAAATAAATAAAAACCTATTGAACAGTAAGTACTTAATACCTATCTTAATTTCTTTTTCCTCCTAGACTATGTATGCCGTTTACCTGGGACGACCTATTGTGTATACTTTTATTCCTCTATTTTCCTGCTGTCTATTCCACTTTCAAGCCAACCACAGATGACATAACAGACACGATGTAAGCAAGCTATCATGTTTACCCGACTTGCTGGCAAAACCAGGAAATATGTTTTAATTAGACACAACACAAGTACCTAAGTAAGCTATAATCAACAAGACATTGTTACAATAACATCCTCAACACTTCAGTCAAGAGCCACTATTGCTGAAATAGATCATATTTCCGTGAAACGTTCAAATATGCTTGAACTAGCTTATGCCCCCGGCTTCGCTCGCGTTTTATTCGGTAATTGTCCCACGGGATCGTACTACTGAGATAAAAAGTATCCTATGTGCTATTCCAGACTATTATCTATACCTGTGGCTATTATATATTATCCATATCCATTAGGTGGTTTTTACGTGCAAGAGCAACAAACATCCATACATCCTCACAAAATTTCGCATTTATAATATTACGAGGAAGTGGCATTATTAGCAGAGTTGAGTTATAGCAAAAGGAACGGATTGGGGTCAAGTGCGGTCTGAAAATCTTGGAATACAGCTTAGACTTGAACAAAAAAAACGATTAATGAAGATATAATTGTAAACATGTGAATTAAAAATAAGTTTTTTACCGTGTACTAAAATAGCATTAGACAAAAAGAACTCCAAGTCTTAAAATAATTGAAAAACATACTACATTATTATTATAATATAACAAGAACAAAAAAGACTTCCTATAATGATTAGAAGCGTTCTCATTTAGAATGACCTTAATGAGTTTGGATCTTATTAATAAAATATAACTACAACATTGGAGTTTCAGCAGAACCGTGCGTATACCTAATATTGCATTAAGTACATGTGTTTAAAAAGAACAGACAAACAAATTCTATGCATCACCGTCTGGGCTCTTAGCAACTATACAGAGTGTAACGGAAAGGGTATATACATCCTTAAGGGTGTGCTACAGACCATCAAACTGAACATGTTTCTCATAATAAAAAATTTTTTGCAGCAAAAAAAAAAAAATTAGCTGCCTATACATTTGGGTCGAATAGGTATTGCAATTTTCTATGGGGATGCACATATTTTTTTTGCTGCAAAATTTTTTTTATGATGATAAACATGTTCAGTTTGATGGTCTGTAGCACACCCTTAAGGATGTATATACCCTTTCCGTTACACCCTGTATACCTATAAAACATACAACCAAAAAAAAACTAGAACGCTTTTTTACCATTATTATTTTGGCTAAAAATCCCAAAAGTTATGCCAAAAATTTTGCTGGTACACCGAAAAATGCTCAGCAAGGGCTTATTTTAACGCCGGAACAGACTATGTAACTTCCGCAAGTAAACCATACAAATACAATTCTGGTATTACGTTGGTCGATCGGTCAATGCCCTAGAGGGCACAGTATTTCAAGTCATTAACACATAAGTCTTACAAGAAGTCAATTTAAAATAAGTTAATTTATTAAAGTCTTTAATTATTATTATATTTATGCGTCAGTACTCAGTACCGAAGGACCTAAAAGATGAGAATATTTAGATGAATGTGCGAAGTGACAGAAATTGTTAAAGTAAATGAGCATATAAGGGGAAGATTGAAAGTGGCAACTGTAAGAATAGAATAAAACTTTATTGTACACCAAAAATGAAACATAACAGTTTTAAAAAACCTGCTACACACTGTTTGTTAGGTACAGAAAAGATGAAAGGGAGTCGTCTGTCTTGGTATGGACATGTGATGAGGAGGGATGCAATGCAACACATGTGACTAAAAGAGTGATGAATAATGTTGATAGATGGAGAGGGAGAGAAAGCAAAGAAAATAGAGATAGCGTGACGATTGGCAGGGGACAACAGAAGAAAAAAACATTTGGCCCCAACCCATATAAAACCTAACCTAATCTAGAATTGTTCACGCATATTTAAATCTGATCAGTATTATAACTGCTCGTGGCTAAATAATAACAGCCGCACGGGTCGATCTTTTAGGTTAAGCCGCGCTTGCTGAGGTTAGTCCGTGGATGGGTGACCAAATTTAAATACCGAGTTTCCTCCGTGCCTCGTAAAGCACGTTAAGCCGTTGGTCCCGGCTGTTATTTTGTAGATCTTTGACAGTCGTTAGCGAGTAGTCAGAAGCCACAAGTCTGACATCCATTCTTACCAAGGGGTATCGTATTACACAGTTACTGGGTTGTGGAGGTCAGATAGGCAGTCGCCTCATGTAAAATACTGGTACTCAGCTGCATCCGGTTAGACTGGAAGCCGACCCTGAGATAGTTTGGAAAAAGGCTAGGCAGATGATGAGTATTATAACTGTCCTAATTCTATACAAAATTGTTCAGCATCTATTTAAAGATACTGGCCCAGTGATCTGTTTACAATACGTAGTAATTATATCCTTGAACCCAGTACTAGGTTATATTGCTTCACTTATAGATAAAGGTATCGGACATCTTTGAAGCTACGCATCAGCTGATACCGAAGTGGAAAAATCCAAATACGTTAAATAAGAACTCATTTGTATAAAACCATAGACATTCGACAAAAGCTATAGAAAATTACAATTACGTCTTTACCTACCTAAAATAGTTCTATAATTAAAACATCAAATATTTTCATTTTACTGAGCGCCCGTTATACTCGTATTATTTGGGTTAGTGTTTTTAAGAGTTTTAGTTGTTTTAAGCGGCCGGCCACCTTATTTGGATTCACGCCTGACTTCGTACCGAAACCCTACGTTGTTGCCAAGAATAACGTACCCGAAATACAATACTAGTTGTAACCAAAACAGTGGCAAAGGTCGATCGTCGCGGCCATAGATTACAAAACATTTACGAACTGAGTGACAAATCATTCGGGCACGAAAGGAAAACTTTGACTTGGTCTAGTAAAGAGCGCTTCCTTCAATATTTTATCTTCGAAAATTCGTCTTTTAAATGACGTTCATTTGTCTTTAGAATGAAGAAAGTCAGGACTTTTAGGGCTTGTACACAAAACTGCGATGCGAAGTCGCACCGTAAAAATCTACTAGATCAAACAGTACAAACAGTTGCAGTTTCTTCTGCGTTGCGAATTCGCATCGCAGTCGCATTAGCAGTTTTGTGTACAAGCCCTTATCCCGGCAGTTAGCAGAAGCTTTAGAGCGACATCAATCGGCGTCTCATCTCATTTACACATTTACAAGGTTTCAAAAGACGAGTTTCTGAAGCTGTCAACCAAGCATTTTGTACATAAAACTAATGCATAAATGTTGCTGGGAAACGACTTTTTGGTGTAATAAATCACGGCTTCGTTAAAGGTATTATTTTACATCCATTATTTTCAACAAACCATTATAGTTTCTCCGATTAACAAATAAATTGTTGTGGTTCACTTTGATGTCAATACAGAAAATACTAAAACAAAAGAAAGGTCTAAAACAGGGTCACGAATGTGTCCTAGATATTTGACCTTCTACCTGGCAATTGAGGGAGGACTACTTTTCGGTACTTCAAGTAGCTAAAGGTTACAGAATGTGACGGTGGACTCAGAATATTAGGGTCAAACAGCAAAGCTGCTTAATCGAAACTTGACACCAATGTAGTAAATACATTGAAAGTGGAAGCTAATCGATTGCCCGACTTCAACCTACCTTGCAAGCATAAGTAGTACTTTTCCCAGTAGTTTTATGTTTTCTAAAACTAAGGTGAAATTGGTGGAATCTAGGATAATTTTTTGGAATATCTTTTACTTTTGACATGATCATTTTTTTTTCTTTCTTTTTGACTTTCCACACTAAGTCCTCCCCAGCAACACATCCGTCTATTAAATAAGCGTGTTAGCCTAATAAAACAATGTTTTCGTGTAATTACTGTGTAGTTTGTAAATCCATACTAATATTATAAATGCGAATGTCACTCTGTTTGTTTGTTTGTTTGTTTGTTACCTTTTCACGACTAAACGGCTGATCGGATCTTAATGAAATTTGGCAAGAAGATAGATTTCAATCTGGGGAAGGACATAGGCTATATATCATCACGCTACGACCAATAAGAGCGGAGCAGCAATGAAAAATGTTGCGTAAACGGGGAAAATGTGACGCAGACGAAGTTGCGCGGGACAGCTAGTCTTTCTATATTGACGAAGAAAAGAGCTAGTAACAAGCACATTGTTTGTTTTTCACCAAAGTAGCGTGAAATAATCGATTTGTTTGGGCTATCTAATCTAGAGTACATAGCAAAAGCAAAACGGAGTACCGATCATAGTTAACATTGTGTTACTACTCATTCTTGTGTCCATACACCAATTTATTTGGTGTCGGCGTAGCATGCCTTTTCCATACTCTCTACTACTTGTTATGTCAGCACACACTTACCATCCATGTATCCAGATCATCTTCGGGAATATGACGATTTAGAAGATTTTGCCTCATATAAGTTTTTATCATTTTATATTATTTTGAAAATAATATAAAATCGCTGAGGTTAGGGAGGTCAAATAATTCAAAGCCCTTTGTAGGTCATACGTTACAAAGTAACTGACACAGTATTATCTAAGACATGTTTTTATTGTGTGAATGCCAGAAGTTCTTTCTAATCTAATCTGATATATGGTATTGATAAGGAATCACGCGTGCTCAGTGCTCAAAGTCTATAGAACTGTTTGATAACGATCGACTACGATTGCGTTGATCGGAAGTTTTTCTTTAACATCTGTAATCTATTTTATAAAAATCTATTCTCGCATTCACTGAAAGAAGGTGAATAAGTATAAAAAATGTTTCTTCGGGAAAGTTGTTTGTTATAGTGAATCACGTGTTTAAGTATCGGTCACTGATTACCAGTACTACATATATTGTTGACGTGACAACGTCTTATAAATTGGTTTGCCGGGTGACACTTCAAGAAACTGCGTTACGCTCCGCTCACGTTATGCGCTCACAATGAGAGCGAGTGAGAGGCACGCGTGCCTTTCACTTTTTATGTCTGTCTCTCTCGCTCTTAGGCGGGCTAACCATGCCCGAGTGGAAGGGACGCGTGCCTCTATATATGTATATTTGTATATAAATACGTATGTATGTGTAAAGGTAAAAATAAAATTTTGTTAATATGAAATTCAGTGCGAGATTCTTTGTATAAATTAATGTTTTAAATATAATTCTTTGTATAAATAAATGTTTTAAATTGTTACTATTATTTCATCCTTCTTCCTACTATACGAATGAATATTCACATTAAAATTATTTTACCACTCAAAGTCGTTGTCACGTAAAACTTTCGCCCGTATACCGACTTTACAGGCAACCAATTTTTTTTGATAGCGACTTTTACACGAAGCCTATGAATCCTTCTCCAAGTTTCAGGGTACCTCTAACTGTCTTTCTTTAAGATATGTTCAGTTATTTAGGCTTGAAAAGGTTCCATACAGAGAGACAGGACAGAGTTATGTACTTTCGCATTTATAACACTAGTATGGATACATTTAAATGCAAATCTGATGCCTAGATTTATTTTGAGATAAGTGTGAGATAAACTTAACATAACTTATTATTGTTTTGCAAAAAACTGAACTTTAAAAGCGTATACTAATCATTACGCGAACAAAAACATGTCTAGTCATGGAACATCAGCAGTTATGTATTACAGAAATATAAAATAACAAAATATTATACAGTATGTTAGTTTAAACGAGGGACATATTCAAACCCATAATAGCACATGCTAACATGATACTAATAAAAATATAAACAAAAAAAAAACACTGATAAATAACAGACAGAACCATACCAAAATTTTCGCAAATAACACGCAACGTGTATACACCCTTGCGCTAGCGACTTAATACTATCGCAGAACATATGAGCGGGGCAATGACTCTTAGAAATAATCCATTTTCCCCTCATACTTTAACCTTACCTGGCTTAGGACAGTCCAAAATATCTAGGCACTAAACAAAACATTAAAAATTCTTCTATATACGTTATAGGTTTTTTTACATATTTGGGACGAGAATCGAATACTGAATACCCTCCCTCAATATGTCCCTCGTTTAACCTAACATACTGTATAACAAAACAATAATATTATCATTATCTAACTAAACTGATCTAACTAAAAGTAATGAACGATGGCAGGCAGTTTCCGCGTGTTACGTTATAACGCTTTAAATTGGTCCTGCTGATCACATTACGGGTCAACAAAATCAAAAGTCATTTATTGAAATTAGGCTGATAATCAGCACTTTTTGATCGTCAAAATTACAAGAGACAGTCCCCCAAAACGCCCGCCCTTCGCCACTTCCTAGTGGCACTTTAGCTGGGAAGAAGAAGTGGCGGAACAAACTCCCCAGCAACTCGTGTAAAATAACTGGCTGAATTGATTGTCGGTCAAAAATTTAAGTAATATAGTACACATGGCGACTAGGGCTTGCATATATACGACAAATATAGGTATTCGAATATTTTTGCTAGAGAAATTCGAATATTATTCGAAATATTTGTTCATCCCACAGCGCCAGTTTTGCTTACCAAAATTGGCGCACTTGCCACCGTCATCAGATCTCCGGTTATACCGTTCGTGTAAGCCTTAGTTTAAGAATAGGTCGAGTTCGTTTAAGCGAAAATGCATCTAAACATTCGCTTTACCGGGTGAGACTGTTCAAATTGACGGCAGCTATCCTGAGGGAAACTTTGGATGGAACCAGCTACTAGATGGTTAGATTAGTCTTTCGCGCCTATACACAGATCCGGTGATCGATGTGTACGTCAGAATCTAGAGCTAAATACTCAAACACGAGTCATCCTGTCAGCGAGCCTTCGGTGGGTGCGTTCACGATGCGTTTCATTAGTTAGCGATAAGGTGGGCTACCATGACGACTTAAAACATTATTGTTTCATTCTAATCCAGACTGGAAAAGAGACGGAGCTATACAGGTCGTCTAGCTTTATCTCTTTCTTACTCTGGAATAAGAATGAAACAATAATGTTTTAAGACGTCATAGTAACCCCTAAGACCGCCATTGTTACCTAAAATTCACTTTTAAATTTTGTTAAACCGTTATGTTAAGTTTTTGCTGTACAGTAAAATCTATTCTATTCTAAATACTACTAAAATAAGAGACAAGTACGTATATTCAGATGATTCGAATATTGAAATGTGACGAATATTCGAGTTATTCGAATATCCGAATATTTGACTTGCAAGCCCTAATGGCGACTCATCAAGCCATAAATATCCAGTATCGGACCTCACTTTGTATGAGCTTGCCATAAAGAGAGATCAGCTGAATTTGGGTTTGCATAGCTTGATTGGTCATCGTGCACACCAGGATTTTTTGGAATTAACGCAGCCATCTTGTTTTATTCTGTCAATTTCATTAGAACGCCAAAAGATCACACAGCCGTAACTGTTAAGAAATTATTCTGTGTTTTGACATATTTGACCAAGCAAGCATCGTTGATGGATGGAGAGGGAGAGGAAGGCCAAAGAAAAAATGTGTGTTCCACGCGCGCCTTAAGGAGATGTCAGCAAATAGGAAGGGGTCCGAAAGGGCCGATGCCTGCCAGGGCTGCGGGACTGTTCGAAAGAGTTACCGTGGCTCTGGAACACAAAGGGCTAAGAAGGAACATGGATGGGTTTTAGTCAGTACAAGTCTGACACTCCGCTCCGCCCAGAGCGGGAGGAGTCAATTGATGATTACCCATACAAAAAAAAAGGCCAACGAAAAGATGGATAGATTGTGTGAGAAATGATATACAAGGTGGAAGAGATACCGACGCGATATGGTCAAAATGTATGGAACTACTACAAATTTTTCTTTACCGATGAAAAAAGTCAATGAGGGAAGATTTAGAATGATGTAAGTACCGAATACGTGGGAAAATGGAAGAAAAAAAAGGTGTTTGCTGAACCAAGGTAACATGGGTAGGAAGGTTATGTTTTGGATTTGGCATATCGTTGACAAAGCAAGCAACGCCGCGACCTGCAGTCTCAGGATACATTTACCAGCTGTAAATAATGTATTCTTAACACTTAGCATAAATCGATGTTTGTCAAATAATATGGCTGCATAGGGAAAAACTTCGATAACATCTGCGTCAGAAGTTTAGGAGGACGATATGAAATCCTTGCAGGGTTCGCCGAATACATATATATCTAGACTGTGTAACGAGGATGACGCATATAGATTACTTTTATTATATCCAACAGGTTTATTTTCACATAAAAATGCCCGCAGGAAACTGGGAAAACCAGGGCTGCTTGCGTCAGCACAAGTCTTTTTACTTTAGTTTTTCACTTGGGTTTGGGTCCCGGGACGTCTCATGTCTCGAAGTCCCGGGAATTTTCATAATTTTAGTTGTCTCGAGTCCCGGGACTTTCGGGTCGAGACTCGAGACAAGATTGTCGAAATTGTTATGTAATCATTTTTATTTTCAAATAATTGAAGGAGTCTATTAAAGACCTATTTTATTAAATTACAAAGAAGTCTAATTACAGTGTTAATTGGTTATGACTAAGTAAGACTGATTCTATTCTTTTGTGCTCTGAGTCTGTTTTATTATTTTATTGTTTAATTATAAAACAAATTCGTCATTATTACATTTAACAATTTTGTGATTATGACCAATGATTAGATCCTAGAATTACTAGATAATAATAAAGTTATTAAGAATTAGTATAATTTTTCACTAAATTCGTTTTATAACTATAAGAAATAACTGCTTAAAAGTGAATCTGTGTGTTATATTTTTGTGTTTAATTTTTGTTAAATTTTCTGTTAAAATTGTCTTTTTTAATAGATTTTTTTTCACCCGAAATTAACTCAATTATAACTACTTACACCACATAAATAAATAAACTTTTTAAAAAAAATGTAACCGACTTCCAAAAAAAAACAAAAAAGTGCAAAATAATATTTTACTTTCGTCAGTCGGTGACTTGTCGGTTGTCTTGTTGTTGTTTCTTTCTTTTTTTTGCCACCGACTTCCGAAAGTAAAATATTATTTTGCACTTTTTTGTTTTTTTTTGGAAGTCGGTTATATTTTTTTTTTTAAGGTTTTATTATACCCTTTTCAGTTGTGGTATCTCACTTAAATTCTTGTCTAGTATCATTTTTACATTGTAACTAGACACCAGCACATCATCCATACATACGACAAAGGACAAAATGCATAATAAAGGGGATGACTCAAAAAGTACCAAAGCAAAGATAATAAAATTCATATGGGCCAAGTATCATCCCATTAAGCCGACCCCAAGATAGTTTGGGAAAAGGCTAGGCAGGAGAACCGGGCAAGCTTTCTCTACCAAATGAATGAAGATTCATGTAAATCGGTCCAGTAATCACGGAGAAATAGGTGTACGTGATAAATTTACAAATAAAATAAAATGAAAACTACAGGGCCAAACTATATAACATTTTTTATGGGACCAAATAGCAACTATTCCGCATCAAACTAAAGAAGTTAGTAAAGTAATAAGTCTCAGCGTAATCGGTGTACATTCAACAAAACTAATCGAATTGATAACCTTCTCCTTTTAGAAGTCGGTTAAAATAAAAAAAATAAAAAGATTTCTATTTTTTTTTAATTATTACTTGTACATACACCTGGAAATTGCATACCGTTACAATTCCAACAAGCCCAAACACAGCTAAGATACATTGTCTTATTATTGAGTTCCGGTGCCTGTCTCTAGGATTCATCATCAGATCTGATGATAGAATGATTCTTATTGAACGCAAATGCTTCACTTGTTGTAGAAAATACCAAAACCGCTGTAAGTTTTCCTATAAAATTTGAGGGTTGCCCTCGATTTCTCCAGGATCCAATCATCAGATCCTGACTTGGTGACTATGGGACCACTTCAGAAGTATCTCCTTTCGAACAAAAAAAGAATTTTGAAAATCCGTCCACAATTGGCGGAGTAATCGCGTAACATACACACAAAAAAAAAAACATACCGTCGAATTGAGAACCTCCTCCTTTTTTGAAGTCGGTTAAAAATAAAAAAACAACTTAGAAGTCTCGGATTCCCGGAACCCAAACCCTATTTTTCACTTAAGTGGCAGAGCGAGTAAGACCTCTTACGTTTTATTTTATTACGATGCCAGTTATGTAATGTGTAGTTACGTGGTTTCTGTTTAGGAAAAAGCTTCGTTTATGAAAAGAAAACACAATATTTTTTTTGCGAATAGGTTCACTATGAAAACCACTTAAGGTTGTCTTCGAAAACAGCATTTAAAGGGGAAAATATTTATCATTTCCAAAAATAATCTAAAAACTACGTATCGTTATAGACAAATCCGAAAAAGACCGAATTGTGGTCTGCAAAAATTTACAAAAATACTGTTACTTGATTTCCAGCGCAAAAGCCGGACTTACAACCAACTGCAAGTCATGTTACATGTCACAGGTCACGTTTAACATAAAACTTTGCAAAAGGTATGATGACCATGATTACAGACATTAAATATGCCCCGTTGTAGGGCTCAATCGTTTGTTTAACGACTGTCATTATAGCACCCACGGCGATAATTGGATACTATAGAAGGTAGACTGGCTGGATCGTGAATGCAAACTGTTCGCTGATATCGGAAGACAGATTCAGGCAGTGTAGAGTACGGATTCCACCACATAAATTATTCCATTAGGTCATTACAATATCGTTCTTGGGTGATTATAGTTGTTACAAAGAATTTGTACTGCTTTTAGTTGACTTCTATGCTAGCGTGCTCGGTGCTCCACCCTAGGCCGCATCATAGCTTCACATTAGGCGATGTGCGCCCAACCCAAGACTATTAATAAAAAAACCGGCCAATTGCGAGTCGGACTCGCGCATGAAGGGTTCCATAACATTATTTATAAAAACGAGCAAAAACCTTTTTGTATCGACTTATCACGGTTCATGAGATAAAGCCTGGTGACAGACGGACGGACGGACGTACGGCGGACGGACAGCGAAGTCTCAGTAATAGGGTCCCATTTAACCCTTTGGGTACGGAACCCTAAAAACTGGTAGAAGCTTGAAACCAGGGATTCATTTATATCACGCAGAAAGACGAGTACCTATTACTTTCTATAGTTTCTTACAGTTTTCTTTTTCAAATTAGATATAAACGTTAAGATTATTTTGGCGTTTGCGCCCTTCTCCTGCTACAACCTGAATCCATTGTCTCAGCTATCTAGAAAGATGTATGCGCGGAACATACTCGAGCATTACTTTCCACGCGAGACAATATGGCGTCACGACAAGTAGTAGGGTCGAAATGAAATTATACAACAATACGATACAAAAAAAAAGGATTGTGTGGTTTTATGAAACTTTTTTTCACACAATAGACATTTAACTAAAAATTTTTGGAATAACATTCCATTAAAGGGTATAAAACGCGGAGTAGGGATAAAGTGAAAGGCCCTCTGACGAGTGCCCTTCACTTAATCTCTACTCCGCGGCCAATCGTCACGGGACATGCAACACACAGACGAAAAAGTTTGAGACGATGTAATAAAAGTTTCACTTTAATAAAGAAAGCTATTGTAATATTTGCATTTGATTTTCAGGACCAGCATTTTCAACCACCTAACCTCATGAGAGCAGCGGTGGTGATCCTTACAAACTCCTTTCGTTTCGTCCACGTTCATACATGTGGTCATACAATCAAAAAGAAAATTGTTCTAGAAGACGTATTTACTTAACAACTGATTAATAAAGATATGTTTTGAAACGATTGCAGTATTCGTAATAAAGCACTAGTAGTCATTTAAATTGGTCACGTAGTATTTTTATGGTGTCACGTATTTGTTTTATGCAGTAAAATGACATATACTGCTATCCCGCTCAGATATGTTGCATAGAAGATAAAAAGATACAGCAAAAAATTATAATACTGGCCTTATAATAAACTATTTTCCTGTAGGAATATGGTATACACACAGTTACATATAGTAATACTTATGTTACTTACTAACATACACTACGGCAAGTATATTTCTCAATAACTAATGACGCAGCTTATGCTGATACCAGTTCCGAAAATGTTTAAAGTTGTCCTATTTTGCACCAGGAAAAAGGACCAATATTTTCGCAACAAGTCACTCAACAGGAAAGTCAATGAATTGTTCGGAATAGACACGGGACATCCTGTTGTTAAATGAATCAGATACTCTGTCTTGTTTACCAACATCAAGATAGATTTCCTCCATGGTACAACCGTTTTTATTTTCTGTTTAAATACGAATTCTCATCATTACAATAAATACAGGCGGAGAACTAAGGTGTGTGATAAAAATTTGGAGACATGACGTGCAGTTGTGGATTTCAAACACTTGAGTGGATACAAATTTGGACAGGGTGATGTGGAGCAGCTCGGCAGATGCCTACGTTCAGCAGTAGCCTGTGACAGGCTAAATTCGTGTGGATTAACCTACGACTGCAGTACATAACAGTAACAGTGCAGACGCCCAGTTAGGCATTGGAGATTGGATGACATTGACTGACGATGACATTGACCGATCCCAAAAACCCAATCTTACATAACATCTCATTTGTTCGATCTGAGCATCGAACTCTCGGCAGATCACTCGGCACTCGCTACACAGCCACGCATACTGAATAAGTTATCATCTGCCTAGCCTTTATCCAACTTGTTGGGATCAGCTTCCAGTCTTACTGGATGTAGCTGATTGATAATATTTTACATGGAGCTACTGCCTATGATACCCCATGAGAACAGATTTCAAGAAGCATCATAAAATAAAAATAATAAACATTTGTTTATTCTTCTTCATTGCTTACTCCGGTGTGAACCAGAGTTGCTATAATCACCTCTAAATCGTTTCCAATGAAAATGTTGACCTCGTAATACCAATGAGGCGACTAGTTAATGATACAACAATTAACTGGTCTTGAATTAACAGCTCCGAGGTAGTGTATGTTTAACATCGGCAATTATTCCGGTATCTACTTAACTTCTTGTTGTACATTCGTGCGGATATTTTTTTTCTCTACCTGTACCGTTGAATTATATTCCTCATATCATTTAAATAAATATAAATAACTTTTTATTAAAACACTGAATATTCCATTAAAAAAAGTGACGCAGTTCAAAACAAACTTGGACTTTGAACTCCTACCATGTAAATGTTACTCAAAAATTTAAATAAAATGATACATTTGTGTATATTATACAGCGAACGGCAGTAATTATGCAAAGTTTCGACGTCATGTCAGTCACTCCGATTCAGGTTACGATCACGTGTTAAAACGATTTACCAATCTTTGGTAAACACGAAGACATACGTGCATAACCTCACGCCGTGTTCAAGGAGGCAGGCCGAAAGTACAAAACGCCATCTGCTAAGATCCTTACATACATACCCCTTTTGTTTTTTTTTTGCGTTTGTACATCTAGTCATACAAGTACGCCGGTTGAAAGTACTACGCCTCTCACTTTTCTGAAGAAGGTACCCTGCCCTAGAGGGACATACTGTGACCTTCTTACTTGACATACAGCCCTGGAGTTTCTTACTTACATCTGCCTTGTGCATCACTACATACTATAAAACAATGTCGCTTTCTCTGTCACTATATCCCTATGTATGCTTAAATCTTTAAAACTACGCAACGGATTTTGATGCGGGTTTTTTTTTTAATAGAAGAGTGATTGAAGAGGAAGGTTTATATGTATAATAAAATCCATTGAATAGTAGAGAAATACCGTTATTTTTAAGGTTCTAATGTGATGTAAATAATTACATTTTTGAAAATAAAATACCTAAGTTTAAAAAAAATGAAATAAAATTAACTTAAAATTTTTATAAAACCCCCGACACAAAAAACCTCTAAAAATCTAAAAATAAAATAATCCAAGCGTGTTAGCGTCGGGGGACCGCTAAGTAGACCGCTTAGTACAAGCACAAAACAAAGCGGACTCCCGACGCTAAGACGCTTAGATAATTTTATTTTTAGGGTTTTTTTTTTAATTTTTAATTAAATTTTATTTCATTCTTTTTAAACTTAAGTATATTATTTTATCTAAGCCTTGTCTGTCCCAATCTTGGGCATAGGCCTCCCCCATTGCTTCTACTTTTTTCGGTGTTGCGCGACTTCTCGCCAATAAACGAAAACAGCTAAATTAAAAAAAAAAACGTTTTTGGGGGGAGGGAGCGGGTACAGCCACCCCCCCTGGCGTTGCCCATGTTGACAAGTGGCAAGATTTCAAATTTCGAATCGACCAGACCTGTGGAAGTTGTTAATTTCCCTTCAACTAGAAAAGAGGGGATTACCATCAAACAGCTGAGTAGATTTTTTCGAAACATAGCTAAGAACACTCTCGTTTAAACGAAACCAATTTTATCAAAATCGGTTCATCCGTTTAGGAGCTACGATGCCACAGACAGACACAGATACCTACACAGGTCAAACTTATAACACCCCTTTTTTGGTCGGGGGTTAAAAATAATGTACTAAGTATTGTACACATTGAAAAGGTCTACAGAAAACTCCGCGATGGTATTGTCTATCTCTTATGGATATCCCACAATAACATTTTTTTGTAATTTATTTTGTTTTTCAGCATTGCACCCGTGCGAAGCCGGGGCGGGTCGCTAGTATCATATAATGCGAGATTGAATTTGAGAATATGTACCAAAAGCAAATTTTTTTTTTGTCGGATGAAACTATTGTTACATAATTTTGACCTCACTGTCATGAGCAAGAGGTTGGTAAAGAAAGATAAAATTTTGACCCGGTTACATATTTTCAGATACCTATTTTGGAACACAAAAAGTGGATGTATATACAGTAATATCTACGACTAACCTGCTTTAAAAATACATGTATAGCTATCGGTATCTACGGTACTCCTAACTTATCAGCCAGATATGTTGCTGGGGAGTTTGTTCCGCCACTTCTTCCTAGCTAAAACACTAGGAAGTAGCGAAGATCAGGCAAAAGTCCAGCCCTTCGCCACTGTCTTATGTAATTGCCGTTCAAAAGTGCTGATCTTCAGCCTAGTTTGAATAAATTACTTCAGATTTTGAGATCCTTTTCCCAATATCAATTGATTTGCGTATGGTCAGAAATTATTTTTAACTGCTACAAAGCCGCTTCCCTGGCGCATATATGTACAGTTATCCGATGAACATTTGAGCTACTTTTTTAAACCGGTCATTTTTGTGTATAAACTGCGAAGTCACGCTGAATGGAAAATTAATTTTTACGTCATAAAACCTGTATATACAAACATAGGTATGCGTGTTTTTTTTTGTATTAAGGATTGTATCAATGTGTGGATGCAAATACTGTTATGGCACATTCTTCGAGCTAAACAGCAATCACCTAAGTAAGTCATCACATCGAATTTACAGGCATTAACAAAACTTTGGACTGCACTGGAGTTTGCAAAATAAGCCTAAACTTTCCCTCTACCGGGAAACAGGCTTCTGCTATGTGAGGCTAATGATAAATTATTGCAATTTACAATGAGTCAGTAAATATCGTACACTGGCATTAAAAACCATTAATTTAAAAGCATAAAGGTGGCTCAGGAAATTTCCTTGCGTTAACCTAATAGAGTCAATTGATTAGTATTAGCCAATTAGCAATAAACTCCATGTTTAACACATTTCTGTTTTAAGTTTCACGCTATGTGTACAAGGTGTTGTTTTGCATCCTCGTCAAAATTCAGGAGAATTTCACACAAGACATAAATAATCAATTTAAATTACGGTATCTAGTTAATTATTAATAAACGCAGATTTTTTTGGTTGTTTATGTTTGTCAGTATTTCAGAATAACCCCCTTAACGTGGTTTAGGGAATAAGAAATGATCAAATAAACGTTTGAGATTGTTTGTATTTGTGTAAACGCAGTTACAGGGCGAGAATCAGACGGCCCGCGTTTACAACAAGTGTGTACCACCCGGGTACACACTTACCGATTTCCGTAAATAAGAAAAAAATACCATTTTATTATTGATTCGGGACGAGAATCATTAGCACAGTTACCTCCTTGAATTTGACAAGGCTGCAATACAACACCTTGAATAAATACTGCGTGTTTAAAACATATCTTTTAATTTAATTTCAATTACCAATTATCTCGGCCTCAGAACGTAATTGTTTTACATAGACTGGGAGTTATTAATAATGTGCTTTGGAACGCAAAACCTCAACGTGTTGGATGATGCATGACCATGAGTGCTAATTTTTAGTGGCCAAATATTACGAGGTTTGTAATTCCATTTAATTGTGTAATGATTTGTGTTTTAACTTTAACTTGAATTAACTAATTATCATAGTTTGAAGCCATTAAAAATCCTGTTTACCATGCCCTATATCATGAATTCATGATGAAACCAACGTTGAAAGCGTTTACCGGGTTTTTTGACGTTCAAAAAGTACTGTTTCTCAGCCTAATTTGAATGACTTTCTTTTTTTTCCTAATGATTTTGATATATGGTCCTTCGACCCGGATTTGAACTGCTGCCCTAAAAGTCATAGAATAATCAAAAGTAAAACCGAAACATAACAATTACAATGTAATTCGAAAATTGTTATTAGTTTATCGAACTCTTTGTGCCTAAATTATTCTATTCTAATGAGATACAAAAAACAAAAACGAAATGATATCTTGCGCCTTAGTTACCAACCTCTGCAAATGTCAAATATTATGTCACATGTTTTTTTTTTGTCATATCTAAAGGAAATATATGAACAGAAATAAAAATGCAGAGTCACAATGATTGAGATTCACATTTGATACAAACAACAATAATATCTGGGTGTTTTGACAACACAAGAGATCATCAGATTTGGTTTATATTTTGTCGTTTCACGATGACATTTAGTTATAATATTATTGCCAACCCCATTCAGATACTACCAAATCAGGCTTAATTATGATTTCGTAAAAAAACTGGAATACCTGGTGTTTCTTATGCTTCATCCACACCGTTATTTTTATTTGAGCAACATTTTACAATACGATATCATTAATATTTTCTCTATAACTTTTGCGCAGTCGCTTTATTTATTTTTTTTGCCGCTGTTGCCCACGTAAACTTGCAAACGTTGCATCACAAAAAGTAACTTTGATGTGGACGCAGTTTTATAGGAGCTGCCACTTAAACACGCATTGGTATAATAATAACGTGCAAATAATACCCAAGAAATTCCATCGTAACTTCGATCCGAAAATTCAAATATAAAACCTTTTGAGAGGCCATAAAGGGCCGAATGCGGAATCATTGACAAGATAAGCAAATTAATATGGTATTTTATAATCAGGTACTTATATTATCATTCGGATGTGTATTTTACCAGTATGTTACTAAGTTCTTTAGCCAAAACTAAATCTATTAGACTGGAAAATAATATTTGTACGACTTCAACAACATGAAGAAATTTACTTTTCACACATGTTAAAGAATAAATTGAATTTGTTGTTTTTAACTTTCACCGATAATTATTTAACCTTGAAACACCGAAATGCAGACCTTGCACTAATACCGGTTAATCTACACCAGAATTTTATGAGAACCTCAAAACAACATTCAGACATACGTCTTACTCAGTCACACCGCTAAATAAGAAAGCTATATGTCACAACCTTCAAGAAGTGCAGTTTAGATAGCCACGTCATTACGTGTTACCAAATTAGTCGCACTACTTAAGACCATGCCAAAAGTGAGCACATACGTATATAATTGGTCCTTCGAGCCGAATTCGTAACGTGTGAGATTAATGCGAGTTTTTATTGCTGACAAGACCACGTCAATCGTGTTAAAAAACTTAAATTTGTGTTGTAAAATTGTGTTTTATCCAATCCATGACAACTGTCATCGTTTTGCCGTATCACTAGCAATATAAGAATAAAAAGCTAAAGAAGAGGTTAGCCAGAATTGGCAGTAAGTCTCCCCACTAGTCCCCACTTATCAAAGTGCAGTAGCGGCCGTAACCAATGACGTATTTTGACCGAAATACACGTCATGGAATTTGAATATTGTTGGTCCTTCAAGTCGCGTACAATTCTATATTTGGTATAAATATGCAGAAGTTAGCCTTGGGAAGTTTGTTTAGACACATGCCTCCCAAACAAACCACTGCACGTTTAGTAAGCTCAATAACAGGAGTCTCACTCAATCAATTGAATACATTGCCTACCAACATAATGATAATACCGAGAAGCGAAAACAACGGAAACTGATAAAAATGCACATAACATTATGAAGAAAAAAAAATAAGCAGGTAAGGACGGTATTTCGGATTCTTTTGTGTTTTTTTGCTTGCTGTAATCACGGACCTCACGGTACATGTAACGTTTTGTTGCAATTGCAAAAAATAAGAAGATCCTCGAAGACTTTTTAAAATGATTAAATGAAACGACACAAAAAAATTGCCATGTTGGAATTTCCATATTTGAGAATTTAAGGACTTGTCATCTGCGCGATGGGAATCCCCATAGGTAAAATTGACGAACTTATTTCTAAACTTTTATACTTACTTTCACAACCAGCGGATTAGGTTATGAAGTCAGTGAATGAATAATTTTTAAGTAGGCAAATAACAACAACAGATTTTGGCTTAACACACAGAACATAAAAAAGTTGCGAAGGCATACTTCGATATTCGATATTAATGGTAGACTGTGCCAAAACAATCCAATGTCATCATCGTCAAGCGCCAGATTATGTAAAGGATATGCACCCTAATTGCGTAACACTCTTATCAATTACAATGAATTACAATGATGACAATACTTCCAACAACAATTTATGGGTTAACAGTATGCTGTAGAAGTAGTAGTATCATTCTAAAGTATAGAGGCGTCTTCCTGTCTGCCAATCACTCTAAACTACAACCAACATACCGTCTACCAAGCCTGAGCCATAACAGTATGAATCACTCAAGACGTCTATTAGGTAATGTGACTATTTGCTAAAGTCACCGTATAAATCACCTCATCACGAAGCCGTCAACCAAGTATTCTGTACATGAAACTAAGTAACTTTACGCAAAAATTATGGCTGGGGAACAACTTTTTTTTGGGGGGTGTAAAATCATGTTTTGTGGTAGAACTCGATGTAACGCACTCAAAACATCGTGCTGATGGACGGATTGAATAGTACGGGGGTCGTGGAGGTGTTTAAAGTAAAAATTTTACATTAAAAACTTGTATTAAAAAAAATACTTGTCAAAAAGTTGGAACTTTGACTCCTAATATCTCCGTAACTAGAAGGTTCCCAGGTATGGTGTAGAACAAAAAAATGATCGCAATGACAGGGAGAACCAGTGCCTTTCGGCTTCGTTAAGAGGAGTTTTACACCCTTTATTTATATTAAAAATGCGAAAGTAAGTCTGTTTCACTTTACACCAAGGTGGCAGAACGGAGGTGAAATTATGAAATTCAGCACAAGGATAAACCATGCCTTGTTAAGACCTAGGATACAGGAGGATAGATAGATTGGTGGAGAGGAAGGACGAAGAAACGATGGATAGATTGTGTGAGGAATAATATGAAAGAGAAAAGAGTAAATGATGCCCTGACGTCTTCCAAAAACGTCTTCGTGAGAAAACGTGTTGCGCCGACCTCAAGTATATTAGGACAAGGGCAGGAATATGACGATGATGAATATGTTCCCATGGGATAAATTCTGACCTCAGCGAAAGCGAAACCGCAGGCAAAAAGCTAGTCTTTAACATGGCCCAAGTGTCTAACGTAGGATATAAAAATCTAGATACGATCTACAGTTGCATACACTCATAATTTATGTAGTTTATCATTGCAACATTAAAGTAGCTAATTGATCGTCTGGCAACGCCATTTGGTAACTTATTTATGAACAGAGCAAGGACATAGTTTCGCCATCTTCATAGTATTTTCCTCAAGCATGCTGGATATGGCTTTCAGTAGAAGTTGCTGTATATCATGGACAAGAAGGTCTGAAGCACGTGATTTTCTATGAACGATGTCATAAGTTTCCGGAAAGTTTACGTAAATGTCGTTGTAGAAATTCGAAACGTTTTTCAACAATTTCCAGTTGCCAGTTTTCTAGGAACTAACAATTTAAATTATCTGTCTCGTTTCGGTAGGTAGGCACTGCAGACGCAGTACTGTTTACATCTTACGACATTTCATACAAACTTTCAAGTCGTTATTTTACGAAATGACTAAACTTTTTCTAATGAAACTTCGTACACATAAGCAGGATACACAGATCTAAAAAGTTACTAAAAAAAACATTGCCGAAAAATAGTGTAACAGTTAAATTAGACCGATTATAAATTTTCTATAGGAACAGAAAATTCCAATTATCTCTTTTTAAAACACATTTTGAAAATATTTTTTAGTAACTTTTTAGACCTATGTATACTGCTTATGCGTATAAAGTTTCATTTTAATCGGTTCAGTCATTTCGGAAAAAAACGACTTGAAAGTTTGTATGAAAAGCGGTAAGGTATAAACGCTCTAAAAGCTGTCATATTTTTTGCCAAAAAAAAAATATAGGTAATTGCAACGTTGGTTAGTTATAATAATGACGCAGTAAAGGAAATAACAATGCTGTGTTAATAATTGTAAATCTTATCGAAAGAAGTAAAGTATGCCCTGCACGTGAGAAACGTGATGACTTAACGAGTGTATGTCATGCATTTCGGAAGCAAGATGATTCGGAGCTGATAACTTTCAAATGACATTAAAGTTTATGGATATTATTCACGTGTATAGATTTGAGTATTACGGGATTTTTGGTATCTGTAACGGACGGCTATTCATGAAGCCGTCCCAAGTTCAACAAAAATCTTTATCCCGTACTTGACACATTTCATTCATTCCCAGCTAGGTCCATCGAATAAAACTCCTATGAAATAATATCATGAAAAGGAACCTTGAGGGCTGTGTAAAAAATCAGGCCATCTATCGGTCGATTCTCGTTATTAATGGTAGACTGAGCCAAAACAATCCAATGTCATCAACGTGAATAAAGCGCCAGATTATGTAAAGGATATGCACCTGAATTGCGTAACACTCTTATCTAGAATCCGAAAGATCTAGAAGGAAATTCGTTATCCACTACCTAGGTACTACCTAGTTCACTTTTTGCCCTTATGCAGTCATAAGGTTGAAAAGTGGTCGACCGTCAAGAAAAGGAAAGATTTGTTTGTTTGTTAAGATTTAACTCAAAAACTACTAGGCCGATTTTAAGAATTCTTTCACCAACGGAAAGCTACATCTTTACCGAATAACGCGGGCCAAGTGGTATTTTATGTATAAAAATAGTATTATATCTTTCCATTTGTTTAATTTTTTGTTCCAAAAAATACGAAAAAAATTGGCGTCGTTTTTGGGAAAAAATATTTTGGGATAAATTCAGAAGTCCGATCTAGCAGCCTTTATTTATTGAAGAGCCTTGGAGAGAATAAGTACCTATAGGGAGTCTCTTTGAAAGGGTAAAATACTTATATACACGGTGTAAATCACCTCATCACGAAGCCGTCAACCAAGCATTCTGTACATGAAACTAAGTAACTTTACGCAAAATGTATGGCTGGGAAACGACTTTTTTTTGGGGGGTGTAAAATCATGTTTTGTGGTAGAACTCAATGTAACGCACTCAAAACATTGTGCTGATGGTCGGATTGAATAGTGCGGGGGTCGTGGAGGTGTTGAAAGTAAAAATCTTACATTAAAAACTTGTATTAAAAAAAATACTTGTCATAAAGTTGGAACTTTGACCACTTATATATCTCCGTAACTAGAAGGTTCCCAGGTATGGTGTAGAACAAAAAAAATATCGAAATAACAGGGAGAACCAGTGCCTTTCGGCTTCGTTAAGAGGTGTTTTACACCCTTTTTATAATTATTAATATCTCTTACTAATAAGTTACTGGTTTTAATACCATACCCTATTGTTATCTTTACTCCTTTGACCGTGACTCTTAGAGAAGAGTTCTTTAGAGCGGTATCTCTTGAGTCTTGGGCAACATGCCAACGACTTGTCATTACGCAATATGCCACTATTATTTCAGAATTAGTCTTTACCGTCTCTTGTTTTTGTTTACGCGCTTTCAAGTGCACTTATATGTATTTTTAGAGTTATTTTGATGCGAAAATAACACTTTAATGGTGTTGAATAAACATTCGTAATTTTAAGAAACCTTGAAGAAGTGAAGTTCTTTTTTTAACCCCCGACCAAAAAAGAGGGTTCTTATAAGTTTGACGTGTGTATCTGTGTATCTGTGTGTCTGTCTGTGGCATCGTAGCTTCTAAATGGATGACCGCTAAGTAGACCGCTTAGTACAAGCACAAAACAAAGCGGACCCCCGACGCTAAGACGCTTGGATTATTTTATTTTTGGTTTTTTCGAGGTTTTTTGTGTCGGGGGTTTTTTTAAATTTTTAATTTATTTTTTTTTGTTTCATTATTTGGTCATTTTTACACTTCAGACACTCGCCTCTTATATGAAATTGGAAAATATTCAAAACTCATCATTTCTTCCAGTCTAACCGGATACAGCCGAGTATCAGTTTTTTACATGAAGCGACTGCCTATCTGACCTCCACAACCCAGTAACTGGGTAATACGATACCCCTGGGTAAGATTGGATGTCAGACTCAAACTCGGTATGTAATTATGGTCACCCATCCACGGACCAACCTCGGCAAGCACAGCTTAACCTTAAAGATCGACCCGTGCAGCGTTATTATTTAGACACGAGCTTCGGAAAATATTCAAAACTAAGACTGCAAAATGTGTGCTATTTAATAACCAACGACATGCATTGATGGTTCGGCATTCAATCAAATGCGTGTCCTGGGCATACCGTAACTAAAAAACACGAACATCAGAAAAACAACATAACATCACGCCTGTAATCCCGAAGAGTTAGGCAGAGGTGTATATAATAGTACACCCACATTTTGCCAGTTATGTTTAAGTCCCATGTAATTGGGGCGAGCCTATTACCGTCAAGCGGGCACAAATCCTGACACTGTGGCTACTACTGAGTTTCTGACGAAAGCACCTAATAACACTTTGACTTACCCGGGAATCGAACGAATGATTCTGATTTAAAAGAGCGTCCATGGAGTTTTTTCCCCTTTCTTCTCCATAGAGATCTACGCTTTGGAATGGACAACTACAGTACTTTCACTGTTATTATGTCTTGTGACTGGGACTGTAGCTTCATTTTTATTGTTTTTCGACTATTCAAAAGTGCCTGTAACTGGCCTACTTGAAATAAATGATTATGATTTGATTTGAACCTAGGACATCATGCTCAACGGACCAACGAGCCAGTAAAAAAATCATTACTCAATCATTTATAGTAAAACAGCGTTAAAGGACTTATTTCCCGTAGTAAATTTACGTTCCCTATCCATATAAAAACTGAATATATTTTCTCTATGTGTATAGTGTACATAAATATGTTAGATCTTCAGTACTATACCTATGGTGTAATAAAGCCGACTTGGATTGGTTCCATTGAGCGAGGTCGAGGGGAGAAAGTTGTGTGCTGTTGTGAGAACATACGTACAAGGCAAAGTACTCAGAGGAACTAGGGTGTGGTGACAGTGACAGCGAATTATAAAAAAAATGGCTGCTGCCTGAGACTACGTTCGCGTGGAAATTTTAAGTAGTTTTTCAGTGATAAATTATACATATGAAATACAAAACACAACAAATGAAATACACTTTTCTCTTGAATGATTCTGTCTATTGATGAAAACCGCAACAAAATCCGATGCGTAGTTTAAAAAATTTAAGCGTACAGACGGCGGGAATCGACTTTGTTATTTACTATGTAGAGAAGCTTTTCTTGTTCAAGTGATGAAGTTTTTGACATTCAGCTCAGTTAAAAAAAAAATCACAACAAGAACTGTACAGGGTTATTGGAAAAACACCAACAACCTCTTAAAAGGTCATCCTACTGATCATTATGAACAACATTTACTATGAGACCAAACCTAAAATCGCGAAAAAAAAAAACAGCTGTCCCCTACATTTTGACAAGTTATGTGAACATAAAATACGGAATAGCTGATGTTTTTTTTCGCGATTTCAAGTTTGGTCCCATAGTAAATATTGTTCATAATGATGAGTAGGATGACCTCTTTAGAGGTTGTTGATGTTTTATCAATTACCCTGTATACCTAATGGAACCATGGAAGTGGAACAGTTTTAGACCAATATTTAAAATTCAGTCATGGCAGGGACACGAATGATGGAATAATGATCTCTTGATCGACTATAGGAAAAAACCTTACCTATGGTTAAAATGATGGGGTTTCAGGAACAGATATTTCAGAATACATCTGTTATATTGTAAGTCCAATCTACTTTGGTTATCGTATGGTTGGTTAGTAGATATTAGTGCATAACCAGTCGTCAGTTTGTATGCCTTCCAGGGGCCCCATTTTTTTTTTTTTTGCGGATGGGTAATCATCTAATGACTTCTCCCGCTCTGGGCGGAGCGGGAGGGAGTGTCAGACTTGTACTGACTAAAACCCACCCATGTTCCTTCTTCGCCCTTTGTGTTCCAGGGCCGCGGTATCTCTTTCGAACAACCCGCAGCCCTGGCAGGCATCGGCCCTTTCGGACCCCTTCCGGTTTGCTGACATCTCCTTGAGGCGCGCGTGGAACACGTACGCGCCGTCGACACGGCCTGTCGTCATGAGACGGACGGACGGTGAGCTAGCCCATTACTCACCGTCCACAGGCTCGCGCCTACGGTGGCCGGGGGCCACTGGTTGCCCCCCGACGCCCGGGGCGTCTCCCGCGGCGGCTGGGACGTGAGGTTCTCTCCCTCTCACGTTCCGCCACCTCCTTCGCTAGCATGACTGCTTCGCAGAAGGAGGCGACGGCATCCCATTCCCTCTCGCTCCGGACCATGGATTGAACCAGGGCCGGACGCGAGAGGTCGCCGCCGCCAATCGCCGCTACGAGGACACGCCGGTGCTCAGCCCAAGCGGGGCAGAGCTCCACGGTGTGCTCCACCGTGTCCTCCGGCCGATCCTCGCAATGGTAACACCCGGGCGTTTCCTCCCGCCCGATTCGGTGCAGGAACCTCCCGAAACAACCGTGTCCGGTGAGGACCTGCGTCAGGCGGAAGGTGAGGGCGCCGTGCCGCCTCTCTCCACCAGCCACTCCTCAAAGAGGGGACTTATCGCCACTATTGTGGCGTGCCCTGCACGTGGTTGCGACAGTCGCTGTCTCCATGTCGCCATGAGATCGTGCCGGAGGTCTGTCCGCTAAACGACAATTTACCGCATCAGCAATTTCCCCCCGGCGTAGTGCCTCCGCGCGCCATTCATGCAGGCGCGCGAGGACCATCGCCTCCAGATCCCATGGCGGCAATCCGGCCAAGAGGCTCGCCGCCTCGCCGGAGATCGTGCGGTACCCCCGGATCAGCCTTACGGCTACCACCTTCTTCCATGGGCCCCTGACTTGGCTTTACATGCCGTCGAGAAATATCTCTCAAGCATGCTGGCTTCTCACGAATTGCCATTTATTAATTTAACGATGGTTTGAGTTACACAGTGCAAGGTGCAAGATATAAATTTATAAATGCCGTTTAGAGAAAGTAATGGAGGCTGTAAAAGTGAAGTGTTTTTATTCTGCATACAATTGTCATAAAATATAAACTGCAAATAGGTGTAGTAAACATTAAATAATGCGTTTAAAACTTTTATACTTTCACCTTTTACTGTAAATTATATTTATATATAGTTGACTTTTTATTGAAAGCTAAGAGGTCGACGGTCCTCTTGATGGTAACTCATTTGATGGAAATTTAACTTATTGTAACTTTTTTTTACTGATGGGAAATCATCAAACGAATCCCGCTCTGGGCAGAGTGGAAGGGAGAGTCAGACTTGAACTGACTAAAACCTAGCCATCTTCCTTCTTAACCCCTTGTGTTCCAGGGCCACGGTATCTCTTTCGAACAGTCCCGCAGCCCTGGCAGGCATAGGCAGTAACTTTTTTGACCTATGCATCTTGCTTATGCGTATTAAAATCAGTTCAGTCATTTCGGGAAATAAGGACTTGAAAGTTGGTATGAAATGCCGTAAAGCGTAAACGCTCTTAAGACAATTCTTAGAAAAATAAACAGCAAATACTTTAGTCATATCCCCTCTATCTACCTACATACCCTCTTTCAGTGGGACCCCACCTCGTTAAAATCACATGAGCATCACGTCACGTCATAAGGTCATTCAACAGAATAATTTCATACAACATCATACACACATATACCTATATAATTATGATCATTACATACATACTTATTATATACAAGGTGTTGTTTTGCATCCTCGTCAAAATTCAGTAGGTTGTCACAAAAGACGTAAATGATCAATTTAAATTACGATACCTAGTTAATTATTAATAAACGCTACTTTTTTTGTTGTTGTTTATGTTTGTCAATATCTCAGAATATCCCCTTAACATGGTTTTGGGAATAAGAAATTGTCGAATAAACGTTTGAGATTGTTTGTATGTGTGAAAGCACGGTTATAAATGCGGCCCGTCTGATACTCGCCCGAGTATCAGACGGGCGTATAGTGATAGGTGATAGGTGTATATAGATTTGTAGATCAGCTGATTGGAGTCTATTACTTTGTATGTAGTAGTAATACATAACAGAAGAGATAGTACGCGGTAGTTACGTAATATTTGGCTTCCTTTATCGTCTATCGATCTCATCTGCCTAGAAACGTAATCTATTTAATAAAAATCTGGACTTCTCCGTTCACTGAAGACAACGCACTGTCACAACGAAACTCATCATCTGCCTAGCCTTTTCCAAACTATGTTGGGGTCGGCTTCCAGTCTAACCAGATGCAGCTGAATACCAGTATTTTACATAGAGCGACTGCTTATCTGACCTACACAACCCAGTTAGTACTAGGTCATACACTGACTATATGTAACGACTGTCAAAGATCTACAAATGACTGCCGCGACCAATGGCTTAACGTGCTTGCCGAGGCACGGAGGAAGCTCGGTATGTAAAGGGTGGTCACCCATTTACGGACCAACCTAGGCAAGCACGGCTTAACCTAGAGATCGACCCGAGCGGCCACAAGCTCTTTTATCTTCTATCGGAATTTAAAGTATTTCGCCAAGCCCGGCCCAGGAAGGTAGCGAGATGATTTGGACTCCCATCACGAAAGGTGGTACGAGC
The DNA here is from genome assembly GCA_963082945.1 of Cerastis leucographa. Lineage (NCBI taxonomy): Eukaryota > Metazoa > Arthropoda > Insecta > Lepidoptera > Noctuidae > Cerastis > Cerastis leucographa. The sequence continues at coordinate 2,533,794 of OY720356.1, forward strand.
AGGTGTAAGAAACGAGTAACAAGGAACAGCGGCAGATGCCTTTGCCCAGCAATCGGATATTCCAAGATAAATAAAAAGCGTTGGTGTGCAATTCATAATACAGTAATGATCTTGAAGAAGTATTACTAGAAATATATTTTTAAACGTCCGCATCCCGTCCTGCCATTCTATAAATGTATAAAGAATGAGCTGTCAGAGTAAATGATAAGTTGAATAAGAGAAACGAAGAGAAAATCATTTTGGGCCACCCTGCACGCGTAGCATGATCACTGTAGAAACTAGTTTTGTCTATGGAAGAATCGACATAATGACAGATGGATAATAGTAGACAAAACTCGTATCTACAGTGGTCATGCTAAGCGTGCTGAAGAAACTTGGAACCACAGGTAGAAGAAACCAGATAATATAACATAACATTATCATATCTATAATCCCAGAAGGATGAGGCAGAGGTGGAGCCTAATACCCACTTTTCGCCAGTAGTTTTTAAGTTCCAAGTAATGCGAGCCTATTGCCATTAACCAGGGCAAAAATCCAGACTCCATGACTGCTACTGAGAAGTTCCTTATGGAAAAACCCGATAGCATTTTGCCTGGCCTGGGAATCGACCCCATGACGTCATGGTCAGCAGTAGCGCTTTAGACCACTAGACTGCGACAGTAGCAAGCAGGTAGGTAACTTTTTTACAATACCCACAAAGAAAACGGTCTATTCTTTCAACAGTTCACCAATAAGAATATTCCACTTGCCTAGAATAATAGGTTATTTTCAATGCATATTAGGTTCAATGCTAGTAGGTGGGTAGTTACCTCAACCAACTGCGCAAATTAATTATGTGTCGGTTAATGACTTAATGAGGACTATTATTTGCTTTGTTCCAAAATACTCAATAAAAAAAAACAGCTGTTTAAAATGTAAGTAAGTACTTATTTGCTTTAGCATTTTTTTGCGTTATTTCAGGTTCAAATGAAACTTTTGGCGATGTTGTGTTTTGTCTTATTTTAGTAGGTAAACTAATCTGTTTGCGAGCTGAAAATGGGAATGGCGAGTCACACTCCTAGGATGGATCAGAAGTGAGGACCGTTGGGCGACGATATTTAAACAGGGTGTGCCTGAAGACGGGTGGGTCGGGTGTCATAACAGGACAGGCCAAAGAAACGCTGGCGGGACAATTTGGACTCTATAATAAAAAACCGGCCAAGTGCGAGTCGGACTCGGGCACGAAGGGTTCCGTACCATTATTTATAAAAAACGAGCAAAAAAATCACTTTTATGTATGGGAGCCCCCTTAAATATTTATTTTATTCTGTTTTTAGTATTCGTTATTATAGCATCAACAGAAATACATAATTTGTAGAAATTTCAACTGGCTAACAATAGGGATGATGACTGGGTAAAGAAAACGAAATTCTATTTTGTCCGTCAATCAGGTAATACAAAAATATTAGATACGTATTTTTTGTTTTATCCAATTAACAAAAAAATACTTAGTTAAAACGCATTAAAGTTGGAGAGTGGGGGCTCACTACGTCACAACTAGGTATAAAATGTACTGAGCCGTGACGTCATGCGCCATTTCAACTCAAAATATCTCCGTAATTTTACGATTACGTGAAAAAAGAAAAAATACGTGTCAAATACTTTTTAATAATCTACCCGATAGACAAATAAAAAAAAATGAGTCACCATCCCTATTACGGTTCGTGAGATACAGCGTGGTGACAGACGGACAGCAGTCTCAGTAATAGGGTCCCGTTTGACCCTTTGGGTAAGAAACCCTGAAAAGTAAGTATAGGGGCGGTTTTTGCCCAGCAGTTGGATAGAACAGGCTTACGTAAAAAAAAACTGGCTAATACCTGTATAATTCAAGTAAAAAAATAATAAATGGCGACAAACAACACGTCAAAGTTCCAAAGTTCTCGCGAACACCTAACACAATGTCTCACGTCGGAAATTCGACGAACCACGAGTGCGTTACGTGAAACTAAAAAGTAAACTCAAGCGTACACATGGCGACCAAACAATTTATAGAAAACCAGTTGCGGATCTTTCATTTTATTGAGAATCTGTAAATGTAAAGACTGTGTAAATAGATCACGTGACCTAACACAAGATCGATATTAATCGGTTGATATTAGAGAAGGGTACATCAGTGTTAAACTTAGCATCACCACTTCACCAGTATATAAAATGTTCCCACTGCTGGAACACAGGCTTCCTCTCTAGGAGAGGGTAATCCATCACGCGGCGTCTTCGATTTTTTGGTTCTAGGACACGCCTGTTTTTTCAGGATGTTCCTTCACCGCTTTGAGAGAACTTTAGTACATTAATTAATTCAGGCGGCAAGTTAACTTCATTATACAATTTTTTCCATAAGATGTCATACGAGACTAGGTCGAAAGCACTGGATAAATCCAAGAAGCATGCATACACAGGTGTCCTCCTCCCAGTGTAATATTGCACTGTACTCTTTAGTGTCATGATTGCAGTCTCAGTTGATAACCCATCCCTAAAACCAAACTGTCTGTCGTTAATTTTTAATTGTTTACCTAGACAACGGTCAAGCAAACAATCAAAAACTACAAATATATATGTTAGTTGCACAGAATATACAAATCAAATTACATTGTGTACTGTTAAATGGGTAGATTGTAAATCATAAATAACGCTCAATGTGGGTTAGTCATGCAAAAAACTATCACTGTGTTTTCCATATTTCTTTCTATATAATCTAGTCGTTTCTCACAGTTCTAACCTAACCTAACCATTTTTCTTTTAATAATTAACCCCGTCTAACAAGTTCGGTTCTTGATAGCCTGCTAAAAATAATCTCTTTTTTCCATATTTTTCTGGTCGTTTATGGTACTCGCTCGGCTCGTGCGACAGTGGTGACACATGGCGTCCGGCTCCCTGTAACCTAACCTAACTTTCTTTTTAAGTATACAAGTTCCATAAATAACCTAATAACCTAGTAACCATTGTTTCAGACAAATTCAATCTTATTTTTGCCTTTATATTTTTTGTCATAGCAAATGTTTTGACCTAACGTTTATTGTCTAAAGAATGTTTTCTGTAATAAATCATTTAATTAAAGACTAAATGCCATAATGAAATTATCTTTGGTAATATTCTGCCAAGTAAAAATTTGACCAAATGAAAAAGTGCGTACTAAAATCATTCCAAACATTGCATTGGTATGAAAAAGGTTGCTAAATTTGTTTGGGTAGTGAAATTTTGTCAAAATCTTTTCGGCAAAACGGCAGGCTCCCGTTATCAGGATATGTCGTCTGAACAAACCTTTAGACTACAAGGTTTTACGACCATTTTTTCATACTAAGACAACTGTTTTATTTAAACAGTTGTCTTAGTATGAAAAATGGTCGTTATTGGATCGTTATTGGAATTAAATAGCAATACCACGTCATTTCTATAGTTTCATAAATTGTGTTGCGCACTTTTTTAAAAAATAAACGTAAATACTTCACGATATTTCTAGAAATTGTGTTCATTGTAAGTAAAATATTACAAATTATAATTGTGTAGTTAAGATGGAAGTAAAATTAATATAAATAAATTAAATGGAGGTGGTCCACGGTATCCTGGTCTTCACATAAATCCAAGGTGGACGTATGAATATAAACGGTTTCTAAATACTTCAAGAAGAATGCTACTGGTTAAAATTTACAAACACAAATTCGAAAGCTGTAATTTTTCACATTTTCGTAATACTACGAAATTACTTCGATGGTCTAGTCGTCATAAGCGCGACTGCTGAGCATGAGGTCCCGGGTTCGATTCCCAGGTCGGGCAAAGTGTTATTGGGTTTTTCGATCTGGATTTTTTCAGAAGCTTTCTGGATTCGGTTGATGGCAATAGGCTCGTCTCTTATTACATGCAACACAAACATAACTGGCAACATGACGTGGGTGTACTATTAGGCCACCTCTACCTAACCCGTCGGAGATTACAGGCGTGATGTAATGATGTTTTGTTACCAAATACCACAAGAGAATGTCCACACACACGCGACGCTGTAATGTAAGTATTCGACATAAACGTGAACGCAGTCACAGACAATATTTAAGTGTTATGTATAGATATTTAATTCTAATTCCATGAAATCTAAATCCAAGCTTGAATACAGAATGTTGCGCCACCTTTCAACTCGCATTTTAAATATCGAACCTTCTGCATGACCATGCTTATCTTGTTATAAATTACCCGTTCCAAAACTTATACGAAGCAAAACCAGTTTTACAAAAAAGAAAATAAAAAAATTCCTTACCTCATATCAGGCGAGAAGTCAACGGAACACGCGTACCCCGCCACCATATGCCCGCTGAACGTCTTCTTCCTATTCATCTTGAACCGGTTCAACGCACTGAACACGATCACTTTATTGTCCATAGACTGGCAGGCCAGCCATTTGCCGTTCGGTGACACGGTGACTGCGGGTAGGGAATGCATTGATGGGTCCGCTATGTATTTCATGTCTACTGGTATGTCCCTGTGGAAGATAATAGTATGGTTAATTAAATTGCATTAGATTGCTGACTTGGCTGTCTGGCTTTTCTTTAGAAGTCTAGATTTGGTGATTTGGTCCTTCATTGGTCCAGCGTTCGCAAGCGCTTTTGTTGAGTTAGTTCGATCCACTGGTCGTATCCAAATTTTCCTACGTTTTTTGCAATTTGCCTTTCAGTGCAAGGCTGTATGTTGTACAAAATATGATTTGCGGCCGTAATTCGCATGCATTTGCTTAATTGTAATAAATAAAATCATCAATACAACCCTCTAAGTTCATTTAATCCCGTTGAATGACTTTTTTCACTCTACTCCTTCTATATTTGTCACTTCCGTGCCGTTTTGTGAAAATAAACAATATTAATAAGCGTAAGCGTAATGGGGTTGTATTGATGATTTTTATGATTATAACTTGGTAAAACCATATATGGTACGATCGCAACATACAACATAATGTCATGTTGTATGTTGCGATCGTACCATGCCGATCGACCTGCAAATTGCAAAACACGTAAGAAAATTTGAATTTCGTGGACTACGTGGGCGCAACCTACTTAATTGGATCCACTCTAGTCGAGCAGAGTGTTATCATCAGCATCTTGCTGCCCTTTGCCATGTTATTTGAGGTCGGCGCAACACGTTTTTTTCTTCTTATTTCAGTCGGGTAATGTATTATTATTTTTGACATCTACCCTAATTTTAGAGTTCCGTATACAAAGGGTCAAACGGGACCCTTTTACTGAGACTTCGCTGTCCGTCCGTCCGTCCGTCTATCACCAGCTGTAACCAGGCTGTATCGCATGAACCGTGATAGTTAGCCAGTTGAAATTTCTACAGATTATGTATTTCTGTTGATGCTATAACAACAAATACTAAAAACAGAATAAAATAAATGTTTAAGGGGCTCCCATACAAAAAAGTGTTTTTTTTTTCTTGTTTTTATAAATAATGTTACGGAACCCTTCAAGTGCGAGTCCGACTCGCACTTGGCCGGTTTTTTTTTACTGCCAACTTTGCTAGATGGTTCAATGCTCAACATGTTCAAATACAATACTGCAAGGATGCTTTGAGGAGTGAGAGGCGTTGTTGGGAAACATAATATGAGGAAATGTTTAACAAAAAAATAAAACTTATTTGAGTTTTTGCCACGTGCCAAAAGATCTATGTATCCTGAAGTCATTTGTTAGACGTACAGTTACTAAACATAATCATGACTGGTTAATTTGAATTTTAAATAAACTTTGTTTTGAATGAGAATGCAAAAATACATTAAAGATGCGTAGCCCTTTAGTTTAATATCACTGGGACACAGCAATTTATAGGTACCTATTATATAAGTTTGAGTATTTATTATTATAAATAAGATTAAAATCATGCGATTTTAGAAAAACATTGTCATGATGACGCGACGAAACATCGTGTCACATGTCTTGTCGCGTGTGTAAGGTTAAAAAACTCAATAAACTGGTTTCGGCAGTGCGGTAACTTGTTGTTGCTACAGAAACTCGACAGCATTTCAATAAATGCCTATATTGATTTCGGGTTTTCTTATATTGGTTTGACCCATAATAACATGTTTAGTGATGACAGTTTAACATTTCTAACCAAAAATTAAATTTAAAATAAAAAATCCCCGACACAAAAATCCTCTAAAAACCACAAATAAATTAATCCAAGCGTCGTAGCGTCGGGGGTCTGCTTTGTTTTGTGCTTGTACTAAGCGTCTACTTACTTACTACCTATACTATTTTGTCTTAGCCTTGACTGTCCCACTCCTGGGCAAAGGCCTCCTCCATTGATTCCACTTTTCTCGGAAAGTGACCCCTGTGTACCCTGTAACTTCCACAGGTCTTCAACTAGAAAAGAGGTAATGACCTTCAAACGGCTGAGCAGATTTTCTCGAAACATAGCTAAGAACACTCTCGATTAAAACACCTTTCAAACGAATTTTATCAAAATCGGTTCATCCGTTTAGGAGCTACGATGCCGGGGGTTAAAGATAAGACTCCAATGATGGCTAGATAGTACAAACACTCCCTAGTGAATTTTGTCTTTCAGAATTGTTGTGAGCTAAAAATGTCGGATTAAATCAAATCGATTTCTAAAAAGTGTACATAATAAATAATATTCTATCTATCTATCAACCTTCAACGTTTCTGATAAGGATGCCAATACATTTGTGTGATGCAGGATTTTGAGTGAATTTTCGAATGAAGCGAACTTCGTATGTGGCGTTGTAGTTATCGCCACAAGACTTCTCACGCACAGAAGACAAATGCATTTATGACTCCTCGCCATTAAGTAGATCGTTTGCTTGTTTACCATTCAGAATGTCAATAAAAAAAAAATAGTGCGTGGAGTCCCTCCGCGCGGAAGAAGTGAAACTTCGTAATACTACACGCATGCGTTCGAGTGCCACGCATTCACTCTCGTTATTTTATTGAGCTTCTAAATAATATTTTGTGGTTTTCTTGTTGTATTATTACATAATTATTATAAAAGTTTATCGAGGTTAGTGAAGGCTGGTCACACCGAAGAGCCGAATGCATGACTGTTTGCACGCCATCTTGCGTACCTAGTAGAACTACGCAGTCACAAATCTTGTAATACTGCCATCTCTTAGTGAGTTTTAGAAAATATTCCCCCTCCATGGTAGCGTTAATGCGTCAAAACTGCGTCAAACTTTTTGGAAGTCGCATAAGAAGTTTCACTTCAATAACACAACATAAAGCCTGTAATCCCCGAAAGGTTAGTCAAGCAGAGGGGTACCTAATAGTACATCCACATTTAGCCAGTTAAGTCTCATGTAGCAGGTGACTAGCCTGATACATCAACCGGGCATAACTCCAGACTCCATGGTTTCTACTGCACAATTTTTGGTCTTAAAGCCCCACAACATATTGCCGGATTTTTGGGAATCGAATCCAGTACCTCATGCTCAGCAGTATCGCTTGCGACCACTTGACCAACGAGGCATTCGATAAATACTTGATAGGGACACGCTTACAACCCTAAACTCTTCAAAGTAAGAGTGAACAGACTTCTTCTGGGTAAGCTCGCTCCATAGTCGACTCTGTCATCTCTGATCTAGACTAGACTCAAGAGAGTTGGGAATCGCAGCCAACAAGCACGCAGTCGGCCTTTACCGACATTAGCTTCCTCGGACACCACCGCGTCGGACGACATTCTCCAACGGTTTCTAAATTATTTTATGTTTTTCACACCGTTCCATATTGTAAATCTAATCGGAAATATACCAAGCCTATACCTATTATACAGTACACTTTTATTTCTCCCCAACGAGTTATCAATCATTGGTCCTTCGAGCCGGATCCTCAAACCCAAAACAGAATGTTTGCTGTACTCACCATTCCCAAACCCTTAAACTCTTGTCATCAGACGTGGTAACGAATCTTCTGTTCTCGTCCACGAAGGTGATGGTGTTAACCGCGCCCAAGTGACGGTCGTACTCCTGGACTATCTCTCCGCTACGGATGTCCCACTGTTGGGCAAACAAACATTTCATTGGGCAAAGTATTTGACTTATAATGTAATTTAATAGCCTAAGCCTTTTCCTAACCGGAGCGACTGTCTATCTCAGATTCACGACCCAGTTACTGATTAAAAAAGCACCCATTTGAAATGACTGGTTGTCATACAAGTAGGGGTCGAGGATATATGTATAAGAAGCTGTGCTATAATCTCGTGAGGTTTGAACAGGGGGAGAGGGGATAATGGGTGACAATCATGAATTTTTTTGCGGGACAAAAAAAAATTAATTTAATGTGATGCGTAAAATATGTTTGCCCATCGAGCAAGTAATTTTTATAAAATCTGATAGAAAATGTATTATTACTAAATCAGATATATGTTATAAGATCGCACTTGACGATGTTATGACTGCATCAGCGACCGGAATTCGCAAAGCTGAATTTTGGGCCAAATAAATTTAATGAAAATTTGCTATCGACACGATAACAAGAAAACAGATCTACAACTATCTTGTCTGTTCAATAATAAATAAATACCCCAGATGTTGGTAGGGGGAAGGAGGGGTAGCTTTAAACCTCACTGTGTATCACCAAGGGGAAGAAGAGGCTATAAAACCTCACGTAATTAAAGGATGGCCCCTAATGAATCGTCACCCATTCACGAACTGAACTCGGCAAGCGTAGTTTAACCTTCAACCGACCCGTGCGGATGTTATTATTTAGCCACATGTCTCTACTATTACTCACACAAATAATCTTCTTATCGGAGGTGCCGGCGACGAAGAGGTTCTGTTTGTCCTCGTCAGGGTTGAACTTGGCACAGTACGGCACCTTGCGCGACGTGAACCGCGATATGCACTCGCCTGTCTCTGTGTCCCAGAGCTTTATGTAGCGGTCGTAGGCTGGAAGAGAAGCAAAAATCATTCTTATTAGTATATAGATATATAGCTTTAGAAACTAGTTTAGCGTAGTTCGTTACACTTATACGCAGGGTAGATGCTGTTCAAATGGACACAACGTGTTGGCTTCGAAGCGGCGGAGCTTTAGAATCTGATTCAGCGTAGGAGTTCGTTAAACAATTACAAGAACACAAAATACTAACCAGCTGACAAGAATTTATCTCCAGTATTATTGAAGTTCACATCTCTGACAGCTTGCCGGTGTCCGAAGTATGTTCGTATACAACGACGATCACCGTACACCTCCCAAATCTGAAACAGAGACAGTATATTAGTAAATGGACGGTAAAAGTGAAGGATTTATCTTTAGGGGACAAGAAGATTGACATTGCACACTAAAGATTAAAACCAGTAACCCTCCTCTTCCAGTAAAACTCCTGGGCAAAGGCCTCCCCCCCATTCCTTCCACTTTTCTCTGTTTTTGCCTCTTCTCGCCAATAAACCACATAGGACTCGAAAAAGACGTGCTGGTCATGCGGCGGCGCGCGGCGGCGAGATAGACAGACGACATTGTTGAAATCAGAGGTAAAAAGTTTAACCCGAGATTAAATTAATTTGGTCCCTATTATTTTATTTTTTATTCTTCCATGTCGTTAGGCACAGTAACGTGGAAATTAACTACCGACCGCATTGCACCAGCCCCCTAGCATGACCGTTCTATCTCTATTCTACCAAGAAACGACAAAAAATATTTTCTATACGACATTTGTTCTGCCCGAGCATGGCGCGCCCCGTCGACTCGCGTTTCTACGAAGACAGACATACAAATTCTTTCCATAGCAACGGGAACGTGTCTAGTGATGTTTATATTCCCTGGATCTTACGATAATATTACGTTTAGTTAACAAAATAAAAGTTGTCAATTGCATGAGTTTTTCATTTTTCACAGGCGGGATGGTGTTGCTGCATCCTGGATCCAGGCCTGGATCCTTTTCGCGAAATTAAACCTTAACATTTTACATAACGCGATTAGGGTTTACATTATGTTAAAACAAAGGTGCTTGTTACCCATAGCAGCATTTTCAAGAAGAGTTCATACATCTGTATTTATACAGAATCAAATTTAATTATCTAGTCAGATTTCAAAGTCGACCACGTCTACGTTTAAGATTAATAACAGTTTCATTTAAATAAAAAAAATTGGTTGCCTGTAAAGTCGGTATACGGGCGAAAGTTTTACGTGACAACGACTTTGAGTGGTAAAATAATTTTAATGTGAATATTCATTCGTATAGTAGGAAGAAGGATGAAATAATAGTAACAATTTAAAACATTTATTTATACAAAGAATTATATTTAAAACATTAATTTATACAAAGAATCTCGCACTGAATTTCATATTAACAAAATTTTATTTTTACCTTTACACATACATACGTATTTATATACAAATATACATATATAGAGGCACGCGTCCCTTCCACTCGGGCATGGTTAGCCCGCCTAAGAGCGAGAGAGACAGACATAAAAAGTGAAAGGCACGCGTGCCTCTCACTCGCTCTCATTGTGAGCGCATAACGTGAGCGGAGCGTAACGCAGTTTCTTGAAGTGTCACCCGGCAAACCAATTTATAAGACGTTGTCACGTCAAAAGTAGTAGAAGTAAAAGGAGTATGTCAGGATTGTAGCAGGAGGCGTTCTATTGTCTCTGCCGACCATGGACAAAAAAGCAGAAGATTATGTATACAAGGCGGAAGGGACACCGAGGCACAAACACTTCCCACGTATTCAGTATTCCATCATTCCGATCAGGTGGCGTACCATGACGTCTTAAAACATTATTGTTCCAGTCTTATTCCAGAGTCAAAAAGAGACGGAGCTATACAGGTCGTCTAGCTCGACCTCTTTCCCACTCTGGAATAGGAATGGAACAATAATGTTTTAAGCGTCATAGTAACCCCCCTGAACCGGGCCCACATAGCAATTTTCCATCGGTAACTTTTTTTTAAATCTGCTGTACTCATTATGAGGTAAGTTTGTGCGTCGGTGTACCTTCCATCCTGTGAGCTACATCACCTTGACGCGACAGTCCATCCCGGCCGACAGCATGAGATGCGCAGTACCAGGGAACCAGCGCACCGTGGCCACGCCCTTCGTGTGACCCTTCCACGTGTAGATGTGGGCCTGGAAATTATAGTATACATGTTTTAGTATAAATGTGTAATGATAAGGTAGCGCCTGATAAGCCTTAAAGATGTTCGGGGCCTCTGCCACCGGACACAATGTAGCGAAAAGAGGAAATATATACGACACGCGAACGCGGCGGTCCTGACTAAACCATGTCCTATATGTTGGAATGTTCAGTGTCCAAACCCCCTGCACTTTTTAGAACCTAAGAATATCACTGCTGCTGCAATTGGCGTGGCCAACTTCAAGGTCCATGAGATGGATACTACATTTATGAATTTAGAACAAAATCTGGATTTTGATACATATGGGGAAAAATTGGTTTTGACTGGATGGCACTAAGTATTTGTTAATAACGCTTAACTACGCAGTTTAGCGTAATTAACAAATACTTAGTGCTTTCTAAAAAAACTTGCCGCGAGATGGAACTAAATATGTTTAGTATACAACCCCACTGCCTTACTAACGAGATTGAACACATACCTTCGGCAGGAAGCACTTGTCAGGCGGCGTGTCGCTTCGCAGCTGCGTCTCACTGCGCGGCGGCGCGATCCACGACCTGCCCTGGTAGTCGGTCGGGTTGTCGACTGGAACAGACGAGGACATGTTTAGAGGTGAACTTTTGTGACAAGACTTGGATGTCCTCCTAAAGCATTGGCAAGTAGCGCGGAACCGGCACCGAAGGAAAGAACGGGGGCACGCCATTATTTTTCAATACGACGGTATTAGCGAGCTTAAAGGACATAGCATACATATCAACTCGGAAAGGGATCGTCACATATCATCGGTATCACCTTTTGCCTCGCCGTCATGCGAGGCGAGGCGATTACCTAACGATTCCAATTAGTGTGCGCTGCAGTGGGAGTTTCATACAAAGAACGATGAAATGAACGAAACGAATGTACGAGTTGATACGGTGACGTTTCCTTTCCAATTCCATAGCGTAGCGGCTGCACTCTGTTCCACATGTCTGGTGACCAAATGCTCCATGATTGTACAGCCCTATGGATATAAGGTGTAATGTTTCTCATCCACCATTGAAAAGAGAAGAAAAGAAAACATGTTTATTCAGCATATGCCACAAGTTCACACATCATCAAAATATTTTTTTAAAAGACTTGCATGTCTCACAGCTGCGTCAAATAGGCTCAGTTCAAAAATAAAGAGCTATTAAGGCAACTGCCTGACGATAGATGTGGGATCCCTATATAATTGTGCTTGCGCGAGGCAGAAATTTGCACACCGTCCAGTATGAAGCCTAGTTGGTATGTAGCATTGTAGCTAAGCTGCCATAATAATAATAATTTGTTAAATACTATTCAAGGAATAGAAATCCCTGCCTGTGTTGGTGTTCTCGAGTTCATATGAGCCGAATATATTCAAGTAACGAGGCAATAGGCTTCTTTTGGTTAGCTCTTTCCATAATCAACCTCATTTCTGTCCTCAGGACAAGATTAAGGTCAACAGCAGGCCCAGATAATATACAAAAGCATGTGTTATACATAAAAACTCACTATGGAATATAGATTTCTCCTCCAAAGGTTTGTCATCATCAACTTTGCCTTTCTTCTGTCTCTTGGCAACAATTTCTTGTAATTCTTTAGCCTCATCACCTTCTGGCCTCATTACCCTGAAATCATTAAGCTTGGTACACATGTTTAGGTCCTGGTAACAAGTAATTTCTCTGTATGCAAATCAGAAGAAACTACCTGTGTCCTAATCCAAGTCATGATTTAAACATTTGCCAATTAACATCAACATTAATTGGACAGAGATATTTTGTATGATTCATGATTTGCCCTGTAGGTTTAATTTATACAACATATTACATTGGCTATGAAAGAAGTTTTAGTAGGAGTCTGGTCAGCTCAAGCCAAGGTATTCCAAAATGGGGTCCAATAGAACATCTCTATTTTTTTACAACCTTTTTGTCCCACTGTTGGGCAAAGGTCTCCCAATCTCTCTAAAACGCCTGTGAGTCGTCACGTCAACGTTTTCTAAGCCTCTCTCGGCGGCAAAAAGACATTGGACAAATTAATGAAAAAATACGAAATTTTAATTAAATCAGTGCCCTGTTGTAACAACTGCCTACCTCTGTTCACCCACATATCCTCCCCAGGGTCCTAGGAAACCGGTGATATCCTCAGGGTTATCATTCTTTGTCCTCTTCTTTTTGTCCAGGGGTCTCTTTTTAATTGTCTCAAACACTGACTTGCCAACTGCTTCTTCAGGCGGCGCCACCATTGATGACACTGTAAAATTTAAGCACATAATTTAGTGACTAGGTTCTTTTGTTAACCGGTCTTGCCAAGAAGTGTCTTATTACCCAGTAACTGGGTTGTGGAGGTCAGATTGGCAGTTGCTTCATGTGAAAATACTAGTAATCAGCTGCATCAGGAAAAGGGCAAGCCAAGTGATGAGATAGTTATTGTATTTGCATCCTCCTCCATTGCAGAGTGAACCTAAGAAAATGTCTTTCCATCCATGTTATCATTTGTCTATATAGTCACTGTTTATCAATTAACTTTTCATGTCCGCAAGTCATTTTTATTACATTTTACTATTTATACTTATGAGAAGCTATAATACAAGCCCTGTTGCAAGTTTTGGGCCAGTGCATTATGGCTGTTGAGTCTGACATGCAGCATATAATATGGCCGATATAGACCTATTCAACGTTTACAGCCAGACAGCTTTTCCAATAATGGGAGTTTATGACTATGTGGCATTAATGTGGTAAACAACTGAAAAGTCTAGGTCACTATGTATGTACTAGTTGAACATGAGTGATCCAGTGAAAACCTACATCAGGCAACAGTCTGTCACAAAGGTGGCATAAAGCTTGGTCAAGAGAGTATAAATCCTACTATCCAACTAATATTATAAACGCGAAAGTTTGTAAGCGTGGATGGATGGATGGATGTTTGTTACTCTTTCACGTAAAAACTACTGAATGGATCTGGATGAAATTTGGCACAGGGATAGATAATAGTCTGGAATAGCACATAGGACACTTTTTATCCCGTTAGTGTGATCCCGCGGTACGAATTACCGAAAAAATGCGAGCGATGCCGTGGGTGCCATGCGAAAGTTTGTGAGAAAGTATGTTTGTTACTCTTTCATGCGAAAAGTATTGAACAGATTTGGATGAAATTTGGCACACAGGTAGTTTATAACCTGGAATAACACATAGGATATTTTTTTTCAAGGTAGTAAAATCCAGTGACAATCACCGAACTCCACGTGTGAGGCCGCAGGCATAGGCTAGTGTTAAATAAAGTGATTTACGTGACATGACAGAATTTTAAGTGTACAATTCACTACTTACCTACTATAGCATCTCCACTCCCCGTATCACCATCCGTAGATGGATCCACAGCATGCCCATAACTTGTAAATGTTCTTCTCTGATTTTCAAACTGGAAGTCACTAATATGTGCTTTTTCTACATAGCCAGACAGCATATTTCTGTTAGCTCTCATCTGCTGGGTTTGAAAAGGATTCTCTGGACCAAATGTGGGAGCAAAGAGTTCCTCATACTTGGGATTGTGCATTAACTCTTCACTGTTCGGTAATAATACTCTAGTGTCATCACTGTTCTGAAATTGAAAAATATAATAAAATAGAATATTATATTATGGGTTAATTGATGGCAGACCGTGGAGATGGTAGGGCCAAATGAGGTGCAATGCAGCATTGAGGAAAGGGGAAGGAATGGGGGGAGACCTTCGCAAGAGCCAAGAGCGGGACAGTTCAGGCTTTAAATAGTATAGTAAATAAGGTTGTAATGTCATTGTAGGCTGACATCGTATCAAATGGTACATTCACATAAAAATGTTGAAATGTTTGAAATTACCTCTGTATTGCCACCAATGATTGTGGAAATGGAAAAGGGCTAAAATAAAAACTAGTTTGCCAGTGACATGAAGAAGAAGAATATTTAAACATTTTATCTCTCTAATGATTTTTGCCAGTGTGAATGCTCAATCAGACACTATAAGTACTACAAATTGTGCAATACACAGGCCATAGATTTAACGATTATTACAAACTCATTGTTAAATAAATAAAATAACCTTATTTGTTAGTAAACATTGCCATCAAAATTAGCCCCAATAAAAGTATTTTTCTTGTATAGATGTTGCTTCACAGAAAACCAGCTAGAAGTTATCAGTATGAAGACTTTAAGGGCGTATAACAGTAAAATCATAGATGGAATAACACACAATGATCTGAGATAGAAACCTTACATAAATATTCCAAGTACCTTCTCATAATGAACTAATGATACTCACTGTAGGCATAACGACAGGTGCAGCACATATTTGCATTGATTTGGCAACGGAGAAGTTAGAATCAACTGGTTTTAAATGCGCTAATAACTTTTCGTTGCTCTCTCCCTTGATAGTCTCAGTTTCATTGTCCTCTTCTTCCTCGGAACTACTACCGTAGTTTTGTATATTCAACATTGTTTTGAGCGTCTAATTTACTTAAATCTAATATAGTCTAATAACTGTTCATAACAAAACAATGTGCAATTAAATCAGCATAAAAGTCGCGATGTGCAACTTGCTTGCCTTGCAAACGAAGCGTTGCAACGAAAACGATAAATAAATGTTAGTAAACGTAAAATGTCAAAACGAAAGAGATGAAAGATCTGTAAAAGACGTCTGTACGGCAAGGAACAACAGAGACTCGTGATTTTTATTCTAAAGATTTGAAATTCGTGTAGATCTGGAACGCAATGTCCTTATGACAACAACAATTACGTTCGGAAACTAAAATTCAATAAAAACGACCGGTAATGAAAAATAATTTGGAGCTTAATAACGTGGACGTGGCGAAATGAGTTTATATGGATCGTAGCAAATGGCATTCACCAGGTTAGTTTACTATGGATCATCATCATCATCTAGGCCTAAAAAAATAAGACTTATTTTAGTTAGAGAGTTCTGAACGGCTCCTAAACAATAAAGAATTCCAAAAACAAGCTTTTGTATCAGCAAATGATTTGCTTAATTAAAGTAACTACAAATAAATTGGGATTGGAAAGGGCAGGAGAATGATGATAAAACAATAAACCAAAGTATTCTACGCTTTGGAGTAAACTTTTTTAAATCTATGTTTTGACAAGAAGCCATCTTAGTAGTGCCAACCACGGCAACCACAGAGTACTTTGTAATATACTGTGCCAACCGAACGAACGCCACAAACAAAAATCTATTCAAGTCAGGTGACGAGCCCTTGTGACAGTTCACATTATTTCTCATAAAACAATAAAATTCAAGAAAAACACTAAACATGGCCATGCACACGCTAGCAGCCAAGGGAAAACTAATCAGCGTCATCGGAGATGAGGTAAGAAGTAGTTTAATTAGTATTAACAAGCCATATCGTGGTTTGCAAAAAAAAACAAAAACCAAGTTGTCTTGCAAAAATTACCCTAGAAACGCATATCTGATTTCAGGACACCTGCGTCGGCTTTCTGCTGGGCGGAATCGGTGAAATCAACAAGAATAGACATGCCAACTTCATGGTTGTCGACAAAAGTAAGTCTTGATTTCTTTCAACCAGAGAAGAAAGCCTATTTATGTTTCTATTAGAATGGTTTAGATTTTATTTACTCCCTGCAAAGAGTGTGGCTTCTATAATATCAGAGCTTAAAACTGTACATCTTGCTGATACCAATTTAAAAAAAAATTGCGATCTTCATTTGTTTGACATAGGTAATTTTCTAGTTAGAATGGAGAAATTGAAGGCAAATTAGGGCTAGATCTGTAAACGAATTCAATTCATAATACTAGGAATCATTACTATTCCCATTTTGACAGTTGAACCTGACCTAAATAAAGTTTTTTCTTAGTCACTTCAGAATCGCTGAATAAATTGCTCCCCCACAAGAAACAGGGACATATTTGGCTATTCAGGTTAGGTCAGCAAAGCTGTTAAACATGAATATATTAAATTTATAATATTTTCCGATTATATTAAATTAGCTATTATTTTTGCTCATTAAAAAAAGGGAGATTTGTCAAGTTTGCGCTTAAAAAGGAATGGACAAAAGTGCTTTGTAGTAGTGAATGTTTAAATTGAAAACAGATGTTTAACGGTATAAATTATGTTAAAATTACGCTTTTAAACAATATAAAATTATCATGTATCAACACGCCCTGGGCCTGCAAGCAAGATGGAGCCGTCTTGCATCCAGTCCCAGGGTCAGTCTCCTCCTTCTTATCAAAGATGAGGTCTGTATCCCACTAGTAGTATCGTAATAGGCTGATAATGTATTAAAACTAACTCAAAATTAACATTTAAAGAAAATTATTTACAAAAAAGTCTCTTGTCTTTCTATGCAATAAATTGCTTTAATTCATTTTCTTAATATCGTCACTCCCCGTCAAACACTCTCCAGTGTCTTATTAAAAGTTGGGATAGTTAAGCTAGTTGACATTGTAAACAAAAAGGCTATTTGTTAAGATCTTGTAAACTAAGCAACAGATTTTGATGCAGTTCTCATCAATAAAGCATGATGATTCAAGAGGAAGGTGTATGTATAGTTTATGCCTAAAAACACATCGAATTTCCATGCAAGCGAAGTTGCGGGCACCAGCTAGTAAAACATAGTGAAAATCAGTTTCCTTTTATCCCAATGTAATCTTTCAGTGCAATATTTTATTATTTAACTGTGCAATGTCAATGTCTTTGCATGTAATCTGTGATAAGAGTGATGCATCACTGCTGAAATAAGTTTCTTGAAAATATCTATTCTTTGTATACGTTTAATGAATACATATTGGCCTCTTGACAGCTTCATTGGTCCTGTGTAATGTCTGACCCAAAGTTGATTTCTGGGCGAATCCGATGGTTTTGTAACGCGAAGAAAAGTTCAACAAAAGCTAAAAGTATCGGTTTTTTTTCCTTTCAAATTAAAAGTGACAAACAACTTTTTTATTTATACTTTTTTAAAACGACCTTACAACTTGACTAAAATTAAAAATAATAATACTTCGAAATGTGTGACCTGCAGACTATGAAATCACACACTAGTGCTGCTATGTAAAGCTTATACTGTATAGGGTAGTCTAGTCTCATTTTTTTTTTTTGTATGGCATCTCGCAGTTCAACTTCTGAGGCTGGCTTCTGCTTAACCGGTCAATCCTGTGGATGCCTTGAATTTAAGGCCTCCAGCCAGGGCAAAAATCTTATAAACTAAGCGACATCTCGCTAAGGGCACCCCCAACGGGGTACGAGCCTCGGCTTAGGGCGTCGCTAGGGGAGGTCAGCAAAGGGACTGGCTGGATCTGAGTGGTTTCATTCATTCATCGCGGGCTGGCGAGCAAGGGTCGGCGGGCCTCGTCGGCGAGGCCGGAAAGACGGCGGTCGGTCTGTGTCTTTGTTTACGATTTAGAGTACTGGTTTCCTTATTGCTCTCTTGTAAAAGGGTTATAGGGTCATCAGGAGTGACTAGGGTATGCCGTGCACGGCGAATTCTACTAATACGCGATGGCTCGTATCGGGCGGCCGATGCGATCAAGGGGTTTTGATGCCTAACAGCTGAGTCAAAGAAACGCTTGGAAAGACGTTTCATGAACTGAAGGATGGTCGGGATTCTGAAATCAACATGATGGTTGTCGTTACGGACGTACCACTGGACTGTAGTCTCAGTTGAGAATGACCACTATAACCGAAAACAGTCAGAGTGACTAGATCTAGGGAACACAATCTAAACTAATACCATAAAGCTGAAGAGTTTTTTTTTATGGAACGCGCTAATTTTGGGAACTACTGGTTCGAATTGAAAACTTATTTTTAGTGATGCATAGCCATTTATTGAGGAAGGCTACATATATATAACATCAGGCTACAACCAATAGGAGCACAGAATGAAAAATGTTTAAAAAAATAAAATGTGGCCCAGCAAAGTTGCGCGTATCAGCTATTTCATGATACTAATTATTTTGTTACAACAATTCACAGATACACCGGTCAGCGAAATCGAGGACTGCTTCAAGCGTTTCGTGAAGCGTGATGACATCGACATCATCTTGATCAATCAGAACGTAGCCGAGCTGATCCGGCACGTGATTGATGGCCACACCGCCCCCGTACCCTCGGTGCTCGAGATCCCTTCAAAGGACCATCCATATGATGCTAGCAAGGACTCTATCCTTCGTCGTGCTAGGGTAAGTAATTTTCTTATATTGTATTTGTAGGAAAAACATGAACGACACTTTAATTTATTGATAAAAAAATAAAGAATAATTAAAAAATAAAATAAAAAATATATTTTAAAACGTGCTTTTATTTTAATGCTCTACAAAAAATTAAATAATCTTATAATTAAACTTAACCTATCAATATATTACATTACTAGCTTATGCCTGAGGCGCCGCCCGCGTGGACTTCGATAATTATCCCACGGGAACATACTATCGGGATAAAAAGTATCCTATGTGTTAATCCATGTTATAAATCTACCCGTGTGCCATATTTCATCCAAATCCATTCAGTAGTTTTTGCGTAAAAGAGTAACAAACATCCATCCATCCTCACAAACTTTCGCATTTATAATATTAGTAGGATACAATTTATATGATATAAATGTTTATCGCGAACTTTACTTCTGTGTTTAATCTCGCGATAAGCTTCAAAATTTTCTTCTTAACCTTTTCAATTTATACCCATATCATGGGGACCATAAAAAAATATTTTTGATGACGTTACAAAACGTCAAACTATGTAAAATTTCAGCTCAATCGGTTGGCAATATACAAAGATTACAAGTTAAATAAAAGCTTGGGAAAAAATTTTCCGCCCCCACCCAAGCAATTGATCTGGTACACTTCTCCGGTGACTTGATTTATTCATGCATACTCCTATTGGAAAAAGAACGTATTTTTTCTGTAGATTGCGGCTGTTCGCAGCAAGCACTGGGTACCATTAGTGCATTATTTTCCCGCTGTCGAAAATCTACGTCCCTAACACATAAAACTAGTCAATCTAATTTATTTTTCTTTGTTTCAGGGCATGTTCAACCCCGAAGACTTGGTACGCTAAAACTAATTTATTGCATGATATCGTTGTCTGTGCATCAGACGGCACGTGTATATAAGCCAGCTGTGTACCAACGTTACAAAACTAACTACTAATGTGACCATACATCCACATTCAACCGTTTTTTTTCACTTGGCAACATTTGATTTTTTAATTGATTATCTCTACATTTTTTAAGAAAATAGAGGCTTAAACCAGCGACACTGGCATGCCCATTTCTTGAGCGGGAAAAGTGGTATATCTTGTTGCAAAAAGCCGCCAAAAATAGAGCGCGCCCATCCTCAAAAATAATGATCGTCAGTTAAAAAATTTGCTATAACATTCCCACTACTGGGAAACAGGCCACCTTATGAAAGAGACTACTTGGCGTCAATAGTTGCCTAGTGAAAAAACTGCTCTACAGTTTTCAGTGTGCAATTTTAATTTTAAACTAAAGCAGTTAACTAATACATTCCATATCCCAGAAAAAATATTTTAACTGTTACCGCGAATGAACCCGTTATTTAAATGTGATAAAATTATTCAAATATGTGAGGTTGGAAGTTCAGTAAAGTGGCCTGCGCCATTTTGAAAATATTTTGCGTCATGTTTTTTTTTTTTATAAATTATCCTTTTTGAAAATATTGTTGGCACGAAATATTTTATTAATTTATTTCATTGCGACTTTAATGCGTTTCCAGCCTAAATTTACAGAGTATTAATCAATCATATTGTATAGATTTGTTGAACTTGTATTATAGAATATAAAATACCAGTTTGTTGTTTTATTTTATTGAGTTTTCTGTTTTTTTCTGTGTGATTGTTTGCTGCTTATCTAACAAAAAAATTAATTGTGGTTATTTCTAAGAATTACATTACAGTTCTGGCAATTATTCTCGATAGGTATGTTTTGAGCAGCAAAATTCTCTAGCATTTGTAATTAATAATTAATAGATCGACAATGAACTTAATAAATATTGTAAAACAGTATAAATAGCGTCTGAGATGTATTCGCGATTACTATTTTGAATTCAATTCTAGTTTAAATACTTAATTCATTACCAAGTTAATCAATAAAAATCACTTTGTTAATCAGTGTACGCTGACCCTAATCATCAGTCATCACATTACAAACGAAGGTTCAACTCTTCTATCTTTAATCCTTAGAGCTAGAGATTTTATTTTGGTGTTCCTAAAATTCTTTATACAAAAAATAACCCATAAGTATATAAATTGCAAAATAAATTGTATTTTGGTGTACGGTAACTACAGATTGCACTTTGACTTTGAAATTTCGCGTTTCATACGAATATGAATCTCATTATAAAGCAACGAATGTTCAACATTATTCGTAGAAGCAAACGTAAGCAAGTGTTAATGAATATAAACATTACTGTCCCAAAAATAAGATTCGTATTTGTGTGAAACACTGAATTTGCTAAGCGAAGTGTCAAAGCGCGGTCTATAAAACTCGATTTAAATGAGAAGTCATTTTGTAATGACGGTCAAGCAGGACTGAAGAACGCTACACAATCAACCGTCGTCAACCGACACTGCTAAATGAAGCGAACGGCATTCCATGTTAATAATGCATTTTAAATGGTACAACTATGGATCGCCAATCATCTATCGAACGGTTATTAGGGAATTTTACCAAGCTATTCTTGAGAAATTATAATCTTGATAATATTCGAGCAGGCATGATAAAAAAATAATGCTCTGTCTCCAAATAAAAAAAAGATATTCAATTAAGTTAACACAAACTTTTAAAAACTTTTATTTTTGTCATTGATCTTCTCACTTTTTATTTTTTGGGCACTTATAAAAAAGACAACAAGGTGCTCGAAACAACTATCTGTTGTTTGTAGACGTTACAAATCTTTCTTCCGTGCGGGGATCGAACCCGCGACAAATCGCTTAGCCACTGCGCCAACAGTGCCGTCAAAAACAAAAAAATCAGCGCGTGGAGTCCCTCCGCGCGGAAGAAGTGACACTTCGTATTACTACACGCATGCGTTCGAGTGCCACGCATTCACTCTCGTTATTTTATTGAGTTTCTTAGTAAATTTTGTTGTTTTCTTGTTGTATTATTTTTAGGGATTAAATATAATGAGCACCAAAAAATACTTTGAGATCCTAAGCCACGTTACCAAAAAAAAAATACTAAACACCAAAAAAATTGTATTCAAAGACCAAATATAGTAAATGATCACCAAATTTTGTGGCAAGAAGAACTTAGGAAGCAAGTGCGAGCAAAGCGGGCTCGGGATATTGGGCACCCCGACTCGGACAGGTTAGGTTCCTTTAGGTGTTAGGTTACTTTAAACCCTGCAGAGAGAAATAGGAGCGGGGCTCCTATTATTTTAGGCAGTATACTTACTATTTTAGGCAGTATAAAAATGATTTTTAAGGTTATATTTACTTTATCTGGTGTTATGTTAAACATAAGCCTTATTTTTATCACATAATTATTACATACGTTTATCGAGGTTATTCTACTCATGGAAATTGAGCGAAGGCTGGTCCCACCGAAGAGTCGAATGTATGACTGTTTGCACGCCATCTTGCGTACTTAGTAGAACTACGTAGTCACAGATCTTGTAATACTGCCATCTCTTAATGAGTAATAGAAAATATTCCCCCTCCATGGTAGCGTTAAACTTGTTGGAAGTCGCATAAGAAGTTTCACTTAAAAAAAAATGTCTACTGACTGTTAGTTTCACCACTGTTTTATTCGAAGGGTTCGGTAGGTACTAGGCAGAGAGATATCTAGGTTGGGCACTGATATTCTTGTGATGAACTTTAGCCTGATTTTTCAATTTTTTGTCTTTAGTAAAAACTTTGCTACTACATTTTCAATACCAAAATTGCTTAGATGTTTCACTATTAATTTCAATGTTAGTTAAGCAGTAGGTAATCCATCCATTCCATCATTTTTAACACAAGCATGTGTTCAGTATATGCGAGAAGTGTGGTTTTTCTGTGATTCTTGGCATTATGCGTGTATTTCGGCTTCAGGAACATAGAATAGTGCTGCGCTGTTTGGCCAAAGAGAATTGTACCTTATTACTGTGTTTATGTTTTAAGAAAAAAAGTGTGGATTGCATATCATTGTCTATACCCAGTGTTTTATACTGTTGTTTTACTAATGGATACTTTTTGATTTGTTCAGTTTTGTGGTTTTTTTGAAATCTGAGTGAGTATGATGTTCATTTTTTGGTAATTTGAATTTACGTTGAAAGTGTACCTAATAAAAATGTTTTTTTTTTCACAGTCAATGTTTGGACAAGATAACTACTCGACTTAGCTAAAATTTTCCAGGAATTATTGTAACAGTTGGTTTCTTCAATTATATATGTATCTATACCTATTAATAGTATTTTCTTAATAAAACGAAAGAATTTTTTTACAATTTTTTTTTTTAATTAAAAGATTATTAACAAAACTTACACTATAATACTATTCACACAAATATACATGATACAGTGCACACAACCATATTTTATATAAACGGTAAAAAAACAAAACGGTAACAAATACCTATTTGGTATCAATCACAGGTATCAATATAAAAATTAGCTACTTAAATACCCGTATGGAAACGTCGTGATGGTTTAGTTTAAAGGTTGGGATAGACGAATGTGTAATTAGTTATTTATTCGTCGAATTCAGCGACGTCATTTTCGGCTTTCTTGTGACCAACCCAATCCCACTTAGAGTAATGGAGCTTGGTCTTCTTGAACTTGGGGTTCTTTGAAGTGATGCGGACGAAGATGCGTCTTCCAAAGAGCGGTTGCAGCTGTCTAAAGTTGTCGACAAGTGGGAGATTCAGGTTGGAGAGGAGACCGCGGAAGTTATCCATCTGTAAGAGGTAAAGTGATTTAGTCAACTGGAAATTGTTTGCTGGTGGAATACTGATGCGTAGACGGTACCAACATGTGGTAAGGCCCTATGAATAAAGTTCAAAATCCTTTCTTACCTGGAATACGGAGATGGGGAGGTAGTCAGAGAACACAACCCATGTGACGGCCTCAGCGCAAGGGGGTGTGGTGAGGGATCCCTTGTAGGTGTAGAACCTCTCGGTGTCAAGACCAGACAGGATGGAGGACAGGGAGAAGGTATGGGGGAGCTGCATGGAGGTGTTGTAGTTCTCGATGGCGGACAGGTTCTTAACGATGGGGGTGAGGAGTTTGGGGTCGAACTCTACGACCTGGAACAAAATGGTTGATGATTAAGTAGTGGTTTTGCAGTCGGTTGTTATTAGGTATAACTGTAGGGAAGATTGTGAAGCAGTTTTGATTGATATCATGATTTTCTTTGCCTTGTTGATGTTTCATTGAAGCTTAGGTAATTCTGTTCACCACCCTTACCTGGTAGAAGAAGGCAAGCACGCAAAGACCATCGGGATGCTGGAGAGCTTCAGCAAGGTTCCTATATTTCTTGTTCCTGTGAATAATGTGCATTTCCAAAGGCAGACGCATATCGTTGAGGGTATGCTCGGAACCACGGTTGTTCTTGTCTCCCCAGTGAAAGTGAAGACCTTCGATTTCGTACTCATTGTCCAGGGGTCCTCCGAAGATATAGGGAAGGCGGAAGCCTTTCTTTTCTTCTTCGGAACTGTATTTGGGGATGGTGAGTGCGACTGGAAGAGTAAAAAGAATATTGTTAGGTGCAAGTCGATAAGATATAAAACTAATGTATAAATATTATATCATATTGTGGAGCTCGTGGCTAAATAATAACGTGCTTGCCGAGGTTGGTCCGTCGATGGATGACCATAATTACATACTGAGTTTCCTCCGTGCCTCGGAAAGCACGTTAAGTCGTTGGTCCCGGCTGTTATTTGTAGATCTTTGACAGTCGTTACGAGTAGTCAGAAGCCAAAAGTCTGACATCCAGTCTTACCAGGAGGTATCGTATTACCCAGTTACTGGGTTGTGCAGGTCAGATAGGCAGTCGCTTCATGTAAAATACTGGTACCCAGCTGCATCCGGTTAGACTAGAAGCCGACTCCAAGATAGTTTGGGAAAAGGCTAGGCAGATGATGATGTTTAAATATTATATCAGAATATAAATCCTTAACATTATCATCTTTTTATGGTGATCTTTACCTGAATGTCCATTATTCGTGGTTGTAAGCGGTCCGGGTAGTGGGTTCTGGTAGCCGATCAGTTCCATAGCAGGAATTGAGATGGGGATGGCTTGGCGGGCAGCAATGGCGATCGGGGACTGTTGGCGACCTCCACAAGCGGGGTGGAGGACAGCCCAGCGCCTCTGATCGGAGGCCCTGTAACCCCAGCCGAGGACTTGGCATACTGTGGAGGGAAAAGAAGACCCGTGATGACTTTTGTATTGGAAGCTACGAATCGGCCTAAGAAACGAAGATGATATGTGGTGGTGAGTCCCTGTCTTTCTAATATTCCATAGATGAAATGAAATGCCTAGTTATGAAATTTATTTTTCAATGTCTCTTGTGATTTCCACGATTCGATCTGTTTCGCTGAAAAGTTTTAAATGTTTATTTGAAGTTTAATGACTCGATGTTAATGTTCTCAGGGTATTGTTTCCATACAGGCGTAGCATATTATCAAAACATTCAAGACGAAATAATAATTGAATCATCTCATGTCTTCAGATGTTTAAATAATAAAGCTACATTGTTATACCTTTCATGCAGGTGATAAATAAACAATATAAATAAAACATGTTCGTATGAACAATTGGTTTGATGTTTTTAATACATACATTCTGACTGTCGAATTAGAATTCGTGTTTTTAGTAAAGAAAAATTAAAGGTGTTTGTTTTGATTGTCAATTGTTGAGGTCTTCGATTTCGATTTGACGCATAAGTCGAAAGGCTTGGTTGAAAGACTTCATCTAGTAGTGCACCTCATTATTTAGTTTTTTTTCAAAGCCCCGACAAATGGTCATTTAACTCAATCATACTAAGATCGTTAGAGGCCATAAAAATAAATGCAAAGGGATTACAAATAGCCAGATTATAAATAAAAAAGTCGTCAATAAATTTTAAATCCAAAGACAACTTATTCATTATTCTGTATGCGATCGGGAGTATCCTTTTTGGTTGTGACAATCGTAAATTTTTTGTACTACAAGAATGTCGAATTATGCTAAACAGGTCATGCATAATCTATGTGTGAATGGTAATTTATTATATCGTAATTCACTTGCGATTTAGATATATGCACATGTAGATTTATTCCACTGTCAATCAAAAGGCGGTTTTAAATAAAATCATAGATATAGAGCGGTTTTTTAACCTACTGAAACGTGTCTATAGTGCGCAATAAGATAATAAACTTATTACAAGACAAAAAAACTACCAGTCGTATCGAGAATAATTTGCATGCAATTATGTAATATTTTACTAAAAGCAGGCAATGGAAGCTTGATTCATAATTATTATGTGTTGTAATTAATTTTACAGACATATAAACAATTGCAAAATAATTTTGCATTCTCAACCCTGTAAATGCGACATGCTTTTCAATTACGATAAAATGACAAAAGAGAAATTAAATCTTGCATGCATTTAGCTAGATCTGTATTCAAATTACCCTTTTGTGGTGATGTGTTTCCTGAAAGGAGAAGAAGAATCTTCTTGTACTTAATCTTGGTCTAGTTCTGAGCCTCTTGATAAATATAGTCGCGGAGTAATGAGTACGCATTTGAAATATCATTGACGACAAATATCAAGACTAGTTTTTGCTGCATTATTGATATCTAGCATGTTAACTTATCTAGAGAAAAAAATGCCTAGATCAGTATGTTATTAAAATATCCTTACCAGTTACAAAAACTTATCTCTTAGAGATAAATTCGTGACTAGTGGGGCGAATTCCTTTGCAAATACATTGCATTACATGTTTTTATTATCGTTTTACCATTGATATATTTAAGAGAAAATTGTTTTGACAAATAAAACCTGACCTTTGCAGGATTATCTAAGTAATTCAGAGTTGAGGTCAAGTATGCAGATTATGTTTGCATATGCTTAGGTGTTGCAATTTTGAGTGCGATTGATTACGATAAAGGCCGTATCACTTGGCGTGTCGCTTATGCATTTCTTCTTATTTAGCAAGCAGAGTCCTTTAAAATATTTTTAATATTTAGGACATGCTTAGGTAAGAACGGGATGTTGAAATTACAGAAGAATTAATACTTTCGCGTTGGGCAATTTACTTACTGTCACACGATGTTTCAAGTTATATTTACCATTAGGGAAAACGTCCTTCAACCTAGTCCGTTATTTTGGATAGGTACCAGTAGCACTAATTATTTAGGCTGTTGCGTGTTGAAGTGCTATAATATGGGTTTGGCAATCTATTCTAGAATGTTGACCAGTTACCTACCCTTGGTTTTCGTGTTTAGTACAATTAACTGCGGCTGTTGTCTAAATTATTGGTTGTGACCTTTTCCCGTGTTCTAATAATATTTTGCGATTAAATGTTTGAATAAGATGTATGTTATCTTTTACTGTTGATTCGTCAGCCTCAAGCATCTTAGGCTTGTTTTTAGTACCAAGCACATCAGATGTTGTTGATATTTTGATTTGCACATTCCAATTACTGTTTATTCAGCGCGGTTTACAAGTTAAATTCTAATAAAACTAGGATCGATCCGTAACAATTATGCTCAACATTGATAGCTGCAAAATGCATTGGTAAAACTTTATTAAAAATTACAAGATGAATTTGCCAATTAAAGCATGATAAAATTACAGACAATCATTAGTAATCGATGAGGTTTTAAAATGGATTAAAACATTAATTGCTGTTTTGGGGACGGAATTGTGAAAATTTGCAGGATACATGAAACTAAAAAAAATGTACTGCAAAAGTTTATCAACGAGTTTATTAGAACAAGTTGGTAATTAAGACTATCTAAGTTGCGAATTGTTTTGAGTACGTGGTCGAGATATGATGCAGAGCGATTTTTTGAGTTTTGTTGTATTCGCTAAGACAATGTTTGGCCGTTTGTCGGATGTTTGTGCGATCCGGCGTACCAGAGGAAGGTATTGCGTTTTTCGCATGTTTCAATTACCTAGCTGTTGATTAACTTTACGTGTTTTACCTATGTTTTATGATAGCCTATAATTATTCGGCCTCAGTCTACTTTAGTATACAAGGTGTTGTTTTGCATCCTCGTCAAATTCAAGGAGGTAACTATGCCAATGATTCTCGTCCCGAATCAATCATAAAATGGGTAGGTAATTTTTATTTTTATTTATTTTTTACGGAAATCGGTAAGTGTGAACCACCCTTGTTTTAACCGCGGCCCGTCTGGTTCTTGCCTTATAACCTCGCTTACACACGTACAAACAATCTCTAACGTTTATTCGATAATTTCTTAGTTCCTAAACCACGTTACCCCTTAACGTGGTTTAGGAACTAAGAAATTATTTTTTATTATTCTGAAATACTGACAAACTTAAACAACCAAAAAAATCAGAGTTTATTATTAATTAACTAGGTACTGATTGCAACGCCGCCAGTCTAAGAGGGCACGTTACCAGTTGACAGCGTTGAGGAGGAGTTTTTTGACGCCCTTTTATAATTTGTTGTTATTTTAGTTATCTAGTTTTAAAAATAATATTAATTTGTAAAATATAAAAAAAAAACTAGGTACCGTAATTTTAATTGATTATTTATGTCTTTCGTGACCACCTCCTGAAATTTGACGAGGTTGCAAAACAACACCTTGTATATTTTGAAACTATGATCTAATCTTGTAATTAAATGCAGCCGGTGATTGACTGATAAATTTGAAATGTAATAAGTACTTCTTAATCCCATATTTTTTTTCATTCTTTCGTTTGATGGTTTTCTGGAGTACATTTTTTTTTATAATCTATTGAATGCAATATCATGATTTTTGATTCGATATAGCACTGAATTATTTTTAATAATACCTACTTAATATTTGCGCTTTATTTTTTATAAACGATTATTGTTACTTATCACCACTTAATGAATTTAAATTGATTGAATTTACTTTGAAAAATCACTATAATTATTTTAAATATTTTTGAACTCACCGTTTGCCGCCAAAATGGCGAAGACTGTTGTTAGCACTGGAGATCTCATGTTTCACTTTATTATTTTGTTAAAATATAAAAATGAGATAATTGAAGAGGACACTTCGATGCTTCCTGCCTCGAAGCCCGCAGTTTATATACTACACATCCACATCTTGAGCACTGCGTTTTCAATGGCCTAACGCGTCATCGACGTGAGAATTAACCCTCCAATAGTGACACATTTCGAGTTTCAGTACTGAACGTATTTTCCTCTCAGGACTAGCGAAAAAATTTCCTGATGTCCAATATCGACCTAAATATTTCGACAGTCACATGAACTATTTTTAATTGAGGTAATAAAAATATAATACCTACAATTTGAACCACAAAGCGTGGTACTTCAATATGCTATGTAATTGATTTGGATACAACGAATGCTTCACACGTATTTAAAGTATTTTTATTTTATTGCATTTTCACGGTTGATACTAGTTCCACCTATGCAATTTTGTCGACCTCGCTGTTTCAATGTTAAACTAGTAAGCATGCAAAATTTCTCCAAACATGGAACTCATGTAATTTTGTCCGGAAATGTGGCTTTAAAAGTATGAAAAGATTTATGTATACTGGAAATACTATTTAGTGGTGGAACTAAGCAATGCAAAAACATGACAAAAGTCTTCCGCCTAATTAGTATTTTTAATAGTATTCAGGATACTAATCGCATATTTAGTGACTGCATATTGATGCGCTATCTGTATTCAGAACATAAAATATCTGCATTCAATGGGGTTTGACGAACGCTGTTGTTTTGGATTTTTCAATCGAGTACCTGTCGTATTTCTCCTTATTGAATGGTCGGTATCCCTGAAGCGTGTATATAGCCCTATTATCGGGTTTGTAAACAAGGTTTAATATATGTGGGACAGCAAAATTGCATTCATTATTATGGCCTTTACCGGCACATATTTTTTTTATTTTAGAATTTCTAAGGAATTCAGTTCACATACAATGCAAATTTATTTTATAATAACAATATCTAAATTCTGCTGCAAATAAATCGGTTACATCCATTCTGTGCTAACATATATTTTCGGGGTATTTTTGACTACCCCGCATTCTCTTTTCATGAAAGGAAAGGCATATGCAGTAACAGGGTTAACTGTTCAGTGCTTAACTAAACGAATGTATCGAACAATAGATGATAACATACAGGAGAGATGATGTAAATTATTAGGCTGGTTATCACAATGATCCATTGAATAAAACCAAAATATTGTCTATAGAATTAAGTCGTACAAAATGAAATTACCTAACTATATATTGAACTAAAGTGTTGTCATTCGATGACCAATTGCTGAGGGAACCGCTTGGGTAGTCTCTTCAGTCGTTCGTCGTGTCCTGACATTTACGAGTCTAAACATCGACGCGTAAATATTACCGTGAATTTATCAAATAATTCAAAATTCACTACCACAGAATTTTTTTACCGGCAAAAATTTTCTCCATACATTTTGTTCGAGTGGGTTTAATACTTTTGTATGAAACGGTAGTTTGACTTACATGGCAAGAGTTTGATCGATGTTCCTTACACCATGTATAAGATAACTCAGGTTTTCCTTTAGCGTTCTCATTCATCAAGTTGTAATCTCCGTTAGAAGATGACATTCGTTTGAACTCAAAGGCGCGGTACTAATCAGTCTCGGGTGATTATAGGAAATTACCTCTCGGGATTTTTCCCAGTATGGGATGCAGGATTTCAGTCCAGTTGTAAACCAGAATCCAGGCACTATTTGTCTGGCATTTCGTTTCTTCTTCGTCGTATCGATGGTTTTTATAATTATTCAGAGTTTCGCCCAAAACTCTGCCACATCCGCAACGTTAGTAGGGGCTTAAGACATGGTTCATCAAAGTACAGGCGGAGGCAAATCCACCTGCACTTTTTAAAAAAGAGCATTATGCTGGATGGTTCATGTTATTCCATATCTTAA
Source organism: Cerastis leucographa (assembly GCA_963082945.1). Classification (NCBI taxonomy): domain Eukaryota; kingdom Metazoa; phylum Arthropoda; class Insecta; order Lepidoptera; family Noctuidae; genus Cerastis; species Cerastis leucographa. The sequence continues at coordinate 2,564,955 of OY720356.1, forward strand.
TGTTACTACATAAAGACCTGTCAATATCAAATTGTTACGGCCGATGCATTTGACTGTAAAACAAAAACCCTTACCTGCCTGCTGTATTAACCATATCACATAAAGAGGGAGTTCGGAGGAGCTGTAACTCTTGTAATAAACCCCAAAAATTGGCAGTAGTACAGAAAATACTGGTTTTTATATATCAGATTAATATGAACGCGACAGCTTGTTCGAAGACTATGATGGACAGGAGCAAGGCTTTCTTGCAAGAAACAAAAACTAGCTGGCTTTCGGTGAATGCACTACGGCAGCCGAGTTAGGTAAGGATGTTGCAACCCCCGAAAATTGTGGAAATGTTATAATTGCCCTTAAAATTCTAGGGGAATAAGTGTAATGTTATAATTCCCCTTAGACGCCGCTGTGGCATCGCGCGAGGAATGGGCGTATAATGCTCCCTGACAATCCCTCTTATTTTGTCAGTCGAAAAATCCGTTGCGTCATTTTTGTGGTAGAACTGCCGATTCGACTAACTGTCGATTTCAGGAAAGGTACGCAACTACCGATCATGAGGATATGGGTTCGATTCCCAGGTCGGGCAAAATATCATTGGGTTTTTAGTGACGAACGGACGGATTGCGAACACGGTTCCTGAGACCGGAGTTTGACAACTGCGGTATGTGTCACAGTCCGGTGTCCGCTGGCAGTCCACAAATTGTCCATATACCGGTTGGACTGAACTTCTATGGTGTAGGACAACCATCAACTACACATCGGGGATGTCGATGTGTACCGTCGCTATCGCCTCCTCCTGTTTCTAACAGAATCCACGTGTCATGCATATCATGCAGGTCTCCCATCCTCAACCTACCAATGAAGCTATGATCACATCCCATGGGTTGTAGGTTAAATGGAAAGGAAAATGCTTATGGCACAATTCTTTCGTTGTAAAAACGTTCCCTCTAATGTACGTTTGACTCTACCGTTGTGGTCGTCGAGGTAAGTACCATCTTCAGGGTACAGTCAGCATCAAAAGTCGGTTAACACATTTAACCCCTTACTGCATAGCATGACATATCGGGCATTAGGGGTTTTTGTCACATCATTTAAATTTGGTCCATTATTTTTTCTTCTTGCAACTCTTAAATAAAACACCGGTAATATTATTTGACGTTTGGAAAAAAAAATTGTGTCCAGCACTAAAAGATTATAAAAAATGTCAGTTTGTTTCCTAACGGTCGAGAACAGGTAAGTGGGCTGCGCATTCGGGGTGTTTTTGCATGGATTTTCACGATATAGAGCTGCGATAACTATTTTGCGTACAATAGGCTTTTATTGAAAGGCAATAGGCAAAAAAAAACTAGATTCGCATGAATGATTCCATATATTTTTGTTGCTAAAGTTAGTGCCCAGATATGGGTTAGTATGCAGTCGTAGGAAAAACTTTTTGCCAGATATGGGATAGTATGCAGAATGACAACAGAAATGAGAAAGCCATATTTGGGATAGTATGCAATAGTGTCAATTTAAAGAAATATTTTGAAGAAGTGGCTACAAACGTTTTTTTTTATTTTCCTTGGTTTGATTAGTCTTTTGCTGCTTTTTCTCCCCAACAGTTTATGAGGAACACAGGCGAGACGGAAACAAGTGCATGTAGTCAATATTTCATATGGGATTGAAGACGAAGAGCTTCTGATGAAGATAAGGAATGGACAGATAATCGAGCAGCGGACCCGTTATATTATTTGTATGAGTCTGATGAAGATAGAATTGGAAAACCAAACCGACCAGCCTTCAACTAGTCGACAGGGGAAGGGAGGTAACAATGGGAAAACTCCTAAGAAGACATTTAAATGGGAAATTGGTCAGCTGCAGTATAGCGAAGACAATTCCGCCTTTCTAGGAGATATTAGCCTCACAGATGAAATAAAAGGTTCAAATACACCATAAAAAACAAAGTTCATAATACTCTTGATAAATAAATTAAAAAATAAGTAAAAATAAGCGTTTTTCTCATTTATTTCCATATCTCCCTTCACGTATACAATCTATCACACGCCTATGCCAGAATACTTCCTTAATCCGTTATTACCTATACATTCTCATTTTTATCTTACATTTTTGATTCGCCAGCTACTTCTGCATACAATGACATATTTGGCAAACTTGATAATAAACCTACAACTGCATACAATGCCATATTTGGCATCGGAAGTTTTTGCTAAATATCTTCAAAAATACTAGGGGTAGATTTTTTTAAATATTTTTAGTGGTATTTCTTGGGGTAATTCTACGTCATATATTTTTTTCGTCCCAATCAAAAAATCCATGCAGTAAGGGGATAAATATTACACCAAGTTTTGTGCTGGTCAGTGTGATCTGATGTTATATTGTTTAGCGAATTTGTGTAACCATTGATGAAAATATTGTAATGTCTTTTACTCCAGGCTGTTAATATGGATCGTTCTAAAACTAAGACGTCTTATAATTTTGGTTATATGTAAAGCGACTTTTGCTGCTGACCGTACCTAGGCTGCTGTAGTCATACACAAATAACTGACCTAGCTGTAGTTAATAATATAAATAGGTTTCAAGCCAAAGAAGTATTTATAGAATTTCGGAACCCAAGTGTCTCCTAAGACGCAGAGCATTTTTGGTCTGCCTAGCCCTTACAGGACAGAATTATCAGGAATGAATTTTTCATTACGTAAGTTTCAGGATACAAACGTGCAATCCGATATTATTGAGGACTTAACAGTCAAGTCAGTCAATACTGCAGTCGATTGCTGGACAAGGCCTCTCCCAAGATACCCTCTCTTGGTAACACTGGTCAGGCCACTGACTACCTGTAACGAATGTAAAAGATCTATAAATAATAGCCGGGACCAACGGCTTAACATGCTTTCTGAGGCACGGTAATTCGGTATGCAATGTGTGGTTACCCATCCGCGTGTCAACCTAGGTAAGCGCGGTGTAACCTCCAGATCGATCGTCTGTTATTTGGCCACGAGCTCCGAGCTCGAGTTTTACATCCATCTGTAACTTCCATAAGCTAGCTAGTCTTCAAAGACAAGTGCCACGATTGGGTCAGATCTTTTTCTATTTCGGCCAGACTTATTGTCTCCTTTGTCCTTTCACTCTTTTCAAATGAAAACGAAATTGACAAGGATTGTTACGTTTTGATGTATAAATGGGGTTAGTTATTGTCTTCTCTGCTGCTAGCGCTAACCTGAGAATTGCGCAAACCATGCAAAAATGTCAAGTTGACTTGATAGATTTTCGAGGATTCTGAACGGTCATACCAGCTGACCTACCGTTTATCGCTCTGTGCACAACTCCAGGTTATGCAAATTGCGACGCGACTGGGGTCACTTCTTGACATCGGATGAGTACCGTTGCATCACAAGTCACGTTGCAAGTGACACGTTGCATGCGCTATTTTCATTTGTTTCCCTGCAATCGGTAACCGCTAATATACCTACCATAACTTTGTGTGGAACGTCGGTCATACAATTGATTGGTATCAAGACGAATGCACCCCGAGAAAACTTTACCCCGTCAATGCGATCCCAAGACAATTCAAACCCAGGACACTTTGACCTCGTCAACTCCGCCCAGGAATATTATGTTGCCGAGTTGTGGTAGTCATTTAATCAATCTTTGATTAGACTGAACATTGCTCATACTCCAGTTAATATTTAACCCTGTTATCGTTGACTACGCACCTTTATTAGCCTATTCTGTATCCTCCTGAAATGGCCCTTTTTATTTTACGGATGTGGAATCATCAAATGACCCCTCCTGCTCTGGGCGGAGCGGAAGGGGGTGTCAGACTCATACTGACCAAAACCCATCCATGTTCCTTCTTAGCCCTTTGTGTTCCAGGGCCACGGTATCTCTTTCGAACAGTCCCGCAGCCCTGACAGGCATCGGCCCTCTCGGACCCCTTCCCATTTGCTGACATCTCCTTGAGGTGCGCGTGGAACACGAACGCGCCGTGCAGGCCGTGTCAAGGGCATGACGCGGCCTGTCGCCATAAGACGGCCGGACGGTGAGCTAGTCCTGAAATGGCCCTTGGTCGCCTCTCAAAGAAAGAAAGTATTTATTTGTCTCGGATTGGTCCCGTGAGAGGGAGAGAGTCAAAAGGCTCCCATCTTACCATTCTCCTGTATGATTTATTATATATCACAACGCTGGTATTTTAGTCACAGGCGTTGACCAAACGATTTACCTCTTCAAATTTCATATGAATAAATTTAAGAACTACTGTACAGGTTGTAACGGAAAGGGTATATACATACTTAAAGGTGTGCTCTAGACCATCAAACTGAACATGTTTCTCCAAAACATATCATATACCCTTTCCGTTACACCCTGTATACATTACAACGATTAACAAACTAATAAATTACAAAACTAAAATAACAATAAACTATAAAAGTGCGTCAAAAATCTCCTCAACGCTGTCAACTGGTAATGTGCCCAAGAGACTGGCAGCTTCGCCACATTGTATGGCAATACTTAGCCTCTGGCCAAAGTAAAAGCCAGCCCTTGGGTCACGGGAAGCGTCAACTAGGCGTTTCGAAATTTCCAAAGAGTATAGTAATATAGATGGAATAGAGAGCCCACTCAAGCGAATTTTTGACACCTATATTGAACGGTGTCGCCACCTGATACTAAATCCGTTGAACTAATCCCAATAGCTATAGGTGCGTACATATAATTATATCTATATCTTTGTTATTGAATAGGTTTTCTATGGGTTTCTGATTTTATTTCTTTTTTTACACTCAACTCAACCACACTTTCTGGATCTAAAGCTCCAGAAAAGCTTACAGTCGAGTTGAGTGTAAAAAAAGACAGAACCGAGAAACCACATAAATTACACAAAATGGGAGAAATCTACAAGCATGCGCACACACCGATAGTCGCCATTTTGTAAACAATCTGTATGATATTGATGCAAAACCTAAAAAAAAAATATTAGCAATTACAAAATGCTTTTAAAATAAATAAATGGTTTAATCTTGTTTAGAGTTTAAATTCATTATTTTTAACTCAATTTTCATTCAAATCAAAAAGGTATTTAATCACACTGGCGATAATTGGCGTAAGCATCATCTATGTCATTTTAATGTACAAAATCTCAAGTTTATGCGGATTTGGTAAGAGATGGTGCTAGTATCTTTGTGTAAAATTGGACGCCTATGTCAAGTATGGCAGTGTCCTCCCCCTGGAAATTTCGTTGAAAAGGCTCTGAGCACTCGGACCCCACGACCCCAGAGTTTGAACCCCAAACGGCTCGAAAATCTAGTTACCACAATTTTCATATAGATATACTTTTACATTACATTTCTTAGTTTATATTTAATCCAGTCGCATCATTCTACATATCCATCTCAATATTGCCTTCTAGTAAGAGATGAGAATGTTTAGATGATGTTCCTATTTGCAGTTGACAATAGGGCTGAATTTTATAACAGGAGGGACAGTGTGAGTGTTTGTATAAAAACATTTGCAAGAAGAACAGCTGTTATGATTAAATATTGTAACACATTGTTACTTTAAATTAACAGAGTTTAAACAATAGGGAGGTCATTGTTTGATGATATCAATAGGGATGATGACTGGGTAAAGAAAACGAAATTCTATTTTGTCCGTCAATCAGGTAATACAAAAATATTAGTTACGTATTTTTTGTTTTATCAAGTTAACAAAAAAATACTTAGTTAAAACGCATTAAAGTTGGAGAGTGGGGGCTCACTACGTCACAACTAGGTATAAAATGTACTGAGCCGTGACGTCATGCACCCCTGAGCAACAACGCTTTTCCCTAATATGGAAATAGGCCACTGTCATCGGTTTCGCCAAGCCAGGCAAACCCAAGTCTGAGCCTTCGAGCTACAGACCTATCAGTCTCCTGAACGCACTCGGCAAAATCTACGAGCGACTTATTTATAAGCGACTCAAAGACTTCGCCGAGGCTAAGAGTCTCATCCCCAACGAGCAGTTCGGCTTCAGGACTGGACACTCTTTCATTCAACAGGCCCATCGCATCGTAGAGCACTTAAGCGCTGGCTTCCAGCGTGGAGCGATGACCGGTGTGTTGTTCTTCGACATAGCAAAGGTTTTCGACAAAGTCTGGCACAACGGCTTATTATATAAGGTGTACAAACTGGGAGTGCCAGACCGTCTCGTGCTCATCTTACGAGACTTTTTTTCGGATCGCACCTTCCGCTATCGCATCGGGAAGGCACTGTCTTCCCCCCACCCCATTAGAGCCGGAGTCCCTCAGGGCTCCGTCGTCTCTCCCCTTATCTTTACTCTATTCACCAGTGACATCCCCAAGAGCAAGAAGGCTCAGTTAGCCCGGTTCGCGGACGACACGGCCATTTATTACACTGGCCGCAGTCACGACGCTATCTATAGCACCCTCCAAACCTCAGCCAACGTCTTAGGCGCTTGGTTCCGGAAATGGAGAATCGAGGTGAACCCCGACAAGAGCCAGGCAGTTCTTTTCTCTAAACAGCGCAAAAATAAGCCACCCGCGCTCAGCCCGATCACTATGTACGGTAAGCCTATCCCTTGGGAGAAGCAAGCCAAGTACTTAGGAGTCTTACTTGACAACCACCTGTCTTTCGCGGCGCATATCAAAGCAGCTCGCGACCGAGCTGCCTTTGCTATGGGTAGGCTTCATTTCATGATTTCGGCGAAAAGCAAATTGTCACTCAAGTGCAAGTTGCGCCTTTATACCGCGGTGATCCGCCCCATTATGACGTACGCTTGCGTCGTGTACGCTCACACCAAGCCTAAGTACATCCATGGGATGCAAACTTTGCAGAACCGGTTCTTACGTAGAGTCACGGGAGCCCCCTTTTATGTCCGTAATGACCGTCTACACGTAGACCTTAGAATGCCCACCGTCCTTCAGTTTATGAAACGTCTTTCGAAGCGGTTCTTCGATAACGCCATTAAGCACCGTAATCCCCTGATCGCAGCGGCCGCCCGTTACGAACCCTCGCGCATTAGTACAGTACGCCGTCCTAGGCATACCCTCGTCACTCCAGATGATGCTATCACCCTCCTCCAGGAGAGTAGCAAAGAGACTAGCACTCTTAAAAAGTTCCGACTCAAACCGCCGTCTTTCCGACCTCGCCGTCGAGGTCCGTCGCAACGTCCCGGTCCATGCCCTCCCCGACCCTCGCTCGAGCCAGCCCGCGATGCTGTGCCAGTAGTTTTCAATCAGCCCCTAAATAATGATACCATTCAGATCCAGCCTGTCCCCATGCAGTCCTCCCCCAGCGACGCCCTAAGCCGAGGTTCGTACCCCACAGGGGGTGCCCTTAGCGTGCAGTCGCTTAGTTTGTAAGTTTTTATGCCCTGGCTGGAGGTCTTACTCTAAAGGCACCCACAGGATAGTCCGGTTAAGCAGACGACCACCTCATAGGTTGAACTGCGAGATGCCATTCAAAAAAACGTCATGCGCCATTTCAACTCAATATATCTCCGTAATTTTATGACCACCTGAAAAAAGAAAAATTACGTGTCAAATACTTTTTAATAATCTACCCGATAGACGAATAATAAAAAAAGAGTCACCATCCCGATTGTAGGTGCCTTTAGAGGTTTATTCATCCACTTAGTTAGTTACCATGCTGTTAAAGCCGTATAGTGATTGCCTCCAATATACTCGTAAGAGCTCCACAGCTTTAGCGATATTATTGTCGTTTTCGATATATTTTTCTTATGTACATCATGGCTATTTCATTTGTAGGGTCAACAAAAAACCTTGCCTTAATATCAACGTAATCAAGTATAATAACAGTGTCTTTTAAATTTGTATCACGGAAAAAACTTCAATATGGAAAGTCCGTTCAGCTGCTTTTGATCTTGATAGGGGTAACTATAAACATCCAGTGTGTTTGAAGCATAATTTGCAAAATTGAACAGGCCAAAAGGACAGGTCATTTGCTATCACTTCAGCCCTAATAACTCGTCCTTGGCGGCACGGACTTTTCATTTTTTTTAAATTTAATTTAGTAAAATCGCATATTTGAACATTTTTACCGAATTTTCTGTAAAAGATATTAGTGTAGCCGCCAAATTCAATGTTAATGTTGTTGTCTACTGTTCCCTGGTTTGCTTAGTTATTTTTTAAGTCACAATTATTTTATTTAAAAATAAATAAGCTGAAAAAACAGCAACTGACCCCTACTCTCAGCCCGTTAAATTTGGCAAACGATGCACCAAACACCCTGTATTTTAGTAGTCAGGTGGATTAGGTTACAAAGTGATTGAGTTGCAAAAATCTAATAATACTTTTAATTTAATTTAATATCTGAACTAGTGTCAGTTATCACAACTCAGGCCACAGACGCTAGTAAAAACACTTCGACCATTTTTTTTTACGTGATTACATATCGATACTAACTTTACTATAGGACCTATCGAAAAGCTTGAATCTTATCCCCACTTTCTGATTGGAGTACTTATTTAATTGTAGAATTACTCGCACTTATCTCTGATTAGGGTGGTTCCTTGGATTTAATGTAATTCTAGAAATTCATAATTTAAATTAAGCAAGTCGTGTTCATTCATATTCAGATAACAACACAAAAAAATAGTGCGTGGAGTCCCTCCGCGCGGAAGAAGTGAAACTTCGTAATACTACACGCATGCGTTCGAGTGTCACGCATTCACTCTCGTTATTTTATTGAGCTTCTAAATAATATTTTATTGTTTTATTGCTGTACACTTTTTATTACATAAGTTTATCGAGGTTATTCTACTCATGGAAATTGAGCGAAGGCTAGTCACATCGAAGAGTCGAATGCATGACTGTTTGCACGTCATCTTGTGTACCTAGTAGAACTACGAAGTCACAAATCTTGTAATAGCGCCATCTCTTAGTGGGTAATAGAAAATTTTCCCCCTCCATTAGAACGTTCAACTTGTTGGAAGTCGCATAAGAAGTTTCACTTCAAAAAGAACAATCATTCATTCATTTTTTTTTAAGTAAAAACTTCTATAACCGCGTTGTGCACTTTTGTGATGGGTTAAAAATGTTAAACTCGCGCCAGGTCACGTAGGTTGCGAAGGAATTTGAACTTTATGACATGTGTCATTGAGTTTGGGTTTCCAAAATTGGTTAATTATCTTATGAACAAACAAAACCTTCGGTTTTTCCAAGAGGTAAATATTATTAAGTGTTAAATTTTTAATGTAATATAAATTGTCATGTTTGTGTACGATAGTGCAATAAATGAATATTGTATTTACCACATAAATGATAGTACTTTTATACTGATAATTAAAGCAATTCGTGCAAAATAATTCCCTAACCATTCAAAAATATCAAAATGCACAACGTTAATATTCAAGTTTTCACTTCTGCCAGCACTCCCGGAGTGCAACCCGATTTTATTTCATTGGGGAAGACAACTGTAAATGTAATGTTTCAAGCGTAGCTTGTACCAAGCATCGTCATTGGTTGAAAATATCACTGTCATTTTATATTACAAAATTGCTTGGCTTCATTGGATTGGGCCTCCCAATCTGACCCAATTTGGGACTAAGCTATGGACGAGATGGAGTTGGGCATGCTATCTATAATGAGTTTTGACAAGCCTTGCGGCAATACAAAATACTAAAAGTGACTCGCGAAAATAATTAACGAAAACATGGTTCTTCATTATCGTTTTGAGTAAACAATAGTTCTTACATTGTTTTTAGATATAGTTTTAGTTGAACTATTTTTTACTTTTTTTAAATTAATTTATTTAGAACGTTGACTTCTAAAACAATTTAATAGATAGCGATTGTAGTCACACACACACAGTTATGTAAAAACACAAGTTTTAACATAACTGTGTCGCTACTTCATTTCTAATTGACTGGTCAAGTGTGAGTTGGTCTTGTTAGCGGTGGTCGGGTTCCGTACCACAAAAAAAAAACACGGATCAATAGCAACTGAGTTCTTGTATACCTATTGAATTCAAAGCCATTAAATTTTGGAGTAGCGTTAGCACAATAATGGCCAGAGATGATTGGAAGGAGAAAGGGGAGGCGTTTGACGTATCTATAGAATAACAGAGGCTAAAAAAGCATAGTCAGCCTAGTATACAACATGATATATTATTAAAAAAACTTGACGCTTACGGTGTTAGAGGGAATGTTCTTGAACTTATAAAATCATATTTGCACGACAGAAAACAAATAACCGAAATAAGTAGACTAAACACTAAAACCAAACATGAAGAAAACATTCTATCGGAGGAACGAACCGTTACCTATGGAGTTCCGCAAGGAAGTGTTTTAGGACCTCCACTTTTTACACTTTACATTAATGACTTTCCAAAGTCAATTGAACATCCTGTAACACTTTTCACGGACGACAGTACTATAACGATACCCTGTAATAATAAAGACCTATATAAAACTGACATTAATAATACTTTGATCAATACTATACAATGGTTAAACAATAATAATTTAAAAATTAATTTAAGTAAGACAGTAATTGGAGCAGCGGTGGCCCAGTGGTAGCAGCCGACTTACGAGCAGTAAGTCGTAGGTTCGAACCCAGGCAGGCGCATTACTTTGTGTAATTTATTTCATCACCGCTGCTCTCAAAACGGTGAAGGAAAACATCGTGAGGAAACCGGCATGTCCTAGAACTAAAAAAATCGAAGACATGTGACATCTACCAACCCGCACTGGGCCCGCGAGGTGGATTACAGCCCATTCCCTCTCATAGAGAGGAGGCCTGCGTCCCAGCAGTGGGAACAATATAGGCTGATGATGATGATGATGAAGACAGTAATTATGCATTTCAGCCAGCGTTCATTGACATTTTCTAATCTTGACATAACATATAATAATATAACAATTGACAAGGTTAATACAACTAAGTTTCTAGGACTAATTATTGACCGACATTTAAATTGGAAGGATCACATAGATTCTCTGAGTAAAAGAATTAGTAGTAGTGCCTATGCGTTGTACTTGCTGTCACGAAATGTCAATAGGGAGGCGTTATTAACAGCTTACTACGGTCTGGCGGAATCCGTTCTCAGGTATGGTGTTATCTTCTGGGGTAACTCGACTAATAGAGAAGTAGCATTTAAGGCACAGAAGAGATGCCTTAGAGCAATGTTTCATTTGAAAACCACGGACAGCTGCAAACCCTATTTTACAAAGCATAAAATTTTAACGCTGCCATCCATATATATTCTTGAAACCGTTATGTTTGTCAGAAACAATCCTAAATTATTTCCGCGCAAAGCAGATCAATTTCCCAGGAACAGGCGTGACCAAACCCAACTATCCGTACCTCCCTGTAGGACTGCACTTATGCGCAAAAGTGTTTTCCATATGGCTCCAACTGTTTACAATAAGTTGCCTAAAACTTGGAAAGAGCTTAATAATGTACACTTGAAAAGAAAACTTAAGTCATATTTAGTAAATAAAGCATACTATAACATTAACGAGTTCCTAGAGGAAAGATTTGTATTGACATAGTTAGCTAATTTAATTGGATTATTATTTCCTTTATTTATTTTCTAACATATTAATTACATTTTTAAATATTTTTTCAAACTCATTAGTAATAAAAAAACATTTAAAAATATAAAAATAGTAGCCCACCGGTATCGGGAACAGGGTCCAAGCTACCGACAGTCAGGGCTCCAGAGAAAGGAACCTCCTAACAATACGAGCCGTGTCCAGGAGTACCGCTTTCTGAATCAAGCCCTTGATCCAGCTGCCTAGCGAGAGCCTCATCAGATATTGGTTGAGGCTCTTGGCAATTAGGCCATTGGCTGATACGACTATCGGCACAATGATCGCTGAGTCAACATCCCACATGTCGACAACCTCACGAGCCAAGTCAAGATACTTGATTTGCTTATCTTTCTCGGCTTTCACGAGGTTCTCGTCATGTGGAACTGTTATGTCAACAATCATTGCGTGCCGCTCTGATCGATCCACCACCACTATATCAGGCTTATTGGCTACAAAAGTTCTGTCAGTGATGATGGATTGATCCCAATACAGTGTGATATTGCCATTTTCGAGAACTGGGTCGGGCACACACCTATAGTACGGCACTTCCGATTCCACAAGGCTGTATTTCAGAGCAAGTTGCTGATGGATAATCCTGGCTACAAGGTTGTGTCTATGCAAGTATTCTCCGTTAGCTAAACGATAACACCCGGAGATAATGTGACGGATCGATTCGCCCGGACGGTCGCGGTGGCATTTTTTTTTTTTTTTTTTTTTTGTGTTTGTTAATTTACAATGGAATAGTTTAATTATTTTGATCTCTTTTTATTCTTTATTGTTGACATGATTATTGTGTAATAACTTATTTTTGATTTTAATGTTCGATTGTGTGATTTCTATTATTTTTAATTTATAACAATATTATAAGTCACATCTTGTGGCAAACATGGCTGTACCTAATAATGTTTTCACCATCTTGCATGCATGTATTTTCTTGTATGTATGACACATGTTTATGCAAATAAATAATATCTTATCTTATATCGGTTGCTTGGCAAGGCATCGTATAATGCACCACGCGTGTCCAGTGCGAATTGGCTAACGTCGATTTTGTTTGTTCTTAAACGGCTTTCTTACGATGTTTTTCTTCACCAATTTTAATGCAGTGCTGAAGAAATCATGTAAACAAAGTACAGGGCCTGCCTGTTTTCGATTTTCGAACCTATGACCTTCAGCTAATCATGAATTATTTGGTTGGATATGATTCTGACATTCAGAGATTTGCCTCCGTTTTTTTTGTTCACTATTTAGACAGTGTTCTAGGGTGAACCGGCAGCATCCGATTGATATAAGTATTCTACTCTTTGGCGCTAGGGTAGCCTCCGATTTTTTTTATCGAATCTTATTTAATCAACATTAGGGCCATACGAAACGGGTTTTCGAGTACTATGGGAAAAAAAACCTGTTACGTATGCCTACAACCTGACTGACCTGGATATTGCAAAAAAAAAAACGTATGAAAATTTTAATTGCGCGGGCTACCTAAGCGCGCCATCGCCTCCATAGATTAAAAACTTAATAGACCGTGGCGTTGTTTAGACTTTGTTGTCACTTCGGGCTATTCATGGGAAAGACGGTCCGTTTCGCGTCTCCTAAACATTGTTGGTAACGGAACCCTGGGAAAATGTATGTTGTGTGCCAGTCACATTAATACAGGTATGTTAGAAGTAACCCACATTTCATTCATTTCTTTTTATCTATGCAATTTTCTTTCAGCACGTGGAAACTCATTTTCTTAATTAATACCTAACTGTACTTATTTTGATGAGGATGGTAAAAAAAAACTACTCTATAGGCTGCCGGCTGGGTACCTACTTAATTTTAGACTGAGATTGACGAGGGTTATGTTTATATTTTGTGTCGGTTTGTGCTTATATATATTGTATTTTGTAGTTAGTGTTACTTATGTAAAAAAAATAACCCAGTTTATATCAATTATTTAATGACAAGTTATTTGCAGATGGGCTGATCAACACAATATCTATGCATAACTTGAACGAATATGCGGGCAGGATCCATAAACCCTTAATTTAATCTTTTTTTTTTATCGCAGCTGTCAAATCCATCATTTTAGCCCAATTCCAAATAAACAGCCATACAATTGTCTTGGTTATTAAGTAGTCCGAGGCTTGTGGATAAATATTAACAACCGCACGGGTAGATCGTCAAAGTTAAGCAACGTTCGCCGAGGTCGGTTCGCGGATGGGTGTCTGTCAATCTATAACATACCGAGACTCCTTCGTACATCGAAAGACACGTTAAGAATTGTGGATGGTATTTATTCGTGTCCGGTTGGAATGGTAGCCGATCCCGAACAAACGTTTTTTTTGTTTTTTTTTTTACGAGTGGAAACCTTCAAAAGGCGACCGGTCTTTGGGGATAAGACCGGGAAGTATGGGATACTAAAACCCCGGTGGTCACTATCCGCACATAAGAGGCACCGTTTCGTCTTAAAAGACCTGTCCGGACCCCCCTCTGAGCAACACCTGTGACCCAAATAAACTTGGGACAAGGCTAGGCAGATGATAACAGATTCAGAACAGAAGTTATGTGTTATTGGGTTTTTTGGATCAGTCTTCTGGGTTCGCCCAGTAAAGTATTATCACCTTGCCTTCGCCTTGATTACCCCAGCGCAGGGCACAGGGTACTCTCCTTCCACGTGTCTCTCTCTAGGGATATGTGGGAACAGTCCGTGTAGAAGGACTCGAGCACATGCTGCCATCTTCACTGCGGCCTGCCGCGATGGAAAAGATCGCTTGGGTCAAGCGTTGATCATCTGACATGCAGCAGATGTGTATAGAATGGTGTCCAGTACCTAAACGCTGTAAGGATCCTCCCCCGTCCCGAGTTCCGGATCCCGTTTGTACGAATATGTTTCAGCTCGCGCGTGCGTTTATGATTAGCTATATATGAACGTGGACGAGGCAAAAGAAGTATGCCAGGATCGTAGCTGGTGGCGTTCCAGTAGTTTCTGCCGAGCCCCATGAGGAAAAAGGCTGCTCACCTGGGGTTCCAAAACCGTGATTTGAATTTTTGATGTGTCATACATGTTGCGTTTTGAGATGATCTGCTGGTCTACCATGACGTCTTAAAGCAGTATTGTTTTACTCTTATTTCAGTGTGGGAAAGAGACTGAGCTATTCAGGATGTCTAGCGCCATATCTTTCTCACACTGGAAAAGAAATAAACAATAATGTTTTGTAACGTCATGGTAGGCCCCATTTTCCCGACTACGGCGATGCCCAAAAAAAGGGTAATGTGTCTTTTCATAAAAAAAATATGAAAGGTGTTGTAGTACCTTTGTAGTGGCGATTATTTTATAATACGCAAAGATGTTATATAAGAATACTAGCTGTCCCGCGCAACTTCGTCTGCGTCACATTTTCCCCGTTTTCGCAACATTTTTCATTGCTGCTCCACTCCTATTGGTCGTAGCGTGATGATATATAGCCTATGTCCTTCCCCAGGTTGAAATCTATCTTCTTGCCAAATTTCATTAAGATCCGATCAGCCGTTTAGTCGTGAAAAGGTAACAAACAAACAGAGTGACATTCGCATTTATAATATTAGTATTAGTATGGAAGTATGGATTAATTAATATATTAATATGGATTAAACACCGTAACTTGTAAGTTGAATAGGTTCATTGTTACTGGACATTCGACGGGCCTTAAAAAAAATATTAACATTTTCAATTTGTTTCCTTGCTTTCCTTGAAACTTTATTTTTTTGATACATAGTCAGTCAACCTCTCTTTGGGCGTCACGTTGCAGCGGTCACCGACGTAACTTACTTTGTGTTATGAATCCATACTTCCATAATAGGTCTTGCATACAGATATCTATTTTTTTTTATCTGTGGTCTTGGCGTTTAAAAACTATCAACTCAGCCGCTCATTCCTGTTGTTCTGCTGGGGAGTTTGTTCCGCCACTTCTTCTTCCCAGCTAAAACACTAGATGTGGCGAAGGGCGGGCGTTTTGGGGGACTGTCTCTTGTACTGTTGACGTTCAAAAAGTGCTGATTATCAGCCTAATTTGAATAAATTACTTTTGATTTTTGTTCAAGTATTTTTCTATCTAAATAAAAATTTTCTTAAACGAGAAGGTCTTAAACTTATTTAACTTTCGTTCTTCTTTTATGGTGATTTGGATATCAAATCAGCATGGAAACTTATTTCTAGGTAGCATAGAGAAATTAAGATAACATTACTTAATTAAACAAGTTTAAAGCTCATATCGATAACTCAGTCCGCACTAACCATAATCAAGCTCGTACTCCAAAGTTCAAGGTGTATTCTTACAAATAAATTGCATCTTGCCCCCCTTTTTAGGCTGCCCCTCAGTCGGTTGGATAGGTAAACAATTTTTGAAGTGAAGAGTTCTTTAGCCGTGTTGAGCGATTTTTGGTAGGGAAAAAATCATTGGGTTCGCGTGACCGACATGCTCGTGAAGTATTACGCCAAGCTAGCGACGCGTTTAAAAATACAAAAAAGAACAGCAATTCTATGTTTAGAGTTTTCACTTCTGCCGGCAGATCTTAGGACTGCCTTAGCTGTTTTTTTTTTCACCCTGTACTGTGGCATTCCAAGGATTTCAAATAGCAGTGTAGAATAATCAACTGGTGATGTTCTTACTGTTGCTCTGTAAGAGGCACTTTGCTTGGCCGTAATAAACTACGCAAGCCCTGTGCGGATTGGAAAACTGTGGTTTAGTTAACATATTTTGGTAACTTGAATGAAAAATTACATGCGTTAAAGTTTTTAAAACAGTTGTTTTGGGTATGAATTCTATGTAAATAAATATGAATTGAATAAATGAGTTAAGTAATAAAAAAAAAATTAAAACAGTTGTTTTGGGTATGAATTCTATGTAAATAAATATGAATTGAATAAATGAGTTAAGTAATAAAAAAAATCATGAGGTACTTTTATTTTTACAGTTGATTGTACTGAAATGACTTGACCAATGGCGTATTTGGCAAATTTCGTAATTGGACAAAAAGACGATTTGACGAAATACAGCTTTGACCAATATCAAATTTGACGAATTGCCGATTTGACGAATATCTGATTTGACCAATGTCGTGCAACCCGTCTTTTCGGTCGTGTCAGATAAGTAACTGGGTACACCTTGGTAAGACTGGATGTCAGACTTTTGGCTTCTGACTACTCGTATAACGACTGTCAAAGATCTGCAAATGAGAGCAGGGACCAACGGCTTAACGTGCTTTCCGAGTCACGGATGAAACTCGGTATGTAATTATGGTCACCCATCCACGGACCAACCTCGGCAAGCACGGCTTAACCTTAAAGATTGACCGGCGCACACCTGTACTTCAATTTTTTTTTTTTTTTGAACCTTGCCCCACACTAGGAATTTCTCCTGTATCGTGGGTGCGTTTACAAACATTTAAACTCACATACACAAACAGCCAGACCCGGAACAACTATCTGTAGGCCATACAAATATTTGTTCCGTGCGGGGATCGAACCCGCGACACGCAGCGCAGCAGTCGATCGCTCAGCCACTGCGCCAACCGTGTTGTCAAATTATAGTCTAGGAGCACTTACAAATTTCTTGTGTCCACAGCGAGTCTCTCCCGGGATTGGCTGGCATCACCATAAACGGTCAAGAAGGCTTTAATTTCCATCATCCTCCTTACTCATTAATACTTTCGTGAAAGCTAGAAGTCTCAGACCAAGTACAACCACAAAACGTCCTTTGAAGTTGACGATAGAATCTAAAGGGGAAGAATCTGATTCACCAACAAAAAGCCTGAGGGGAATCCAGGTTGAACGTAGTAACCAATCATATGATAGAAACGTCATAAAAACGTTACCTAATATCAATTATTTTATGGTTTCATTAATTACGTATTAATGAGTCAGGTTATCCATTCAGTATTAGGGAAAACTTCCATAGCGACAGTTATGACGTACAGACAGACAAGGCAATGGGCCTGGATTTAGATTTTTCTTTTTTTTAAACATTACACTAGGAATTTCCTACAGTGTCGTGGGTGCATTTATAAACATTAAAACTCACACACACAAATGACCGGCCCGGAACAACTATCTGTACGCCATACATTTTTTTTTCCGTGTGGGTATCGATCCCGCGTCACGCAGCGCACTTGTCAATCCCTCAGCCACTGCTCCAACCGTGCAGTCAAGTTTTTCATTCAGTATTTGGGAAGAGTTTAGCGACAGTATTATGACGTACAGACCCCTTTTACACAGGTCTAGACCTGTGTAAAAGGGATTTCGCCGTAGGACCGTAGTAGAAAAGCAGATGGCCCCCATTGACCACGTTGAATTTCCTGTTACGTGACGGTCATGCTAGGCCGGCAGGAGACCGCATGGCTTGGAGACGTGTCATAAATATATGTGGTCGCGATCCTCAGCAGTGAGGGAACGACGAAGAAGAAGGTCGTCTACCAACCTGCACTGGACATGGTGTTTTTTGACCCGCGGTTTCTCAGCCTATGTCCCATCAATGAAAACGTTTGACTGATAATACTATTGAAAACTGAAACTTCGTAATACGTTACTACACGCATGCGTTCAAGTGCCACGCATTCACTCTCGCTGTCTCTTTCTATTCCCCCTCCATGCTAGCGTTAAACGTTTAACGCAAACTTGTTGGAAGTCGCATAAGAAGTTTCACTTCAAAAAGCTATGTTTAGATTGTGATTTGTGTTAGTGACTCAGTGATATTATGTCTAATTGCATTGTTACTCTTTGTTGTAAAAGTTTAATATATTAACTAAACTATAGTCATTCGTTAGGAAAGACATCCTTAGCGACAGAATGTTAATGATGCCGTTTCGGACATAGGCATAGTCGCGTAACAGGAAATTCAACGCAGTCAATGGGGACCATGTGCTTTTCTACTATCGTATTAAAGGTGCGTCTAGCATTTAGCATGAAGAGTCGGCTTAGTAAGCCAAGCCAAGGGTTCGATCCAAGGCAAAGTGTTACTAGGTAAATAAGGTATATCCATCAGAAGTTTATCAGTAGCTAGCAGTAGCCCGGAGTCAGGACTGCCCGGTTAATGGCAATAGACTCGTCTTCTATTACATTATAGGACTTAAACATAACTGACTAAGTGTGGGTGTATGTACAACTCTGTCTAACACTTCGGGGATTACAGCCGTGATGTCATGATATCATCATCTGCCTAGCCTTTTCCCAAACTATCTTGGGGTCGGCTTCCATTCTAACCGGATGCAGCTGAGTACCAGTATTTTACATGAAGCGACTGCCTATCTGACCTCCACAACCCAGTTACTGGATAAAACGACACCCTTAGTAAGACTGGATGTCAGACTTTTGGCTTCTGACTACTCGTAACGACTGTCAAGGATCTACAAACAGCCGGGCCCAACGGCTTAACGTGCTTTCCGAGGCACAGAGGATACTCGGTATGTAATTATGGTCATCCATCCACGGACCAACCTCGGCAAGCGCGGCTTAACCTTAAAGAACAACCTGTGCGGCTGTTATTAATTAGCCACGAGCTCCTCCGACCCGTGCACCTGTTATTATTTAACGTGATGTTATGTTGTTACCTAATAAAGACTAATTTATTAACTCATACAATATTGAGTGAGGAAGAAATCCGTATAGCGACAGCTACAATAATGACGTTATACGTAGTCCCTATACGTAGCAGGAAATTCAACGTAGTCAGTGGGCCGAGTAATTTTCTAAATAAAACGTCATCAATGACTCCCAGGAAGTATAAAAAATCCGGTAGAAAGTTGTACAGGGATCATTTAGGCATCTGGACATTGGCCTCTTCAATCGCATGCCCTCAGCTCGATTCTCAGCAACTCATCCAGCTGAAAATGTCATTCGAGCGCCAAAAGATTCGTGTAGTGTGCATAGCTTGATGAACCGATGAAGACCAATATTATGGCGAAACTATGGAGAAATATAAGTAGGTATGGTATTGCTTGGCGACAGGATTGAGATGATCATTATGGAAAAAAAAAATTGGGGAACCCATGAGGCAATACAAAGTGGAAAAGACACCGACACGAAAACCGAAAATATCTATGTGGGGGTGTAGTGGGGTTTGAGAATGGTGTACTTTTATCACAATAATACAAGAGCTGTATGAAATTCGCGCGCGCGCGCCTTTGGCCTATCAACTTGTGATAAAAGAATGAGTAGAAAAAAATGTTTCTTTGGGGAAGATAGTTTCTTATCGTGAGTATAATCACGTGTTTATGTATCGGTCACTAATTACCAATATTTTCCCGTTTGTAATAAAACCACAATACCTAAGTGCCTACTTACTAAATGTTTTTGAGATAATATTGATGAGAAGGAAAAATCAGTGGTAGCCTAGTGTTACTATAGCGTAAACCACAGGCATTGTTTCCCATTATGTACCTACTTATAAGGCAGTGACAGTATTAGGTACTAATTTCCACAGAGTTTATGCGACCACACTATCCCTAAACGTCATTAAATTTTTAGAGTATTACCTTATACGGCAATGCATGCCTATAATACAGTCCTTTCAGAAATCAGTATACCCAAAGAGTAGATTATCTACACATATACAGAGTGTAACGGAAAGGGTATAGGTATATACATACTTAAGGGTGTGCTACAGACCAACAAACTGAACATGTTTCTCCATCGGACAAACATCGTAATAGCAAAAAAATATCAACTGCCCCATACATTTGGGTCGAATAGGTATTGAAATTTTGTATGGGACAGTAGATATATTTATAAAGTTAGCCTTTGTCGAGTTTTTACTTGTGAACAGTAAATTACTAAATTAATTATTGTGTTTTTAATCAATAAACTCAATCGTCCGTAATACTTGTACTAAGGCATTTATTTGTATATTTGTTCATCATCATGTACTCACATCATAACAGAAAAATATTGAAAAAGGTACATAAAGATTAGCACAAATGTACCTACTTGCTACTTTTTGGGTGATTTTGAGTGTGGGACTGAAAGCCACGAGTTTGGCCCTACCCACAGCATTATACTTGCCTGGCTTAACAGTAGGTCAACTCGATATTCTGAAAAAGTTACAAGGTCTATCAGCATGAAAAAAATATCACTACATCAGTTAACTGCCTTATTTTCCTAGCTGCATAGGCAGCTGAGCTTAACCTCCCCGAAAGAGTTCCAATTCCAATGTGCGCGCCCCACTGCAGTTTTGAGTCGATAGTAATTAATAATCCCTAAGAATACAGTTTCCGCGATAACATCAAGTTTTTTACCGTCAAGGTTTAAATTTAGGTCACGTTGTGTTACATTTGGTAAAGAGAACTTTAGAAATTTTGTTTTGTTCGCATTCAGTAAAAGATTGTTAGCTGCGAACCATTTCGAGAGAACATAGTGACTTTCGTTGACATGTATGAGATCCGTATATTTTCTATGTATTTTAAAAATTAGCGAAGTGTCATCAGCAAATAGAATTATATCCGATAATTTTGCCATCATATAAGAGAGATCATTAATATAAACAAGAAATAAGAAAGGCCCGAGAATTGAACCTAGGGGCACGTCCAACTTGACTAAAGACCTCTGGGTCTATAGTCAAGATGGACGATATGGACATGGATGGTGGAAATGGGGCGAGCAAATGTAAACGTCCTCCGGGACGTCGCGTCGCCCCATTTACATTTGCTTTTTGCTGCCTGTTTGATAAATAGGAAAGAACAAGATCAGCAGCTCGACCACAAATTCCGTAGTGATGTAATTTACAGATCAGTATGTTGTGGTCGACGCAACCGAACGCTTTTGAGAGATCACAAAAAATGCCAAGGCGTCCTGGGACTTCTCCCAGGATTCTAGAATGTGACTGATGAGTTTTAACTCCCGCGACCGTTGTTGACCTACCCTTCGTGAAACCAAACTGCTGATCATGCAGTATCCTATTAGAGTTGAAGTGAGACAGTATCTGGTCCAGCATGATTTTTGAAATAAAAAGTACATTTAATAATTTGAATACTTACGTATCTATTTAATTATTTGTTTTTAGATAGAAAATACACGTAATAAATCTCGTCGTCAAAATCGATTTAGCTGCCACGGATTTGAGCGGATAAAACTAAATTGTATCAAATCAAAATCATTTATTTCAAGTGGGCCAATTACAGGCACTCCTGAATAGTCGAACAACAATAAAAATGAAGCTACAGTCCCAGTCACAAGACATATAACTGTGAAAGTACTGTAGTTGCCCATTCCAAAGCTTAGATCATGAATGGGCAAGAAACTCCATGGACACTCTTTTAAATCAAAATCTTGTTACAAAAAGCTTAGTTACATCATTCATGTTGAGATGATACATTATGTGTGACGATTTAGAAAGACGTGCACGTTAAAAGTGTCCTTAGTAAAAACAAAAAGGACAGTTCAGAAATAAAATAATAAGTTCAAAATAAGCCGGGGCAGCTTAGAGATGACCAGGCACAACTGACAGCGCCCGTTCACATGACCCATGGATCAGCCAACATTCAACTCAACCATTTTTAAGGAAACTAAATGACACGACACACGCGCCACCGTGCGTGACATTTGAGTGAGCATGACACAGCGTGATATTTGAGTGAGCATGACATACTCTCAATTGCCAGGGCACATTCAAGTCACTAAAGACGTAGGTTTCCAGTAAATGATAGCTTTCTACGAGTAGTACATAATACTCACACAATACATGGGCTATGCGATTATATACTACAAAATTAATTGAATTTATACAATGCAAAGATAGTTGTACAACCTTCAGCAGCTCCAACAATACTATGTCTGTCTATCTGTTCTGCAAATGTTTTACTATTCTTTGGAAACCGTAAGTCGACGCACGGACGTTGGTCGATAGACGGAGCTACATGTCTCGTTTGCTCAAGGTCATCATACATTGTCGTATGTTAGGGCCTTAAAAAAATACAGGAAAAGAATGATAGTTGCAAAATTTCGTACAACTTTTACAAAAAGTCTGTTAGGCCGTAGGCCCGTAACACTAACATCTCCGTAGACCTGTAGCTTTCCCGTAGCCAATTTCAAGGCCAAGTCTACGCGAAGCATTGCCGCTGGATAACGACCGGGGTTCGCTTATCAGGGTAATTGGAACATGTGTAATGTGTCCTATCTCCTCATTGATTACTACTTGAGATTGCCACGTTGATTGCTTCGTTGGTGTAGTAGTCACAAGCGTGACGGCTGAGCATGAGGTCCTGGGTTCGATTGGAACGTCGTGCAAAGCGTTATTGGGTTTCACCGTCAATATTTTTCAGTAGCAGCCACGGAGTCTGGATTTCTGCCCGGTTGATGGCAATAGGCTCGCCCCCTATTACATAGGACTTAAACATAACTGGCGAAATTTGGGTGTGCTATTAGGTACACCTCTGTCTAAGCCTTTGGAGGTTACAGGCGTGATGTTATGTTATTAGTACCTACACGAGGAACGATCAACAGTCGCACTTTGGCTCTACTTTGCCAAGTAAATAAAATTCCACCAAAAACATTTCATGTAAAATGTTGCCAAGACGACCACATAAGGTTTGTCCTGTGAAAAGATATCAGATCTCATGTAGAGCCAAGCTTCTGAATCTACACGACCCCTAACTCTACCCAACCTAACATCACAAAATTCTACTTATCAGTAAAAATGTATGGCTTCGCCGTTTCGCTACGTCGTCGCGTCGCGTCATGGAAGTGATGCGAATATTTAGTTTCTGAAGTAAGTAGGTAGTAAGATAAGCGTGCTACGAACTTGAGCTTGTGCTTTTATAAATCAGTTTGCGTTGTAACGACTTACAAACGTCCTGGGGGGCATTTGTAAGTCAATAAAACGCAAATAGTTTCTTGCTTCTAGCAATTTTTGCGTTTTAGTCCCATATTTATATGTGCAGAATGATCTGTTGATAAGATCAAATCATGAAAGTACTATTAGTGCGATTAGACAATGATTAAAAACTAGACGCGTAGACATTTTCATACAATGATGTCAATAAATACTTTGGCGTGGAGTGTGGTGCAAGTGAAAAGCTTAACTCTATTTTTTTTTAATGCGCAGAAAATCTACGACAACTATTTTGCAATTTCTGGTTAACGTGAAACCAGATTAAAGGAGACAGCATACATATCAAAATTTGTTTGGCGCACACAATATTTTTGTGACGTCTGAATATGAAATGGAACAAACTAATAACACGAGCGCGCGCGAATCGGTTTGTTTTCGTAAATATCTTACCGATCATCGTAAAATGCTAGCTTGTTGTCTCTACGATTGGAAGAGCTGAACGTAAGGCGCGCGGCGCGAGTTTCGGTTTGGCAATGTCGCACCAGATATTTATTTATTTACTAGCTGTCCCCGGCATGCGTTGCAATGCACTTTTTACCTACCCTATCTACCTACCTACCATACCCTACCTACCTACCCTGCCCTACCAACCTACCCTACCCTACCTACCTACGCTACCCTACCCTACCTACCTACCTACCCTACCCTACCCTACCCTACCCCACCTACCTACCCTACCTACCTACCCTACCCTACCTATCTACACACCCTACATACCCTACCTACCCTACCCTACCCAACTCTACCCTACCTAGCCTACGTCCCTACCCTACCTACCCTACCCTACCTACCCTACCCTACCTTTCTCACCTTTTAAACCTTTCCTGGATTACGACAAGCATTTCAAAACCAAAATCAGCTAAATCGGTTCAGCCGTTCTCGAGTTTTAGCGAGACTAACGAACAGCAATTGATTTTTATTTACATAGAAGATAGAAGATTTAACACTTCAAGTACAATGTACAGAGGCGGACTTAATGCCATAGGCATTTTCTACCAGTCAACCTTTGTGTGATGCAGAGACAAACAGTGGTAGATATTGCTTGTTTTTAATGAATTAACGCTATTTAAATACCGGTAAATCCTATGACTTATCCTTATTTTTATCGTTAATATTAAACGCAGCATAACGTTACTGTTTTGGTACTTTTACCGGTATTTCTTTGGTAACGGTAATCGTCCCTGCTTAAATGAAGTTTATAATTTGAAAAGCCCTGTTTTCTTTTAAAAAACATTGCTATTAAGGTGGTGCCTGAGTTAAACCAATAAGTGCATGGGCTACAAAGTTACAACTAATGCTCTGAATTGTGTTTCAACATAATCAAGTAGGCATATGGAGTTTCAATATTTTATCAGACTATACAAAGTTACTTATTGTGTATTTGAATAATTTGAAATAATGTTTTCAGAAGAGACCACGAAAAAAAACACAAACGCACGAAACAAATACTTCAAGAAGAATCTTCTGTCTTCTAGATCAAATAAAATAATAGCTATTTATGCAACTGTTACGCTATGGAGGGTCTTTTAATACGCGTGCCATTTTTCGGTACAAGCGTAGCGCGTACCGAAATAGGTGGGCACGAGATATTAAAAGACCAATAACGTACAGTTGCATACAAGATTTTATTTACGAAGGAAGGAATAAAACACAGATATAGACAAATAAGTACTTTTAATAGAAACTTAACTACACACTGACTATTGTTTATTTATATGTAGTCTTTATTAGGTATAAGGCAAAGATCTTGTAGCCGCAACAGCCAAATAGTATGCGATACTTTTGTTGTAAACTTGTTCTTTTTTTAAAAACATCAATTACATTGTTTTCGAAGTAATATTATAGGTACCTGGCTGTATGTTCAGAATGTCTTTGCTTGTGTTTTAGAATTTATGACGATTCGCATAATGCAACCCGATGTCGTTATGGGTATCATAATGAAACCGCTGTCAATTTTGTTATTCGAATATTACGAAACCGAAGTAGATAAACAAAAACAGCTATACCTTTGCCTTACTCGAAGGTATAGCTGTTTAATTGTTCTTCAGGTTGTATTCCATGTGGTTCAAACTTCAGGCGAAGCGCCTTATGACGAAAGATGTGACAAGCAAAACGTCCGTGTTTCATTTGTTTCCTTCACCGTGAGCGATGCAAGTCGCGTTGCGTTAACGCGAGGCATGCACTGAGCAACTCGCTTGTCGCTTGAGCGTGTATCCCATGACCAAGCGGTTATCTCTTGCACCACACGTAAACTCCAATAACAATTCAGCGCCCGTCGAATAGAATCGGCGTCTATCACACCGGACAGGCGGAGTCTAGCCATCTATAAATCATGCTCACTACTAAACTTAATTGTTAATGGACCCATAGACGTGATTCGAATACTATATTAATTTATTTGACCATCATAATTTGAGATATCAGTGTGGCGCTGCTTGCTAAGAAAAATTTCATCCACCTGTCAAATTCAGTACATTTTAAATGTAGTTTCAAATTCTGACGCGCATCAAGATACATTGGTCGTGTAATATACGGTGTAAATGTGGACAATATGGCGCATGGCGCGCAGATTCCAATCTGTGGGCGGGGTTTTATTATAAACTTTTTATGATTGATGGGTGGATCAGAATGACATAATAGGATAAATTGGTCGATTGTTTGTCTTTTTTATATAAGTAAATGTGAATTGCGGTAGGTAATCTGTTAGATAAGCAGACGAAAATGAGTTGCGTAGATCAAATCAATCAAAGAAATCAAGCAATTTAAATTCATTAGTATCTTAATGTCTCATTGAACATGCTTAGTTCAATTAATCAGAACCTTATTGAAATGTTAAATAACTAATTAATTTATTCTTCAAGGTGTAAACGGATTCTTCGCGAAGCTGTCAAACAAGCGTTCTGTTCATCAAACAAAGTAACGTTAAGTAATATAATAATATACCCTATTTACACCCTTTATAAACTGAAATCGGGAGAGCGGCGGTGACCCAGCGGTGGCAACCCCGACTTACGAGCAGTAAGCCGTGGCTTCTAACCCAGGCAGGCGCATTACTTTGTGTAATTTATTTTATTATCGCTGCTCTCAAAAGCGGTGAAGGGAAACATCGTGAGGAAACCGGCATGTCCTAGAACCAAAAATTCGAAGACATGTGACATCTAACAACCCGCACTAGGCCCGCGTGGTGGATTACAGCCCACTCCCTCTCATAGGAGAGGAAGCCGGTGTCCCAGCAGTGGGAACATTATAGGCTAATGATGATGTTGATGAAACTTAAATTATTAATCACATATTTACCAACATACCTGCTAGGTAAAACACTGCTCCTGAAAACACTCCGATACGACTGGGGAGAGATCAGGTGCAGTATAACTGGTTTTTCGTGGTGACATTAAGAAATCTTGTCGGCTAAGTCCAGTAACACTTTGCTATTGTAAAATATTCCTATTTAAGGCTAGAAATCGTGATAGGAAACCAGGACCACATGCTCTGTTTGCTGCCACTAGACCAACACAGCATGTAAAGTATTTTTTTGTGAACGAGGGATTACTAGCTGTTTTCCTCCTATTCCGAAAGTCAAAAACTTTCATCTAGTGCCTAGGACTGAATTCGGAGGATTACGAAGAAAATCAACTTGTTTGCTAATTTAGAATAAGTAAAGGCTTTGCAAGACCGATAATAAGCCTCTGTGTCGGGTGCCGTCGACGGTTTATTATGAAGTCTGAGAAAAATCTGTAGTATTCTATTTCTTGATTTATTGTTATAAAAACCATATAAGCACACAGCACAGAGTCGATAGATAGTTATGTGAAAATATATAAAAGAGAATACAGAGAATGTTTTGTAAAGTAATGCGTTCTGCCATTCAGATTGTAGAAGAATGGTGAGACGAACAACAGCTGTCAGTAAATCCGAAAAAAACAGAACTTATCTTTTTCAAAAACAAAAGGAAGTTACCAGAACTACAGTTACCAATAAAGTGAAAATTCCTTTCAAAGTTCTGTCCCGATTCACTACCGCGACCATACTACAGTACCTACTTAAACATAAAGAAGTAACTGATAACGATTAAAACTGACAGCTTTTGAAGGCGGTCTTCACAGATATTGTGGATCAACACACTTTCGGACATATGAATTTTATTAGTAGGTACTGTACTACTGTCTTCCCTAGAAGCTGCTCTGTGAAAAAACATTAGTGAGGTTAAAGACTTAGGAGAGCTAGATTACACACATGTAGGTACCTAATTTATATAGGTAACCTACTTACCGAAGTATCTACATCACTGATTACCTCATCACTTGCATAAAAGCCAGAGATTGCCTAAACTATTTTAGTGGAACAAAGTGTTCATTGAATAGGTGTTAAGTTACCAAGGTCTCCGCCTAATTTGAATTTGAATCAAATCTGATAAAAAATATGACATAATTAATTATGATGTGCTAATTAAGTGCAATAGGATTAGTAAGGTCTAGGTATCAACTTATCAAGTTACTGTCTGCTAGAAAAAACATAATACACTCTTTTTGTACTAGTTTGTTCACGGTCTATGAACTATAAACCTAGATGCGCACCTACCGAACCCTGAAGAGTAAGCAGAGTTGTACCTATGTATAGAAGACCACTACACCCTCTTTTCACCGGTTATGATACGGAGCAGGCCTATTTCCATTAGCACCATTCATTATTTTAGTCAGAATCACCCAATGCCCCCAGTTCTGCGAGTCCCACATCAGCGACGGCCTAGGTTTCCTTAACCTAACTTTATGCCATTATAGGACACCTTGGTCACGTGCCGTGGTCACCCGACGGCTACTTAGAAATTCACAATGGCAAATTTTAATAACACTGGCTTATCGAGGTTTCAAAACCACTGAAGAAGAGAATTGGTTGCGAAGGCAGCACGGAGCGCTGTCCTACCGCTTGTCACAGGTGCTGTGAGGGTATGGCTGCTTCGGCAGGCCTGAGGAAGGTGGCGAGACGAAAAGAGTCCCCCTGTTGCCAACAGTGTGGTTGCAGCGAGGACACGGCCCAGCAAACCCTTGAGCAATGTCCCGCTTGGGTGAAGCAACGCCGTATTCTCGCGGCAATAGTCGGGGATAGCTTGTCGCTACCGGCCTTGGTCAGATGTTTGGTCGCCAGCGAGAGTAATGGGAGGCAGTAGCGTCCTTCTGCAAGGAAGTTATCTCACAAAACGAATCAGCGGAGTGGGTCCGAGATGCAGACTCCCGCGTGGACCTGATCCGCCGCAGGAAAACGCGGCACGAAGCGGACGGTAGACAGGGGAAACTACCGTCCATATTGCACGAGCTCTTCTAAGTCGGGTGATATGACATTTGTCTCAGACATCACTAAAGAGGAGGAGGTGAAAGCCATTGCTGAGGGGTCACGGATGGCATACAGCACAGTAAGTACTCGTGTCCATTCCAAGAAAAAGGTGGGAAGTTAGCAAAGACGGTGGAGTTTCTAGTGGGCGAACCGCACATAACCCAAGGTAGACAATTTCTCCGCCGAAAAAGCGGTTTCTTAACCACGACCCTCAGACGGCAGGTTCCAAAAAAGGCCCAAGACCATCTTACCTTTGCCTAATTAAAACTTTGTGTAAAACTACGTACGTATATAATAACCATACACTATTTATAATCCACGTTCGTATTTAGCACTAAAGTGCAACAAAAGATTCTTTAAAAGGCCGGAATAACTTCGATAAGACATCTAGGCGCGCCGGCAGCTTTACAATGCCTAGGAATAATCTATTACATGCATTGTGTAATAAACTAACCAAAACTACCAGGAGACGAATCAAGAATGATTTGCACGTCGTGGCGCCAGACGATATACGAATAAAGAGTTCGCGATACGCATTTTAAAACATTTTTTCTTAAGGCGAATCTTCGATAGCGATCTCTGAATCGATTTGAAAATTGTTGGCGCCGTCATTTATTAATTATAGACTTGGTGGTGTTTTAGAATGCAATGAAATAGTGTAGGTAGGTATTTAAGTAATGATAATCGATAAAGGCTTGATGAATAATGCAAGCTTGAAGCTTTAACAGTAGCGCCGAAAAGTTAAAACTTCAGAAAGGAACCTTTCATAGAGAATCAACTACTCTGATCGTCTGATTGACTGATCGAAGCTATGAGGAGAAATTCTTATTGGAAAAACCCGATCGAACCCCTCGTGCAGTGCAGCATTTGCGATGACCAAGTTCAAGTTTAATTTCAGACTGACTAAATTAATCTAAGTACTCGTGTTCGTGCAAGTTGAGTGCCTACTTGGTTTTTTTTTTTGACATGGCCACTCGCAGATCGACCTGCTAAGGTTTTTACTGCTTAATCGGACTATCCTGTGGTGACCTCAAATGAATTTAAGGCCCCCAGCCTCCGGGGGTACCGCACGATCCGGGGGTGCCGCACGATCCGGGGGTACCGCACGATCTCCGGCGAGGCGGCGAGCCTCTTGGCCGGATTGCCGCCATGGGATCTGGAGGCGATGGTCCTCGCGCACCTGCATGAATGGCGCGCGGAGGCACTACGCCGGGGGGAAACTCCGCTGCCGCGGCAAATTGTCGCTCAGCGGACAGACCTCCGGCACGATCTCATGGCGACATGGAGACAGCGACTGTCGCAACCACGTGCAGGGCACGCCACAATAGTGGCGATAAGTCCCCTCTTTGAGGAGTGGCTAGAGAGGCGCCACGGCGCCCTCACCTTCCGCCTGACGCAGGTCCTCACCGGACACGTTTGTTTCGGGAGGTTCCTGCACCGAATCGGGCGGGAGGAAACGCCCGGGTGTTACCATTGCGAGGATCGGCCGGAGGACACGGTGGAGCACACCGTGGAGCTCTGCCCCGCTTGGGCTGAGCACCGCCGTGTCCTCGTAGCGGCGATTGGCGGCGGCGACCTCTCGCGTCCGGCCCTGGTTCAATCCATGGTCCGGAGCGAGAGGGAATGGGATGCCGTCGCCTCCTTCTGCGAAGCAGTCATGCTAGCGAAGGAGGTGGCGGAACGTGAGAGGGAGAGAACCTCACGTCCCAGCCGCCGCGGGAGACGCCCCGGGCGTCGGGGGGCAACCAGTGGCCCCCGGCCACCGTAGGCGCGAGCCTGTGGACGGTGAGTAATGGGCTAGCTCACCGTCCGTCCGTCTCATGACGACAGGCCGTGTCGACGGCGCGTACGTGTTCCACGCGCGCCTCAAGGAGATGTCAGCAAACCGGAAGGGGTCCGAAAGGGCCGATGCCTGCCAGGGCTGCGGGTTGTTCGAAAGAGATACCGCGGCCCTGGAACACAAAGGGCGAAGAAGGAACATGGGTGGGTTTTAGTCAGTACAAGTCTGACACTCCCTCCCGCTCCGCCCAGAGCGGGAGAAGTCATTTGATGATTTCCCATCCGCAAAAAAAAAAAAAAAAAAGGCCCCCAGCCAGGTCTTACAAACTAGGTATTTATGCTAAATGACCGCTCGCTAAGGGGGGTGCCCCCTGTGGGGTTCGGACCTCGGCTTAGGGCGTCATTGAGGGGTGGACAGCAAGGGACAGGCTGGGTCATATTATTATTATTTGGAGAATTATATTATTATTATATTATTATTTATTTCGCTACATGCTCAGCGGCGCGGGCTGGCTCATCGGGCAAGGGTCGTCGGGGGGTGTGAGTACTTGGGCTCGAACAGGAGCTACTTTTATACCGCGCATGGGCCTATGACTTGGCTTTACATGCCGTCGAGAAATATCTCTCAGGCATGCTGGTTATTTGCACGATGTCTTCCTTCCCCGAAGCAAGTAATTAACTGAAAAATCAGAGGTTCGGTTCGGTATGACTTGAAAATCCGACGGTTACACCACTCGGCTATCACTGCTTAAGTAACTACATATTTGATGTAATTAAAACTCAATTATGTTAGACCATCCCCTTAAGGTGGAAGTTTAATCGCACTTTCCCATACATTTTTGTTTCTTGAAAATCTCGATACTTATATGCTTTTTGTAGAAGTAATGAAACAATATGATG
Organism: Cerastis leucographa; assembly: GCA_963082945.1. Lineage (NCBI taxonomy): Eukaryota > Metazoa > Arthropoda > Insecta > Lepidoptera > Noctuidae > Cerastis > Cerastis leucographa. The sequence goes on from OY720356.1 coordinate 2,596,346, forward strand.
TTATTACGAATTAGTGTTGTCGCAAAACCCTTCAAACATAAAGAAATAACAAGGTTTATAGGATTTCCAGGGCCGAAAAAAAAACGAAAAATCTTTGCTAGTGTGCGTGCTTGGAGTCACACCATCTACCGGATATCTAAAGAACTTCTAAAGAACAATCGAGCCCCTTGCATAACAAAACTCGAAATAATTATCTGTTGATACTAGATGGCGTGGCGTTATCATTGTAAGTTGGTGCCAGTAATAAGTGCGTGGACTCGCGAATATTTCACATTTCATTCGTCAAACAAGTAGGTAGGTAGGTACTGGCTGCGACGTTTTTGTTTGGGTGAATTAGATTTATCATTTTTTAAGAATGAAGTTAAACATTCTTAAATTATGTCATGATGTTCAAACCTAAGTTTGACAGTACCTATTAGGGATGAAATGTGTAATTCGGAGTTGGTTCTAATTTTACTGTGTGATAGGTAAAACTTATTAGTTATTAACAAGTAGGTATTCAGACATAATTCGTTATGAAGCCACAGCCTGCAGCACAAAGCTTATCTTACTAAACTTTAATTTTGTACGTGCACTTTTCGTGGTATATGTAATAAACTAATAATGTACTTACATTTTATAACACTAGCTTATGCCCGCGGCGTCGCCCGCGTGGATTTCGATAATTGTCCCACGGGAACATATTATCGGGATAAATAGTATCCTATGTGTTAATCCAGGTTACAAACTACCCGTGTGCCAAATTTCATCCAAATCCATTCAGTAGTTTTTGCGTGAAAGAGTAACAGACATCCATCCATCCATCCATCCTCACAAACTTTCGCATTTATAATACCTATTAGTAGGATTACATTCATTCATCACACATTTACATTCATGAATGTAGGTACTACCTAATAAAACATACACGACGCGGTCAAGGTCACGTTGAAACGCCGTAGTTCTATCTATCTATCTATCTATATAAATAAAAATCAATTGCTGTTCGTTAGTCTCGCTAAAACTCGAGAACGGCTGGGCCGATTTAGCTGAATTTGGTTTTAAAATGTTTGTCGTAGTCCAGGGAAGGTTTAAAAGGAAAGATAGGGTAGGTAGGTAGCGTAGGGTAGGTAGGGTAGATAGGTAGGTAGGTAGGGTAGTAGGGTATGGTAGGTAGGGTAGGGTAGGGTATGGTGGGTAGGTAGATAGGGTAGGTAAAAAGTGCATTGCAACGCATGCCGGGGACAGCTAGTCGATCTATATATCCATACTAATATTATAAATGCGAAAGTCACTCTGTTTGTTTGTATTTCTGTTTGTTACTTTTTCACGATTAAACGGCGAATCTGATCCTAATGAAATTTGGCAAGAAGATAGATTTCAACCTGGGGAAGGACGTATGCTATATATCATCACGCTACGATCAATCGGAGCGGAGCAGTAATGAAAAATGTTGCGAAAACGGGGAACATGTGACGCAGATGAAGTTACGCGGGACAGCTAGTCTATATATATATATATATATCTAAAAATGAATCCCTATTTCCCTTGGTCACGGCATCACGCGTGAACGGCTGGATAGATTTCGATAATTGTTTTTTTGTTTTGTATGTTACTGACAGGAGAAGGTTCTCTTAGGTAGGTAGGTAGTAGGTAGGTAGTAGGTAGGTAGTAGGTAGGTAGTAGGTAGGTAGTAGGTAGGTAGTAGGTAGGTAGTAGGTAGGTAGTAGGTAGGTAGTAGGTAGGTAGTAGGTAGGTAGTAGGTAGGTAGTAGGTAGGTAGTAGGTAGGTAGTAGGTAGGTAGTAGGTAGGTAGTAGGTAGGTAGTAGGTAGGTAGTAGGTAGGTAGTAGGTAGGTAGTAGGTAGGTAGTAGGTAGGTAGTAGGTAGGTAGTAGGTAGGTAGTAGGTAGGTAGTAGGTAGGTAGTAGGTAGGTAGTAGGTAGGTAGTAGGTAGGTAGTAGGTAGGTAGTAGGTAGGTAGTAGGTAGGTAGTAGGTAGGTAGTAGGTAGGTAGTAGGTAGTAGGTAGGTAGTAGGTAGGTAGTAGGTAGGTAGTAGGTAGGTAGTAGGTAGGTAGTAGGTAGGTAGTAGGTAGGTAGTAGGTAGGTAGTAGGTAGGTAGTAGGTAGGTAGTAGGTAGGTAGTAGGTAGGTAGTAGGTAGGTAGTAGGTAGGTAGTAGGTAGGTAGTAGGTAGGTAGTAGGTAGGTAGTAGGTAGGTAGTAGGTAGGTAGTAGGTAGGTAGTAGGTAGGTAGTAGGTAGGTAGTAGGTAGGTAGTAGGTAGGTAGTAGGTAGGTAGTAGGTAGGTAGTAGGTAGGTAGTAGGTAGGTAGTAGGTAGGTAGTAGGTAGGTAGTAGGTAGGTAGTAGGTAGGTAGTAGGTAGGTAGTAGGTAGGTAGTAGGTAGGTAGTAGGTAGGTAGTAGGTAGGTAGTAGGTAGGTAGTAGGTAGGTAGTAGGTAGGTAGTAGGTAGGTAGTAGGTAGGTAGTAGGTAGGTAGTAGGTAGGTAGTAGGTAGGTAGTAGGTAGGTAGTAGGTAGGTAGTAGGTAGGTAGTAGGTAGGTAGTAGGTAGGTAGTAGGTAGGTAGTAGGTAGGTAGTAGGTAGGTAGTAGGTAGGTAGTAGGTAGGTAGTAGGTAGGTAGTAGGTAGGTAGTAGGTAGGTAGTAGGTAGGTAGTAGGTAGGTAGTAGGTAGGTAGTAGGTAGGTAGTAGGTAGGTAGTAGGTAGGTAGTAAATTTAGGGATTTCTGAAAGAATTGTAGATTTTGGCACAATCTCTTAAAACCTATGTCAGTAGTACTGACCCTAACAGGTAGGTGTAGGTGTTCTGACTCAGTACACACCGAGACGCGACGCTGCGCGCACACTTATAGAGAGAAGATACACATTTCGTTGTGAGAAAACGTTGCGCCACGCAGCGCTGCGCCACGTGACGCCTGTAAAGAAATGTGTATCCTTTCGTGTAGAAAATAAAGTTAAATTTTGAATCGCTTTTTAAAATGTGCGCGCAGTGTCGCGTCTCGGTGTGAGCTGACCCTTAGTGTTCCAAGGCTTTGTATATAAAGTGAAGATTAGAACTAAAAAGCTTTCAAGCTAGTGGAAGTTTATCTTTGAAATCTTGGTGATTTGTTGGTCAGTGGGTCGTCTAAGGGGCAGATTTTTAGGAGTTGAAGTATACGCTTAGGGGCACTATGCGCAGCAAAGAAAACAAAAAAATAAAAATTTCGGCAAAAAAATTTTTTGGGACTTACCTAGTGGATTTTCCAAAAAAAAAAAATAGGAAATTTGAAAAAAAAATGGCAGTTTCGGGTTAACCTTGGCCATAAAAACCATTTAGGTTCTGCGAAGTATGGACCCAAGAGGCACCGTTTCCGAATTATGGGCCTCCGAATTTTATTTAATTTTTATAAAACTATCTACATTTCCAAAATGGTAGCTCAAAAGAAAATATTTTCTGGAAAGAAACTGTTGCTCTAGTAGAAAACTATGAGATGGTGTAAAAAAATCCGAGAAATATTGAGAAAAAAGAAAAAATTGAAAAAAATATTCTGTGTCGGTCGATCTTTCAGCTTGAGTATCGTTAGGGGCAAAGACACAAATTTTCGGAAAAAAAAAAACTAACTGATTTCGTCCGTTTTTCTTGCAGAAGCCTATTACCCTTGTCCATAGAAACTATTTAGGTTCAGAGAGGCATGGCCCTCCGACGACGCACCGTTTCCGAGTTAGGAGTTTTTTAATTTTTTTCTTGTTTTTACAAAACGCTCTATATTTCCAAAATGGTAGCTCAGATGAAAATCTTTTCTGGAAAGAAACTGTTGCTGTAGTAGAAAACTATGAGATGGTGTACGAAAAACCAAAAAAAAATGCATTTTTTTATAAGTCCTCGCGCCATAGCGCCCACACTCCAAACGATTTTGTTCTTTGATCTTGAATCAGTTTGTAAATATCTATCACATAATTTATTTATTTATTTATTATTTATTAAAACTTTATGCACAAGTATAAAAACACTGTACAAAGGCGGACTTAATGCCTTAGGCATTTTTTACCAGTCTACCTTAGGGTGATGCAGAGAGAAAACATAGTAGGTGCAGCATAACAAATGGTAAGAGAACATTTACAAATAAAATATAACGATACATACATAAATACATACATATATATGTACAATAAGTAAAGAGAGAGACAAACTAACAACAATTTAATTAAGAGATGAATCTGCCAGCTTCTTAAGTAAGTCTTGGCGAGCTTTAACTTTAAATGTGAACCGCCTGTTGGCCAACCTGATGTTCAGAGGGAGCGCATTCCAAAGGAAGACAGCCTGGACAAAGAAAGACGACTTGAGAAAAGAGAGCGGTGAGAAGGACAACGTAGAAGACGATTATTGGAGGAACGAAGATTCTTACTGTGCGCAGAGCATAAATATTGAAAATAAGTAGTCACATAAGAAGGAGAAGTAGGCTTATTAAGAAGAGAAAATAGGGTAGTCAAAGCTCTCAACGCTCTGCGTTGTCGGATGGGCAACCATTTTAAAAGTGACCGATGTGCGGAGACGTGATCATACTTACGAAGATTAAATACTAATCGAATGCAGTTATTAAGAAGTCGGTAGCACACATCACCATAGTCAATTATGGGGAAGATTAGGGACTGTACAAGCATTACCTATAGGTGTGATGGGAGAATATTTTTTAGCCGATAGAGCGACCGCAATGTTCCGGTGACTTTCTTGCTCACAATCGCGACCTGCTTACGCCAGTCAAGGCAAGTGTCAACATGCAAACCCAGATCTTTGACGTCAGAGCTAAACGGAATAACCGTGCCGTCAAAGGTAACCGGTGGCACCGTTAAGCCATTCAGCCTTCTCAGGCTATGGGGGACTCCCTATAATAATAGCCTGGCACTTGGTTGGGTTAACCGCCACCCCGAAACGATCAGACCAGTTTTTGACAAAACGTAAATCCCGGTTTAGCTCCTCGATCGCACTGGACAAGCTGTCAACACTAGCCTGACAGTAAAGCTGTAAGTCGAAAGCGTAAAGATGATACACACACTGAAGCTCGGTAGTTATGAGATCTATAAAAATAGAGAATAAAATACCGCCTTGAGAGACGCCAGCATCAAGATCACACCAGCTGGAGCTAGAGTCACCAGCAAGAACTGATTGCTGGCGCCCCCGAAGATAGGAAGAAAACCATTCCAATACCTCCGGAGAGACCATCAGATAGGAGAGGATGGATAAAAGGACTTCGTGACTGACGGTATTGAAAGCATTGGAAAAATCAATTAAGACCAAAACCGAAACTTTAGTGTCTTGCATTCCCCGCCTTATATCGTCAGTCACTTTAAGGAGGGCTGATACGGTACTATGGCCGGGCCTGAACCCGGATTGCAATGGACTGATAAGGGAGTTGTGGTAGATGAAGTGGGAAAATTGCTTGTGAACACAGGCCTCGAGTACTTTAGATAAAAAGGGAAGGATGGAAATTGGTCGAAAATGGCTGAGAAGAGTAGGGTTAGGAATTTTAGGGAGTGGCCGAACATGGGCTTTCCGCCATAGAGAAGGGAAAACACCGGAGTAAAGGGAGAAGTTAACGATATGGGAGATTGCAGGAAGGAGCTGATCAAGAGCTTTCACAATCATGTGACGACTGATGTTATCATAGCATCTGATTACAACGATTGCGAGCAGTTTTGAAAAGGGGCGTGAACGCGCGATCCCTTCGTCGCATTGCCATTAGAACTCCATTGTTCATCCATGGGGCCGGTGAGCGCTTCAACTTGACTTTCCTGACAGGAGCGTGGGTGGGTGTCATACAACTTGACTACAACCGCATTAAAAGTATTCACTTTATCATCGACTGATGTGGCTTCCTCCAGGGGCGTCCAGTCAATATTGGAAGCATGCTCGATGAGTTTTTCTGCATTCATCCGCGCAAAGGCACGCCTGTACTGGAAGGTAGGTTTGGGTTTAGGAGGTTTAAGGACATAAGACAGGAAAATAAGGTTGTTATGGGAAAAGCCAGGAGCGTCCTGTTGACCATGTGAGGCGACTAGGGAAGGATTAGATGCGAGAATCAAGTCGAGCCAAGTATCATCCCCGACAGTGTTATGATGCGTTGGTTGGAGAGGCAAGACATGCAGACTAACTGACTCGACCAGATGTAGGAGTTAAGAGGATCGAGGGGAGTTGTGGGCAAGGAGATTGGTGTTGAAATCCCCCATGACGCTGTGATGTGCATACTCCGAACCTAATGATTCTAGGACCGATTCTAATTCGATGAAGTAATCAAGGGACGGGGGACAATACACAACTCCAAGAACAGTTTTAGCTCATAAAACACAAACTTCTAAAAAAAGAAATTCAGCCAAATTAGTAGTAGAGGAAGAAGTAGCAATAATTTTAAAAGAAAAATCGGCATGAAGGTAAATTGCAACACCACCCCCTCTCTTACCGATTCGATCATTCCGTAGGAGAACGAATCCTGGTAGAAAGTAAGTGGTAGACGCAAGCTCAGGTTATAGCCAGGTCTCTGAAATGAGGACGGTATGGACGTTATTGTTCGTAAAAGTATCGTAAAGCTCATTGTAGTGGCTGGGAATGCTCTGGGCATTGATGTGACAAACATTAAACAGTCGGTCAAGACTATGGTTAAAGTTTTGACGTAAAGTATCACCAAGGGTGTCTGTAATGGAACAAAAACTATCTTCAAGAGTGGCAGTAGATTTGTTAGCTGAGAAAAACGATTCATTATCGAAAATAGTGGTCATAAATACGAATAAAATATTTTTTAAAAAATATACTTGTAAAATTAAAATAACTATAAAAAAATAAAAAATAAACTACATGCTAAACAAGTAGGTACGACGGTTGCATCTCTGCACCACCCGCCAGCTAACATCATCATTTTAAAACACAGTGAACAACCAAGGAATGAAAATAAGTTACAATGAAATAGAAAAAAAAAAACAAACCCAAAATAAATACAAAAGTACAGAAAAATAAAATTGTGGCATTCGGAACGCACCTTACGCCCTCAACAAACATAAAATTATCGTGAGCCGTAGACAGAGAAAACTATCTGTTTACGTCGTGAGCGTATCCGATCCTTGAAAACCCGATGTCAATGTCAAAGACAGTCATGTCATAATGGCATTAGCAATATGTTTTCAAAAAAGAAAAATAATGACAAAAACATCCTTGTTGAGGGTAAACTATTGTACGAATGTACGCAAGACATGTAACAATCCATCTCATGGTCGTGTGAGGAAGAAAGATAAAAAAAAACAAAGTCAAGCAAAACAATGATTACGAGCCAAAACTAATCAAAGGTTATCATTACCAAACAGCAAAAGATAGCATATTAAAAGGTAAGTAAATCCTACGCAACGTAGGTATCTAATGCGTGAATTTATATATAGATAATATTTAAGAGTTTTGTTACCAAAAATTAACGATTATTTTTACTTGTTTTTCAGGCTATCTCCAGAAGTTTGCACTTTGGGATAGGTACTTCAGCAGCAACGGACTCAATTCTTCAAACGATGAGATTTTATGTTTACTTCCATCGGGGACTTTTAATTACGATGACACCGTCCTGAGTCCAGCATGACCGCATAGAAAAGTGAAGCCTCGCCTTCCCAAAGATGGATTGTCGGGTCTTGGTCATGAATTCCTTGACGGACACAGACCTGTCTTCGCTCTCCATACCGCAGACCTGTCGTCATAGTTGAAGAATCTTACTAAAATCGCTGCGTGAGCGAGCGTGATCCACCATATGCTGGAGCTGCCCGCTGCCGGCCCGCGGCCTTTCGAATGATGATGGAAGATCAACAGCTATAATATGTTTAGTTATTATTGTGCTTCATTGGTGTAATTGCTAAGTATGGCGTTCCAGTGTAACATATTTTAAATAAATAACTAAATAGGACTGTGGTAATGCTTGTTGGCGGCACCTAGTCTGTGGCAGACCTTTATGGAGGATGTGGTTACTGATTAAAGGCCCAGCTTCTTGTTAATTAGATCCAGGATCACTGTGCTACTGACCTCTCCTTCAACCTTTGCTATGCCCTGAAAGATCAGTGCCTTCCGACGATGCCAGGTCTCCAATTGGTCAACCTGTCTGGCACACTCGCTGATCTGTCTCCTAAGCAGACTTAGCATGCTAAAGTGCTAAAGATTAGCTCCCTCAAGGTCCGAAACTCCTCAGCTACCCTCGCCACATTATCTTTGGCTGGTCCTGCGCACTGAATTTGTGCCTCCAGTTCGCTCATCTTCCAGACAAAGCTATCCTCAAGGCTTTTCTGTACCAATGCAATCTCATCAAGCTGTGACATGGTGTCCTTGTGACCGGTCACAGTGAAAAAAACAGTGAAAGTGAAGTGATGTGCTGGCAGGTGGTGGAAAGTTATAGCTTTAGTCACATGTGTGAGCTGCAAACGTGAGTACTCACTATGCAGAAGTTATACACTGATATTTTATAAAGAATAAGTAAATAAACTGAGTATTTCTAATTAAAATAGGTATCAAATCAATATTGGAGATACATTCTTTTTTTTACACCTACCCGCGCTATTATCTATTTATACATATTTATATATCTATACCTATTTATCTGTCAATGCTTCATTTTTTATTCCTTTTACCTATTTTTAACCAACTTCTAAAAGAAAGAGGTTGATAACCTCTTTCTTTTGGAAAGTTTTTTTTTGTATACTAATTTCATTCAGTAATTAATTTCATTGTAAATAAGCACCATGTGGCTATTTAGTATATTTTTAACCGACTTCCTAAAGAAGGAGGTTATCCATTCGACTGTGTTTTTTCAATAATAGACAGCAAATCTGTTGTGACAACATCATAACGTTACATCCCGCTGTAATGTTATGATGTTGTCACAACAGATTTATTTGGATATCTCCAAAGATAAAAAAAAACACAGTCGAATGGATAACCTCCTTCTTTAGGAAGTCGTGTCTTCTTTAGGAAGTCGTGTATTGTATGCTCTTGGGGCCAAAATGTAATATTCTATAAATTGATTTTCATCATATTACATTTTGATTTTTCATTTTGGTATGCAGATGTGTACAGTAAAACCAGATTTCGACAGTTAGTTATACATAGTATGTTAGTTTCCATTTGATTGGTGATAAGCATATTACCATGATAATGTAACAATACATGTATTGTATTTACATTCATAGCAAAAATTTTAATAGGATAATACAACTAAATGGATAAATAAAAAACTTTTTTCAAAGAACAAAACAACTTCAAAAAAGTGTAATATAACTTTAGCTTCAGAAGTTGGTGGCAAAAAAACTGAATCAAACAAACAAGTAACCAACTTCTGAAGCTAAAGTTATTTTTCACTTTTTTGTTTTTTGAAGTCAGTTTTAATTTTTTTGCAAAAAGAGTATCCATGGAGTTTCTTGCACGTTCTTGTCCATAGAGATCTACCTCCCTTTTGGAACGTGCAACTAGAGACCTGAGTCCTTGACACTTTGAAACACCTTGAAATGTGTGGACATTGATATTGTGGGCTTTATAGATTCCTAGATCCTTGGTAACTTTTTATCTTGGTCTATGTTTTGTAGTAAGCAAGAACTTATTGTCGGGCCTACGATATCCTCCCATACTTACGTATTAACGCTGTACCAAAAAAATATTGTAAAACCAAATGATTTTAAAAGAGTAACCATGGAGTTTCTTGCCGGTTCTTTTCCATAGGAAACGACCAACACGAACCGTGCACCTTTCTTGTTGACGTTTTACAAGTGCCCTTGTAGGCCTATGTGAAATAAAAATATTTTGATTTTGATTCAAAACTGCCTGTAAATGGTATTTAAATAAATGCGTTGAGTTTGTATCAATTGTATTTTTTTGCCTTATAAGTGCCTATATGACTTGACTTAGATTGTTTTTTTATAAACAATTTATTGTATTATGTAGTTGAAAGGTGGGCAGTGATATCCTCTTAGTAGAAATGGCCTTGACTTATGAATTGTAGGTTGTATGTTCGAACCCTGACAGGCTCTTTACTTTGGGTAAATGAATACTAATACTACTTGAATAAAAAGCATGACTTACAATAGTTAATTATATAATTAGAGTAAAACACAACATAACCAAACAAATTGTGTAAAACACAACATAAGGAGTCTCTTTGAAGGATCGCATCCGGAACGAGGTGATCTGAAGTGGCAATGGACCGGCCATATTAGCCGTAGAACCGATGACCGTTGGGGTAGACGTGTTGTTGAGTGGAGACCGCGAATCGACAAGCGTAAGATGGGACGCCCTCAGGCTTGGTGGAGCGACGATCTTTGCAGGGTAGCTGGTAGCAACTGGATGAGAGTTGCCGAGAATCGGGTTAAGTGGCGAGCGATTGAAGAGGCCTATGTCCAGCAGTGGACTGCGGTAGGCTGCTGATGATGACGATGATGACACTTACACAACACATTTATCACAACTAATTTAAGATTCCAGAACCAGAACATAAGATTCCCTTGTAGAAAGAACTGTTCAGAACAGAATAGATTTTCGCACTTGAATGTTTATGTCACTGACATTTAAATATGTAAATCGCGACAAGCGACGTTCCGTTTCATGTTAGGTACTATTGATGGGTAGTTATTGTAAAAAAAAAATAACTAAAATAAAAACGTTGCAGTGGCCCATCTCGTATTATTTTTTTTAAACATTTTAGTCATAAAATAATGATAATCTAAGCTATCTGCATCTTTCCTAATTAAACGTTTTTGATGAGAACGCCATCTAGCGGTTCAGAAAGTAACCGTTTACATGTGCATGTGTGTGTGTGCATGGTGTGTACATATATGAAGTGGAGACGACTTGGGGGAATCTTGAAAATCTCCGTTTGAGAAGAGTTAACAAGTAAACTGTATATGTGGAAAAATCAAGACAAAAGGCTAGTTTACGCAAATAGAATATTGTCCATCAAAGATATTTGCGAGACCAAATATCTTTGATATTTCCCAAATGCGACTACAACGCCATCTATTGAAAAAACGGCGGCGGGATCGTCAGCGGAACCACCTTAAGTTTGATTAGTTTTAGATGATCCTATTGTCTAACATTAAGACATACAAGCACAAAGCAAGTTTATGGGAAGCCTATCAATCTTCCAAACACAATTTATAGGTGACATCTGTCGACAGATGACGTCAAATTACATCAATCATTTACTCGTTGGAATTCATTATCAGGTATTTTAATGTTAATGTGTTGTAGTTTTCGCAATTATGATCATTAAGTACAGAAATTTACGGGCTATAGTAGCGTGACCCTTTGCCTTGGGCAATCCATTATGTAATGACCGTCAAAAATACATAGGTAAATAGTCATGTTTTATTTTAATTCTGAAGGGAGTCTCTAGAAGTTCAGTCAATGACGGTTGGCGCAGTGGCTGAGCGATTGTCTGCTGTGTCAAGTGTCGCGTGTTCGATCCCTGCATGGAACAAGTATTTCTCAAACTCAAAATAACTCAAACTCAAAGCATTCATTTCAATCAGAAATACAGGCACTTTTGAAAGTCAAAATACAAAAAAAAAACGCGAAGCTACAGTCCCAGTCACAAGGCATAATAACTTGTGAAAGTACCGTAGTTGCCCATTCCAAAGCGTAGATCTCTACGGAGAAGAATGGGCAAGAAACTCCATGGACACTCTTTTAAATCAAAATATGTTACAAAATCTTGGTTACATCATTCATGTTAAAAATTACAAATATGTGAGAACGATGTAGAAATACGGGCAAGTTAAGAGCGTCCAGAGTAAAATATTAAATCAGTAATTAAAAAATAAAGTAATTAAAATAAACCGAGGCAGCTAAGAGATGACCAGTCACAACTGACAGCGTCCGTTCACGAACATGACGCCTGTATGGCCTACAGCCTACAGATAGTTGGTCCGAGTCTAGCTGTTTGTGTATGTGTCTTTAAATGTTTGTGAATTCGCATCCACGATAAAGGAGAAATTCCCAGTGTGGGGCAACGTTAGTTTAAAAAAAAGTTTTCACATAAAGTATTCTCATATTTCGCCAGTTATGTTTCAGCACCATCTCCCATTTCCATTGGGCCTGGGAATCAAGCTCAGGACCTCGTTTAGTAGCACTCCCGACCACTAGACCAACGAGACACTCACTTGGCTAGATTTTAGGGTTAAACTAAGGGAGAAATTACCTGCAATAGAACATACGAAATTCTGAAGAACAATTCGCAGGCGGTCGGGTTCCGGGTAAAGAGGGGTGAATAGAGAAGCATTTTTTTTTAATATTTAGAGACCATTGACAACGAGGATACTTTAAGGACCATATTTTGCTACTTGGGAACGTCATCAGCCTAGCCTTTTTCCAACTAAATGGGGTGGGCTTCCTGTCTAACCGGATGCAGTCAGCTGCCCCATAACAGTATTTTACATGTAGCGACTGCATTTTTTTATGGTACTGTAACTCCTGTAAGCCAGAATCAACAGCGGCGATCACCAGAAAGGTGCCGAGACAATGAAGCTCGACGGAGTCCCAGGGAACGAATTTAACTGTCTTGGATCCCGCAACGAAATTAATCAGAAAAGAATAGCAAAGGAGTAGGAAAAAACATAATTTCACTTCCCTCCATATCAGCAGCAACTTAGCGACTGCATGTCTGAACTCCACAACCCAGTTAGTACTGGGTAATACGATAGCCCTTAGTAACACTGGTTGTCAGAGTTTCGGGCCAGTGACTACCTGTAACGACTGTCGATGATCTACAAATGATAGCCGGGAACAATAGCTTATCATGCTTTCCGAGACAACCCGTCCTGGGTTACAACTACAAGCGTGATGTTTTGTTAAAACTTTTGCAAGCGATCACTAGCCCGATGACCGGACACCGGATGTAAAGACCAATGCACCAAAATAAACACGATAACATACAATAAACCGGTTAGGATGCAGCCCCAGGAACGTGCAATGAATGTATTTGTAAGAAAACCCAATATTGGCTTAAGTTGACTATTGCGGCTACATACTAAGTTCTTTATCCTTGAATGAATCGATATATTTGTATTCAAGGGCAGAATGGTTCAGGGTTGGCCCCATCCCATAGCGCTGAGGGATTCGTTCCTCGACTTCTCCCCAGCCAAATCACTACTATCACTAGGAAATCGTGAAGGGCGTAATTGCTCTTTGCATCCTTGTCTATTCTTACGAGATCCCTTTTGTTGCTCTGATAAAATGTTTCATAAACAACCTCGCTTATAGAGGCTGTCAAAATTTTGTAAAAAGTTTGCGCAGACCAGTAATTGCTCAGTGTTTCGCTGGGTTTATAGTATCGTTAATGTCTTTAGGTATCATATAAGTTACCCTGTATGTTATGTATGATGGAAGTAGATTTGGTGATTGGATGAATGTGTTTAAATGGGCAAGTAAAGAAGTATGCTCGAGTTTTTTTTTTTTTATGAATGTTTTCAGTGCCAGGCGATTTCCAATTGTGTGTACGTTTGGTGACGTCTGTTAATGTTCCTATTGGGATGAATTCAAATTCCATTTCTGGAATTTCTGGTGTTACTGCGTTGATCGACTCAGCTTGATGGTTGTGGTTTACTGGGTTATCCCATATGTTAGCCCAAGACTCCTTTAGTGTTTCGGGTGTGGGTGTCTCTAGGTTTTGGTAAGTGGTGTCTATATTACTATAGTTGCAAGATTGCTATAATGTTGTGTTCACTAGTGACACTAGTTAAGGTTTAGAATAAAACCACCAAATTATCAGTAAGTAGTGAATGACTTGGGGGAACGTGCTCTCGCTACCCTGGTTAATTGTTGACTGGTTGAGACGTTACCTCAAAGCAAACGCTACGTTTATTAGAATACCACATCTCATATAAAAAGGAAGAGATGTGGTATTCTAATAAACGTAGCGTTTGCTTTGAGGTAACGTCTCAACCAGTCAACAATTAACCCGGGTAGCGAGAGCACGTTCCCCCAAAGTCATTAATATTTTTTAATTATTTATAAATTTTCTGTTTTGCACTTTGCGGTTCGTGCATGTTAAATATCTTTTGAGTCTGTCAAGAATAAATAAAGCCTCCAGGCATAAAGGGCGTACCCGCTTACACGTACAATGTTGGTTTATACATATAGCAGTAACTTGAAGAAACTAAAATAAAAACGAATTAAGTACTAATAACTGTTACAAAAACCTGGTAAACAAGACGACTAGTCACCACAAGCAGCACCCGTTCACGAGCGTAACGCGAAGATCAGCCATTACCCCCTCGCCATATTTGAGGGACCGAGGTAACCCGACCCCCGACGCAGGCAGTGATATCTTATGGAGCATGACGAACTTGCTGCCGGAATCTGAGGCAAAAAAAAGTATACATTAAAATCAATGGTCGGGTTCGTTAGGTAGTAGGTACCTATGTGCGGCTTTCATTTTGTGTGTTTGATATTTTAGATACGTTGTATGTAGCTGCCGTTCATGAAGCACAGTAAATTGTGGTCTGCACAGCTAATTAATCACCAAGTGTTTTAAGTCCTTACAAGTAGTAGTTTTAAGAGTCAGATTTCGTTTTCCTATAAGTACTAAGTGTATCGTAAACGCATCATAACTTTGATTGTATCTGTGATACACGGATACGATTTTTCCTTTATAGTACAGGTTTTGATTGGTGCGTGAAGATCAAACAGGAAAGTTAGATTTTGGTTAAAGACATGGACCATACCATTAACGGGGTCCAGCGTCGAAAAGTCTATAATGTTTATCTTTTTCTGTTTAGTTTTAAGTTTTTTTAGATTCACTTTCTTTTATTAAACGTTGCCCCACACTAGGAATTCCTCCTGTGTCGTGGCCTCGTGGGTGCGTTTACAAACATTTAAACTCACATACACAAACACCCCGGAGGAAAGAACCCGGAACAACTAACTGTAGGCCAAACAAATATTTGTTCCGTGCGGGGATCGAACCCGCGACTCGCAGCATAGCAATCGAGTGCTCAACCACTGCGCCAACCGTGCCGTCACTTGTGGCATGTGCCAAATAAATTTTCCTTTCTTTCTAAATGATTCCGAGGTTTAAATGAAAGATCAATTTTAAATCTTTCCATGCAGAAATTTTTAAGCGGCCGATATTTCAAACCATACAATAATATAGGAGCTCGTGGCTAAATAATAACAGCCGCACGGGTCGATCTTAAAGGTTAAGCCATGCTTGCCGAGGTTGGCCCGTGGATGAGTGACCATAATTACATACCGAGTTTCCTCCGTGCCTCGGAAAGCACGTTAAGCCGTTGGTCCCGGCTGTCATTTGTAGATCTTTGACAGTCGTTACGATTAGTCAGAAGCCAAAAGTCTGACATCCAGTCTCATCAAGGGGTATCGTATTACCCAGTTACTGGGTTGTGAACGTCAGATAGGCAGTCGCTTCATGTATAATACTGTTAGTCAGCTGCATCCGGTTAGACTGGAAGCCGACCCCAAGATAGTTTGGGAAAAGGCTAGGCAGATGATATGATGGTTTGAATTTTTGTGACTAATATTAAACTCACTTATTATAATTCAGTGGCCGTTGATTGAACCGAAATATTCTACTGCATTCTATTATGAATTAACTTTAACGTCACTTATTTATTAAAATTACGAAAAAAAAATCTTTTTTTTTGTTCAATTAAAATAGGTTAAGATTTGGTGGTTTTGAGTTTTGATGCTTATGATCGACCCCATCGACCGATAGCATAAAAGTACAGGTTTTTTTTTCAGTCATAGCTGGTTTGATTACTGAATGTGGCAAGCGTATTTTCGAAAATCTTTGAATGCCGATATGTTTCTTAATGGAGCTCCTATGCAGGCCTTTAAAGTTCAAAGTTTTACTGCTAAAGTTACTTTATGTAGGTAACTTAAACTTAAAGTAAGCCGTCGCCACCTACTTAAATTAAGTAGGTAGGCGACGGCAACGCCATCTGTCGGTTGATAGAAGAACAATCGTGATGCGCCATTAACGACTGTTACAGGCCTTTATTAAAGCACAATGATTAAGCCTATAATGTTCCCACTGCTGGCCTGCTGGGATACACACTTCGTCTCTTTGAGAGAATGGGAGCAGCTACGTAAGTATGTTTTGTCGTGGTGCTAAAAAAATCTAGGCTATAAGCCTAGATTTTTTTGATAAAGAATTACATGTTGAGAATCTTCTAGAGTACGGTTGATTTTTTTTTCTATTCCAGGTTGTTTGTTGCCTCTCTTGATCTATTGCACTCTCTTTTCTTGATTTCCAGAAGTGTACTAAGAAACCATATTGCAGCTTCATTTAATCAGCAAGTGCGGATTGGCCAACCAAATATGGATGTAGGAACGGATCAGCTGTTGTACAAACGAGCTGCTCCTCATTGATATGGCCTTAGTCAACAGGTTCGCCGTTCCCGAAGATATCTGTCGACATGGATACACCATAAGGAGGCGACAATAAAAAAGACAGCTAAATTATTTATATTAACTAGCTGCTGCTCGCGACTTCGTTCGGTTGGATTTTTTTTGTGTTTTTTAGGGATAAGTTTAAACATAATTATAAACATTCCTCTCCTGTCTATTGATGAACACCCGTGAAAATGCGTTCCGGAGTTTAAGGGTCCGTTCACACAGACCGGCTCGGAGCGCATCGGCCGGCGCTGTTCTTTTCACACAGACGTTATATGCTTGGATCTGGCCGGAGCCGACAGCCGTTTCACATAGATTGGCTGGACGATCACTGTTTTGGAGCGGATACACTCGGAGCCGAACGGGTGCTCTACAAGGGCTGTATACCTCCAGTTACGCGCAGTCCAAGTTTTGTTTTCGATGTGTTAGAACGTGTACTTTTAAATTTTTCGATTCATGGATTTAGATAGCTCCGATGAAGAAATATATTTGTTAGCAAGATTATTTGAAGCAGAACAAAACAAAAGAAAACGCAAGCAAAAGGAGAGAAATATGGGTTAGAAATATTTGGCAAAATCGGGTCGCGGAGCGAGAGGACGCAATTGCAGCCGGTAGGTCACGCGAGCGTAAAAAAAAAAATTTTTTTTTGCTTTTTTTCGAAAAAAAAAAAAAAAAAAAACTTCGTAATACTAAACGCATGCTTTCGGGTGCCACGCATTCACTCTCGTTATTTTATTGAGCTTCTAAATAATATTTTGTTGTTTTCTTGTTGTATTATTTTTATTACATAAGTTTATCGTAGTTCAAATTCCATGAGTAGAATTACTCATGAAAATTGAGCGAAGGCTGGTCACACCGGAGTGTCGAATGCATGACTGTTTGCACGCCATCTTGCGTACCTAGTAGAACTATGTAGTACTTGTACGTACAAGATTAGTGACTACGTAGTACTACGTAGTGCTACGGACTACGTAGCGTGATGACGCTACCCTCCATGGTAGCGTTTAAACTTGTTGAAAATAAGAAGTTTCACTTCAAAAATAAACCTTATTACAATTGTCCAAGACTCTGTTATAAACGTAATAAAAAATCAGCTCTCCTCTCCGAGCCGGTCTGTGTGATCGGACCCTAAAAGATCTAAGCGTACTTACAGACGGCGAAAAGTGACTTTGTTTTAAACTATGTAGAGTAAACAAAAAAATACATGTGTTGCATGATATACATTTATTATCATAAAGTCTTACAAATAATTAGCAATCATTATAACTAAGAGTAATAATAAATCCGTTATGTAGTAGCCAGGTACCCAATAATAGCAACATATTCAGTGGGACATGTAGGTAATAAAATCTTATTAAAATACGACTCTCTTAATTTTAGAGAAGAAGGTACGTCTAAAAGCATGACATGCTTTTATTGATCCATAAATATTTTTTATGTAAAGTGAATCCTAGAAAAGTTGTTTTATTTCGTCTTACAGTCTAATTTTGGCACAACTCTAGTACGCACGACGACCAATCAAGCTATTCAAAACCAGTTTATATGGATCTCTCATTGTACAGGAAATATACAGGGTTATTTGTAAAACACCGACAACCTCTCAGGACTACGTTACTAACATCATAATCAACAACTTTTGTTCTATGACTTTAAAAAATTCGTCATTTTTTTAGTTCATCAGATTTTCATATAAAAATATGTACTATCGCTTTCTTTTGCTTCGCATAGACTCCGTAACATTTAGAGCTTTCAATTTAAATATTTTTATTTTTGTATGAAAATCTGATGAACTAAAATATGATGAATTTTTCAAGTCATAGAACAATCGTTGTTGATTATGATGTTAGTAACATAGTCCTGAGAGGTTGTCTGTGTTTTACAAATAACCCTGTTTACAAAGCGAGGTTATGTTATACTGGAATTGTAGTTTGGTGTGTCGCCGTGTGTACTAATTCTTAAGTATTATTAAATTTATTGAGTAAAGGTGCATCCACAAATGGAGCAACATTTGCAAGTTTATAAGACACTCCTTTTAGGTAGCTATGGATAACAAAAGTTGTAGAACTTACTTTACGTTTATATGTTATCATGTTGCTCTAAAAAAGTAATCTCTGCATTGATGCACCTTCAGACTAGTTTGCCTCTCGATGTAATAATGATACATTATTAATTAGAAACAAACTAGGTACCTACCTACTATTTATAGAAGCAGTCATTTTTATAGGTATTTTAAAAACAGCAAGATACCATTTCAAAAATCATAGGTAGTCTGTGAATGCAAACATTTTACCTTATTAACCTTTGGACTGCCACATCAAAAAACCAAAAACGGGGCCTCAGCGCCAAGCTACGAATTCATCCTTTAATAACTGTCATGTAGTCGTGACCGTGGCTTGCTGGGCACATTTTGGTTTGTCATGACTGTGGCGGTCAAAAGGTTAAGTTAAGTTCTTGTCCCTCTAAGTTATCCATTGTGATCATAAGAACTTATGTCTTTATCATTGTATCATAATTAAACGGCAAAATTCCCTGAAAATATTAATTTAATAGCTAAAACAATATTCATAACTTTTTCAATACTGAAAAGCCCCAATCTTGAAATATAAAGGTTATTATTCATTCATATTATTATGAAGACATAATCTAAAAGCATACCAAGTATTAAAGAAAACCGTCTAAATGATAAGTAATAAAAAACTAATAAGTAACAATTTACAATAATACTAAAGCAACACTTAAATAAATGCCTAAATATTATTGAAGTGCTGGTATTTCTTTTGCTAATGAAAATCTAGCAGGGCATCATCTTCATTATCTACCTGCCTTTGTCCAATTCTACTTGGAGTTATTGCAACACATTTCTTCCTCCATTCTTCCCTATCACAGCATAATTTACTCCTTCATATCATTCCTCGCATTTATTTCTATTAGACCAATACAGGCACATTTGAAAGTAAACAAAAAAAAAAAACAAAAAAAAAATGCAAAGCTACAGTCCCAGTCACAAGGCATAATAACTTGTGAAAGTATTGTAGTTGCCCATTCCAAAGCGTAGATCTCTATGAAGAAGAATGGGCAATCCATCTTTTTTTTGGCCTTCTCTATCCATTAACATTCAGGGCATTTTATGTTGTTTTAGCAAGTTGGCATAATTAATACTATCTAAGCACTAAAAGTAATAATATAATTCTTAAAACTTGATCTATTATTTAGTTGCTTACAATTTTATCAAATGCTGCAGTTTGCCTGAGAAGTCAACATTTATTATAGAGCAGGCTTAGTGGACATAGGTCCAGCATTACTACTTTTATAGTTATTGCTTTTTAGCATGGCAAAAGTGGTCATTGACCCACCTTCATTTATTGATATTCTTCATTTCTAAATGTGGAATCAGCAAATCAGCATTTCTTTAGCAAAGGTAACAATTACATGTCGTTTTGACCAACATTCATTATCCCTGGATAAGGGATGTGGACCAAAACGTAAAAAATCTATTACTGTTATTGACACTATTGCCATGCTAAAAGACAACATCTATAGCTGTTTTAACATGTCAGTGGGATCATTTCAGGCAAACCAAATCATGGACCGCCTAGTAAAACTGTAAGAAACCATTACAGACAATAGACATGCCTATAGAGTAAATTCCGATTCCTTAAACTGTCTCTCCAGTAACAATCTCATCTTCTCCGGGATTGGTACTCCAGAATGGGCAGGCTTGGGGCGTCGTTTCCAGGAGGGCTTCTTGCCACTCTTGGTCACACTGCTGGGAACAGGAACTGATCTGTTGTCCTTTGGTTTGGGAGTAGCTACTTTCGGGACTGTGCTAGTCCGTTGTCTTGTAGTTCTTGCTTCATTTGTGTTGTTGACTGGAAAGAAATATTGAAGTATTCATAAATAAAAGAGGATAGACATTAAATCAACACACCGGTAATTCCTGAAGAGTTAGGGAAAAGTGTTCCTAATAACTCTCTCCCAGAGCCTTTTGACATCAACTAAGCACAAATAAAGTTGCTGTGGTTGCTACTGAGTTATATAAAAGAGTTAAGTATAAACTGTGGTGACCCAATGAAGAGCTTTCCACAGATGTTAGTTAACAACAAGTAATGGAAATGGGGAATTCGTCAGTAAATGTTAGTGTGACGTTGAGAAGGGAGACTGGAAGAAAAAACGTGTTGCATTGACCCCTGGTAACATGGAACACGGACAGAAATATGAAGTAATGGAAATGGAGGAATTTGTATGTCGTATGGGAGTTCTTCCACAAACCTACCATGACGATACAACAACGGCGTCAGTTTCATCATTTGAAAAAAAAAAAACAATAGACACAGAAAATAAATAAAAGACCATAAAAAAAAGGTCAAGTTATTTAACTGGTAGAAGGCAAAAGGTTACTTACTTTTCAGTGGAGTTTTATCCACTGTCTTCTTAACCTGAATGGGCTTTTTGATCGCCCCAACTGGTGACGCCCGGCCTTTGGCTGGCATATCTTTCACGGTGCGTTGCACCTTCGCCGTGGGTTTGGGAGTTTCACGGGGCGCCATTGTTCACTTTTTGAGAAGTTTCGATAATTCGATTATTTTTTATCAATAAAATAATGAATAAACATAAAATACAGCTAAAAGCTCAAATCAACAACCAGCTTTCAAAAATAACGTTTTTGATTTTGACACTTGAATATGTACTTGACTTTGACAATTGACAGTATGCCATGGAAGTGGAACATGCACATGTATTTAAGAATTTGAACAAGAACATTATCAAACACGAAAAAAATACAAAAGTATTAAGACAAGCTACCAATTTTTAAATATAATAATCCTATTAAGCAAATACGCAATAAATGAATAAACAGTGAAATGTTTGTTTTCTTTGAATGTAACTTATTGTAATACATACTTTCTGAAACGGTGCTTTTATGAAGTTATTTGCATGCATGGTGGCGAGCCAACAGCCAACTCCGTATCCGTACTCTGCGTTACTGTTCACTCGAGTGCGTCAAAACCAACGGTTTTTATTTTCACCATAAATGAACGTCCTATGATAAAATAACAATATAAATTTTGCCCTATTTTCATATTACCAACAAGTCTGACATTTCAAAGAACTTGTTTCTATACGCTAATAATTATTGGTATTTGATAAGGAAATGAAGCGGGAAATTTGATTTCCAACTTCAATGCATTATGCATTTGTAAAAAAAGGTTTATCCAAATCGTGCTATTCTAATCTGAAAAAGAACTTTACTATCTAAGAAATATTTTTGCTGCGGGCAGTTTCGCATTTTATCATAAATATGAATTGAAATGCTTTCATAACCGTAGCGGTCATTGACATTGCCAAGCGATAGGTATTTTGCATTATCAGCAGCATCCAAATTGTTGCCAAACTTAAAATGCTAAATTAAATTCACGAAAAACGAAGCGTTTAATGCAAAATATTGGATGATTGTAGTTTTTTTCTGACTTTTAGACAAAAGTAATGTGTCTTTATACGATTTGATTCGGAAAACATCCATTAGATCATGTTAGGAATATTATTTTGCCATTTTTTATCAATATAATGACATGCAAAAAACGGCAACATTGCTATTTGGCGTCCATCTTTAATCTTTTGATGTGTTGTGTTATTTTAACAAAATTGTAATAAAATTGTTATTATAACTTCTACAATTAATTTAATATACAAATTCTATTCAAGAGTTTTATCTGAGATCTATATCATAAAATAATAACTTGGTATGATGTGATTTATTAAAATTTTATCGAAAGTGTCACAGTATCATTATCGTTTGTTCTAAAAGTTTCACTGTTCTTTGCTATTGACCTAGGTGCTAATTAATCGACCAACCTTCAAATGTTTTCATTAGTTTTCTTATAATCGATAAAGTGGATTCGCTCTGTGATTATAACGTGCATTGTTACTAAATTGTCGTTTTCCTGTTGTCGCAGCAGATGAAGTTTGCAAATGGATAGGTTGAGCCACTTGCGGGGAGAAGCGGGGGGCTCGCGGGACTCCACGCTCGACACCACGTCCCCGCCGAGTGAGTCCTTCATGACAGCCAACGAGAGCTCCTCCAAGTACTTTTCTCTGTCAGAAGTTGACTCTGTTGATTCAACATTCGACATTTCTTCTATAAAAGATGTATCGCTGGCTAGTACCACCACTGACTCCGAAGGGACTATGACGAACGCCGACGACCTGATATCGAATCTGTCCCCAATTGGAAAGAAAAGTGATATGCTAGATGGCTACAAAATTGGTAAACAGATTGAGGCAGCAAACATTTTATCAGGCGGTGTTGACATATTTGATGATAATGACAATTCTTATGATGGCGATGAGCTGGTGATTGATGACAATGTTGATGATGATAAGTCTAATTCGGAAATGAAGCAGCCAGATGAATTGGAGTTTAAGTCTGATGACAATATGATAGAGTCTACCTTGATAAATGAGGAGACGGACATAGCTAGTAAAGATACAGAAGTGGTGCTACAGATTGATGGTAAAAATGTAGATGCGATAGATATTGGTAATGGACTGTACTTGTATAGAAAGGAAGGTCAGGAGGAGCTGGCCGCTGTTCAGATAATTGATGACGATCAGCAGCAGACCAGCTTCAAATTCTTGAAAGTGCGGTGAGTTTTGTTTTATTTAGTAAACAATTCCATTACTGCCTACCTCTAACACACTAGAATTCATATTTGCAAGTGTTTGTTAGCACTAAGGGACTGTTCTGAAAGCTTTAGCACTGTCTATATTCTAAAATAAGAAAAATTTACGAAAATGTTCTGCCAGATGCTAGAGAACTAGAACTTTTCAGATTTTAGAAGATTAACAGTCCATAAATATGTCTGACTTTGTTTACAACTGTGACTCTTTATTTTGTTTTAATAAAATAGGAAATAGTATCTTCAATCTCATTTTGTAGGATCAAGTTAGCGGAATACATCTTATTAGATTGTGAAAACATTCACATTTCTGCTATAAATAAATTGTTGTAGGTGTTACTATAACATAAACATGATTTGACCTAATTAGATGTTCCTTTGATTTCACTCAAATGCCAGCATCTATTCATATTAAACATTGCATCTTTTCATACCACAGATTCTTAATAATTTGTGCATTCTTCCCGAGACACATTATTTCTCAGGTTTTTGCAAACACACATCAATGCTTTAATAGCATAGTGTTCAAAATCAAAATATTTTATTTCACTACATGAACATATAAAACATTGAGAAATTGTGCACAGTTTGGGTTGGTCGCTTCCTATGGAGAAAAACCGCCAAGAAACTCCATGGATCCTCTTTTTAAATGATGTTCATAAAAATAGTCACAAGTCAGCAAAGTTGTCCAAATGTCACATTTGCTGTTGTGATTTAGGATTACCACAGCATGTTCCCTTCAACACTTCTCTGTTACTCAAACTCCTTTTTAACCACCTTCCACACAGTCCATACATGTTTTGTTCTTGTCTGACATAATATATCAAAAAGTAAACAAAACTTGACATGAGATTTGAAAACAAACATCTTGAACAGGTATTCAGAAGCTGCAGATTGTTGTGTTCAAACGTGCTTACTGTACAGTTGTTTTTATGTTGTGAGCCCATTCTTCTCATATTTACAGAATATTTGAACTTGATAAGTCATCTTTTGTATTTGAGTTGAACATTTTGTGCCAAAAATACTTTTGTAGTTTTGTATCATCTAACTGTGCCCTTTTCTAAATGTTTGTTTTATACCAATGTGAGCCCAAACCAATTCTGCTTAGTCAGCAGAATATAGCTTTCTATCTGCTTTCAGCTAAAATAGCTGACTTAGGCGCAAATATTTTGGCAACTTTTTATTTAGTGCAAACATAGGCTTGTTTGAACACTGATATATAAAAATTAACCAGTACAAAAGAGAAGCTGTAATATAAAATACACACCATTACTGTTAGCCTGCTTTTAATCCACAACTAAAGTGAGCTAAATAACACACTACTAAAATAAAATATAAGCTACCTATCATTAAAGTAGCTGTAAAATTATACTAGTGTTAAAATAGCTATTATCATTCATGTATGCAAGTAGTACATGAAATCATAACTTCATATTGCACACAAGATTGCAAGAAGGTTTGTATAGATTTTATTAATTAACAAGACAGAAAATAAAAAGTATGACCAATAAAAACACAATTGTCATCATCTTCATTATTGTAACCAAATGATGTTTATTGCTGGATATAGGGCCCCCAAGTGTCGCCACATGGGCCATTCCTGTATACTGTGCTTCTTGAAAATATTGGTCATAATTCATTACCAGAATTAAGATTCAATGTACACCTTTGATATGTTACCCTGTATCTTGACCCTAAAGTGATAGACAGAGGTGCATAATAAATGACACTGTATAATCTTGGTATAAGATCCCAAAACCGATGGTCAACAGGCACACTTTCAAAATAAAATCTTTTAAAAGTGGGCTAGTGAACCCACTTCTTAAGATTTTTTTCCAGACAAACTGGAAATATGGGCAGAGTACAGCAATATTCTCCCATTTGCAAAACAGTAAATAACAACATACCACTGTTATCAGAAATCACTAAGAATTTTAATTCATTCCTAAGGACTCATTAAGATAACTTTTTCCCGTGATGAGATAATATTGATATTTAGTGAATCTCAATAGAAGGCACCTGACTCTTATTGCACCTCAATTTTACCTAAACATATGTGCTAATTTGCTGACCAATCAAATAAATCTGTTAATTTTATGTATGTAATGTTTATGCCATCTGATGGTTTTTCCATGTTCTGCAGTTTTGATAGTGAGGAAGGCAATAAAATTAATATTGAGTGTATGTATTTCAGTGAAAATACGGAGGGTAATTTAGAAGTTTATGAAGAAATAGAGATAGAAGTACCTAAAGAAGTGGTAAGGAATTGTTTTTTTTTTAATAATGTTAGACCATTTCTGGTTAAGTTTTTCAATAATTTTACAACTAGAACCTGCCAATTATATTTATTATGCCATTTCATTTTACAGCCTGCAAAAGAGGGTAAGATGGCTGAAAAGAAAATATCATCACATGTGCCTATAAAGGATATAAATAAAGTCATAAGTGAGTCTGCCTGCAACAAAGTTGCTGAAAGAAAAATTAAAACACCAAGAAAAGAACCAATTTTAACAACTAAAATTACGGAAGTCGAACTTGAAGTAAATAAAGAAACATCACCTGATGGTAAAGCTGAATTCAACATAAACGGAAAAATTATGAAGTTCAGCGATTCACGAAAATCTCCAGTCATAGGCAGTTTCACACCCATGACATACCACTCAACACCAAATAAAGAGCCCATACCATTAACTAAAACAATGGTTGACCAACAACTTCATCCTAACAGGCATTCAGATAATGTCAAGAAAAGAATAGAAGTACATACTGAAAATAGTAAGCAAAGAACTCCTGAAACACCAACTAAATCTAAAGATGAAGAAGACAATAAAACTCCTGAGCAAGCAAGTCCTGAGAAAGAGTTGGTGATTGACGAATCAGTTGAAAAAGATATTGTTGCTGAAGAAACTGAGAAAGAAACAATAGAAATAAAGAATATTGGTACTGATAAGCCACAACCATTAGAACCAAGTGGTGATGAAGTTATGAAAGCAAAAACTATAGCAAATGACACTTCAGTTCTAATTGAACAAGACAGTGTCATTGATTCAACTGAAAAAGAAATAACTAAAGAAAAAGCAATATTCAACGAAAATGTTAAGAGTGATGTTGTAAATGAAGAGATAATAGAAGAAAAGAGTGTTAATATAGAAAATATTGAAGAGGAAAGTATGGGAGAAGACCTTGTGATTGTAGAAACAATTGCCGAAACTATAGACGATCAAAGTGAGGCAAATCCCGAAGAGCTTGTTCAATCTGACAGTGATAACCTGGCAAAGTTGTGTGTTATTAAAATAAAACAAGCTAAGGTTATTTCGGAGCCTAATCAAGTAATTAATAAAGATGTTAAAATTGATGTAACTGATAAGAATGATAAGGCAATAGTTAAAGACAATACTCAATGTGATAGTCAAAATGAGACCAAAGTTGGAGAAATTATTTACGATATAACAGACCAAGAAAATGATGACATTATTATTATTGATGATAGTGAATTAGATGAAACCAAAATTAAGGAATCAGCAACTGAAAAAGATATTTCAAAAGATGAAAATATTACAAACAATGATCAAGAAAGCGAGAACGCTGAATCAAATGTTCCAATAAAGAAAGACGATGAAACAAAAATTAAAGAAAGTGCTCAAGACAATAGTATGAAAGAATCTGAAAAGATTCAAGCCAATTCAAATCCTGTCATAACTCTTGATACGAACAAAGAACAAACAAAACCAGATGCGACATCTCTCTTAGGCGACGCTGTGAAGAAAAATCAGTCGAAAATTCCGATTGCAAAAACAGAAACTAAGAACGACATAATCAAACCTACCAGCAACGAAATTTCAATAACGATAAAACCTTCGACAGCCATGGATGTCATAGTAGGAAAAGTTGAATTGGAAACTGAATCTTCTAAAAAAACAGATACTGCTTTGAAAGATATTGCTAAAGATATTGTACCGCAAAAAAAACCACCGAAATCACACCCAACGCCGGAAGAATCCCAAAAACCAGTAAAAACAGAAAAAAAACAAGACAAAGCAAAAGCAGATGCAGTGGTTGATAAGAAACCAATTCATATTACTCCTTCAGTTCCTAAAACAGAAACGTCAGTACTCAAGAAAGAAAACAATGTTATTGAAAAATCTGCTAAAAAGGAATCTAAAAAGCATATTCTAATGGCTGAATCTCAATCCAATGTGGTGCCTATGGAAGTTGACAGTACTACCAATGTAAATGTGGGAGCTTCTGGAAAAAGTTCAGTTAGCATTGACAGTGTATCTGGCAATGAAGTAAAGGATCAAAAACCAGTTCGCCAAGAAGTATCCGGATCCTCCTCTGAATTAAAACCTCAAGTGACTATCGCAGAGGATGAAAAGCGGGAAATAAAGGTTACACCAAGAGAAACTACTGACGAAGTGAAAATAAAGGCTCTTAAAGTAAGTCCAGTGCCAAAAGAAGAACAGCCTAGTTGCTCAGGCACACAAGATGTCAGTAGTACGTCAACAGACAGTCTCCCGAATAATGAAAGAAGAAATGAAGGGGATGATGACTCCAATTCAGAAGAAGCAGGTGGTAGCAAAAAAGAGGTGCCTTTTGGAAAATGGACAGCTACTAACAGAAAAGACTTTTTAACCAAATTAAAGAACAGTAGAGTTACGGTCTGCACGCCGGCCGTGCCTTCTACTAGTAGCAATCAGCTGAAAAATTCCAATGATCTCAACAGAAGAGATGTTCTCCAGAAAATTGATAGTCAAAGGCAGCAGTCGAGCAGTGCAGCAGCTTTAGCGAAGACTCAAGAAGGCAACAAAGCTATTAAAAACGAAACTGCTTTTGTGAGCAAAGCTAGCATAAGTCAAAATAAAGATAGTGATACTCAGGAAAGCAAGATCCCTCTGAAGGTTGAGACTGTCACAGAAACATCGGAGGCAGAGGCTGAAAATGAGCCTATCAAGCAAGATTTAGCAAATGATATTCAAAATGAAGAAGTATCACAAGCAGCATCTGTGATCAATCAAAAGAAGGAACCGAAAATAACAGAAGTTAATTACCAAGACTTGATTGATAAAACTATTGAAGGTATGATACAAAGAACAGTAGGTCCTTCAAAAGCGGGCCAAGAACCCAACCAGACCTCGGCTATAGATTCGAATCCTCCAACTGGTAAATTTCCAACAAACTACCAACCAACAGACCAAGCCACACTCGATGAAATAGAAATGAAGATGAACGAATTACATGGTATTCCGTTTATTGAAAGACCTCCTCATGAATTACCCGTAGTTCCTTTATCTGAACCTAAACCTAAATCCTTTTCTAAAACAGAAAAAGAAAAACTGCCAGTTCCTATCAAAACTACTAAAATACCTAATCTTCTACCATTTCCAAATAAAACTCAAAAGATCAAGGAAAGTGTAATAGATGTTGACTCAGAGGAAGAAATAATAGAGCATGAGCCTATTACAGGAGATATTGATGTAAATAAGAAGAATGTAGCAGCTAAGTTATCACCTAAAGAAAAAGTGCTAACTTATGCCAACACTGAGAAATCCAAAACAGATGCTGCTACAAAAGATTCTATTATCACCGAAAATGATTTTGACAAGTTCGCGAGACGAAATTCTATAACATATGAGAATTGTCTCACTATGAATTTTGATAACAAAGAGACACACAATGTTATTCAAACAGTGGTGGAGAAAGATCCATATCCAAAGACTTACTCTAGGAACGATGTAGGACGTGCCGATAAACCGAAAATTCCCTTTAAATATCAGAATGTTAACCGGCAACCTATCCAACCGGCTAAAGTGCATGCTCCAAACAAATTGGGTGCATCTGAAGATTCTTCTACCAGAAATCAATCAAAGTTACAAAAAGCTTATCAATCAGCTTTATCAGCAAAGCTTCAGAAGGAATGCCCTATAACTATAATCGAAGACAAACCAGTTAAGGTAGTCTTTATGGATAATATGGAGTTTGCTCCCACTTCAATAAATATCCAGGGTCAACAACTTTCTCCTGGCAAGAAAGTAAGCACCGAACCAGACAGCATCACCCTTAGCACTCTCGATTCATTAGACTCAGATGTGTTGGATACCACAGATGATGCGAAGTCACAAGAAGAAGTTAAAACAAAAACTAAACACCAGAGAAAGCAAGTACTAACTCCCGTTGAAGAACCTGAACTAGAGCTGATAGAACCAAAAGATTTAGGTCTTGAAATGTCACCTAAAAAGAAAAGAAAGACCGATGATGATAAAACAGATAAAAATGTGAAATATCCAATACGGAAGAAATATTATCTTCTTGGTTCGAACACAGCAGAGGATAAATATACACACACTCCAGATGTCATTAAAAATCCGCTCAAAGAGACAGTCAATCGTAACGACAACGTCGTCGCTCACAAGAATGCCGTCTCAGCTATCGACAGTTTGGTGAAAGCCGCTGAGTTACTTGAACATTCAGAAAATTTGAATATTATTGATTCTCCAACTCCCGATAGTCAGCAGAGTACTCCTATCAAGAGAGGAAGAGGTCGTCCGAGAAAGTATCCTATTCCTGAAGGAGGAGTTGAAAAGAATAAAGTGCCAAGCCCACAAAAGAAGCCACGGTTAATAGATGCCAAAGTCACAAAACGTGATACCGTGACAATTACTGATGATGAAGAAGATGATGAGGACAGCGATGGTCAAATCATCAAAGAAAATTGGACCATGGGTAAAATTAATGAGAACATAGTCTGTCCAATCTGTAACAAGTTATTCAGAACTGAGAATGTCGTGTTCAAACACGTGAAACATTGCACCGGCCCTTCGCCAAGTCGATCTGGTTCGGACAAGAGGAGCCCCAGAAGAATGAGACCATCGCAGGAATCAGATTCTAAATCACAAGGAAGTAAATCTGATGACATGGACCTTGATGATGATCAGCCACTTGTCGTCAGGAAAGAAACTCCTAAAAAGCGTAAATCCAAAGATTCAGTTTCTAAATCAGACGATAAAGATGATGTTATTATCATAGAAGATACGCCACCAGTCAAAGAGAAAATTGAAAAGAAAGAAAGGGACATTGATGATAGAAAAATTCATGAATCTAGAAAACCAAGGGCTAAAATATTCCCCAAAAGCAATGATTTGGTTTGCGAATTCTGCGGCAAAACATTCAGGCAGTTATCCTA
Organism: Cerastis leucographa; assembly: GCA_963082945.1. Lineage (NCBI taxonomy): Eukaryota > Metazoa > Arthropoda > Insecta > Lepidoptera > Noctuidae > Cerastis > Cerastis leucographa. The sequence goes on from OY720356.1 coordinate 2,626,588, forward strand.
TTTGGTCAGCCATAAATTACAGCACAAGAAAGATGAGACAAAGAAAGTAGAAAAGGAAGCTCCTGTCGAAAACAAATCAGTGTACAACTGTGAGGTCTGCAAGAAAGAGTTCAGGAAGCTTCATCATCTAGTTCAGCATCGGATTATTCACAACCCCAGCTCAGCACCCGTGAGATCTTTACGAAAAAGTTCTTCAGAGCAATCTGACACAAAGATTGAAAAAGAACCGAGTGCTTCTAAGCTAAGCGAAGACCCTAGCGCTGGCTTCCGTTGCGAGCCATGCGACAAGTCATTCAGAAAACTGCACCATTTGGTAGAACACAGGGAAACCCACGACGGTATAAACAGACAGAAAACTACGCCTGTGACGGTGATACCAAACAACGTTGAGAAGCCGGTGACTTTACACCAGTGCGAGGTTTGTAAGAAATCGTTTAGGAAGCTGCATCACCTGATCGAGCACAAGGAGCAACATGTGGAGACTAGTTCAGAAAAGTCTGATGACAAGAGTGTGAAGAGTTCCTTATCAACCAGAGACATAATACACGAGTGTTCACTCTGTTACATGGTGTTCCCTAACGAGCACTCGCTCACCAAACACACGATTATCTGTCAACGAAAGAAAAGACAGTCGAAGCAAGCTAAACCTGTTGAAGAATCTGAGGCAACAGCTGAATCAGTTGAAGACGCAAGTGAAAGTTCAAAGATTGAAGAAAAACTAGAAGACATTGATTCTCCTAAACTAGTTATTATTGAAGATATAAAAGAAGACGAGCACAAAACCGAGGTTGTTGAAAAGATAGAATTACCTAAAGAAATACCGAAATCAGCTGAAGTAAAACCTCTAGAAGTTGTAAAAGAGGTAGAAAAAGAAATTGAGACTCCACAGAAAATAGAAATAATACCCGTTGAACCACCACCAGTTATTGCTGCAAAGAGAGACTTTTCCGAAACGGAAGATGTCAAAACAGAAGTCGAACCGGAAGTACCAGAGAAAATTAAAAAAGTCGAAATTAATGAACCTGTAAAGGTCCATGAAACACCTAAAAAGAAAACTTCTATCAAGGATAAATCTACGGGTAGTGCTAGCAAACGTCTTAAGACTACAGCTCCTGTCCCTGTTCCTGAAGACCGTAAACCAGCGGTGGAATCGAGCGATGACGACGAAGTCAGGTATATGCTCAACCCGAACTTTAAAGTGGAGGAACCAGCAGAGGAGAAATTGTTCATGAAAGTGAGAGCGAACAAGCGCAGCTCCCTTCAAATAGAGCGGCCGAACTCCAAAGACTTAGTGAAGAGAAGAACGTCATTGCAGCACCCGCCAAAAATACCGCGCCTGAAGCCAAAAGCCATCGAACCTAACCCGGTAGCTGTTAAACAAGTATCTAAAGCACCTAAACTAGAACCAGTACCTTCAACGGACTCTGATGACAGCGAAACTGTAAAATACTCTTTCCCAAAAACCATTCCTGACAAACCAACGAAACCTGCACATGAACGCACACCTAAAACTCAAAAGAAAACTTTAGCTGATAAGAGAAAATCTCTGAGTGGAATAGCAAAGAGAAAATCTTTGGGGAAAGTGGTTACAGCCAGGCACAAACCAACGCCCGTAAAACAAATCAAGCGAAGTAAGTAATCATCAAATTATTTATTTTTTTTTTCAATTTATTTACACAGTCGCAATTTGAATGTTCTGTTCTACAATGTTTGTGTGTTTTATGCAGGAACGTTGGAGGTGGAGCACAGATGCGACTGTGGGCAGCTGTTCAGCAGCGCGGCGCTGTTGTCGCGCCACACCACACTCGCGCACACGCCGCCGCGGATACGACGCCGCCGGTCGCCGCCGCCTGATGACAATCCCGTCATCAAACCAGCCCCCCGCAAGTCCAGCGTAAACGAGAAACCAAAACAAGCCTCAGCTTCGAGGAAAGCTAGCGCGCTAAGCGATAGCAGCACCTCTACTAACACTAAACCGAACAAAAGTGAAGCGAAACCAACAAGGAAATCGCTTGACAAAGAAACAAAAACTCCGGGCGCCACGAGGAAACCCAAACCTGAAAAGTCTGAGGCGAAATCCAGCGTCAAACCCAAGCGGACGCCCGCGCATCGTGGTGTGCCCGTGCCTGAGAAGATGAGGAAACTTATGCAAAAAAATAATAAATAAATATTTTAATAATAGAGATTGGTTCGTGTTCGAAGTTGGACTGAAAGCTCCCTTAGATTTCGGGAAGTTATTAGTAAAGGGAGCGCTAGTAGGTTTAGATAATATCACGCATCACAAGGCTCACAATCGTAACAAACGGACCATTTCAAAATAAAAATATTTTTACATGTTTGATGAAATGTTACATCAACAAACAATATTTTTATCGTGAGTCAGTTAGTTAGGCGTTGATCTTGTCTATATGTAAATGAGAACTTAAAATAATAAGTATATTTTGTCAATTTGTTCTAGAGTTTAGATATTATGTATAAGAGTAAATATTTATGTTTTATTAGAACTAGGGATAATAATTTTCGTTGGCATTATCGGTTAGCACGCTGTAATTTTCAGTAAAACTGTAAATGTTCGCCATTCAATGACTATCTGATTGTTTTCAAAATGATAAGCCTAAATATATTGCAAGAAGGTGCAAACTTATGTTGTAAAATTTATATTAGAATAACAGAGTTCTCAATGAAGTTTATAAGTAATGTTTGGTGGGTTCGAACGAGCTTATTATTGAAATGTTTTGAATATTGATTTGAATGGAATTGTTATTATACAATGCTTATTAAAATGAATTATTGAGTGGGTTATTTAGTGCTTCATAGTATGTTTTCATCATTATTATAAGGGATTAGAGGAATTCGAGTACCAGATTTTTCTAATTATATAAATGAAATATTTAGTAAGCACAGCACACCTCAATTCAGAAATTGTCTTCGAGAGTAATTCTGGAGTTCATATTTTAAAATATTAATGAAGTTATGTAGTTACGACCATAGGGTGCGTAGGAGAAATCACGAATTAGGGATATTCCTAATAATTATGTTGCAACTTAGTCTCGAGAGTGCCAATCAGACGTTTCATAAATGTTGCCCTTATCTGTGCTAGAAAATCGAAATATAAATATACGAAATCGGAATATCCCTATTTCAGGCTTTCCCACAGCACAAGAAAGTTGTTGAGATATATGCAATTGTTTTACCATATACTTTACATTAAGCATAGCTACAATACATACTTAGCACTTTTAAATCAATTTCATATTTGCTGTTAATGTTAATACTATGTCGTGTAATGTGGTGGCGTTTAGTTTCAATAGTCTTCAAATATATCACAGTTGAAGTTTTTGCTTCTTGTTAGCAGTCTGAAGTTTTTCCCTGAAGTTGACCAATGTGTCGTGTCTTGATAGTCTATGAGTATTCATACAATGATACTCCCCAAAATTTATAGTGAACTAGGACCAAATTATATCAATTTCTCTGTTTGTAATGGTAATAATATATTATGTTGTTTTTAATTTTAAATAATGTTTATATTCTACTCTCGTGACTAACAGTGTAAAATGAAATTAATTGCTAAAATATAAAAGAGTAGTCCGTATTGTGAGATTTATGTTTTAGAAGCATTTAACATAAAATTTTATATATGTAGATGATATCATTATTTTTAATATGATGATGCAATTTTGATTAATGGGTTATAAATAAATTGTCTAAAATTTATTAATGTGTTTATTTTTACTTATAACACAACATTCAGATGTTCTTAGATATACATAAATTGGTAAATAGTGGAAATAAATCAACATACTATCTAATATTCTTATCCTCTTTCGCAAATAATATCTACAATGCTGGGTTCCATGAGCTGTGGGTCTACGCATCTCAGTTGCGCAGACGCAAGCGCATCTTCTAGCAATGCGTTCAGTAGTCGTTCATCATTGCCCATACAAGACAACCTTTGCTGGAGGAAATGCACATCTACTTGCAACTGTTGAAGGCCATGCTTGCCAAATGTGCGCAGTCTTACACACTCTACTAACGCCTTCAGAGCCACCTTTAGTGCCCCATTAGATAAAGCAGCTCTGTCAGCCCCAGCAGGACTAAAAACTTCAATTCTTTCTGAGAATATTCTGTTTAGAGGCGAGAATGAAGATGGGGCGCGCGACCAAATAGTACGTCGACTGGAATCACTTGATGGTTTGATGCTTGTTGGGAAGAGTTGTGATGCAGCACTGTCTGCACTTGCTAATGTCTCAACTACTCTGCGGCATACGGCTCGAGGTCCTCGCGGCTCCGGGGCTCTCAACCAATCCCTTGCTAGTACAGATACCCTCAACATTTGTGCTGCTGTCTGTCCAATAAATACCACTTCAGAATCCAAGGCAGCTTGTGCAGCTGTGGATAAGTGCACCATAGCACTGTTTGTGTCCTTGTTCTCAACTGTTAGTCCTGGAGCAGATTCCTCCAAAAGCTTCTGTAAATGTGTGTGTAATGTGGAGACTCCACTCTCTTGCATTTCTAAACATAACTTAGCTAAAATCAACAGTAATTCGAAAGGAATGTTGTTATTTGAGGTCTGTAGACAGGCCATCTTTTTTACCATATCTGACAGGTTGACCATGGTCTCTGAAATAACCTTCCAGCATGTGTCAGCGACAGCTTTAGCACACCATGGCTTGAGGCCAAAAGAGAGATTGTTTTGTAGGAATGCCATGAGATCTAATAGTGATGCTTGTACTTTCTGCATCAAGTAAATTTGGAGGGAATTCAGTATGTCCTTCAGGTCAGAGGTATCTGTACCTTTGCTTGCCAAAGACTGTCTCACTTTAGTGAGACTATCTTTGAACTGAGATTGTATTGACTGATACTGTATGGTGGCTTTATGATTGATGCATTGTATCACAACATCAATGGCTTTATTGGACATAGTATCACTATTAATGATCTCAGTCATTGCTTGCAACTTTCTAAAGAATTTATCAAGTCCTCTGATCAAAATTTCTGTTCCTATATTGTCTGGTTTCTTCACAACTTCCTCAAAAAGATGGAATACTTGTAGCATGATTTTGTCAGCAAAATCAGGAATGTTGGTACTGTCTTTATCCTGGAACATGTCATGGTAACATGATATAATGATGCCCAAGTCTGCTAAAAGGGTGTTGTTACACTTTTCAACCCATTCCAAAATGTCAGTGCTTTCTACCATAGCACTGAGAGCTTGCAGGTGCTGGTCAAGCCGGCTTTCAGAACAGCTTAGGAAGATGTCCTGGAGGGAAGAGTCTGTTTCTTGCAGTTGTCTCAGTAGACCTACACTTTCAGCTAATTCAGATGCTGATGTATCTGGACTAAGCAGTCTTTCTCGCAAAGTTTTCTTCAAACCATAAATGATTTCAGAACATTCTGTCTGAATGCTTTGAAATGAAGGTTGATTACCATACTTTTGTAGAACTCTTTGAGCGTGAGTGAATTCATGGACAGCATCAGCATATCTTCCTTCTTCTATGGCTTTGTTTAATTGAGAAGGCAATAGAAACAAGAACTGAAGTTTATCCAACAGTTGTCGTGTTCCACATAATCTGCTGACGTTGTTTCCACTTTCTCTTAAAGAATCTGATATCTGAGCGCTAAATGTGGTGATTTTCTTCATGTTTTCGCTCAGTTTATTCATTTCTTCTTGCATTATCTTGAAGTCTGTTCTCATTTTGCGGACGGTTTCTGTCGCAGAGATAAACTTGTTATAGTTCTCGTATACTAACGTTTGCATCTCTGACTGCAGGAACTGGCTCTGGGTGACCACTTCAGCCTCTTTATCCATGACTTGCTTCAACGTTGCACATTTTAACAACACGTCTACGTACACGTCGGGGTTGAAGTTGCTACCGTCTATATCCAGAGGATTCTCCTCCTTTTCCTTCGTTTCTGCCATCGTGGCAGAATGAAATAATAGCACGATTCTATAAACAGGTCGTAACAATTGTAAACAGCTAAAACTAAAACATTTTACAGATTTCGTATCGTGTTTATTTCGTACTTTGCCAAATATTGACAGTGAGTGACACTGACAAAAAGATGACAATGACTTTTCAAGTTTTTAACCATTCGTTTCACGCAATATGCATGAAAAAAGGAAACCAAAACACGAACATTTGTAAAAAAAAAAACCTGGAATTCTAGTGTAGTGGTACCCATATGACACTTTGTTTTTCTTTTCAATTCTTCCTTATAACTTCACCTAGTATGATTGAATGGCTTCATTTCTGACGAAGGCTGAAGGCAGACAATCATTCAATATGCAGGTGTAGTGCTGCCTAGTTCATTTGGTGCGTGGCCATACTCGGAACTAGCTCCAATATCTAGTTTTTTCAAATTACCTTATTTCGGCATACAATCCACAAATGTTTATGAAAGCGCCCTCCCGACAATGGGACAATGTCAACGTCAAAAGATATGCTCCACGTTCAATAGTGTATAAATGTGTTATGTGACCAATATGCAAAAAAAAAAAACAATTTTTGAGGAAAAAATATATTTCTATTATTTTTTTATAAATTCCAAACGCTCATCAATCTTCATTTTTATACGTATAATAACATCTTGTTCTTTGGCTTACATCTAAAGAGCAAATATACACTGTCTTATCTTGCACTACGTTACATTGTACGAAAATCACTCACATAACAGCCAATATTTTGTTCAAACATTTTATAATGAAGCATGTGACTATCACAAAATATATTCTATGCTACCCTTACCTTATATCATCATCATCAGCCTATAATGTTCCCACTGCTGGGACACAGGCCTCCTCTCTATGAGAGGGAGTGGGGTGTAATCCACCATGCGGGCCCAGTGCGGGTTGGTAGATGTCACATGTTTTCGTGTTTTTTTTAGTTCTAGGACATGCCAGTTTCCTCACAATGTTTTCCTTCACCGTTTTTAAGAGCAGCGGTAATGAAATAAATTACATAAAGTAATGCGCCTGCCTGGGTTCGAACCCACGGCTTACTGCTCTTAAGTCGGCCACCAGTGGGACACCGCTGCTAACCTTATATTGAGCCTTTATTTGGGCAAAAGCTGTCAATATAGCGAGTCTTTGGGGCGTATGTGCCTTTATTTCGGTGTTTTATTTTTACAAAATATAGAAGTTCTAAGTTTGTAACATCATTTAATTACATGTTTAAACTACCCTTTTTTAAACTAACTTAATGGCGTTGGAATAAATGCTCACAAATTATAGTTGGTTTTGCTTTGCATAAAAAAACCAACTCTATTACAATAATCTTAATTTTTTTAAATGAAAAATACAAAAATCACTGCACATTGCCTTAGTTCTGCGATTTTCCTATTTATAGGACTAGAAATAAAACTAACAAATATTTGCATAAATTTTAGCGCAAAGATCACAAACTATATAATTTTATAATAGTAGCAGTTAAGTTGTTTTTTTTAAAATGAAATATAACACAATAACTGAGCCGCTGACTGAATACTAACTGAGTTTAAACACTATGAGCATTCCTGTCCCCTTCATTGGGTAAAACTTATGGCTGCATCAAAACAGTAGACCCAACTATTGAAATACTGGATAATAGGAATACTGCTTATCTTGTATTAGGTATCGGCACGATATTGCGGCCAACTGGCAATCATTGGGACTATTTGCTTACTTATTAACAAAATTATTATAATAAACAGGATTTTTAAAATTATGAAGATATTTTTTCTTAAGTTAAATTGGGGCATACATTCTTTGCATGTGAGACAACCTTTTTAAGAACAATCCATCAGATGAATTGTGGCAACTACCGATTTATACGGTGTATAAAACTGGGAAATTGTGGGAAATATTAAACCAAAGGGTTATGGAATAACTTCTCAATATTAATGTTGATTCAGTTTCTTTTTTGACTCCTTTGGTTTTCTCAATATGACGAAGTTAAAGCCCGATTGGCTGTTAATGAATTACCCTATCGCCCCGTTGATCGTTTTAATTGTACAAATAATCACAAAAGCATTATTGGTCGTATCACTACCTTAAACCATAGATTCATCAGGACTTATCCATAGAGTATTAATTCTATTACAATCACATTCGAATGCTTCATTGATCGATTGAATCACTTTAAAATAAATGCATTCGCAGCTTTAATCCATTGGTAAATTCTTATGATCTAATAATAGAATACATACATTCAATATTAATTGAAAATGGCGACAAAGTAAAACTTATAACTATTTGTGACCTGGCTAGTCTTATTTTAAATATTTTTCTATGAAAATTAAATTTATTCTTCGAAACGACATAAAATTTTGAACAAATAACAAAGAAATCAGGAAAATAGCATTACCTTATGGAAAAGAAAATGTTCAATACCTCATACGAAACCAAGGCCTTTGACACATAAACGGTGTGTATAAAAAAATAAAATTTGTCAAATTTTCAAATGTTAATGAACACTTAAAGACTTGTCAATATTATTTATTCAAAAGTAACAGATCACTACAAGTAAGATTATTTTGAATAACAATAATTAAATTCGACATTCTAAGAAATCCAAAACTTATCCTGCTGATCAAACACAGATATGAGACTTAGGTCTTACAAAGTTTTAATTCATAACATTAAGCCTTTCCCCCATGGGGATAGACAGAAAGTAAAAACTTCATGCACATCTTTTTTTATTTTATGAAAAATATTTATTTACACATAGAAAAGACTTAGAATTTTAAAAAGGTATGGCTATAAACATTTTTAAAAGCTATAACGATGATGAAGTCAGCAAACTTCACTGCAATACAGTAAAAGCAAAGTTTCAAAGGCAAGTGACCTTGGGACCAGCTGCCCGCAACCTGCATGTTATTCATCCTGCACTTCCGCCAAAAATGATTCTGACCACCGTAAGGACTATTTTTGCTTGCAGCGCCGGGGCGTTATAGAAGCGCTTATAAACAGGTAACGATCTTCGTGTGGACAGGATTTTGTTTTAAAAATGAACAGATACTTTTTTGGCAATAGTACATACACAATGTTACGCCCACATGCTCACACTCATAAAAGTTCAGGATGCTGCGCTGTTGAGGCACTGGTATTTGTCGAAGCGATTGCTTGCATCCGCATTTACCGTCATCAGTTGCATTAGTCGAAAGGAGCCAAATAAAATAGACGTCTAACTGCTACTGGACAAGTGTTACTACGAAATTAAATATTTTGTTAATGACAAAACATTCTGTTAATGGGGTGTATGCTGCTTCCGTGTGATTTAATTTAGTGACATTTCTATCTTTACTTTTCATTGCAATTTTATTTATTTTGCGCTAACGCGTGAGAGCAAATACGGAGGCTTGCACAGTCATAGGAATTAAACGCTGACACTAACACGCGGCTCGTGAAGACCAATGCGAGTGTGACCATGTGGGACAACTGCTTCGCCCACAATAGAGCTTGCAGATAAATCTAGCAGAGACTCGGAGAGACTGATATATCTCTCAGTAGACACTACAATATTCGCCAAAACACGGTCGACCAAAAAACAAACTACCCACTTATTCTAAAAAATCAATGAGTAACTGTACAGCATCAACTTAGTCCTTAGTCACTCTGTCCTGAGTCGCAGAGGGTCCAAACAAGGCAGATCACTGCTCACACACTCCCCTTGGTGAAACACTTTCAATTGGACCTCCTTGACTTTGTTCAGAGGCTTCATCATCTGTTTGGGTGGTCCTCGTTTGTGGATCATGGCTACTGGGACCAGTTGACGGAGTCCTACCTTTTCTGTTGTTTCGCCTTCAGCTGCTTCTAATGCTGTTTCGACGTCGATTAGGGCGTGGTTCCGGCATTGTAGCAGGGCTGCGAGCTGGGGAGCAATGTTTGGGTTTAATGTCAATATGAGAGTATTTAAAAATCGAAATTGTTTACGGCATTAATAAACAGGACCGTGGAATAGTCCTGCGTAGTCTTTATTATTGTGATCCTAACCTTGAAGAAATTACAGTATAGGATATGGTGTAGGTAATTTGATATTATACAAAAAATGATCTAAGGTAATCTTCTTTGTTAGTTCTTTCTGCTAGAGCAAAACACGCGCTCAAATAAATGCTATATGTACGAGTATGTGTAAATGCTTGCACCCTGAATCCAAGAAATATAGCTTTGAGTTTTTGGCTAAAGTTTAGTGGTAGTTTTATTAAGCTTATAACACACTTAAATACTTAAGGATTATTATTATTCCGTTTATTCATTTATATACACATTTTCATATACTTTAAAAAATAGTAAAAATAATATTTTTTATATTTTATTATCAGGGTCCAAGCTACTGGTGGCCGCATCGAGGAGTACTGCCTGCTGAATCAGGCCCTTGATCCAAGCGAGAGCTTCGACAGTGGTGGCGATATTTATATCCCGCATCGTGCTTATAACTGTTCGTTTGTCTGGTACGGTCACGAGCACCGATATCTATACACTTTCCTAAATTTAAAAGCAAATTTTGCGAGAAATAACGATTGTAACTTTGAGATAGGATCTACTTCACAAAAATATGAGTTCCAAAATACTATGTTCGCAACAACATGAAATTTTTATCAGAACAGTAGGAGATAATCTTATTTAAAAGTTGCTAAGTGTATACATATTTTTGCTCGTGTCTGTCTGTTATACACCGTGTAAATTACTTCATCACGAAGCCGTCAACCAAGCATTCTGTACATGAAACTAAGTAACTTTATGCAAAAATTAATGCTGGGAAACGACTTTTTTTGGGGGGTGTAAAATCATGTTTTGTGGTAGAACTCAATGTAACGCACTCAAAACATTGTGCTGATGGACGGATTGAATAGTAGGGGGGGTCGTGGAGGTGTTTAAAGTAAAAATCTTACATTAAAAACTTGTATTTAAAAAATACTTGTCAAAAAGTTGGCACTTTGTCTCCGTAACTAGAAGGTTCCCAGGTATGGTGTAGAACAAAAAAATTATCGCAATGACAGGGAGAACCAGTGCCTTTCGGCTTCGTTAAGAGGTCTTTACACCCTTTATTTATTTTTTGTAAAAGATCACCACCTGCAGTATCTGCTGCAGCGGCTGCTGCACGTCGGGCGGCGGCTTGGGCAGCGCGCGCGCGAGTGCGGCGGCGGCGCCGGGTAGGCGCGCGCGCAGCAGCGCCAGCGCCGCCAGCTCGCGCGCCACGTCGGCGCCCTCCGCCAGCCCCTCCGAGCCCGAGTCGCCGTCCGCGCCGCCCGACCGCACGGACGTAGGCAGCTGCTCTATACTGCTCCACGGTTTTAGAGCCTCGGATTCGGTATTACTAAGGCTGAAAGAGAGTGGAGTTTGAACAAAACTGGCCCAAACTGACAATAGGGGTGAAGACTGGGTAAAGAAAACGAAATTCTATTTTGTCCGTCAGACAGGTAATACAAAAATATTAGACACGTATTTTTTGTTTTATCAAAAAAAAGGATTGTGTGGTTTTATGAAACCACGGTAAAATTGAAACTTTTTTCACACTATAGACATTTAACTAAAAATTTTGGAATAATATTCCATTAAGAGTATAAAACGTATAAAACGCAGAGTAGGGACGGCGGCCGAACGTCACGCGACATGCAACACAGACGAAAAAGTTTGAGGCGATGTAATAAGAGTTTCACTTTAATATAAAAAAAAATACTTAGTTAAAACTCATTAAAAATGAAGAGTAGAAGCTCACTGCGTCACAAGTAGGTATAAAAATTACCTACATGTGACGTCATGTGCCATTTCAACTCAATATATCTCCATAATTTTATGACCACGTGAAAAAAGAAAAAATACGTGTCCAATACTTTTCAATAATCTACCCGACAGAAAAAGAAAAAAAAAATGTGATCACCCCTATTGAGGTGACATTACATTATTGCTAAGTCAGTATTGCTAAAGCACCTCTTAAACCTCAACCAGCGCATTGAACAATAACTACTCAACGGATTTGGATGAAATAGCACTCTGATAGTTTATAATCTGGATTAACACAATTAAACATACTTTTATAACAATTGGTATAACGATCCCGTGGGCCAATGACCGAACTCCACGCAAGTAAAGCCGCGGGCATAAGTTAGTTCAATATACGTGTCTACTCCACTGCTTGACCAATCATCAACGCTCGAAATCACGCCATGTCTGCGGCGCGCCGCTTGACCAATGACCGCTACCGAATATGGCGTCAGCTTCAACCGCCAATCATCGAAGGCCGCAACTCACGCGACATCCTAGCCCTCAAGCGAGACCCACGGACCCAATCGCATAACATCCAACGCCACATCGGCATCGTTCCTAAAATACACTAATATTCGGTCCAACTTTCTACTTTTTCTATATTAATTATTGCAAGTCTGTATTGTTAATTGTCTAACCACCATACTGCCGTCAATAGCAAAGTTACAGTAAGTCTGATTCAGGTCAAAAATGAGTTAGATATACAGCCGTGATCACGTTAACGAGCTCTACAATTGTATCTTACCCATTCGTTTGAATCGTTTTTTTTCCCAAATTTAACAATAAAAAAATTGCAGTAAGTCAAGCATTTTTTTTACATCACAAAGCATAATTACAGTCGGTATACTTACTGCAGAAGTTCTTATTCAGAGTCTCTCGGCCAAAGTACAGTATGACATCTATACTATTAATATGTTAAGTCATTTACTGTATAAAAATTGAAAATGAGCCTAGCAAATAGTCACTAAGAAGATATACTGTTTTGATCCTAAGCAGTTTCTCATTATTTACTGAATGATTGATCTAGTCTTAAAAGCAGTATGCTGCGATACTGTAATTTTGTTGAGTAAATGTCGTAAACATCTCCTTCGGGTTAGATAAAATACAGACAGTACCATACGATACTGCATGCATACTTAGTAACGATCCTAAGCGCAGGTTCCAGATTACTTACCACAAAGACAGTTCGATGCCGTATTGCGTTTATGTTAAATAGCGTAATCAGATTTTACATAAGGTTTCTTATCTGCCGTCGATAGCATAGTTGCAGTAAGCATGCTCTAGGCGGTTTCGAGAAAAACGCGAGTAAAGTTTTGTTGCGAAAAACTTTCATAAATCATTTGTTTGTAATCAGATCATGATGGTTGATATCTTAAATGAAAGATGACCCACAAACATACATGTGATACATTTTGACTATCCTCACAAACTTTCCCATTTATTATAAAATATTAGTATGAAGTATGATATTAAATGATAGTAAGACGATTCAATTTATATAGTTTATAAGATTTATTTTATCAGGCTGCAGTGATAATAAAACAATTACTTATTCAATTAATGTATGTATTCAAAACAAATATAATCTTGTTTTAGATATTCACTAAATTAGAGAATGAAATTGACATTTAGTTTAAATCACGCTTCTTTCTTACAATTAAGTAGCCTTTAGACTTATGGTAACGTGACAAAATATCGTTTCTTAATTTTACTTAATTGAATCAGTTTTTTCAGTTAAACATGGCACAACTAAGAATTTAGTTTTCTTCCATTAATAACTCAACTCAAGTTCACTTATTTTTTATTATTAAATCATCTCAAAACTGATTATTTTGTAATCACAGATGCGAAATTAATAAGGTACCTAAAATAGCATAATACATTTCAAACAAACTAACATTTTCTTCTGTATCAAATGAACCCTTATTAATTATCGAACAACACTTATGGATCTAATAGATATCGCTAAAGGCTTAAGAGCCGTAAACAATAAAAGTTATAACCATTTAAGATAAAACATAAACATTCTTCAACAATGTAACAAGGGTCGTAATGAGCCACAACATTTCCTTTGCCGTACTGGGCAATCAAGAGTGTGAACTTTGTGCTGTATACAATATACATGCTTGCGAATTTGATAAAGTCAATTCTCCTAGTAAAACTTGTGCTTCATGTAACAATCATAACCAACAACGCGAACGCTATACAGACAGTAGAAAGGCATACAAATTGGACAAGAAAAACGTAGATGAACATAAAGATAATGACACCACCACACACAACGATTTAAGTATGTGTGGATTTGCAAAAGGAGTTGTTAGGATGTTACGTCGCATGGACAGCTACAAAGTAGCAATATTCTGTTCTCGCATTATTGCATTTAAGTATATTTCAGGTACCTTATTAATTTCGCCTTACATTAGCATCTGTGATTCCAAAATAATCAGTTTTGAGAAGATTTAATAATAAAAAATAAGTTAACTTGAGTTATTAATCTAAGAAAACTAAATTCTTAGTTGTGCCATGTTTAACTGAAAAAACTGATTCACTTAAGTAAAATTAAGGAACGTTATTTTGTCACGTTACCATAAGCCAAAAGGCTACTTAATTGTAAGAAAGAAGCGTAATTTAAACTAAATGGCAATTTTATTCTCTGTGAATATCTGAAACAAGATTATATTTGTTTTAAATACTTACATTAATTAAATAAGTAATTGTTTTACTATCACTGCAGCCTCATAAAATAAATCTTATAAACTATATAAATTTAATCGTCTCACTATCATTTCATATCATACTTCATACTAATATTTTATAATAAATGGGAAAGTTTGTGACGATGGTCAAAATGTATCACATATATGTTTGTGGCTCTTTCACTCCTAAACTACTGAACGGAATTGGATGAAATTTGGTACACAGTGATAGTTTATAGCCTGGAATAAGGCATAGGATTGTTTTTACCCCGATTTTATGTTCCCGTGGGATTATTTTCGGATTGTAACGCGGCGAAACCGCTACCAACAGCTAGTACAAAATTTTTATGAATACTTAGCACAAATGCAGTAAAAAACACGTTTGCTGTGTTTATGCTAAGTTATCTCTATCCGAGAATCTCTAGGAGATACTTAGTATAACTAAGAAAATGAATGTATTTTGTCTTTAAATTACTCAGTATTGGTTTCAAAATAAGCAGTAGATAGGTGCTGAGGTCATCTTTCATTTAAGATATCAACCATCATGATCTGATTACAAACAAAGGATTTATGAAAGATTTTCGCAACAAAACTTTACCCGCGTTTTTCTCAAAATCGCCTAGAGCATACTTACTGCAACTATGCTAGTGACGGCAGCATATTAAACGGGTTAGAATTCAAAACTAAAGGTTTTCTTTTGTTTCATTGCGAACGGTGATAGTCCCGAATGAAATACGTTACCAAAACGTTTTGTACATATGAGGTCTGGCCTGGATGGTTCTTAGCTATAATTGAACCCAGTTTTAACGCCAGTAGGTGGCGCTGTTGTCGATATCCAGACAGGAGAGGACAGCTAGCTTTCCTATATACTGCTATATCGTTTCAAACTTCTTCATTTATTTCGCCAATATTCCTATAAACACTTCAAATTTATTACTACTCACTTGTGATTATTAATTTCTTGCCTCAGCGGCGGGTACTCCAGCGAAGCCCACAGATGGAAGGCCAGTTGAGACACGTAACCCACAAACAGACACACAGGACGCATCAGAGCGGATACGATCACGCTGGAGTCACGGATTGCTGCTAGACAGAACCATGGCAGATAGAACAAGGCTTCAGTACTTAGTACTAACTTGTGGTTGGTAACTTCTTGTCTTAGCGGTGGGCGCGGGTATTCCAGCGGGGCTCGCAGGTGTAAGGCCAGTTGACACACGTAGCCCACACAGAGGCATACTGGACGCATCAGTGCTGATAAGATCACACCAGGGTCTGGGTCTAGCACTGAAGAATATAAGAGATAATTTAGTTAACACTTTCGCTGCTAACTTCAAATAATTCATTTTGACAAGTCATCTATAACTACGTATAACGACGACTTGGGAGGCGGGTTGTGGCACACGAACGAATTATTGTTCGACTCATGTGCTGGAGGCTTAGCACCGAAAGTGTTAAAGGAGGTTGTCACAAAAGATATAAATAATTAATTTAAATTACGGTACCCAGTTAATTATTAATAAACACAGATTTTTTTGGTTGTTTAAATTTGTCAGTATTTCAGAATCACCCTGTTAACGTGGTTTAGGGACTAAGAAATTATCGAATAAACGTTTGCGATTGTTTGTATGTGTGAAAGCGTGGTTATAGGGCGAGGAACAGACGGGCCGCGTTTAAAACACGTGTGGATTTCCGTTGATAAAAAAATACCTACCCATTTTATTATTGATTCGGGTCGAGAATGATTAAGTTAGTATAATATTCAGTTACCTCCTTGAATTTGACGAGGATATAAATACATATTTTTACGATCGGTTTCAATTAAAACAACATTCAACCTCGTGTTGACAACAAAAAAACGCAAACAATTTGGATACGGTTTTTACACCACCAATCAGTAAGGCTAGGCAGAAGACGATGGTTACATCTCAAAAAGAACTCACGTGTGTTCCTCATAGAGACTAGCATGGCGACGATAACATAGTGCAGGTTGGGGAACATCGGTCCGTCAGCAAACAGGAAGCCCCATAGATTCGGGATCTCAGATCTGGGGAACTCTCGACCGAAGAGTAGTCTTAACCATCGGCTAAAACAAAGTAAGGAAAATAAGTAACGCTTAGACTATGGCTAGACTAGAGGGGACTTTTAATAATAAACTTTATCAGTGGTGTTATAACGTGCAAAATTGTACGGACATCGGCGCAGTTATCAAACAGGCGTCTTCAAACGCGACAGAAGCTTTCTGAACTATGTTGTTAGCGACATAAAGTACAAAGTTGTACGAACTTCCGCGCAGTCAGTAAACGAGCTTCTTCAAACGAGGTCGAGAGTTTAAAGCGTTAAATAATGTTTTTTTTGTAAGTGACAAAGTTTTACGAATATCGAATGTCATCTTGTAGCACTCGCGCTGGTACGATTTATTTGCACTTTTTTAAATAATAAATATTATTATTCAAGACCATAGTTTTTTTTAATGCTCTCTTCTATAGGTTTAGCTATAAGAGGAATTAAACTAAAAGATTATTTTCCTCAATTTTACTACTGTGTTAAATATTGCATTACAGTCGAAATCACAATGATTCACGCGTTGCAATAAGGTTGTTTTTGAGCCGCGGTTTGAAATAAAAAACTATAAGGACTATGATTTAAATGAGGTAAAATAACAGCTGTATAGGGACTGTAGTTTGAAACTTACATGCCAAACAGCTCCATAGATATGTTACATTCAACTAAATGTGCAGATAATTCTAGATCCAATGGTACTAAATATTCTTCTCTTACATTGTCCAAATATCTTATTACTTCGTTAGGATTCTGAAACGAAATGGTTATTTTTTCAATTATTTTTGTATCCTAGCACAACGTTGCCATTAAGTTAGTAAATATAACTCAGTTCAAACTTTATGTCCACTCAGAAGTTAGCTGCGAGTGACGGTCTGCGGTTCGAACTTTATGGCAGCTCGACACATCGAACGTAAAGCTGTAGGTTTCAGGGGGGTGCTGAGGAAGCTTAGACTTCTTGACTGTATAGTGTATAATGTGTAAAACGTCACTCGCGGCTAACTTCCGAGCCGTCATAATGTTTGAACAGAAGTAGACATGAAGTTTAAATAAATAACAAAACGCTTTTGGTGTGCATGCTACAGCTTAGATTTTATAAAGTACAGTGGATTTTGATAAAGTTATCATCAACATTATTTTCGGGAGTTTTGTGTGTAAACCTGTTATTTACCTTATGTTTGGCATATTTTTATGCACAGTTATTATTATAAGGCTGACTATTTACCTTGGACAAAGGCTAAGCATTGCCGTACAGTCCGGCAAAGACACTCTTGGCCACATTACCGGTTGACAGCGTTGAGGAGTTTTTGATGACATGTGTTAGGTTGTTTGTAAATTAACATTATTTATTTATAATGGATATAGTTATTTACATACAGAACTGCGTTTTTTGTTTGTTTTTCCTCATACAATTTGCAATCTTACCACATTGTATATTCATAATATTTTTCCTGTTTCACACTTACATGAGATATTTTAGAAGTAGGTAGTCTGCCACATGAGGTCGGTACGATATCTCCCGTCGTGTAGAACCTTTCTAAACCTTTCATTATTGCACTGAAAAGCATGCTGAAAAAAATAAATTTTATATTAAAAACTTGTTGTTGTCCGCGACTTCATTCGCGTGGAAATTTTGAAGTGGACGTGTTAGTAAAAAAAAGCCTACGACCTTTTTTCAGACCTACGATATACAATGAAAAAAAAATGAAAAAATACTGGTATACAGTTGCAACCGATTAGACTGGAAGCTGACCTCAACATAGCTGGGAAAAGTCTAGGTAGATTAATTGAATAATAATATGGTATTTTTCTGTTTCGCGTTGGGTTGAAATTCCGCGCATAACGCGCGGAATTCAAAATAACATCGTGCATAAGAAATACAGGTGATAAGTGTGACGGACGAAGCGCCACTAAACCGAACTTTTTGAAGTGAAACTTCTTATGTGACTTCCAACAAGCTTGCGTTAAACGTTTAACGCTACCATGGAGGGGGAATAAAAAGAGACAGAGCGAGAGTGAATGCGTGGCACTCGAACGCATGCGTGTAGTATTACGAAGTTTCACTTCTTCCGCGCGGAGGGACTCCACTTCACGCACAATTTTTTTTTTTAACTCAATCTTCTGTACATATTTACGAATACTGTGCAACAAGTATCTTAGTATGGTAATAGTAAATACTTACTAGCTATCGTGCTCTAAACAGTCTTCTTTTAGTATAAACTTTAATTTCTCCCTGAAACAAAAAATAAAACAAACAGTTATTTAATTATCTTTTTCCTACTCGTCTGCTATTTAATTTCGTCGAATCCAAGACAGTTAAATATTTTTTCTGGGAATTCATGGAGCTTCACTGTTTGGTTTCGGAAAAACATTATAGAATATGATGATGCCTATAATGTTCCCATTGCTGGCACACAGGCCTCCTCTCAATTAGAGGGAGTGGGCTTTAATCCACCACGCGGGCCCAGTACGGGTTGGTAGATTACACAAGTCTTCGAATTTTTAGTTCTAAGACGTGCCGGTTTCCTCACGCTGTTTTCCTTCGCCGTTTTGAGAGCTGCGGTGATGAACTAAATTACACAAAGTAATGCGCCTGCCTGGGTTTGAACCTGCGACTTACTGCTCGTAAGTCGGGGCTGCCACCACTGGGCCAACGCTGCTTATTTCAAATAATTTCCTTAAACTTACACTATCACTTGTTTATTGTGACCTCCAGATTTTTCGACGCTGTTGCAAGCGTCATGATAGCAGGATGAGTGATAGTGTAAGATTAGTTATACACCGTGAAAGTTATAACAGTGGTTAATCTCCAAAAAAAAAAAAAAAACGGTTTGCACTTCGGGAGTGCCGGCAGAAGTGAAAACTGGAATATTAACGTTGTGTATTTTTGATATTTTGGACCTGACGGTCATGTGTCCTGACGCGAGTTAAATTTTTTTTACCCATCACAAAAGTGCACAACGCCGCTAAAGAAGTTTTCACTTAAAAAACTTGCAAGGTCTAGACTTACCCCAGATCGTCAGGCGCGAACTTCCTATCTAGATAAAGTTCGAACAGCACTGGTGCTAAGATCTCGTGCATGCCTTGTCTGTAGCCCACGTTTGCGTGAGAACGCGCCCAGAAGAATAGGATGCGGACCTGAAATCATAGACAATTATGAATGTTGGACATGTTAGGTTCAATGCAGTCTTTATTAAGAAGCAGTAGGGGTGGACTAAGGGGTATCAGGGACTTAAGCTTTACCTTTTCGTGCCAAGCAGCAAATGGGTCGAACAATAATTCGTTCGTGTGCCTGTCCACAACACGCTTCCCGAATCGTAGCCATACAATACAAGGTGTTGTATTGCATCCTCGTCAAAATTCAAGAGAATGTCACAAAAGACATAAATGATCAATTAAAATTAGGGTGTTACCACACCAATCGATCGATCGTCGATCGATGGTAGAATGGATTAGTCGACCATCGATCGATATCGGTTTACCTAGTAGAAACTATCGATCGACGATCGATTGGTTTGGTAGCACCCTTACGGTACATAGGTAGTTATTAATAAACGCTGACTTTTTTGGTTGTTTAAGTTTGTCAGTATTTCAGAATAACGTGGTTTAGGGAACAAGAAATTATCGAATAAACTTTTGAGATTGTTTGTATGTATTAAAAGCACGGTTATAGGGCGAGGATCAGACAGGCCGAGTTTAAAACACGGGTGGTTCACACTTACCGATTTTCGTAAACAAGAAAAAATAAATTATCTACCCATTTTATTATTGATTCGGGACGAGAATCATTAGCATAGTTATCTCCTTGAATTTGACAAGGATGCAAAACAACACCTTGTATATGACTTGCATACTAGTAAAAATAGACTATTTGAACTTGGCAGCGAAAGTATTAATAATCATTATCTGCCTAGCCTTTTACCAATTATCTTGGGGTCGGCTTCTAGTCTAACCGGTTGCAGCTGGATACCAGTATTTTACATAGAGTGACTGACTGCCTATCTGACCTCCACCACCCAGTACTGGCCCAGTATTAACTGGATAATACAATACCACTTTAACTCTCCCCTAGCCACAGGCATAATAACAGTAAAAAGGCTGTAGTTGTGATATTATATAAGGTATAAATATATAATAGATATTTTTCGCCACACATAAAGATCACAACATATCTGTATTTCTGATGTAATTATGTGGCGAATGTATTGCCATCAACCGGGAAATGGTCCAGGCTCCAAGCTCTTACTAAGCATTCCTGATGGAAAATTTAAATAACACAATGCTTGAGCTGAGAATACAACCCAGGAGCTCTAGTCAGCAGTAGCGCGCTACTAGACCAGCGAGTCAGAGATCTGGAAATAAATCCAGGTTACGAACAAAGTCTTACCATTAAATCCTGCACATCTTTGTCTCTAAAGTACATCTCCTCGGGAAATGTCCTGACCACATCTTGTAGAATTAACATTTTGAGCTCATTATCACAGAAATGCTGTTTCCAAACACTCTGAAACAAAAAATATACTACAGTCATCATCGGCATAACATAACGCCTGTTATTCTCGAAGGGTTAGACAGAGATGTTCCGTTTAATAAACGGTACATAAGCTGTGAAATTCGTGATGGAAACCCCCATTAACACCTTTACCTGACCTGGGAATCAAATTTAGGACCTCATCCGCAGGCGAACTTGCGACCACTTCACCAAACGTGGCGGACATTAGCATGGTCATTCAGCCGAAGGACGACTACTGCTGAAGTAAAGTCTCCTTCAGGTAAAAAATGGCAGAGCGAGCTTTAAAAAGAGGCTGTCATAGACCGGTCCCGAAAAAACCGCTATGCTTGCACATTCACCGTCACTATGGGAACCGCTAGTCTGTGGAGGTCATTGCCGGCTTCTTCGTTCCCTGATCATTATAATCTGGATCTCTTCAAAGTTCAAGTGAAACGGTTTCTTCTATGCAAGGGTCCTCCCTAGACCGCATCATCGCTTCATATCAAGCGAGTTGCGGCCAAACAGTTATCGAGTGACAGATCTCGACAGTGGCATTTTTTTTTTGTGCGCCATATAAAGACAGGTACTATACAAACATATTATTATTTTACTTAAACAATGAATATCACAGACATCTGATAAATTAAAAACAAATATTATTTCACCTTGGTTAGTGTTACATATGGCGTAGGTTATTGAACTGTGTAAAAGAGGTTATTTAAAACGGTATAATTCATAATAAAAAATGTTAGCAACATAGTGGTTATACTGAAGAATTTAAGATATGCGGGCCACCCATATGCCATCCACTAACACAAGAGAGTAAAGAATGAGTTAATTTAACGTAGAAGTTATTCTGCATAACATAAGGCGCAAATTACCGTGGCACGCTAGTTGTATGGCTTGTGCTAGTCTATACATACAAATCAAATTGAAGTGCCTGTTCGCAATATTAAAATAACCGCTTTTTACTACATGCATATGAATGTATATACGGAACATGTACCAAAATTTTTTTTTTTTTACAATTTTTGTCTGTCTGTCTGTCTGTTTGTTTGTTCCGGCTAATCTCTGGAACGGCTGGACCGATTTTGACGGGACTTTCACTGGCAGATAGCTGATGTAATAAGGAGTAACTTAGGCTTAAATTCCATGCGGACGAAGTCGCGGGTACAGCTAGTCGTAAATAAAGTCTTATTTGCTTTTCCCCTTTAAGGGAGCATTAAGAGGAACGATTCAGGAGTCAATAGTCACATTGC
Organism: Cerastis leucographa; assembly: GCA_963082945.1. Classification (NCBI taxonomy): domain Eukaryota; kingdom Metazoa; phylum Arthropoda; class Insecta; order Lepidoptera; family Noctuidae; genus Cerastis; species Cerastis leucographa. The sequence continues at coordinate 2,648,836 of OY720356.1, forward strand.
TGACAGGCTAAAATAGATGTGAGCTCAGTTGTACTTATAATTTATCAAAGGTTGATACGAGCAGAAGACATTGTTACCATCGCGGGCATATCCTGGATAAGGATGGCACAAGAACGTGGAGAAAAAGAGAGGCTTATACCCAGCAGTGAGTGAATGTGATGATGAATATGATGATAAAGGAGAAGAATTCGTTACCTCATCATCTTGTGACAGCGGGTCGTCGCCGATTACCGCCCTCGGGTCCATTGAAAGTTTATCACTCAAATCATTGTAGAAATTCCTATGAGACTTAAGACTGAAACAAGAAAAATCAAGTATAGTTTGGCTAGGGACAAATAAAAAAAAACCGGCCAAGTGCGAGTCGGACTCGTGCACGAAAGGTTCTGTACCATTATTTATAAAAACAAGAAAAAAAAACATTTTTTTGTATGAGAGCCCCCTTAAATATTTATTTTATTATGTTTTTAGTATTTTGTTGTTATAGCGGCAACAGAAATTCATAATCTGTAGGAATTTCAACTGGCTAACTATCACGGTTCATGACATACAGCCTGGTGACAGACGGACGGACAGCGAAGTCTCAGTAATAGGGTCCCATTTGACCCTTTGGGTACGGAACCTAATAAATATTTAAGTGAACGAGCACTTTTTCGTATGGGAGCCCCCATACAAAAAAGTGCTCGTTTTTATAAATAATGGTACGGAACCCTTCGTGCGCGAGTCCGGTTCGCACTTGGCTGGTTTATTTTATTTGTCTGTTTATAATTAGTAACATAACAGTCCATAGTGTGCAATCACTCTTAGCCTATGTTCACACGGCGCACGACTTTGCGACTTATTAGGACTCATTTAAGGAAAGGTAGCTTTACAGCTGACAGTATACAGGGTGTAACGGAAAGGGTATATACATCCTTAAGGGTGTGCTACAGACCATCAAACTGAACATGTTCCTCAACATAATTTTTTTTTGCAGCAAAAAAAAAATCAGCTTTTCAACATTTGGGTCGAATAGGTATTGTAATTTTCTATGGGGCAGCAGATATTTTTTTCGCTGAAATACATGTTTTATGATGAGAAACATGTTCATTTCGATGGTCTGTAGCACATCCTTAAGGATGTATATACCCTTTCCGTAACACCCTGTATAGGGTGACTGGTAATTATTGACCGATACTTAAACACGTGATTATACTCATGATAACAAACAACTTTACCAAAGAAACATTTTTTTTTACTCATACACTTTTATCACAAGTTGATACGGCTGCTATATTATTGGGATAATGTTTCTAGTACCAGTCACCCTATATATAAACATAACATTATTTTACTAAACATTACGCCAATTAAGAAGTACACATGATAAATAAAATTGGAATGACACGATATTTTCATACAGCATTCGTGTTTTCCCTAACCATATTAACTTTAGGCTATTGATGTGTGATCTCAAGACTAATATCATCCAGGACAGTGCCGTGTGAACGGTCGCTTAGTATAATAGACGCGTTTTGTTTAAATGATCACTTGTTTGTTTACAAACTTATGCAGTGTTACTTCCATTGAATAAAAGTGACTCATAATTGGAAACTTGAGAAGAGTGTGACTCAGATCAACAATAATATTAGCCACTATTTGGGACAGCTACATTCTAAGAGGAGCTCGTGGCTAAATAATAACAGCCGCCCGGGTCGATCTTTAAGGTTAAGCCGTGCTTGCCGAGGTTGGTCCGTGGATGGGTGACCATAATTACATATCGAGTTTCCTCCGTGCCTCGGAAAGCACGTTAAGCCGTTGGTCCCGGCTGTTATTTGTAGATCTTTGACAATCGTTACGAGTAGTCAGAAGCCAAAAAGTCTGACATCCAGTCTTACCAAGGGGTATCGTATTACCCAGTTACTGGGTTGTGGAGTCAGATAGGCAGTCGCTTCATGTAAAATACTAGTACTCAGCTGCATCCGGTTAGACTGGAAGGCGACCCCAAGATAATTTGGGAATAGGCTAGGCAGATGATGATGATGGGACAGCTACATTCTTGTTGGAATAAAGAAATCTTGTTTAAGTAGTAGTATGCTTGACAACCAATTAAGGTATAAAAAACCAGTTTATGCAGATCTCTCATTGTATGGGAAATCTTTTTAAAGCGAAGATGTGTTATACTGGAAATGGCTTAATGTGTCATGTGTCTACATAATGTTTGCTACAGAAAAACCAGTTTTAAGGAAAGGGAATAGAATTGTATCCTTATGATGTTAGAACTCAGTGTTTAAATTCTGAGTATTATGGTCTGTTTTTTATTTATGAATTCTTTGGTTAATTTAACTGGCAGATAAATACACTCAAATTTTGTTTGATTTCTTAATTTATTTGGTGTATAGTGCCTATACAGACATGGAAGTTGATAAAATAATCTATTATACTTCAAACATTTGTTGTCAGCATATTATTTGTTTTCTAACAACATAGATATATAAATGGATGTTTGTACGTATATGATATTGATAAACCAATGCACTGTTACAGAACAGTTTAAGATATTTTATTTCAGTCATAAATAATACTATTGCCTACAAGGAAACATGATAATAATTAAGCTAAACAACGGTTTCTCCAGAGGAAAAACCAAAATCAAGTAAAAAAATTAAAAATATAAATATTTTGACCACCATCAAAGTTGGCACAATATCAGTATATTTTTACTGAGCGACGAGGTTTCTGTTTTCTGAGCTTCAAGGAAAAAGGTACACAGCATCCAGTATAATTCAAAGAGAAAATAAATTCCTCATTCTTACCTGGACACAATATCCATGTTAGGTGGAGGCAGAGCATTTAGCAAGATGGCCCACGCCAGGCTCCGGGGCCGCGGTAACCTCTGCTGGATGGCAATAGTCTTCAGGCTGTCCACACTCCATGCTGGGAGGTCCAACCTGGAAATTGGGATTTACTGTTAGGAAGGGATCATTTAATTTAAGTAAGTGCTTGTGTGAGATTTCCACATGGTATGACGAGTCAGTGGACATTTGTCTGATCATAAAACCTTATATATCTTAACATTGATTTACGGGCATCATCAGTTAATAGATTAACGCAACATTATTGCGCCTGTAATCGTTGAAGAGTTAGGCACTAGGCAGAGGTGTACCTAATACTACAGTCAGTTAAGTTTAAGTACTATCTAATCCCTATTACCCCCTGGTAAACCTAAACGCAACCTTAACCGACAACCCGCAACCAACAAAAACCCAATAACACTTTGCACGACTCGGGAATCAAGCCCAGGACCTCATGCTCAACAGTCGCGATTGTAACCTACATGGGGATGTATAAAACGTCGACAAAACATGCACGGTTCGGGCTGGTCGTTTCCTATGGAGAAGAACCGGACTAGTAATTAAGTATGGGAGGACAGTGCAGGCCCGACAATAAGTCGGTGCTTACTACAAAAGGTAGAAGAAGATAAAGCAAAAAAAAAAAACTTGTTCAAAGAGGCAAACTAAAAAAAAGAAGGCAACCTGATTACTTAAAATAAAAATACAATCTAATATCATACATAATAACGGTGGACTTTCAAAAAGTTGTAAGTATTTACGGCAAGAACCTTGAACAAAGAAAAAAAAACAACATTAAGGTTTTGGTTCAAGGAGGCTTTAATTTACTTACTGATAGTCAGTCACTTCAGGAAACTTTTTTGATGGAGAATTAGGCGAACTATCGCCACTGTTAGGTTCCTGTAAAATAATTATATTTATAGCTAACAGAATATTCTTTTGAAATTCGAAAGGCAAACACGTCGATACTGACCATTTTCGTTTTTACTAATTTCGGGAATGCATTTTTATTAATAACAAACGAAGCAGGTCGTAATTTTTTTTATAACAAATTCTGATACGAAACAGATCTGTTTTATTTTTGATTTTTCTGTATTTTCTTATTTTATCAATGTGATAACAACAGAGATATACACGACGAAACTGACAACATTGACAAGTCAGAATTTGCGGTTGTCATTAATTCTTGACATTGACGTTAGAGGGCCTCGAGAGAGATGTACTGTGGGCTTGTGTGAAGAAATTGATTATCGATAGTTTGATTGGCTTGATGTCGGATTGCTGCAAAACGTAAGAAAGCAGCAATTAATGGCAGCGTTTTTTTACGCATCGCAATTAAGCAAGGGTTTAACTGCATTCAAAAAGAAGAAACTTTGTGTGCATTTCGTGTTAATTCCATACCGCACATGTTTGCAAAAAGCTACAATCGATCCACGTCTCTAGTAAACTCGACCCTATGTAAACTAAAGTAAAAACTCAGAAAATAAACGATAGTCAAATCAAACCATTAATTATCTTTCCAAAATGTCGTAACTTGAATCGTAATAACACTCTTTAGACGAGAACCGGACACACAGCGTCGCCATTAGTCTCATAACGATACCATAAATAATTTTAATAACAATACACAAATGTTTGAAAATCTAACATAGGGCACATTTTGTTCATATATTTTCCAAACCAGTAGAATACGTCGTAAAAAATATTTTTACAATTTCGCAGCGTAAAAAGCATTGAGAAATATGTACTGAATGTTTTTTAGAACGCATAGCAAAAAAAACAGCGTTCTAAATAATGTGATTGGTTCTTCGACAAGTTAACAAAAATTTTAACCATTCAGTTCATTTGAAAAATCCATAGTGGAGGATGACTGTGAAGGAAAGAACGAATCGTGCATGTTGCTTGCCTTCGTTATTATACACGCGCCATTAGAAGTCATTTTTTATAAAACTCGATATCGTTTTGTGACGCGCGTCTTGCACAGCTCGTACAGTGTGCAGCAAAATCGGCGTAACAAAGATCTATGAAGTCTGTGGTGGATCTATGGATCTTTCTCTTTTTAGCATAGATAGAGGAAAGTCTTTTTAGTAAGCGCTCTCGCTCTGAAAAATTTCGTAAATTTAGTTGTATTAAGTGTTTAATAATAGTGTTTGAGTATTTCTACAATTGTGGCGATCCTTATGAGTGATAAATGGTCCCGATTCACCTCTAAAATGGACTGTAACGCAATAACCGTTAGTGTGAACTTGTGCGGAGTGATATCGCAAGCGCTGGCCTCCCTTAGGTTTCGATGACCATAAGCGTCAGCGGGAACCATGATCGCCAACTTGCCGCTTCTATTTGCCAACGGCAACCCGACCGCACTGTCGCTGATAACGGCTGCTGAGCTAGAGAAATTCATCACTTTCATGGTGACTTGTTCCTGGGGACATGATACTGCGAAAGACATTCGGGAACCACCGTGGTGGCCGAATGATGTCGCGTTTTCGCACCCCTTTGTGAGACCCGCCGTGGTGCCCAAAGATTGGTCCGTAAAATTGAAACTTTTAGTGAGGAAATGTTATGAGTACCACAAGAGCGCATTCCTGTTGGTGTTCTCTGCTCAGCTGGCGAGGTACCCGCGCAACAGGCTCAGGTACGTCGACAACAGAGACCGTACCACTTCTCTATACTACCGGCCTAACGGACGACTCCTAGTAACATTCAGAAATGAGAACATGCATTATGAAAAAAATACTCAAAACAGCACTGAAGACACTCAAGTTAAATCTACTGACATATACCTATGTGATAACTGTGACAGCCACTTTGACAATCCAGACATACTGAGAGCACACGAGAGGCTATGCAATAATGTGACCATCCCAACAACTACTTGTAGCGGTGGGTTACCAGAGTTTCTTTCTGCTTTAAAGCTTCACCCAGCTGGTCAAAAATTTGAGGACTCTACTAATTCTTACACTGATACTGACAGTAAACCTCAGAAGATCGCTAAGCACCTTAGAAATACTGGCAGCATTGACCGGGGCCCACCATATCCATTTTCTTCCTTGGCTTACAGACGGAATGCCAAATCGAATGCCCAGAGGGACTTAAATTATGCCAGGGAGAGAGTTGAAAGATATTGCTGCACTTCAACTCCTGTTAATAAAAATTATAATGTCAAAGTAAAAAACCAGCAATTTCCTGTGAGGTACAGACGCCCCTTAAGCTACTGGAACAGAAATTATGTATTTCCTAATCAGAGAAATAAAAGAGTAATTGATATCAAGGCACAGTTGCTGCTCCTCAAATGTAAACCGGTCACAGTACATATAGATAGAATGTCAGAAGAAAGCATAGATGAATACCTTGAGAACTTGAGAAAAGTACGAGAGAGTAAAGCACAGTGCATAGAAGACAAGGATATAGTTTTCGTAGATGGGCTGGACTGCGACCAGCCAGCTGATTCGGATATCATGTTGGACCCATTGGTACGCTTGGACAATGATTGTGAAGTGATCGACTTGTGTTCAGATGATGAGACTTCTAGTGTTAATGAGAACTGTGACCCTCGCGCGGGTGTGACGTGCGTGATGCGCGGCGGCGCAGTGCTGCGGCGCACGGCGGCGACCCCGATGGTGCTGCCCGCGGAGCCCTGCGGCGCTCGCCAGCGCCCTCTGCCCGCCGCTGTGCTACAACCACATCCCGTGATTCTCATTGCGCACACGCATCCCTTAAACAATTTACAGACTATAGCCATAGATTGAACTTCCAACTGTAATAATATTTATCATTAGGTAACATTGCTAATTATTATTTATTATTCCTTCGAGATTAAAATTTTAATGTCAAGAATAAGTTTTCATTTTATTTCCATGTTTGAGAAACATAGGTAGCTTTTTCTCCATTTTGTCGAAAACTCGATACCACAAAATGGCGGATAGACATTAGTAGTAGGGAAAACACTCTTGGAATCAAAATGGAGGATGTTAGGTAGTAGAGTAGTGGAATATTTAATGATCAAGGAATATTTTCAAATAATATGATATTTAAGTTAATCTAAACTTCCATTCATGTGTTAAAATGCGAATGCGTACGCGCATTTCGCAAATAACTAGATCGCAAGATCAGCCATTTCATGTTGCAAAAGAACGTCCAACATGGCGCCAACATGAACATCTATTCATTTCTTTCATTTAAAATATGTAATGATAGGTTGACAGATAATAACAGACCTAGTTTTAAAGTTTACCTATAATGACGCGTTAATGTGAATATTATCTATCACTGCTGAGTATTTCCTCTTATGAGTGTTGCATTATATTTAGCTGTGGCTGCTCGTATTACATTAAAATTTTATTCTGAGCAAAATGTCATGCGAGAGGTTTATTTATACGCAAGGGTGTAATGAGAAGGTCACGAAATGCGATATATATGAGAATTCGGATCTCTTTTCAATGTAGGGCAAACTTATTTCCACAAAAGTAAAAATTCTTGCGTGTCAAAAAAGTTAGCACCAGCGCAAATTGCAAGAAGTTACTGACGGTTATTTTTTTTCTTAAATCTTAAACCACAATGACTGACTGACTGATAACGTCTCCCTCGAAATGCCATTCTATACTCTTTTATAGGACCACTGTTTGACACATGCCGTTCATTGATGGATTACTAAAGTGCGTCATGGATTTTTGGCGCTTGAATGGTATTATCAAGAGGGCGCTGTGGGTAAACGTGCAAATGTACCGCGAAATTTTATTGATAAAAAAAACAACATGGCTGCGTTAATTCCGACCATGAGCATTCGTTATAAGAACCATGATGATTATGGTGAACTCGAACTACATTAGTATCACTTTACGAAGAGCGACGGTTGTTGAAAGGTGTCTGAATCCGATTCATTGTGTGCAGGAGTTACAATCGTGATTACACCAACTTTTTTTTCTTCTTTTACTTAGAACAAGGTTCGTAAATCTCTTTGTTAATTTTACGTAATGATTGTACTTTTTGGCACATGCGATTTTTTTTGTTTGTGTTTTAATTTTGAAAGGGTATTTAAAGGGTCCGATGAGATCTCGCGTCCGGTCTTGGTTCAATCCATGGTCCGGAGCGAGAGGGAATGGGAAGATTTCGCCTCCCTCTGCGATGCAGTCATGCTAGCGAAGGAGGTGGCGGAAAGTGAGAGGGAGAGAGCCTCACGTCCCAGCCGCCGCAGGAGACGCCCCGGGCGGCGGGGGGCAACCAGAGGCCCCCGGCCACCGTAGACGCGTGCCTGTGGACGGTGAGTAATGGGCCAGCTCACCGTCCGTCCGTCTTATGACGACCGTGTCCGAGGCCGTGTCGACGGCGCGTTCGCGTTCCACGCGCGCCTCAAGGAATGTCAGCAAACCGGAAGGTGTCCGAGAGGGCTGATGCCTGCTAGGGCTGCGGGACTGTTCGAAAGAGATACCGTGGCCCTGGAACACAAAGGGCTAAGAAGGAACATGGATGGGTTTTAGTCAGTACAAGTCTGACGCTCCCTCCCACTGCGCCCAGAGCGGGGGCTTTTGGGGGTGGGGGCATTTGATCATATCCCATCCGTAAAAAAAAGAAGTGTCCGATGAGACAGAAGGGAAAAATCCTTGTGCATGATCGACTTTGTCGCAATTTACACCAGAGCAGAAGGGCGCTTCAAGACGGTGCGACATTGAGAGAAGGCTCCAGACCGCGGATAGACGCTCCTCGCGAATGCTCGCGTAAGCGCAAGGGGCGATACATGAGCACCTTACGGACTCCCGAGCATTAGTGTGGAGCGGCGAGCATGTGCATGATCTCCGTGTCGATATTTCTACAATTTTCTGGACGGTCCTACGTGAGCATTTTATCGTTCTATTTAAATGGACCCTTTAAATACCTTTTCAAAATGAAAACACTAAAGGTATCACACTTATAAGCACTGCACAGACAGCATCAGTTAGGTGTCAGCAACGAAAGGGGGTAACCGGATCTGCTGAACATCGTCGAGGCGAAAAAGGGTCTGCCCTTTATCGCCTGAGGTGGCCAGAAGCCGCGCTTTCGGCCAGTTGGTGCATTGCTAACGGCTGGGTGAAGGTGGCGACGACGACCCTACGTAAGCTAGGCAGCGCCTCGCTGCAAGCGGGCTGAGGGTGATTGATCTTTACCAGCTAATTCCCAGCCGATGCCGTTACGCTGGTTATAAACTTGCGCTGCAGTATAGTTTCATAGGCAGAATCTCAAATAGCTCGAGTAACGGCGGTGCTGATTACCAGGTGGAGCCAGTTGGGACTTTGAATCTTTAAATCCACTTAGGAATGCGAACCTCGTTCATGATTGAACATTATCTGGAAATTGAAGAAAAATGGAATCACCAAATTTGCTACATACATACTCATGTTTGCACGTTCTTCTCTTTGTCGACTGGGCAGAAGCCATTTTTATCGGATTAATATTGCAACATATTCAACCAATTCAAATCAATTCTCCCCACTCCGAAACCTTTCCTATTTAGCAGTCAGCACTGAATACGCTAATTATATAATTAAAAATCGCATTTTAGAGTCGTGGAAGTAAGTATGCATTCAACGCTTCGTAATCATGCAGGGTGTTGCGTTAAGACTCCAATTTAATGCTTCAGATAACTTGTCTGTTCGATCATTACCTACGTAAATATTTATACTCTTGTGGCGTGCGTGAATGACCAGGATTTATGAAGTGGACGACAGAAAAAGAGTCTGTAAGGATCGTAGTACGTGGCGTTCTGCAGGTTCTGCCTACTTCCATGGATAAAAGGCGTGGCTGTGTCATGTAATTCTATTCTAGTAATTTTGTTTTAGTCATTTTAAAATAACATTTGTGTGCACGTGTCGCTATAATGCTTAAACGTGACTGTATTATGCACACGTGACTACAGAACACATAATCGTTTTGTATTACGCATTTAGCAGTGACCTTGACCTTGAGTATTCAGGTCACTAACCTTGATAGTATCCTGTGGTGTTCTGCCACCCTACCAGCCCTACATAACACCGGTTCCCAAAGATTTTATTACGATTGACGATGTTTTTTGTTCTGTTTTTCAGTACCCCAATTATTGAATTAGCTTGTCTGGATCCTCTTGGGAATTTGGGAAAGTCTAGAACCATCTGAGACAGTCTGGATCCATGTGGGACAGTCTGGACCCATCTGGGTTAGACTGAACCCATCTGGGACAGTGTGGATTTGTCTGGGACAGTCTGGCTCTATCTGCGACCGTCTGAACCCATCTGCGACACTCTGGACCCATCTGCTACTCTCTGAATCCGTCTACGATAGTCTGGATCCATCTGCTAGAGTCTGGACCCATCTGAGACAATTTGGGCCCATCTGGTATAGGTTGGACCCATCGGAGAGAATCTGGATCCATGTAGGACAGTGTGGATCCATCTAGGTTAGACTGGGCCAATCTGGGACAAACTGGATCCATCCGGAACAGTGTGGGTCTGTCTGGCTCTATCTGCGACAGTCAAGGACAGTCTGGATTTATCTGCGACTGTGGATCCATATGGGACAGTCTATTACAGTATGGATCTATCTGCGACAATCGGGATCCATCTGGAACAGTCTAGGAAAATCTGTATTTATCTGAGACGGTCTGTATCTATTTGCGACCATCTGGACCTATCATTTACACTCTGGATCCGTCTAGGGCAATCAGTATCATTCTGGAAGTTGCGTCGATCCGGAATAATCTCGAGTATCGATCTCGGACTTTCTGTGTCAATTTTAGACAGTCTGTGTCAATCTGGCCCAGTTTGTACCAATCTGGGACAGTCGGTCCGACCTGGGACAGTCAGTATCGATTTGAGAAAGTCTGTATCGATCTGGGGCAGTCTGTGTCGATCTGAGACAATAAAATCTGGGACTCAATTGAGACAGTTAGTATCAATATATAAAGGTCAGACTTGATCTGGTACAATAAGGATCAATCCGGGATTGTCTACGTCAATCTGGGACAGACTGTATCGATCTGGGCCTGTCTGTATCGATCATTGGGTTCAGTTCCGACTTGGTCCAGTTATCTTCTTTCTGTGGTTTGTTATCAAAGTTTCTAGTAACTGACCCAGTTGTCGTGACAAAACTAGGTATTACATAACCAGTACGACCTTAATCCTGGCAGGGTACAGCTCTACAGACATGCTACAGTGCTATTATGTGCAGTAAGCATGGTTCGACAATCGACGATCGCATCTTCCGATATGGTAAACCTAGACTTAAATCGAGTAAGCGAATATACATGCAGGCCTATCTTTAACATCTTTGTGTAGTTTGTCGGTCCGGTTTACCTCGGGTTGAACCAAATCTGGCAGCACGGAATCGCAATTTTCCATGCTCCTAATTAATTTCTGTCGCTGAGAACCGTCATTTGCTAGAGCGGGAATATCATCGCATCGCATACGGCAGTATTGACGATGCGATCAGCAAAGTGCTATTCCGTTTTGCCAGATCAAGTTCAATCCATACATGGAACTGGAAGAAAAAACTTAAATCCCAGAATAAAACTTAAATCCCAGAATAACACAGACTTAAAAAAATATTGCTTTGACGCCCAAAATTCTGGACCGTGTCGATCGATATAAAAGCCCTAGGCGCTTTTATACAACTTAAAAATACATAAAGAACCAACAGGAAAACTCCTAAGTACCATTTACCAATAATCTACGCGTAGTTAGGTTCCAGCGTAGCAACTGACAGAGTATATCGCAACTTACCGAGATTACTTAGTAACTTAATTCTCAGTAACACTACGCTGGGTACGTTACAACCAGGAACTCAGGTCGTTGACACCGCTTGCGCTGCAGTTCGCGAGGCTTGCCTCCATGACTAATATCCAACGTAATTTGACGTTGAGTGAATGAATAAATAATTATTTTATTGTATGTCCAACTATTCTAAATGTTTTATCCACTTAAAGGGGTTATTAGTTATCAGATGCCAAGTTTACATATCTCTTGATACGTCAGAGCGCCATACCCAGATATGAATTTAAAGCAGCATTGAATAATACATTTCTTTCTGAATGAAGATGCCTATCTAAATAATTTTATAAGTAAGTAGATAAAGTTGTAGGTATAGATAATTTTGCTACAACAACAATCGAGCCCGGCTTTCTTTTCGGACCCTTTTGAGCAAAATTTTCAGTCAATCGATATTTTCATCCACCGCACCGGTGAGAATATCGGTCGTTTAGTTTTTCAGTTTAATCGTCACAAACAAACCATCAAATCTTTCCTCTTTATTATTATTAGTTTAGATAATCGAGCACATCACCTACGCAAATGATTCTACGCTTAGATATTAGGGACCGATTAGTCGGGTTAAAACGTTAACCAGTTAACTTATAACCCATATATTTGATTACCTAAGCATTATACGGGTTAACTCTTATAATAGTAAGGGTTAACGTTAACAATTTAAATATTTCTGATTAACCAGAATCAAAGACGAAGCACCGAATGAGAGCTAATTCACTTCACGTCACTTTCTTGCATATTTTATATAGGTACAAAAATGAATGTGCGTGAACTGGTTATGGCTGATAAACCCTATAATAATACGGGTTAACCTTTACTGCAGTTTTTCACCTAACCCTAAAAAATAACCCGATGTTCAGGCCCTTTCCATTAAGACTTAGTTTATGACCCATTTGTTGACTAATGATAGTTTGATAACGATCATAAAACTCAACTAGATACCGACTAAGTAAAAAAAAAAAAAAAAAATTTTGTTTAGGGCTCTTTATGCTTAAATATTACAGGTTGCGCGACTGGGTGGATTGACCGCTCACCGCAAAGTACAGCTTCGTGACTTCAAATTCAGCAGCAGTCTTTTAGCCGAGTGCAATTAGACATAGATTACTCAAAAATTGGAACGAAGTTTATAGTGATCGGATTTTCGTAAGAGTTTTTTGTATTAAGAGGTGAGAAGTTAAAAAAAAATTGGCAGCTCGCGCTGTTTCTCGCTTTAGCAAATGACGATGCTGACCGACAGAAAAGGATGATGAAATACTCCTAAGCATGGAAAAATGCGATTCCTTGCATGTCATCTAGCAGGCGAGGTAACCCTAAACATCACTGATATTCTGACAGTGGTGCAAAGTCAGGGATAATGTAGCTGCAACGATTGTACAGTTGAATTTCACAAACTAAGTGGAAGACAAGCAATACTTAAATAAAACGAGTCTCATCTAATTAGTTTTAGAATTTTATAACAAGAAAAAATTACATTTACGGAAAAATATTATTTTAAGTTTATAATTTCATGAATTATTCATAGATCTTCGTCAGTAGTAATCCTATGGTGGGAGTTGAGTGGACGTCTGCTCTCTTCATCTGAGCCATAGATAACCTCCTCGTCTGAATCGTTTATCATAGAGAATGCGGGGTTGTCTTTGGTTATGGCCGTTTCTGAAACAACATGTGGTATTTTAATATAACTTCATATATGGCATATAATGGCATGCATATCCTCCGGATTAATATCTTTGTTTTTAATGGTAAAGTTATACAATGTTGTTGTTAAAGATTTTAGGACGAATTGACTCAAGACTTTGGGGTGATATCGAGTCGGAAGTAACGCCGCCATCTTGTTTTTTCATTACAGTTTCCGCACAAATATTTTATGTTTAGCAACAGTAAACATAAAACAATTTCTTGCGGTCTTGTCAATGTCATTCGAGCGATAACAGAGCAGTATGACTATTTTAAAGTGCATCACACACAGTGAGCGGGCGCGGGACAGGCGCGGGTGTCAGAAATCTGTATTTGTTACGTTACTTATATGGACGACATCACACAGAGAGCGTGCGATACCCGCGTATCACCCGACACGCGCACGATCCGCGCCCGCTTGCTTATCAAACTTGGTAGGTACATTAATTTTGGTTCTGTGTTTTACCGCCTGCACAGGTAAGTGTACAGCACTATAATATGACTAAATCTGATGAAGAGATTTATCTTACCATGAATATTTCCACCGCCAGGAGAGAACAAATAGGCCAGTATGTAAATATAAAAGTTGAACAGTCCGTACAGGGCCATGAAAGGGGCCGAGGTGTCGAAGTGTATCTTCGGTTGACAAGCCCAGTGGTCTTGTAGGGCAGCCGGGCCCCACCCTTGTAGGGCCAAGATTGTGATGATGGACGTCACAGTACACACTACTATTGATTGGCATCGGAGTCGGATGTCTGTAAGATGTAAATGGATAAGTACATAAACTGAAGCATTTTCCCCATGGGGAATAGAAATCACAGAACAGCACCTGCTACAATCCTAACATACTCCTTTTGCTCCCTCCACATTCATACATCTGGTCAACTAGATATATAGGGTGACTGGTAATTAGTGACCGATACTTAAACACATGATTGTACTCATGATAACCAACATTTTTTTTAAACTCATTCACTTTTATCACAATAACACAACAGCCTTTTGAATTTAGCGCACGCGTGCGCCTGTAACCTATCAGCTGATAGCCGCTTGATGCCGTTCTGTCTCATTATTATCGTACCGTGCAACAGTGGGTAGGCAGAGCACCCGCACGGCTCGCAAACCCGAATTTCATATGGCTGTTGTGTGTACTCTTTAATTAACGAGTAAGTGAGCCTCCTGAAAGCCCAGACGCTATGGGCGGTAATACAATGCAAGACTCACCGAAAAAGGGCATATTCCTCAAATCACTATACGCCTTTATGATCAATATTATTAGGTATAAGAAGTATATCGTGATTGCACAGAAGAACCAAACTTTCACGAGCTGAAAATAAAATTAAAGAGAATTTTATCATACATAACTGTAAGAGTACCCGCAGACTGCTGACTTTATATCGGCCGCTAGTTTACGTCGGTATCTTAATCAGTACGCTGATGCGCATATTACAAATCGCGCATATTACAACGTTTCGGTCCCGGCCGACAAATCATTGTCAACAGTTGCGCTTAATGATCAGTTAATAAAGGAAAAGCGATTGAAACTTACTGGATAGTCAGGATCCATCATGTAGTTGAAGGTAGGATCCAGGTAGCTGCTGAACTTCTGCCAGTTGCCGAGCATGAAGGCGGGTATCACGCACAGAGCAACCAGCACGAACTTGAACAAGTAGAAGGAGATGAGGCCTCTGTCATTCTGGAAGAAATGGAGAAAGTTTTAAACACCTACAATATTTATGCTACACTTTCATCTTTCTGTATCGTGTGGCCGCTGCCCATATGCCTCTGACTTGGCTTTACATACCGTCGAGAAATATCTCTCAGGCATGCTGGTTTCCTCACGTTACACATCGTACCAACAAATGGGACAATCACGTCTACCTAATGCCTGTCGTCTCGGCCTGCGAGACCTCTCCTAAGCTGCTGCATCAGCATAACACTTTGACCTCAGCCATCCACATCTAGGCTCTCCCAGTGTACTTTTTTAGGGCGTAGGGACATCTAGATGATGGTTGCCGATAAGCGTTCTTTACTCCATTATTCGTTTCCTCTGTAGAACGCAACGTCAGCTTCGAGGGCAGTGGAACTTCTCTTCTTCAGTTTCACGCAAGTCATTTCAAATAAAATAATACGTCTGATCGATAGTCAGTGACGGGACTACCGGTTTGTGGTCTGCTGTCGTGGTTTTCAAATGTCATTGTGGCTAGTGAGCCACTTAGGTGACATTTGAAAACCCCCGAGCGTAACAATTTCCTATCAGCGGGATTACTATGAGCTCTTAATGCAGTTCTTAATGTGAGAAAGAGACTAAGCTATAGAGGACGTCTAGCACCTTCTCTTTCCCACACTGAATAAGATTAAAACAGTACTGCTCTAAGACGTCATGGTAGGTGTAACTTACCTGGTAGTTCAAGTAAGCTGTTAACCTATTTGATACAAAAGAGCTGGTAACATACCTGTCTTAGTCCGTGATACTGTGAAAGCCAAGATATCATAACTACTGCCAAGAATGCAGTTTGGAAGAAGTTGCCAATCAATGGCGCCATGATGGCACCCGGGAAAAATCTCAAAGGATACAGAGGGTCTGAAAATAAAAAATACACTGGGCTTAATAGCTGGCATGAAGATGATAGATGATATCGAATCATAATGTTACTTGGTATCGGCAAAACGTTTTTATTTCACAATAGGGGTGCGGACTGGGTAAAGAAAACGACATTCTATTTTGTCCGTCAGACAGGTAATATAAAAATATTAGACACGTATTTTTTGTTTTATCAAAATATCAAAAAATTACTTAGTTAAAACTCATTAAAGTTGGAGAGTGGGGGCTCACTACGTCACAAGTAGGTATAAAACTTACCTACTTGTGACGTCATAAGCCATTTCAACTCAATATATCTCCGTAATTTTATGCCCATGTGAAAAAAGAAAAAATACGTGTCCAATACTTTTTAATAAACTACCCGATGGACAAAGAAAAAAAAATGTAATCACCCCTATTCTCTTCTGTCAACGGTTACGCTATCACTCACTCTCTTTTCTTTCACATCATATCATTCCTCATACAATCCATTCATCTTTTCCGTTCCGTTACTCTCCCTCTCCATCCATGAAGAACATTGATTACGTGGCCCAAATTCCAAGATATGAGTATAGCTATAGTACCTATAGGGTGTCATAGGGTATCCTGTTAATTGATTGATGGCCCTAATTGAGTGGACTGTGCTGGGAAGAGAAATATGCTCTTGACCAGTTGCCCTCTTCAATCGAGTGATATAATACATATATAAATGGCGATTAAGGGTCAACTGAGCAGTAATGCTGCTGGTTTCGTCAACCAACCTATGGTGACCGATTCTAAACTTGCAGGTGAACTGATCATCATCACTGACCTGATCTTTCATTAGTTAGCTAATAATAACCGATCTTATACTTGACCCCGAAACAAGATGACGTAATCGAGTCAGGATATGTAATATTTAGGGGTTATTACAGTCTGATACCAAAACTTTGTATTAGATGTGGGGTGTCGACACTTTAGGACACCATATCCAATTTTTGTTGTTTAAAAAGTGTCTTCAGTTCTACCCATCTCCAGTTTCACCGTGCGCCGTAACTTTCCAAAAAAAAACGAAGTGGTGATTGACTATGCCAACATCCATGGACTATTCCATTCCATAGTTCAACCCCTTCTTTTTGCGGAGGGGAAATCATCAAATGACTCCTCCCGTTCTGGGCGAAGCGGAAGGGAGTGTCAGACTTGTACTGACTAAAACCCATCTATGTTCCTTTCCATGGGCCACTGGGTGGCCCCCGGTCACCGCCCGGGGCGTCTCCCGCGGTGGCTTGGACGTGAGGTCCTCTCCCTCTCACGTTCCGCCACCTCCTTCGCTTGCATGACTGCTTCGCAGAAGGAGGCGACGGTTTCCCATTCGCTCTCACTCCAGTCCATGGATTGAACCAGGGTCGGCCAGATGTCGCCGCCGCCAATCGCCGCTATATTTCAACCCTCTTAAGTAGGTATCCAAAAAACTCTCTGTTTTAGCTAAGTTACTCGATGAGAACCACAATTTCTCCATGCGTTTCACAACTTTCTTTGCCACGGTGAAATGTATCGCCATACAGCACTGTAGTTAGTACCTACCTACTTATCTACCTACCTATCATTTTCTTTGAAATATGAAGAAAAGTGATATAAGCACTGCATTTTTTTCTCAACCGCTGATTCTATAGATTACTTCACATCGTTTGTGTGCATCAAGATCGTTTCACATTATGTACATCATAACCACAATTTTCGCTACAATTGCATATCTTGCGGCAGGTCCCTTTTGTATTCCATAAAGGGACATCGATATCTGCGGCTGTCAAAAGAATCTTGGATAAAAAAATGCGCTTGAGGTTGGATCTGTCCATAGTTCATATGGGTTTCTATTTATGGAAGAGCTCACTGTGTTTTTTGCGGTAGGTGGGTAGCTTGCAGCGGGATTATCCATAATATGTTTTCCAAAATCTTTATAGCCAACCATATCTATGAAAAAAATTGAGCAAGGCTATGCGAAGCAAGATTGTGGGTATTAAATTCGACAGCACAAATGTCATATTAATCATAACGACCATAAGTAAAATCGTTAAATATATAAAAAAATGCTAGTCGAAAACATATAACCACCATCCACCTCCATCCTATATGAAGTCGGTTAAAAACGTGGATTTCTTACGACGAAAGGTCGAAGGAAATTGAGTTTTTGTTTTGGAACACAGCATTGTGTTGAAATTATATCAAGGCACAACTAGTGTTGTGAATGAGATGATCGTTAATACGATAATGTATCGATAGTAAACTAACAGCTGCTATAAATTAAATGATAACTATCGATAGCAAAAATCAGAAGTGACGCTCAAGGCTTACAAAAAGGCCTTTACTCATTCTGTCCTTACTCGCGTAGGTGCACTTTGGCAAGTCAGCGAATGACCTCTTTTGAGCCTTATAACCTCAGTTTTAAAGTTGAAAAGTGGTTAACAGCGAACGTTGGCAGCTGTACCTACACGTGGGTAGGCAAGCGTAGGGTGTCTTCACAGAATGGAGTGACTCAAGACGCGAATATAATCGTCTTGGTACAGGCCAGTGAATAAAGAACATAGCACATATATTTACTCTGAAAGGGATCGTCACCGTTTCCACTTTTGCCTTGCCGCCAAACGAGGCGAGGCGATTACGTTACGATTCCGATAAGTGTGCGTTGCAGTAAAGAGATTCAAAAAAAGAATACGGAATAGCTCCAGTTGATACGTTGACGATCCGTTTCCGAGTTGATATGTGTACCATGTCCTTAAACGTGCTTCGCATCGAGTATCGTTCTTCGTGCAGAGGATTGAATAGAGAATTCAAATTCAAGGTAAAATTTAATTAGCCAGCGAAACTTTGAGTGATGGGTATCGATAACGGTCGACGGTACGGTTTTTTAAACGTACGGCGTGTTAGCCGCGCCGTAGAGTCCGTGTGCAGTGTGCACGACGATTTAAACGTCACGATAATCTGTCGTCACGATATATTGGGAACGCGCCCTTAGCCAGTAATGATTGTACGCACGGCGACCTATCAAGCTATACAAAACCAGTTTATGCGGATCTCTCATTGTACGGGAAATCTATTCAATGGTAGGCCATGTTATACTGAAAATGTACTGCATGATGTGTTCCTACATAATCTGAAACTATCTAATTTAGTCGGATAATACTTTCCACAGTAATCGTACCGTGACAGCTGTTTCATTGGACGACAGCTGGCTTACCATGGCGTCTTAAAGCAGTATTGTTTTACTCTTAATCCAGTGTGGGATAGAGACGGAGTTATTCAGGATGTCTAGCGCCATCTCTTTCCCACACTGGAAAAAGAATAAAACAATAATGTTTTAAGACGTCATGGTAGGCCAGCAGTTTACATATACGAAGGAGGAGAAAATATACGTCTGTCCCGCTTACTCTTACTACTGGATATAATAAATGTGTCCTTGTCTCATTGTTATTCACAGCCTCAGAACCAGTCCACACGGCGCGTTGCGTTAGCGTCGACCGAGCTGTCGCTTCGTCGTTTTACATACTAATAATATTAGTGTACCTACACGGTCGGTGCGTGGGTGCGCTGCGTCGACGCAACGCACACACGACACGACTGACTGCAGATCTCGAGACGAAGCGGGAGGGGTGTACTCTTTACAACGGTACGCCAAAGTTCACCTAAATTTTCAACTCCGATAATTGGAAATCCGAAAATGTTCTTCCTAACATTTTTCATCCTAACAATCGCAATTCCCAACTACTCTGTCTCTAATGTTCTAATTCCGAAGCATTCAACTTCATAATGTTAGTAGCAATAATCATCTATTATACTTTTATTTTTTTTCCTATATTTTCTCAACATAACCATTTTTTACACTATTATTCAAAGTCATATCTTTTTTGTTTAGAGTTATTTTTTATTAATTAAAGCGTCTTCTTAAATTTTATTTAAAACGGTGTATACCCGCAAAGATATCCATAGGTTAGGTTAGGTTAGAACTGTGACCAACTACGCGCGAGCCGAGCGAGCGAAGCGAGCGCTACCTCGAAATTGGTCGCGAAATTTTTCTAAGTATTTTTTTCATGGTGGGGGCACTATAAATATCATCTTCTACTCACATATATTATTTATTACACTTGGTAAATGTTTCTTTCTGAGTATGAGTGAAAATATTATGGTAATTATGTTTAGGGATAATAGCGTTATGATAAAAAACAGTAGGAGTTGAAATATATTTACAATAATGATATTATTAATTACAATTTTCGGAAACATGAGTGTTATGAACATCGCCGGTAGCACTACAAATAGTATGCATGAAAACTTTAGGATGAAAAATTTTAGGAAGAGTGATCATTCGGATTACAAATCATTAGGAAGAACAATTTCGGGTAAAGAACTTTAGGTGAGCCAATATGGACCCCTTTACAACGCCGGAGCGCTAGCGTTCTGATTGTTTATGCGTTGACGGGAAGGAGACACGCAAGCTCATTTAGTTTTTTTTAACCACCGACCAAAAAAGAGGGGTGTTATAAGTTTGACGTGTGTATCTGTGTGTCTGTCTGTGGCATTGTAGCTCCTGAACGGATGAACCGATTTCGATAAAGTTGGTTTCGTTTGAAAGGTGTCTAAATCGAGAGTGTTCTTAGCTACGTTTCAAGAAAATCTGCGCAACTGTTCGTTGGTCATCACCTGTTCTGTGGTTGATGAAGGGATATAAACAACTTCCACTGGACTGTTCGTTTCGAAATTTGAAATCTTGTCACTTGTCACCATGGGCATCGCCAGGATGGGGGGAGGGGGGGGGGGGGGGCTGCCCCTTGATTGCTTGTTTTTTAGAGTTTTTTTATGTCGGTTTACAATTTTTAATTTAACTTTGGTCTTTTTTTTTTGTATAAGTAAGTAGTTTCAGTTTTACAGTTTTATATGCAGTGTAAAATAAGTACAGTCAGAGACTGCGATGTTGTCGCAGCAACTGTGCGTCGCCGCTGCGACGACGGAACGTTACGACTGCGTCATAGCAACATTCCTATGGCGCCTGTGTGGCCGGCAATGCGTCAAACTATTTGTGTTGCGACAACGCAACGCACCACGCCTTGTCGACTGGCTCTCAGAACACCTCGGACCTCAGTTGTTCGTTAACAATTGCAAAGTGTAAGTACGCAGAAGCAAAGGAGATGAAAAAACATATTTCCGTCATGTTTACTCTTCAACTGGATCAAATAAGTGTGTCCCTGTCTTACTGATATTATTGTTTGGTGACTTGTCTATACTATTCTCCGTCTACGAACAAGGGAGTGAGACAAACCGGTCCCCGGGGTATACGCGCACCGTCCCCGGCATTATGGACTCCTTTTAGATCGTACGTTTGAAGTATACTGTAAGTAGTAAGGTATGTGGAATCACTTCCTTTGTTTTATGATAGACTTATTATCCTACCATTTTTTGTTGATATTTTCTGTGTTTATTTACTTAAATTTTGAATAACTTTTGTGAACGTGAATAATTATGAATGTACCTATATGGATCTTGTGTTAACTGAATTAAATGAATTTATTTATCATACCTACCTTCTTTTTCTTTTTTTTTTTTGCGGCTGAAAAATATACTGTTATAAAAAAAAAGGATCGTGTGGTTTTATGAAACCACGGTAAAAGTGAAACTTTTTTCACACTATAGACATTTAACTAAAAAATTTCGGAATAATATTCCATTAAGGGTATAAAACCTATAAAACGCAGCCGAGCGTCACGCGACATGCAACACACAGACGAAAAAGTTTGAGACGATGTAATAAAAGTTTCACTTTAAAAAAACAACACGCACTGGGCCCGCGTGGTGTATTACAGCCCACTCCCTCTCATAGAAAGGAGGCCTGTGTCCCAGCAGTGGGAACATTATAGGCTGATGATGATGAAAAAAAAACTGTCTATGCCTAGTAACATATCTCTCTATTAATCCTTCCTCCCTCTAACATGGACAAGTTTTGTGTTCCAGCAGTTGAATTAAAGTCTGATTGGAATATTATGAAGCTGAAGAGTTTGTGTGTTTGGTTGAAAGCGCTTATCTCGGGAAATAATAGTCCGATTTGAAAAAATCTTTTAGTGTTGGATAACCCATTTATCGAGGAAGGCTTTAGGCATAGGGTATCACGCTACGGCCAATAGGAACGTAGCATCAATGAAAAATGTTGCAAAAACGGGGAAAATGTATTCATCTCTCTCTCTCTCTCTCTCTCTCTTATGTGACGCAGACGAAGTTGAGCGGGTCAGCTAGTGCTTAAATAAAGGGGCCTCGAGTACTCCTAAGGAGACAAATGAGTTTCTTATTTTTTTAAGGCTAAGGCTAAGCCGTGCTTGCCGAGGTTGGTCCGTGATTAGGTAACCATACTAACATACCGAGTTTCCTCCGTGCCTCGGAAAGCACGTTAAGCCGTTGGTCTCGGCTGTCATTTGTAGATCTTTGACAGTCGTTATGAGTAGCCAGAAGACAAAAGTCTGACAACCAGTCTTACCAAGGGGTATCGTATTACCCAGTTACTGGGTTGTGGAGGTCAGATAGGTAGTCGCTTCATGTAAAATACTGGTACTCAGCTGCATCCGGTTAGACTGGAAGCCGACCCCAAGATAGTTTGGAAAAGGGCTAGGCAGATGTTGATTAACAATATTATTTGGTACCTACTCACCGTTGAAAGTAAGTAAGGACGGCAATAAAATGTAGATCCATCTTTGTTCTATGGACCAGTCGGACATGGGGTATTTTCGCATCATGTAGGCAAACCAGAACTGAAAATTGAAAATAAATATTAAGAAGTTTTATAAATTATGTCATAAAATCGCATCTGGGGGTTGAGGTCTTAAAGCAAGATTTTTTTAATGTCAAGCCAGTGTGAGATAGAGACGGAACTATAGATGACTTCGAGCGCCATCTCTTCCTCACTCTGGAATAAAACTAAAAGAATAACTTTAAGACATCATGATAGGCCACCTGTATACCCGAAGGAGAAGCCTAGGTGTATCATAAATCCGATTAATAGGGGGGGGGGGACCCTACTGCATTGATAGGGCACACACAGACGTCAATTACCTACTCAGAATTTAGAAGAAAAACTTCGATTTGTTAGGGGATCGATGTCTAGGTATACAGGTAGATACATTATTATAGTTATAAGAGTAGAGGAAGACCAAAGAAACGATGGATGGACTGTGTGAAGGATGATATGGCAAGAAAGGAGGTGTCTCATGAGATGACAAGTAATAGAGAAGTATGGAAGAAGAAGACATACTGCGCCGACCCCAAATAAATTGGGATAAAGGCAAAAGAATGATGATGAAATTATAAAGATTATGTAAAACTTACGGTCATGAAGAATGATGTCATCACAAATATAAATCTGAACCACGTCTCCATTTGTGTAAATGCTGGATTGTAGGTCTTGAACTGAAACCAAAAACGTATCGTCATTTCTTGTATCCTTCGTGTGGACGTTAGGATCTTTATAGAAAGTGTTAGTTTTTGACTTTCTTGTCTTTAGTTTGTGTTATTTATAAGGTTTAATGTAACATTAGTAAAAGGTACGATGCGGTTGACATATCTGTTTAGATAAAAACCCCTAAATAAATAAAGAGAAAAAATAAATAAAATTAAGTTAAAAAAGCTTTTAAAAAAAAGCTTTTATTTAAATGTTCTAAAAAGAAGAAAATAAAATTTTCTTTTTAAATTTTAACTATCAACTTATAACCTCATTAAACACAATTTATATGATCATAAAAGCTTGTCGCGAGGTTTGCGTAAATACCTATAAGTATTTAATTAAACTGAAATTTAAAAAACAAAAACAGGTTCAGTACAGGTTGCAAAATGTCCCTTTCTCACAATGTCCCTTTCTCAAAATGTCCCTTTCGCAAAATGTCCCTTTCGCAAAATGTCCCTTTCGCAAAATGTCCCCTTAAATAAATAATAGAAATCGAAGTTTATCAGATTTACTGCATCTTAAAACATCAATTTATGCAAATAAAAAAATCAACAAATTAAAGCATAAAAAAAAAAGATTTGATTACATAATAAACAAAATATAAATTTATTTTATAATTATTACAGGACGATTACCAAAAAAATCAAGTCTGTACATGTTTGTTTACAAATTAAAAAAAGAAAGCAAATTTTGGGACAACAAAATAAGAGATAATTTATTTGACAGGGTACAAAAAAATAGACGAAAGGGGGACATTTATTTCGACAAGAAATATAAAGTAATACTGGCTAAATTAGAAAGCAATAAGTTAACACTTGCACAATTTATAAAAAAAAATAAAAAAAAATTACGATTATTATTAAAATAAATATTCACTTTATGTATTTCCTACGGAAAAAGCCTGTATTGTTTTTTTTTGTCATACGTAATCAAGACATTTATTTTTTTGTGTTTTGTTAAGGTTAAGTTAGAAGTAGGGTTAAGTTTAATTTGTTGATTGTTTATTTGTGTAAATTGATGTTTGGAGTAGGGCATGCAAACCGGATTCCCAGAAAAGCCGGATAACTTGAAGCCCAAATAAATGCTAATTATTATAAACATAGGTAAGACAAACGTATAAAATACACATTTTGATTAGAGTTTTGCATTTTCATTTCTTTCTAAACATTTTTCTCATTTTTTTAAATGAGTGAAAAAACAAAAAACCGATTTAACCGGTTTTGTAAACAATAAACCTAAAAACCGGTTTTCTTATACAATCCGGTTTTTGGATGCTCTAGTTTGAAGTGACAGTAAAACTGACAAACTTCGATTTCTGTTATTTATTTAAGTTTAAGTGCATGAACCTACCCATTTTACTGATTAAACATTACTACAGTACCCCTCTGTGTTGAACACCTACTGGGTCTTGACCAGTTTGTTTACTGATGAAATGACTTAATGCTTGTTTGAGGAAGGGGACATTTTGCGAAAGGGACATTTTGCGAAAGGGACATTCTGCGAAAGGGACATTCTGCGAAAGGGATATTTTGCGAAAGGGACATTTTGAGAAAGGGACATTGTGAGAAAGGGACATTTTGCAACCTGTAGTCATTTTGAGAAGTGGTCATTTTGCGACAGAGCCTTTTCATTCCATGCTATTTATTTACCGTTGAGAAGTTCCCTCGTGAGAAAACGATCCTGGCTGCAGGATGAGATCATGATAGAATTCATGTTTATCCATCAAAGAACGTGCATACAAATTTTCGTGACTGTGCTATTAACCGTTGAGGAGTTCCCTCGTGAGAAGACGATCCTGGTTGTAGGATGAGATCATAATAGAATTCACGTTTATCCATCAAATATGAACGTCCATAAAAATGTTTGTGTCTGTGCTATTAACCGTTGAGGAGTTCCCTCGTGAGAATACGATCCTGGCTGCAGGATGAGATCATAATAGAATTCACGTTTATCCATCAAATATGAACATATGTATAAAAATTTTCATGTCTGTGCTATTATCCGTTGAAGAATTCCCTCGTGAGAAAACGATCCTGGCTGCAGGATGAGATCATGATAGAATTCATGTTTATCCATCAAATTTGAACGTGCATACAAATTTTCGTGTCTGTGCTATTAACCGTTGAGGAGTTCCCTCGTGAGAAGACGATCCTGGCTGCAGGATGAGATCATGATAGAATTCATGTTTATCCATCAAATATGAAGGTCCATACAAATTTTTGTGTCTGTGCTATTAACTGTTGAGGAGTTCCCTCGTGAGAAGACGATCCTGGCTGCAGGATAAGTTCATGATACAAATAGTGATTATCTATCAAATATGAACGTGCATGCAAAGTTTCGTGTCTGTGCTATTAAACGTTGAGGAGTTCTCTCGTGAGGAGACGATCCTGGCTGCAGGATTAAGTTATGTCTGTCATAAAAATGTATTGTCACCAGAACCAAAGGTGTGTGCAAAATTTCAGCTCAATCGGACATCGGGAAGTGGTTCTAACTTAGCTTCCAAGAATCCATCGTAACAAACATACAAACATACATACATACATTGCAAGTTAAATAAAAGCTTTAAAAAAAAAGACTTATCACATATGCTTTTATACCGGTTTCATCATCATCAGCCTATAATGTTCCCACTGCTGGGAAACAGGCCTCCTCTCTATGAGAGGGAGTGGGCTGTAATCCACCACGCGGGCCCAGTGCGGGTTGGTAGATGTCACATATCTTCGATTTTTTTGTTCTAGGACATGCCGGTTTCCTCACGATATTTTCCTTTACCGTTTTTGAGGTCAGCGGTGATGAATTAAATTACACAAAGTTTTGCGCCTGCCAGGGTTCGAACCCACGGCTACTGTTCGTAAGTCGCTGCCAACACTGGGCCACCGCTGCTCTCTGCTCTTAAACCGGTTTGCGCTGGTGAAACCGCGAGGCGCAGCTAGTCTTTTTATAAATATTTATTAGTGGGAAATACTTTCACGGCATATGATCCATTGCCTTCTTCATGGTGATTTTTTCCCAAAGGCAACCAAAACGTCGGAATAGGCTATTTGACAACATTGAAAATATACTACAAATTGTGGTCATCCTATCAGATAATAGCATAAAAAAACATATTAAACTATAATTTAAACTGAAATACGTATATTTTTTGAAAATTTCACCGATAAACATGTAATAATTTCTGAACTTTTATCTGTAACGAGAACGCCTTGTGATTGGACACAACCCTGGTGACGTCACACGCATGTAAACACGGCTTCGATCACTGAATAAAGTACGCGCATTTCGTTTATTAAGTGTTTTAATCGTTCTTTGGGCTATTTTTGAAGTTTTTTTCTGATAGATTTTGATTATTGTTTTAACTATTTTCATAATTTTGGATTCTAATCTAAAAATGGAGACAAATTATGTAAGAGCTGATAACAGCAACTTGCCTCAAATAGACGCATTTATGGTTGCACTTTTCTTTAAGAACAACGCTAATTACTGTACTGCAGAACTTAAAAATGTAAAAACAGCAATGTAAGTAAGACTTATTTATTTACAAACCTTTACCTATGTGTGATCATCATAAAATATTTATTTTAGGTTAGACTACCTGTCTTTTATTTCTTGCAAATTATGTCCATCCAAAGATTGTCTGGAAGAAATTGCCTAGTGCGATTAGACCGCCCATTGTACATCTCTATTTTTATAATAATGTTTCTTGTTTGTTTTGTGTACAATAAAGAGTATTGTATTGTATAGCTAAACAACATCACTAAGGGTTGTTGTGCTGCAATAACAGTGAGTTGAAAAGGATTATCCTCAACTTATGCTGCCAGCATAGGAAATCAGGTACTAAAGATGTTATTTCCTTTTATAAAAACCGATATTTTAGTTACTATTTCGAGTAGTCTAATAAATGTTAATTTTATTTGATTCATTAACAATGAATCGTACCTACAACATCCAATATTTTGAAGGTTACAGAACAGATGGATCAGCTGTATATCTTAGGATAACATGATTCTCACTAAAGTAAAATATTGCTTACTTACATCAAAGTGATCTTCACACATAACACACATTTGAATGAGATGAAATACTGTTTGGGTCTCTTCGAGCTAACTTTAGCCACATTTTTCTTCTTTTGGGATTTGTTGGAACAGAAACAAACAATTTTTGTGGGTTATTTATAGACGTATTTGTACACTGTGGCACTACACACCATTTATACACCATTTTAACCACTAAAACTGATAAAAATAAATTTTACTTTGGGTTCACTGCTGTTTTTAAAGGGTTATTACAAAATGTTTACTGCAGTGTGACGTCACCCGGATCACGTGACCAACGCCATTAGAGCAACAGCGTTTTTCGCGCGGTTTTGATAATTTAAACTTTATCATTGTTATTTTTTATGAAATACATATATTTTTTCCGAAATATCAATACGATGTACTTATTAAGTAATAAGGAATAATTTAGTTAGGTTTTCCAAAATTTGTCAAATAGCCTATTCCTCAGCAGGTATATCTAAGTATGTCTTGATGACTAAATAAGTATGTATTGATTGGCTATCCCAGATTGGGATAGCCAATCAATGGCTACATGGTAAAAGAGTAGGTAACTGAGCCAGCGATTCAATTGTTGTAACTTATTTGCAAAGCTATCTTGCACCTGTAGTCCAAAAGTTGTGCGACATCCACGCTAGTATTACTATAACGGTATCAATAACGACCTGACCCTTATCGATGCTTCCTTAAATTGGCCTAGGCACCCCCATCCCGTTTTAATAAAAAAAAAGTAAATCTATTTTGTATAGATAGACTAGAAAAGGTATGCGCTTGGGTAATGTTCATGTTGAATTAGCACGAATGTCGCTACTCAGAGTAACCCCCGACAAAAGCAATGTTTGTGACTTTTGTCAAGTCGCTCTTTGTAGTAGTGCACTATTATTGCGCATTTGCATGAAGTGTTATCTCTGTCAAGTTACGTACCGGATCGTCATCTGTCACACCAATTTTTTTTTTGAAATAGCATATGTTTGTTAATGTAATGATTTTCTAACTATGGTAATACAAAACAGGCAAGTAATTTCATGGTTGTAACACAGCTCTATATTAAATCACATCTACGCGCGTTCGTTTTCCGAAGCTAGGCGATGATTGCCGAAGCGTACACTTTGCCTGGGAGATCTGTACATAATAATTACTGAATTTGTCCACGGGGCTTGATACTTACATAAAATATAATGTCTCTTATAATGTACCGGTGATGGAACTCCTTGAGCCCAAAAAAGTTAATATTAAACACGTAGTGTGTGTAGTCGAGCCACAAGATGTGGAGGATCATCACCTCGTCGCAGACACGCTTCTTGCATTTTAAGTGCTGAGTCCTGAAAGTGAAACATGGTCTTAATTTCGGAGTTTGGTAATTATTAGACAGGACATAGGTTCCTTTCTGTGGGAAGGAGGGGAACATACTCCTAGTGCGGGTTGATGGATGTCTCATGTCTTTGCTGAGTTATGGGTCTTTTGTCCTCGTACAGGACCGATTAGGTTTAGTTAGTAGTAACTTAGTTTTTAGTGAGCTTTTTGGTTGTTTAATTTTTATTTCATTTTGTTTTATTTTGCGAGTCAAATAAATACTTTTTCTTACTTTCTTTTTTCTGTTTATTTCATGTCTCTGAATTTTTGGTTCTAGGAAATGCCGGTTTTCTCATGATGTTTCCCTTCACCGTTTTTAGAGCAGTGATGATGAAATGAATTACGCAACGCAATGTGCCTTCCCAGAGTTCGTGTCTAAAACACGTGTGTTGGCGCCGTCATCACAGAGCCTCTACTGCTCCCTTCCTGTCTACGAAATGAGGATGATTTTCAAGGCTTACCTATTAGGGGCGTCGGCTTCGGACAATATTTCTTCCGTGCTATGGTCTGCCAACACGCCTTCTATCGAAATACTAACTTGGAAGCTCTTATCAAATATCTCCTCTGAAAAAAATTCACATGAGTTTTATTTATTTACCCTAAATACACAAAAGAAGAAAGGAAAAGAAAATAGATACAAAAGTGATGCTTATTTGTAACGAATTCTCTTTCAGCAAACCTGCGAAAGGAGAGACTAAAAAAAGAGACTTTCTTGAAAGTTCTTCGAAATTACCGTTACACTTTATCTTAGGTAAAAACCATCATTGATATTAACAAGGGAGTGTGGTGTAACGTAGTTTCTTGCAAGGGGCGTCTGTTGCACCCCTTGACCTCATTCTTTTGTTACTTCTAACAACAGCTGCGAGGGTTCAATTTTAATGCTTTTGAATTTCAAATTTGACGAAAGTGATCTTCCCTTGTCCCTACATTAGGTACCGGTACTCACGGCCTTCCTCGAGGCCAACAAGAACTACTTTTTGTGGTTTTTTTTACACGGCACGATGGAGAATAGAGCATTGAGGCCAATGGGAGTCTCTGTTAAGATCGTTCCCACAATTTGGGAAGTTGGGATCTCGGGAACCTTCCCGATAAAGCCGTGTAAAATAGAGATAGTTTATAAAAAAAACGGGTCTCCTGATATTGATATTCAAGAAACCGACTTTTTTTTTTTTAAGATCCTTACTATGTGCACCACCCAGTATAGTGCTACACACACACTACAAATAACCCTGTATATGCAGTCTCGTCTCGTATAACTAGAGCTCTAACCATCATCATTGTTGGTGAGTATCTTGGACCGTGGCCACAGTTGCTGGCGAGTGCCTTGCTGCGTACATGGAAGAGGCCTTGGTATATAGCGCTCTATGTAGTCTGGTATAGCTAGAGACTAGTGAACTCTTACCGTCATCATTGTTGATGAGTATCTCGGCCATGAGCACTGTGTACATGGAAGGGTCTTTAGTAGATAGTGCTCTATGTAGTCTGGTATAATACTAGACTAGAGAGCACTTACCGTCATCATAGTTGGTGAGTATCTCAGCCATGAGTCACAGTTGCTGCGCGCGGGGGCCTAGTGCCTTGCGGTGTAGATGGAAGGGGCCTTGTATACAAAAAGTGTTTCATGTAGTCTGGTATAGCTAGAGACTAGAAAGCTCTTACCGTCATCATCGTTGGTGAGTATCTCAGCCATGAGTCACAGTTGCTGCGCGCGGGGGCCTAGTGCCTTGCGGTGTAGATGGAAGGGGCCTTGGTATACAAAAAGTGTTTCATGTAGTCTGGTATAGCTAGAGACTAGACAGCTCTTACCGTCATCATCGTTGGTGAGTATCTCGGCCATGAGCCACAGTTGCTGCGCGCGGAGGCCTAGTGCCTTGCTGTGTAGATGGAAGGGGCCTTGGTATATAGTGCTGGTGTTTGTCAGCACGGAAGAGGCGGTGATTGACGTCGTCATAGTTGGTGATGGTCCTAAAATCGCAAGGGATTTTTTTTGTATGATTAGAACTACGCTGGGTTTTCAGCATAATCAACATATTTATTTTTTGTCATTGCTGGGACACAGGATTCTTCTGAGTAAGAGGAGTGGGCAGTAATCTACCCACACTGTGCGGGCTGGTGACAGACATGTGACACCGCATTTCTTCGAATATTAGTTTCCTCAGTTAGTTAGTTTAGCTCAGTTAGTTTTTCTTTTCCATTAATTTTTAATGTGCATTTTTTCATACGGTGTAGTATTTAATAGTGCAGTTTTGAACTGATTTTAAAAAACAAAGGGAAATGCATTGAACGACGTTTATTTTTTATGACTAAGGCTAGATTGAGTTGGCGTGGTAGTAGAGGTGGAATAATGTTATTTAATTCGTATTATGAAAATATATCGAGCCCTTCGCTCGTCGATATAAACTCATTTACGTATCGGAACTGAATCATTACAGTACATACAAGATGATTTGAATATTTGCCTACATAAAGATTTTATATTTGAAACAGTAAATATATAAAATTCTCTGGTATTTGTGACCAAACTCCTCTAAAACGGCTGATCCGATGTGTATGAAATGTGTGTATATTGGGTAGGTCTCAGAATTGGCCAACATCTATTTTACAAACCGAAAAAAAAACGGGCACCATCTAGAATAATATAAAATTAAAAATGTGAAAGTAACTCTGTTTGTTTGTTACCTTTTCACTACTATATGGCTGATCAGATCGTAATGAAATTCGAAATGAAAGGGGTTTGGGTAAAAGTGGCATGATTTTTCTATGTCCGCGGTCACTAATGAAAAATATTTCATAAGTAAGAACACAATAAGACATTCATTTTCTACTATGAATATTTATTTCCAAAATGTATCGTGCATTTGCATGCGTGAATTTTTCAACTGGGTGAATATTTCAACTGGGTGGTAGGCCAAATCCGAAACTATGAGGAATCGCGAAAAACACTCAAAGGAGTCACGAGCCCCATCTTTATAAAAATTAAAATACTGCTTCATTGGTTTTTTGAAAAATCAATATTTCTAGCCTAGCCTGGAATCGAGAAATAGTTATTTTTTGATAAAATACGTAACGGTATGCAAACTGCTAGTAGGAACAACACAACTTTGACATCAGATATTTCAGCTCCAATATAATTTTCGGCAAAATTATTTTAGGAGCCGTTAATATCATGTATTCCACTATATACGTTAGCAACAATTATCTTTGTAGCCGCTGTGAAAAAAAATCATGCCACTGATCCATACGAACTTACCCAATGCTCTTTGGCAAGGAGATAGATTTTATCCTGGTGAAGGACACAGGCTATAATTTTTTTCTCACACATACACATCTACACACAAACGAAGTCTCTGGCAACAGCTAATTTTTGTATAAAAGAATTATTAAAGTCATCGACTTTAATAATAATAGAGAGTTTTACATAAAATAAAACTTACCTATTATTTTTTCATCAATATCCGGAATCCATCTTGAGTCAAGCACCTGTCTTTCAGCCTGTTGACAGCGATTTCCTTTGCCTCTCCGCTGGTCGCGCCCTCTATGCTTACCGTTGGTACTAAGTATTTCAAGCGCGCCTCGGGTGATCACCCGATTTATCGTCATTATGGAACTCATGATGCACCAGGTAGACCTTACCTGGATTCCGGATATTGATGAAAAAATAATAGGTAAGTTTTATTTTATGTAAAACTCTCTATTATTTGTTTTGTATCAATATCCGGAATCCATCTTGAGTGATGTGTTTGTTATCACCTGGTGCGCTAAACCCAAAGACGCTATAATGTGTCGTATAAGTAATGTAAAATATCGGGTTAATAAAAAACATCGTCAAAATTATGTTAATGTTTCACAATAATTAATCTGGTATGACATACTTACATTAGTCATAATATAACAAAACAAATGGTTTCGAAAATAATAATAAAAATATAATTCATATATGCACAGGATCAAAATAATTAGACAAAGATGTAGAATGATTGAGAACATTTGAATCATTGTGATGTAACAGTTCTCTCTGATAATCATTCTGGAAGGTATGAATCGTTTTCCAGTTACCGGTGGCAAGAATTTGATCAATAGGAAAATTCTCAACGAAATTGAGGGAAGCAACTGCGGATCTTACTGAACCTGGAGTTGCATCAATACCAGCAGCTTTTAAAAGAGATCTTACCCATCTACCAATAACAGAAGCAGGTTTAATAACCCCTTTAGCTGTAATAAACAAATGCTTTATATTTCCTCGACAGTTTGAAGAAATGCATATTAATTGTCTCAACCAAAAAATCAGATTTATTTTTTATCAGGGTGTTCTCTAAGCCTCCATCCAGACTGTCTGTGGTTATGGTTGTCTGTTTTAGAA
Source organism: Cerastis leucographa (assembly GCA_963082945.1). Classification (NCBI taxonomy): domain Eukaryota; kingdom Metazoa; phylum Arthropoda; class Insecta; order Lepidoptera; family Noctuidae; genus Cerastis; species Cerastis leucographa. The sequence goes on from OY720356.1 coordinate 2,681,914, forward strand.
CCAAATGCTGGCCACAATACGATAGACGAATGTTCATCGACTAAGCTACTGCTATCAATTCGCAACAGAGTAAGGTCGTGGACCCTACGGCCTGATGCTAACAATTAAAGAGTAGCCACATGTCATGCTACTTGAAATATGTTATTTTCATCAAAATCATAAGCACTCATGTGTTGCAATAAAACTTAAGGGTTCCAAATAGGTGGTTAAGCAGATTTTTCTTTTGCTACAGAAATAGCTTCTAATATGTGCTTTATAAAGAAATTTGATGACCAATCAATATTAGATGTTATGTGTGTGAAAGTTGAGATAACAGATTTGTTTACCAAAATAGTTCTGTATGCAAGACCTATATCACAGTGTAAATGTGCTAAATATCGAGCTACCTGATCCGCATTAGGGTATTTAAAATTTATCGAATGGGACTCACACCATTCCATCGGCGCCACACTGGTCTGTAGGTATTGATTGTGGAGCCCCTCCAGCTTGACATAAAGAATTTTTGTTCTTTATCTGTCCAGTCTGTCAAAATACCTTGCCACCCGAAATCAGCCATGCTTCCAACTGTAGGTCTAGCACTTGCAGCGGATGCGTCCCTGTTCTGGTGTCTATTAGAGAGCAGGCTAGGTCTGAAAACAGATAAGGGGGATGTTGCGATCGCCATTGAACATCTGCCTGCCAAAATACCTGGCTCCACTTTAGGGCAATCAATATATAGTCCCCGCTGGCTTGGTTCAGCTGTTGGAGAACGCAGGGAATCAAATTGGGTGGTGGAAACAACCAAGCTATGTCGTAGTGCCACTGATGACAGAACGCGTTGTGATGTTGGGCTTCCTGATCGTTGACGTCCAGTGATACGTACTTTGGTACTATTTGGGCTGTTCTCGACACGAAGAGGTCTATCTCCGGCGTAACCCCACATTCGAAAAATGTTTGTCGTTGCTGACCTCGTGAGGTGCCATTCTGGACAAGCCTTCTGCCGAGAAAGAATCTACCTCGGCATTGAACATGCCCGGTAAAATAATGTGCTGTCAGATGAATGTTCTGCTTGTCTAGAACATCAAGAAGTTGTCGATTTTGATGAAGCAGTTTCTTGGATTTTGTGCCGCCGTCCTTGTTTATGTACGAGACTACTGTCCGATTGTCGGTTTGCAGCAGTATCTGTGCATCTTGGAGTTGCTGCTGGTTCTGACGTATAGCTGCGTAAACGGCAAACATCTCTTTTTTGTTGGCATGCCATCTCTTTTGAGAATCTGTCCAGGTTCCCACAATATTTGTGTCACCGAGTTGAGCCCCCCATCCGATGTCTGATGCGTCTGTGGTCAATAGTTGTGACGTCACTGAGCTCAAGTGTATCGGCATCGACTTTCCTATGGCTTGACACCACCACTACATCTCTGATCGAGCTGGTTGAGGCACAGTGATCGACCGATACGGGTGTTCCACCGACAGCTGTCGACTGTAGTATTGCAGAGTACGACAGTGAAGGCGACCTCTCGGAGTCACGAACGTTGCAAAGTTGAGTCTCCCCATTAGTTTGGTACTGTTTGAGGGACCAATTGCTTAACTGTAGCTGTTGGTGAAGTGCTTTGCGTAGCGTTAGGCACTTTGGTTCCGACAGGGACTTTGCGTTGCGTTTTGTATCCCATGTAATGCCGAGGAACTCGAGGCATTGTGTCGGATCCAGTACAGACTTCTCGTAGTTGATTGTCCAACCTAGTAAACGGAGTATCTTGATCGTGAATGCGATGTCGTCTTCCAACTGCGATTTTGACTGGTTGGCCAAAAGAAAATCGTCTAAATAAACTACGCACCTGATCTTGTGACTCCTCAGAAATTCTGCTACCCACTTGGTTATCGAGGCAAACGTTCTGGGTGCCGATGAGAGGCCGAACGGCAAACACGTCATCTGGAGTAGCTGATGTTGACGTGAATTTTCAATGATAATTTAGCCTCAGGAACCTGCGATGCTGCTATGCGATGGCTACGTGGAAATATGCTTGGCTCAGATCTAGTTTGGCCATCCAATCTTGTTGTGTGACTGAATAGGTGAAACGGCTTGGCTTCTACGAACCGGTTTAGTTTTTTTAAATTGAAAATTTGACGGTAGTTCTGATCACTGATCTGACTTGGGTACCAGAAAGAACGTGGAAAGGTAACTGGGTGTCAGTTCTGCAGGTTCTAGTACTTGACTCGAGCATAGATTGGATTTGTATGGTCATATTGGGAGAGGTTTTGGTTCTGTAAAATTTCAGAACTGTGGGACTCGGAAATATTAGCGGCGGTTTGAGTATGAAGGGTATGCGTGCCCCGTTCAACAGTCGGCATATTTGGTCTGGCGCACCCAGATTGCTCCAAGCATATTGAAAATGCCTTAGACAGCCGCCTTGAAATGTCCGACAGTCATTCGCGACGCTTGTTTTTAGGGATAGCCTACGATTGCGATTTCTTACCCTAAGGTAAGTTTTGGTGTGAAGCGATTAAGGCCTGTCTTTGTCTTTTAATAAAGGTATCTCGACGAAAAAACCTGTTGTCAGCTTTGTTACTAGTCGATGGTTTTTGATTTTGATAAAAGTTTTCCTTAGAATATGTTTGTGGTATTGATTTAGTTGATACCGTAAGTTTATCCACCCCCCCAATTTTATGGAGGTAGGTTTGAACTGCCTTATCATTAAAAAGATATTCTGTACTAGGAGTCTAGGAGGAATTTTATGTAGGACATCACGATGAAAAGCTTTGGAAATTTGGCGGAACATAGCCTCTCTAAGGAAAACTTTTTGTAAAGATTTGTGCTATTCGTCTTTTTGACAAAGTAAAGCATTCGTTAATCCAGCAAAAGATCTTTCCAATCAATATGAGCGCGAATTTTCTTTCAACATGTCCGATTCAAAACGCTGTAATTCGTCGTTAACATTTAACTCGACGAAACCAGGGGGTAGCTAAATATTTCTTTTGTGCATCCGAAAACCGAACCGCATTCCAATCATCACACTCAAAACGCTGTAGCTCCGTTATTTTTTAAGGTATGTTTCGTTTGCTCTAAGGTAAATCGGATCTTTTACTGTTGTAGGTACCGACTTTCGAAAAAAATCTGAAGTTTGTTATTCTGAGACATGTTTTCAGGTCGTCGTAGATTTAACTCGTTTGTGGTTACGGAAACGGTATTAATGTTAGCACTTCTTGATGTGGTAATATTTTCAATAACGGAATTTTTCGAAATTACGTAATGAGGTTTGTTATATAAGCCACTTGTTGTGACAAAAAGTCGAAGTGTGCGTTACTCACGGTTTGGGAGTCCCTCCTTACTTTACGTTTCTCAGGGCTGGATCCACTGCTTGTAGAGGAACTGCTATCACTATCTCTTGCACACGGCGTCGGAGAACGAACACGTTTACGGGATAGTGAACCGTCTTCTGGCTCTAAATTATTATTAGGATTTTCCATAATAACAACGGAGAGGTACAATTTCACGAATTGAAACTATAATAGTTTTACCAAACTTAATTAAAATAAGCGGGTAGTAACTTTTTCGCGAAGTTCAAATAACGCTATCAACCGAACGGCGCGAAAAACGACGCTATAATGACGATAAATCGGGTGATCACCCGAGGCGCGCTTGAAATACTTAGTACCAACGGTAAGCATAGAGGGCGCGACCAGCGGAGAGGCAAAGGAAATCGCTGTCAACAGGCTGAAAGACAGGTGCTTGACTCAAGATGGATTCCGGATATTGATACAAAACAAATAATATATTTATTAGTGACTGTTTAATAATGTCCATCTTTATTACCAGGTAGTGATTGTGCGTTCAAGTAATATTAGCGGCAAATTTCGATTGGGTTTAACCTAATGATTAAATACCAATGTATGTAAGTTTGTTTAGAATATTACATATAGGTAGGTAGGAAAATATTATAACTACGTTGTTCTTTAGCTTACACCTATCTTATATAAACGGGTCTGTCTTCGAAACCAAAATTCTGTACGTTTAAATGAATATCTTCGAAATTTAAATGAGTACTTTCAATATATTTCAATAAAGAAAACACTGAACGCGGCATGTACTTCTAACTACTGTGCGTAATTATTAAAATGCAAAATATCTTACCTGCCAGTCCTATAAATACTCCTAAGCCGAAACAAGCGAAAAACGCAATAAATACCATCACAAACTCCCCTTTGTGCATCGAATATATTCGCATTTGAACAGACCTGAAAGTAGATAAAATATTACAAATATTGCATATAAGATATTTGAATATCGTAAACATTTTCATAATACAAAAAATACAAAAAAGGTACGAAGTAATAAGAATACGAATTATATTCTGTTTATTACAAATGTAGTAGGTACCTACAGCATCTGTAGGTATGTATTACAGAATTACAGTTCCTGTATAAAAACTATATAAAGAAAAGTTTAATAACCCAAGAAAATGTGGCATAATGCTACAAGAATACTGTCTTAAGATATTATAGAGGTAGATGTAAATATTTAATTGCGCAGTAACATAGTTACTTAAAAACAGTACAAAATATCTATAAAATACCTTTCACAACGATCATGATGATATGCCGGCGCAATATACTTATTAAATTCGCTGAACAAATCACTGAATTGCGACAATGTGTTACGAATCTTATAGTTCCAGCCACCTGAAGGCAAATGATACGAATATCCCACATTTGCTGTATCCATCTTCGCTAAATTAATTGTACACTCACTAACAAACTAAAATGTGGTTAAATAAAAAGGTTACACGAAACAATAATTGCGGAATATGAAAATTGTTGAGGGATACTTGTTTGCCCTACATTTGGTTCGAGTTGTTTACAAGCAGATTATTGATTTTCGCGCTGAGGGTCGGGGCTGCCAGTTTACGATAGGGAGGGAAAAGTGACGTGGCAACCGTGAGCCATCGAGAATATCAATCGAGTAGAGTATTTATATTTGTATAATATTGCAATGCCAGTTATGTGACTTGCATTTCCATTCGAAGCTCTTCGAAGGTTTTAAGGTACGGTAGAAACTGTTTCGTTTGTTTGCAGACTTTTGTACCGAATTGTAAGTGTACGCTTTTGCAGTTTATTTTCCCCTGGCAATTGTTACATGAAGTTATATTTTGATTTCGTTTTATACAAGGTGTTGTTTTGCATCCTCGTCAAAATTCAGGAGGTTGTCACAAAAGACGTGAATAATCAATTTAAATTACGATACCTTAATTTAGATACCTAGTTAATTAATTATCAGACGGGATGCGTTTAAAACACGGGAGGTTCCCACTTACCGATTTTCGTAACTGAATAAAAGATAATAATTAATGTCACCTTGTTTCGGAGACAGAAATTTCACAGAATTACGTTTCCCAGAAAAAATGCTTCACTTATTTGGTCGATATTTTTTTTATTTCGTTTATTTTTGTTTCGACTACTATTTACTTGAATTAAACATATTTTACAGAAACAAAATTCAAATAATTTAAGTCCGCGTAGGCGCGGAGCGGCGCGGCGACGCGGCCTGCCAGCTGAGGTGCAGGTGGTTTAAGCCGAAGCTGCGGTGGTGAGCGTTAGTACCATCTGCGACGATAAGCTCGCGTTGGACTGCCGGAGCCCCGGAGCCCCGCAGCGTGGGAGCCGTGACAGAAACCATGCCTGTTGCATCTTCGCTTGCATGCTGCATGCTTCCTTGCACGCTGCATGCAATATGCAACAGGCATGGACACTATTAGTAAAAATAAACATCCTGTACCTCAGCGTATTTTTTTTTCAGGGTAGCCCGCGAACTTCAAATTTTCTTCCGTTTTTTGCTATTTGCAGGTTAGTGTCAGGTTGTATATTGAATAAAATATGATTCGCGACATCATTGGCTGGTTTCCGCAACTCCACGTCTAAAGCGCGTATTTTGCGTACGGGTGGGAACATTACTCCAACCACCCCAGCTCCCCGAGAAAGGCCAGCAGCCCCTTGGTGTTGCTGACGATCTCGCGGAGAGTACCTGGGTTACCGTAGTACTTTGCCCTGTATGTTGCAACCTCTGGGCAGTGTAGAAGCACGTGGGCTGCTGTCTCGTCCTCCTCCATGCAGGCTCTGCACAGTGTGCTATCTGTGACTCCTAGGACAAAGAGGTGTTTATTAAAAGAGCCGTGACCAGTGATGGCGGCTGTGACTATGCGGAGCTGTAATTTGGTCAGCCGAAGTACCCGTTTGGTGAGGCGGCCATCTATAGTAGGAAGTGCCTCCTTGGCCTGCCTACACTCACCATGGTCTAGCCACAGTTTGTGGTGTTGATCCCTGGTGCGTTTCCTTACCAGAGTCCGTAGATACCCAAAGGGGAGTGGCACGATGGGTTCTGGTCCCACTGCTGCCATACTGGAACCCCTTCTAGCGAGTTCGTCCGCTGCATCGTTGCCCCGGGAATCGCTGTGGCCCTTAATCCATTGTATGGTTATGTTGTTGTGATTACCGACCTGGTTTAGGCGCTGGTGACACTCGTATATTAACCCGGAGTTGACCGTGTGGTTGTCTAGTGCTAACAGTACAGCCTTGCTGTCTGAAAGTATGCAGATAGAGTGGTCCTTAGCCCTCCTGGCTAAGATGGCTGAAGCGGCCAGGGAAATGCCCATGCATTCCGCCTGAAATACCGTGTTGTGGACCCCCAGTGGTACGGCTATATGGATGTTTAGATCCTCTGAGAAGACTCCGGCCCCAGTACCTGTACCTGTTTTAGATCCGTCCGTGAAGATCATTCGCGACATTAACGGGTATGTATTTACAAAATAATAATCGTTGAAACAATCCTTTAAGTTAATTTTATCCATAAAAAACTGAAAGTTGATTAAATGAACTTAGAGGGTTGTATTCATGATTTTAATGATTAATAACTCTGTTAAGCCATTCTTTTGTAAAAATGTAAAAAAAAAAAATTGTAGACTTCTTTGTATCCAGTATAAAGAGCTGTGGAAACAAAATTACGTGGGATCTTTTTAAGTTAACGGATAAAGAACTCCTTGGTTGTGAAAGTCAGCTAGGAATTCGTAGTCGCTCTAAGTTCAAATACTGTGTGACTCACTAACACTGGTCTGCTGGTATAAATGCATATAGGATGACTGGGAATTAGTGACCGATACTTAAACACATGATTGTACTTATGATAAACAACTTTCCCAAAGAAACATTATTTTTCAAACTCGTTTTCTTTTATCACAATAACACAACAGCCGTATGAATTTCGCGCGCGCGTGCGCCTGTGACCTATCAGCTGTTAGCCGCTTGATGCCGTTCTGTCTCATTGTTATCGTACCGTGCCACAGTGGGCTGGGTAGGCAGAGCACTCGCAGTCACCCTATACATGGTGTAACGGAAAGGGTATATACATCCTTAAGAGTGTGCTACAGACCATCAAAATGAACATGTTTCTCAACATAAAAAAAAAATTGCAGCAAAAAAAAATATCAGCAGCCTATACATTTGGGTCGAATAGGTATTGTAATTTTCTATGGGGCAGCAGATATTTTTTTTGCTTAAAAACATGTTTTATGATGAGAAACATGTTCAGTCTGTGTCCCTTAAGGATGTATATACCCTTTCCGTTACACCCTGTATATAATAGGGATGATGACTGGGTAAAGAAAACGAAATTCTATTTTGTCCGTCAATCAGGTAATACAAAAATATTAGATACGTATTTTTTGTTTTATCAAGTTAACAAAAAAATATTTAGTTAAAACGCATTAAAGTTCGAGAGTGGGGGCTCACTACGTCTCAACTAGGTATAAAATGTACTGAGCCGTGACGTCATGCGCCATTTCAACTAAAAATATCTCCTTAATTTTACGATTACGTGAAAAAAAAAAATACATGTCAAATACTTTTTAATAATCTACCCGATAGACAAATAAAAAAAAATGAGTCACCATCCCTATTAGCTGTTACCCGCGACTTAGTATGCGTTAAGTGCGCGATTTGCTTAAAATAAGTTTTTTAGCCAGGAGGTACTTAATTCCATTTTTTTTTGCGTTCTTTACCCGATGTCTCCATATTAATACATCTTCATCTGCCTAGCCTTTTGTTACCTTAGCTTTTTGTTTGAGTGTAATCGGATGCAGCCGAATACCAGTATTTTACATGGCAGTTACTGTCTATCTGACCTCCACAACCAGTTAGTAATGGGAAATACGTTACCCCCCGAGAGGTTGTCTGACTTTTGGGCCACTGACTACCTGTAGCGACTGTCTTAGATTCTTCTAGAAGACACGATGCAAACGCTTTCAAAGAGTTTAGTACTTCTACTACGGCTTTCAACAGGATTTACTCAATCTTTTCATAGAATGTCACATTGTTTAGACTTTAGGTGTGGTGTAATAAAATACTTTTATAATAATTAAATTATTTATTCAACAAAGCCTTCACATGCAGACACTTATAATAAAAGTTTAGACAAATACATTTTAACAAATAAGATTATCTAAATTCGAGTGGTTTCAAAATTATAAATAGGAACAATTATATATAAATACAGTAGGTGCCTAAAGTTGGCAACACAATCGACTAAAAAAAACACTAGAAATTTTTGGTATAAAAGTACACAGCACATTTAAATACATTTATTTCTAGGGATAGCAAAATTAGGGTAGATAGAATATTCAAAAAAAAATTGTGTTGCCAACTGTACTTTATAACACAAACGATAAAGGAATGTAAGATGTAACTTATAATGGTGTTCTTAATATAATGTAACTTCAGCTTCAACCCTACACTAGGGCTGTGCGTATTTTTGGATAATGTATTTTTTATTTTTGTATTTATCCTCCTTACTTTCTGTAGTTACGCACGACGACCAATCAAGCTATGCAAAACCAGTTTATGCAGATCTGTCATTGTATTGGAAATCTATACAATAAAGAGGCCATGTTATACTGGAAATGTATGGTTTTTGATGTGTCGCCGTGTGTGTGTATTTAGACGAATATCTTCTTCATATCAATGGTGTCTTCTACTAATGACATTTTACATAAACTTTTTTGCTACTCCATTCAATGCTATCTATATCACGTTAAAAACGTTCGGAAACTTTCAAGTGTCGACCGATTTTACTTATTTTGTTTTAAGATTTGACATTATTCTTAGGCTAAATATAATAGACGGCTGTCGCCATAAATCATGGCTGTCAAACAGTTACAGTGCTTAGCTTTATCAGGCTAAACCAGGCTAAGTTGAAATCTTGTGCGTATTTCGTATACAGATCCAGTTTTTAGATCATAATTTTATAGTATGGCCACACATTATTATGGTAACGTAAAATATATTTAATTGTACTATTTCTAAAACGTGATGCTTAAATACAAAACAATTTTGGATATTTTAAAAATAATTTATCAATAAGTATTTTTTATTTAAAAATATTCAAATAAGTACAAAGATTTAGCCGAATTATATTCTCTAATAAAATAGGTTTTTTTGTGACATCATGTTTTTAGCTTTGGCTCCACTTAATGCACTCTCTAATTTGGCCAATATTATAAAATACACACTTTAAAAGCTATACATTTTAATAAATAATATCTTAATTATTTAAAAGTTCATTGAAATACATAAATGGATAGAAATAGAGGAAAGACGTTTATTATAAAAATAGGTCTTAAAATTATTTATTTAGATAATTAATTGCACTAAAAAGAATCGATTTTCCTAGAGACTATAGAGTCGGTAACTTTATCGATTACGCTTAATGTTATTTACATATTTTTCATCAGATTCAAATGTCTAACATACTGTCCGGATTACTGTGGCGTAATAATATGAAAATATGTGAATTTGACTGATGGAGAAATTTTTAGAAAAGATAAATTGATCGAAGTTCTGCCAAAGTATACCAACCCGATTATTTTTTCTCATTTGCCGCAGTAATTGTAATGATTTTGTATGTAAACGCTGATTTATTTAAAATCTTCTGTAGGCACGCGTTTTCTACGTAAGTACATGGAACTGATTTAACTAAAAGTGATATAATTCATTTACTTTGACATTTTAAACTGAATTAATAAGAGATTGTGGATTGGCTCATTAAGGCAGAACTACCGTCAATTGTAATCGTTAATTATTCATATTATGTATTGATTTACATAAGATAATGACTTGATTTGCGTAGTTATACGTGAAAGTTTATGAAGTTGTAGATAAAACTTTGAAATTAGAAAAAAAACATGATTTATTTTTATTAACCTTCATTTTGCGACTAGATCGCTTCTTAAATGTACTGTTTGATAAAAATTAAATTACTTTTGACAAACAACTTGAGAGTTACCAATAATTAATGGCATTATGATCTTTTTTATATTTTTTACATCATCATTTTAATCCACACTAACTAAAATTCTGATTGAAACTGAATGCCTCTTTGGCTGCGTTCATAATAGAAAATCTCGATTTTAGAAATCTTTAGCTGTTTTATTTAGTTTGATAATCACTTTCGTTTAAAACTATATGTAATCGAAATAGCAACGATGCTAGTTATATCAGTAGGTCCAAAAGTTTCCGGGTTTAAATATAAAATTAAGGATTCATCATCATCTGCCTTGCCTTGCCCTTAACAGGATGCACCCGAGTACCAGTATTTTACATAAAGCGACTGCCTATCTGACCTCCACAACCCAGTAATACGATAACCCTTGGTAAGACTGGATGTCAGACTTTTGGCTTCTGACTACTCCTAACGACTGTCAAAGATCTACAAATGACAGCCGGGACCAACGGCTTAACGTGCTTTCCGAGGCACGGAGGAAACTCGGTATGTAATTATGGTCACCCATCCACGGACCAACCTCGGCAAGCACGGCTTAACCTTAAAGATCGACCCATGCGGTTGTTATTATTTAGCCAGGAGTTAAAAAAAAATTAAGGATTAATATCCAAAATAAAAATGGATTTAATTTAATTCATTTATAAATGGCTATATTGCCACAGTTTTTTTTTTTTTTACTATTGTTAACTAGAGGAAACTTCAGTAATTTAGTGATATAATAGTTTTTAATTAGTATCTGATTAATTGTCTGTAGGCCGGAAACTTTTGGACCTTACCATGTAAGTCGCGACTTTATCCGAGTAACTTTAACATACCTGCTAAGAGTAAAACGCAGACCAACAAAAAGGAGACAAAACAGTTAAAACTCAACACTATCATCCAACACATAAAGCTGAAATTAGAATACTAAAATTGGTCTACGCATACCTTCAGCAATATATTAACATACTCATAGGAACGTTTACTCTACATCTATCTACATCGACCTACAAGTAGGTATACTTTGTGGACATACTATTACTTGGTCGCGGGAGCGTCGGTCGATGACGTCACGTTGGTCGGTGCAGTCGTGACGTCAGTCGGAGCGACGTCTGGTGACGTCACGTTGTCGGAGCGGGCGATTGGAGTTGGGGCGGGAGTTACTTGTGATAGTGGGGATTTACCTATGGAAAGAAATGATAATTAATGTGTGATATTAACTTCTGCTTCTTTACGATTGCAGGCAATTTACGTCACATAAATTACACTATGCTTGTATAGTTTCTCTGAAAAGCTAGTGAGAGGTGTAGTAATAGTACTTCCAAATATTGCCAGTTATGTTTAAGTCCCATATGATAGGGGGCGAGCCTAATGCCATCAACCAGTAACAAATCCTGATGGAAAACTCAATAACACTTTGCCTGACCCGGGAGTCGAACCCAGGACATATAGCTCAGTAGTCACACTTGCGACCAATAGACCAGCTAATACATACCTTCTACATAATCCTGGAACCACTTGCTGATACCGGCGGAATGTTTCCTGACCCAGTCGATCCTGAAGGTAGCCGTGTCCACCAGCTTCTGAAGAGTCTGCGACATCGGCATCAGCTGCTCCTTGTGTTTGAGAGCGAAGCTCTTTAGCTGGAAGGGGAAATAGAGGTTTGTTAATATTTGATAGTCAATCAATGATCGGTGTAGCGTTGGAAGGCCTATCGATAATGTAGTGGAGGTTGATGCGAGAAGCACAACACTGGTTGTTGTGGTGACACTTATCGAGTCGATATCTATCAGTTAACATATTGATGAAATCAACTGCTGCACTTTGGTCTTCCGGAGGTCTTATGTCAATCAATATTGTGTCTTTTTACTTGTATACGTTTCATAAGTTCTAAGTCTACACTTCAGTTATATAAATCAATGGGACACGCATATGAGCAACTTTTCTTGCAATATAATTTTTACAGTATGTAGATCCTACATCAATATTACTCGTTAAGATTGGTTTAGTCAGAGAATTATTAAGTTTTGAACCTTAACACGTTTCATTAAAGCTCATTTTAACAATAAAACTGTGCATACCCTGCTAAGCTCCTCCTCAGTAGTGATGAACCCGAAGGACCCGCTGAGCACGGCGGGGAAGGTGAAGGCGTCCATCTCGGTGAACTTGGTGTAGACCTGGTGGAAGTGCTGCAGCAGGAAGTCCTGCGCCAGCCGAGTGCCCAGCGGAGCTTCCACGCTCCAGGCGGCCACGGCGTACTGCTTGGGGATCTCGGAGAGCGACTTTTCGAGAAGCCTGTAAAAAGAAATAGGTTTGGAAGAGAGTTTATAAAAAAACCGGCCAAGTGAGAGTCGGACTCGCAGACGAAGGGTTCCGTACCATTATTTATAAAAACGAGCAAAAAAATCATCTTTTTTGTATGGGGGCTCCCATTTCCCTTAAATATTTATTTTATTCTGTTTTTAGTATTTGTTGTTATAGCGGCAACAGAAATACATAATCTAGAAATTTCAACTGGCTAACTATCACGGTTCATGAGATACAGCCTGGTGACAGACGGACGGACAGCGAAGTCACAGTAATAGGGTCCCGTTTGACCCTTTGGGTACGGAACCCTAAAAAGGAGGGAGCATTTGGAGAGTGCCTTTTTTCACGTATGTGTTATCTGCAATACATTTGGGTTGAATACGTATTGAAATTTTGTATGGGGCAGCAGATATATTTTTTTCGCTTTTACGATGTTTGTCCAGTGGAGAAACATGTTCAATTTAATGGTCTGTAGCACACCCTTAAGTACGTATATACACTTTTCGTAACACACTGTATAATACGGTATTCTAAAAAATACCTAGTCAATAAGCATTCTGTAAAATGCCAAAAAAAATCAGGCTAATGAAATAAAATTTATTCCATACTTTGCCTAGGCATTCTATCGATACCGAACGTTCAGTCGGCAATGTATCGAATACGTGGTTGGCGGGATAGCGGAAGCCAATTTGGTCATTTGGTGCTAGAAAGTTGCATGTAGCGCTCGTCGGGTCTGCTAGCTAGCTATGTTATTGCGACCATTTTTAGTTCTAGAAATCCGTGACGAAAAATGTAATAAAATGAAAGACAAAGACACCAACATCCGAAACAAAAGTAATGTTTCACTTCGTGATGGCTTTTTTGAAGTAACCGGCGATGTTTCTGTTAGTTAAAAAAGTCTATAAATCTCAAAAAAATATCACAATGGCGGGAGAACAAATGGCTTTAGGTTTCGTTAGGGGTCTTTTTACATGCTTGATGAGATCACGAGTAATAGAAAAGTATGGAAGAAGACATGCTGCGCCGACCCCAAATGAATTGGGATAAGGTCAATAGAATGATACTGATGATGCTGTCCAGTAATACTCGTCTACCATCCGACTGATACAGAATAATACTCACATAGTAATAAGCGACTCTTCCCTCGTGCTGGGCAGGTTGTTGATGATGAGACTCTTGACGTTAGGGTCGGTGGAGTTCACGAACACGTTCCACAGGAAGTCGAACTCCGCGCGTCCGCCGTGACGTAGCGCCATGTTGTACACCAGCGGCCGGAGGTAGCTGGGGATGCTGGGAACGAGGTAAAACATTATTACTATATCATTATTTTTTTTTGAGAATTTCAGGGGCATGTGACGACATTTTTCATGCAAATTCTACTTTAGTTTAGGCTAGTGTGATGATTAACCTCCTCCACTGCCACACACTTTGTATAGTGGAAAACCCCCGCCAGACACTTTTTTTATTTATTTATTTATTTATAGTTAATTAAAACGGAATAACACCAATTACAGTAATTAACATGGAAACATAAAAAAGGTAGTACATAAAGTTGACGACATTCAATAAGTTAAACTAAAACTAACATGTAACAGTGGACACTCTTGCATACTTTTTCTCACAGAACACCAGACATATAAGCATAACTTTATTCCATTCATCCGCAAACACATCACATTCAGGGTTGGTAGTCAGAAGGGCGTTGAGCATCTCGAGAATACGACACACCGGCGAATTCGCTCTGGCGACAGTTTTGGAGAAAGGTTTGGCAAACAGATTGTGCCGGCGGCTCTGACGGTGTCCGATGTATTTGTCGGGCACAAATAGCCGGCAGAGAAGACTATGCAGTTCTGAACAGTCGATACGTCCCCGGAAGATATTGCAGGCTACTGTGAGCTGATCCAAGCCCCTTCTCACCTCCAAAGAGTTAAAGCCCAACATTCCTAACAGATAGTTGGTAGGGTACATGTAGGGAAAGAAGTAGTACAACCTTCGGAAAAAGCTTCTCAGGAAGGTTTTCTGCACCTTTTCGAGCATCAGAGTCAGGTTCGCGGTGTAGGGGTGCCAGACACAGGCACTGGACTCTAGTTTGCTTCGGACCAAAGTGGTGTACAGTAACCTGATAACATTTGGATTTCGGAAGTCCCGAGCGTTTCGCATAACAAAGCCCAGTCGCCTGAAAGATTCCTTCGCTAGGATGGAAATGTGTTCTTTAAAAGTCAGACAGCGGTCAAACGTCACTCCTAGATCCTTGACGTTGGTGACTCGAGAGATAACTTCACCACCCAATCTGTAGTTGTAATGGATCGGCCGCAACCCTCTACCGTAAGTCATGACGTGGCACTTGCTTGCATTGAAAAACAGCTTGTTTACAATGCTCCACTCATAGATGGCATCAATATCCTTTTGGAGTAGTTCACAATCGTCATTCGATCTGATTTCAGCGATCAGTTTTAGATCGTCAGCGTATAACAGGCATTTGGCAAACTTAACCCTTGTTATCAAATCATTTATCATGATCAGGAACAGAGGCGGTCCTAACACAGATCCCTGGCTCACTCCCGAGCGAGTGTCGTACGGCTTAGACTCAAAGCAGCCGTGTCTGACAAACTGCTTGCGGTCCCTCAGGTAGTCAGAAAAGAAGCTGAGAAATCCGGACGAGAAACCTATAGTTCCCAGCTTTCTCAAAAGCACATCGTTGTCAACTCTGTCAAATGCTTTTTGGAAATCAAAATATAAAGCGTCGACCTGCATGCCGTTGTCTAAGCTACTGGATATGAAGTCTACGTGAATAAGCAGGTTCGAATTTACGGAGCGGCCCGGACGAAATCCGTGTTGAGCATCGGACAAAAGCCTATTTATGTGTTTATAAAAGTAGGTGTGCAGAATATGCTCCAAAACCTTGGCAATGGTTGGGAGGATAGCAATGGGTCTGTATTCCTCTACCGATGTTTTGTCGGAGGTTTTAGGGATGGGAGTGACTCGCGAAGTTTTCCATTGTTCAGGGTATACACCGGACTGAAGGGCTAAGTTGAAGACATGACACAGAGGGGCTGCCAAGATGTCATGACATCCCTTGAGTATAAAGGCAATTTTAAAGCTTGTTAAATTGTCTGGCGGGCTTAATTTTAAGTGAACTTACGTCATTTAATTAAATCTGATTTTTATATTTATTTTAGCAGGGCTTAGTTGCCCAAGTAATAAAAATATAAAATTTGAAACGGTTTCCTTAGCCACTAGCAATCATCCTCATATTCGGTAAAAAAGTCGGACTCCAGATATAAAGAAATAGAAGTAGAATAGTTTTTTTTTCCCATAGCTTATATTGTCCCACTGCTAGGCGAAGATCTTCCACTCTTCTCTCCGTGCGGTTTACTCCAGCCAATGTTTTACAAACGCCTCTAAGTCGTCACGTATTATTACTGTACTACTACTACTATATACCGTGTAAAACACCTCATCACGAAGCCGTCAACCAAGCATTCTGTACATGAAACTAAGTAACTTTACGCAAAAATTATTGCTGGGAAACGACTTTTTTTTGGGGGGTGTAAAATTATGTTTTGTAATAGAATTCAATGTAACGCACTCAAAACATTGTGCTGACGGATTGAATAGTACGGGGGTCGTGGAGGTGTTTAAAGTAAAAATCTTACATTAAAAACTTGTATTTAAAAAAATACTTGTCAAAAAGTTGGCACTTTGTCTCCGTAACTAGAAGAGACACCATACCTGGGAAAGGTATGGTGTAGAACAAAAAAATGATTGCAATGACAGGGAGAACTAGTGCCTTTCGGCTTCGTTAAGAGATGTTTTACACCCTTTACTCACGGATTATTATTAATATCGGCCTGTTTGGTCCAGTTGTTGAACTGCTCCCTAGCCCAGTTGAGACAGCGCGGAGACTCGACGTAACACTCCCACGTCACAAGGTTCTCTATTAGGAAGGCTTCGTTGTCGTCTTTAGGTTTGGACAGACCGTAGTTGACTCGTTCTAGTTGTTTCGCCAGAATTATTCTCATGTAGTCCTGGAAAAGAGAAGATAAGAAACGTGATTCATATTTTTAGGGGTATGAGGAACAGGGTGTAAAGTTCTAAAGGGAGGATCTTCCGTATAGACGATGGTCTGGTGGGCAACTGCCTGACAGTTGTTGTCAGGTTTCTCTATATACTCTTAAGTCGATGTAAACTTTGCTTGCGAGATTCAGACCATATTAGTTCTTGAGTTTTATCATAGATGGCGCTGTGGTACTATTTGTTATAAGTTGCTTTTTGTAGGCCGCTACATATTTTTAGTTATTTTACTAGTGTAAATGGGTAACAAATATTTTTGGTTTTTTAGCTATCAAACGACAAACTGGTCTAAGTTAGGAAAGAGTAACTCATACTCTTATATCTTTGAATAGATTGTTAAAAGAGGCGACAATTTGTTCACGAAAACATTCACGTTATTCAGCGAACACTAAAGGGTGGCATCATCATCAGCCTATAATATTCCCACTGCTGGGACGCAGGCCTCCTCTATGAAAGGGAATGGGCTGTAATCAACCACGCGGGCCCAGTGTGGGTTTGTAGATGTCACATGTCTTCGAATGAAGTAAATTACACAAGTAATTTACTTCATCACCGCTGCTCACAAACGGTGAAGGAAAACATCGTGAGGAAACCGGCATGTCTTAGAACTAAAAATTCGAAGTAATGCGCCTGACTGGGTTCGAACCCACGGCTTACCGCTCGTAAGTCGGGGCTGCCAACACTGGGCCACCGCTGCTCTCAAGGATGACATAATAAAGTTTATTTCGTTTGTAAAATATATGGCCAATTCCTTTTCCGCAAAAGTATCAAAAGGTAAATTTAATAAATTCTGCAGTATCTCAGTTGTGATTATTTCTGCTGACATGTGACTTTATACTAACGCCTACTGAGCATCAGCAGGATTTACACTATATTGCCCTAACATCTATATAAATAAGCCAACTAACCTGGAAATGCACATATCCCGAAGTCGCCCTTAAATTATGCTTTAAAAACGCCATATTATTCAGCAGAAGATCCCAGACCATCTTCGAGTCTTCCCCGTTGATGACACAGGTGGTCAGACCCAGCGCGTAGCTGTAGTTGAGCTGGGAAACCTTGGCGAGGTTGAAGGCATCGTCGATCAGCTGTGACTTGGTGATGGGGGACTTTATAATGCCGGTCTTTAGGGCTTCGCTTAGTAACTGCCAGTTCTTCTTGTCGTAGTTTACGCGGTAGTATCCTGGGGAATAAGTTTTGTGAATTAAGTCGAGTTATTCACCCAAATATCATAGCATCACACCTGTAATCCCTGAAAGATTAGGCAGAGGTGTATATAGTATAGTACACCGCCATTTCACCAGTTATGTTTAAGTTTTATAACATATTTTGATTTCAAAGAGTGTCCATGGAGTTTCTTGCCCATTCTTCTCCATAGAGATCTACGCTACGGAATGGGCATCTACAGTACTTTCACAAGTTATTATGCCTTGTGACTGTAGCTTCGCGTTTTATTTTGTTTTTTTTTTTTTTACTTTAAAAAGTGCCTGTAATGGTCTAATTGAAATAAATGCTTTGAGTTGAGTTGCGTAGAGTTGAGTCCCCATGTAATAGGGGGCGAGGCTATTGCCATCAGCCGGGCACAAATACAGAGTCCATGGCTGCTACTGGGAAATTCCTGATTAAAAGCACAATAACTCTTTGCCCGACCAGGGAATCGAACCTAGGACCTTATGTTCATCAGTCGCGTTTGTGACCTCACCAACAAGGCGGTCCACTAGACCTAAATGAATCTCTAGATAGAATGCAATGATGCATGCAGTACAATTTTCAATGCTGGATTGAGTGCCGAAAGTTAAAAATCAAATAGCAGGCATTATTTTCGATCATTGTTGTCCGAAAATAAAGAATATAATATAAATAATTAGTTTCTCTCCTCCATCTTGCTCACTTCGTTTGACTTCAAGATACTGCCTACTGACCGGTTTTAAGGTGAATTGATAGATCGATTCATACAGAGCTGTGTTACTTAAGAATAATTATGTATTCTTAAGTTACTAGTTTAAAGTTACACGACGATTCATCATGATATCAGTCGGAATAACCCACTGTTGGGAATAGGCCTCCCCTTTTTCTGCCCACTTCCCGGTCCCGGTTATTTTGACTATATCATCGATCCAACGAGCTATAGACTATCTCTGCGTGTGACCAGCTGGCCTGTTCAGGTCCGCGTGACGCGCACCGCAAGATCTCCGATATCGTAGACTTTCGTCCGACGGCGGATTTCGGTATTATTAAAAGACGTTTATTACTGCATAAATTTAAGCGTTATAAACGTCTAGTATTGAACTTTTTTTTTCAGCTGCCATACAGTTCCTTGTAGGGCAGCTTTAAAAGGAAAATAAAGTAATAAACCCTTAGGGCCAGCATCTGCCTAGCCTTTTCCCAAACTATCTTGGGGTCGGCTTCTAGTCTAACCGGAGGCATCTGAGAACCAGTATTTTACATGAAGCGACTGCCTATCTGACCACTACAAACCCAGTAACTGGGTAATACAATACTCCTTGGTAAGACTGGATGTCAGACTTTTGGCTTCTGACTACTCGTAAAGACTGTCAATGATCTACAAATGACAGCCGGGACCAACGGCTTAACGTGCTTTCCGAGGCACGGAGGAAACTCGGTATGTAATTATGGTCACCCACCCACGGACCAACCTCAGCAAGCACGGCTTAACCTTAAAGATCGACCCGTGCGGCTGTTTTTATTTAGCTACGAGCTCCTCCGTAGCGCCATCTATAATAAATTCATTTGTCAATCCATACTAATATTATAAATGCGAATGTCACTCTGTTTGTTTGAATGTTTGTTTGTTACCATTTCACGACTAAACGGCTGATCGGATCTTCATGAAATTTGGCAAGAAGATAGATTTCAACCTGGGGAAGGACATAGGCTATATATCATTACGCTACGACCAATAGGAGCGGTGCAGCAATGAAAAATGTTGCGCGGGACAGCTAGTTTTCTTATAAATCACTACAGAAGTGCAAAAGGCTTCAACACTTACCAATAGCATCCACATTGACATACAACGCTTGCGTCGCGTTGATGGGCACATCGACGATACTGAAGCGTCCCTTCAGCCAGGACTTGGGCTTCGTGGTCCACGAGTCTTGTGCAGAGCCCACGATGCTGTAGCTGATGGGGATGTGCCACAGCTGGTCTATCATCTTCTGGTACGGGTCCGATGCGGAGGTGAAGAGGCGCTGTGGAACAATGGATGATTCATTTTATTTAAAGCAGGATCAGCAGTGTTAGCCTAGTGATGTGACCGTCAAGGTCAAAATTATCTATTTGCGTCGGACTGCCAAGTCATAGAACAGCTCGTGGTTAAATATTAACAGCCGCACGGGTTGATCTTTAAAGTTAAGCCGTGCTTATCGAGGTTGGTCCGTGGATGGGTGACCATAATAACATACCGAGTTTCCTCCGTGTATCAGAAAGCACGTTAAGCCGTTGGTCTTTTGGTATATTTCATATTTAATTAGATTATATAAAATTCTGAACTCGCCATAGTAAACTCACCTGTTCAAACTCAACCTGTCCTTTCTCGTAGTTCCTGTTAACCTTGACGACAGGATATCCAGCCTGCTTGGTCCAGGAGTTCATGAAGTCGACCACGTTCAGGTCTTTGAGTGACGGGTCTGATAGAGTCCCTTTAGCCATCGCGGACCAGAGGTCGTTCTCTTCAGCGTTTGAGTATTTCCTGTTAAAAAAGACGAGTGAGTATTGATATAAAAATATTTAGAAGGGAGGGAGGTGAGGAGCTCGTGGCTAAATAATACCAGCCGCACGGGTCAATCTTTAAGTTTAAGCCTTGTTTGCCGAGGTTGGTCCGTGGATGGGTGACCATAATTACATACCGAGTTTCCTCTGTGCCTCGGAAAGCACGTTAAGCCGTTCGTCCTGGCTGTCATTTGTAGATCTTTGACAGTCGTTACGAGTACTCAGAAGCTAAAAGTCTGACATCCAGTCTTGCCAAGGGGTATCATATTGTCCAGTAACTGGCTTGTGGAGGTGAGATAGGCAGTCGCTTCATGTTAAATACTGGTACTCAGCTGCATCCGGTTAGACTGGAAGCCGACCCCAAGATAGTTTAGGAAAAGGCTAGGCAGACGACGAGACGATTAAGTCGGGTGGGGCAATATACAGGAGGTCAAGACATTTGAACACTTACTAGACAGAAAGACTAAGAACTATAATAGTACTAAGCACAGCTGTAAAACTACATATGCACGTCAGGAACATGTCCAACCAAGTCACAAGTACGCTCCAAGTTAAGTATAAGCCTTACTTTGATACCGTTATCTCGTTATTCAAAGACATAAATCGTGCCAGTAGGAAGGTGATGTTTTTTACAGGATTCGAGTGTCGTGTCGTCTCATTCCCACGTTTTTATGATCGCGACTGAATTCGAAAAACCTGTGTCTCCCTTAATATTGGCTAGAATAGTGTATTTGCGAATGTAAGTAAATAATACTGTGGGACAGGCCCGAAGGCTCCTAAGAAGCCGATTCCTGCCGGCTTCCCTTTGGGAACAAGGCACTATACGTAGTGTCTAGTGTCTACTGTAGTCAAATAGTAAATTATGTACACATCTGACGTTATCACATCACAGTACAGACATTAAATACATCACAGGATTGAAAACATTACATAAATGCCAGCATTTTTCATGTCAACAAAGAAAGCAACATGTGGCGCCAGTAAGCCGACGCTCGGGTGTCAGAATTCAGAACTAAATTCGTATGAACGCGGACACGTGACTTCGCAGCTATCAGCAGCGTTTTGTAAGGACTAGGTAAGCCGAAGATTTTCGAGTTACGACAGGGAACTTTCAATGTTTGTATGTATAGGAAGCTAATTTAGAACCACTTCCCGATGCCCGATTGAGCTGAAATTTAGCGCACACCTTTGGTTCTAAGAACAATACATTTTTATGACAGACATAACTTAATCCTGCAGCCAGGATCGTCTCCTCACGAGGGAACTCCTCAACGTTTAATAGCACAGACACGAAAATTTGTATACAAGTTCATATTTGATGGATAAACATGAATTCTATCATGATCTCATCCTGCAGCCAGGATTGTCTTCTCACGAGGGAACTCCTCAACGGTAAATAGCACGGACACGAAAATTTGTATGCACGTTCATATTTGATGGATAAACAGAATTCTATCATGATCTCATTCTGCAGCCAGGATCGTCTTCTCACGAAGGAACTCCTCAACGTTTAATAGCACAGACACGAAACTTTGCATACGAGTTCATATTTGATGGATACACATGAATTATATCATGATCTCATCCTGCAGCCAGGATTGTCTTCTCACGAGGGAACTCCTCAACGGTAAATAGCACGGACACGAAAATTTTTATGCACATTCATATTTGATGGATAAACTCAAATTCTATCATAATCTTATCCTCCTGCCAGGATCGTCTTCTCACGAGGGAACTCCTCAACGTTTAATAGCACAGACACGAAACTTTGCATACGAGTTCATATTTGATGGATACACATGAATTATATCATGATCTCATCCTGCAGCCAGGATTGTCTTCTCACGAGGGAACTCCTCAACGGTAAATAGCACGGACACGAAAATTTGTATGCAAATTCATATTTGATGGATAAACACAAATTCTATCATAATCTTATCCTCCTGCCAGGATCGTCTTCTCACGAGGGAACTCCTCAACGTTTAATAGCACAGACACGAAACTATGCATACGAGTTCATATTTGATAGATGATCATGTTTTGTATCATGAACTTATCCTGCAGCCAGGATCGTCTTTGCACGAAGGAACTCCTCAACATTTAATAGCACAGACACGAAACTTTGCATACGAGTTCATATTTGATGGATACACATGAATTCTATCATGATCTCATCCTGCAGCCAGGATTGTCTTCTCACGAGGGAACTCCTCAACGTTTAATAGCACAGACACGAAACTTTGCATACGTGTTCATATTTGATGGATAATGACGATTTGTATCATGAATTCATCCTACCGCCAGGGTCCATAAAGTCCATAAAGTGAAAGGCGCTCGTCAGAGCGCCTTTCTCTTTATCCCTACTCCGCGGCCAATCGTCACGCGACATGCAACACACAGACGAAAAAGTTTGAGACGATGTAATAAAAGTTTCACTTTAAAAACAAAATTAATGATCTCATTTTTTTCGTCGGCTTCCCCTTACAAAATTTTGACCCTGCGCCACTGCTGTGGGACATTTCATTCAGCAATGGTCTGCTATAAGTAAACGACAATACACAAAACTCACCACTCATTCAAATAGATAACCAATCCTTTATGGAACAGCTCCTCAGAGATCGTATGGTTCAGCATCCTGATCAGATTAGCACCCTTCGTATACGATATCTCGTCGAACTTCTGCGATATTTCCGAAGCGTCCTCCACTTTGCGGGATACTGGCGAGGTGTTCTTGAGAGCGTCGGAACGAAGGAGGTCCATTTTATCGCGGGAGAAGGATTCGAACATATTCCATTCGGGTTCCACCTTGTAAAAAAAAAGTGTTTTAGAACAAGTTTGTTATTTGGTGATTTTTGACGGGAACAAGTCATATGTAAAGTATTTGCATTAAGAATGTTGTCAGTCGCAGCCCGGAGTCTGCGTTTTAGCCTGGTTCCATCAACCAATAGGCTCGTCCCTTTAACATGGGAATTAAATATTACTGCTAAAATAAGGGTGTACCATAGGTGACGATATTTTTTATTTTTAGGAGTAGGTTCTTTAGCGTGACGAATGACAGGGGAGAATGGAAGAAAAAAACGTATTGCGCCGACCCGAAATAACATGGGACAAGGGCAGAATGATAATGATGCTCTCTAGGATACATCCTCCTCCCCTCAAGTCGTGCTCCTCATTACTGAGGGTCATGATCCACCCTTGCAAACATCTTTTTCATGACTATGTTTCGCCATCTCTGTCTATTCTTGGCCAAGTGAAGCGCATCGTGGAATTTCGTGTCAAGAGCAGAGCTTATCTGGTCGGACCATCGCAAAGGGCTGCGACCTCTTGGTCGTTTACCATCCACCTTGCCGGTTAACATCAGTTGTTCGAGGTTATTGTCATCTTTTCTTGCTATATGGCCGAAAAATTCCAAGAATCTACGGACACAGGTCGTAGAGAGTCTGGTCTTTATTTTTAGCTCACGTAGGATGGACTCATTGGTGCGGAATGCAGTCTAGGGTATCTGAAGTAACTTCCTCTAGCACTAGGATACATAGTCAGCGTGCTGTTACTTACATGGTCTACTCCAACATACTCGATATAAGTCGCGAATCCCTCGTTAAGCCAGAGATCGGTCCACCAGCGCATAGTGACGAGGTTGCCGAACCATTGGTGAGCTAACTCGTGAGCTATGTCGATGGCGACGTTCTGTTTGTCGCGGGGAACGCTTTCAGCTTCATCGAAGAGCAGGGTTGTTTCTCTGTTGGAGAAGAAATACTTTATTTAATAAGCTGTGTCGGTTTTTTTTGAAATGGGAATGTTACAAAAGGGATTATGTAGCAGCAGTGGAGCACTGATCAATATCAATTTTTATTACACAAGAAAGTGGTTACAAAATTGTGTAAAGACCCTGACTCCTGTGCTAGGTGACAGGCCTGTGTTTCAAGAGCCAGTGCGGTTTCCCAGGAGGAGATATCACAAAATCTTATGTAATAAGATTAACAAAAATAAAAAGACTATGGTAACACCCAAATAAATTAAGTAAAAGAAGCCTGTAAGAAGAGAGCAGCGGTGGCCCAGTGGTGGCAGCACCGACTTACGAGCAGTAAGCAGTGGGTTCGAACCCAGGAAGGCGCATTACTTTGTGTAATTTCATCACCCTAACTTCTAGCGTCTGCAAAAACGGTGAAGGAAAACATCGTGAGGAAACCGGCATGTCTTAGAACAAAAAAATCGAAGACATGTGACATCTACACTGGGCCCGCCGCCCGTGTGCAGGTGGATTACAGCCCACTCCCTCTCATAGAGAGGAAGCCTGTGTCCCAGCAGTGGAAAAAGAAGCCTGTATTGAGTTTAAGAGTGTTTGCGTGTATTTTTGTGTCTATGTGTAGGAAGTACGAGTAGATTGGTTTAAGTAAAATGCTACGTCCTTGTTCTAGTGTTCACAAATGATACTGCTGAGCACGAGGTCATTGTGTCTGGACTTGTGCCTGGTTTATGGCAATAGGCTCGTCTTATACACCTCTGTCTAACCCTTCCCGGAAACACAGGTTTGATGTTATGTTAAATAGGTCACGCTGTACGTGAAATTATTTACTGAAGATTTCAAGAATCCAAACCATGTCGCAATCAGGTTTCAACGAGGAATCTCTCCTCATGCAAAAGCTCTGCTTGTATTACCAATAAGTACCAGGCCTTTAAACCAATAATTAAAACGCCACACAATAGTAGGTACAGTCACGTCTAATAACATGTATATACTTAGTAAAATTTAAAAGTGGTTTACTCGTGAAATTACGGTTTCTACGTTGAGATAAGACCTATTTCGTAATAGTATGGCTTCCAAAATTCCATGTTCGTGAAAACGTAAAACCTAAATCAATACAGTGGAAGAAAATCACTTTTAAAAGTTGCTGTGTGTATACATATTATTAGACGTGATTGTACATGATTAGATTTTTAATAGACATATTATATATTTGGTGATAACCTCTACTCTAGCCTAGGTTTCTGATACACAAGTGTTAAGTCGCCATTCAAAAATAATTTCTTATCTGTCTCACATAGTTTTACTACTTCAACTATCTTTTCCGGTGATAAGAAACTAAGTATGGTAAATTTTAATTACCCTAGGTTAAGTAGTTGTTAAGTGCCTTAGAATGCGTCAAAACTCATAATGATTTAGATAAAGATAAACCATTTCCACTGACATTGTACGGTAGAAGGGCAAATGATGTAGCCAGATCAGGCAGGTTCAGAGATCGCCTTGGCAGAGACCATCTTCAATACTGCCCTTTATTTTTTGGTGGACACGCTCCGTTTTGGTGCAAATTGGGAGAGGCCAGAAGCAGAGCAGCGGTGGCCCAGTGGTGGCAGCCCCGACTTACGAACAGTAAGCCGTGGGTTCGAACCCAGGCATTACTTTGTGCAATTTATTTCATCACCGCTGCTCTCAAGAACGGTGAAGGAAAACATCGTGAGGAAACCGGCATGTCCTAGAATTAAAAATTCGAAGACATGTGACATCTATCAACCCGCACTGGGCCCGCGTGGTGGATTACAGCCCACTCCCTTTCATAGAGAGGAGGCCTGTGTCCCAGCAGTGGGAACATTATAGGCTGATGATGATGATGAAGAGTTGCAAAAATACGGTAAGGCAAGCAGACTGTTCAGAGTCTATAACATCGTAAAGAGTATATTTTGATAAGGTCTAGCCAAGCTTTAGGCTTGTATTAAAGTACCGCCACTAGGAGAGGGTTATCCAGACATGCATAAGCAGTTTCATTCAGCCCTTTCGATGCGTTAGCACACTTATAAGGACTGCCACGTTTCGGCATCATCGCATTTCATTTTACTAGCTAATTCCGAACTGAGGCGATGGCGTTTCGGTGCTTCGATATAAGTTTGCGTTGCAGTATGGTCTATGGTATGTTCATAGAATGAATACCGAACTGGAGTTAGAGTTCAACACAAACACGTCCTGTATTTCTCTTGTGTTTCTTCACGCATCATCAAATTAAAAAAAAATATGATCATCCAGTGTCTGTTTATTGTAGTGGCCGTGTTTATCTCTTATGGTGTTCATTATTCTTATGATTGGCTGAGAACCATTATTTAACAGCAGTTCAATGTGCTTCGACCTCGAATTTGATTTCAAATGGGGCAATGCACCATGTGGGCAGTTCGTTTATTTGTCTTTGTGTTTAGCAGCTGGATTTCGCCTAAATAACGTTTGTTCGAAGAATAAATAGATCAACTAGTGGGATTTGGATTCACTTACTTTTGATCATCACTCTGTTGTTATTTTAAACGTTCTCGTAGCACATACCGAAGCGTTAAGAATCGCCAATTCACCACCAATATAAACACTTCTGATTGCCTTGTTGCTAAAGTGAACGCAAACGCAACTGCAGTGCACGAGTTCCTGGCTTCTACTCCCAGGTCGGGCAGACTATTTTTGGGTTTTTGCACTAGAATATTTCAGTAGCCTGGAGTCTGTATTTGATATCGTTTGAGTGCAATAGAATGGCCCCCATTCCATGAGACTTAAATAGAAATTGAGATATCTGTATCTCCCCTGACCCCCCTCTGCTTCGGGGAGTGCATAAACAAGAAAGAAAGAAATTGCGTATAACTTTGATTTATGCCTCCTTAGTTTAGTACAGCTACTGTAACTCGTTAAAAGGCGTTAAAAACGTTCAGCTATCGCTACGCCGAGTTAAAATTGTATTGCGATTAGACCGATGTTACGCGTGCGTCAGGAAATGTGTAGGAAATATTATTCTTTTACCGGTTTTAACTAGTTCAAGGGGCTCGTGGCTAAGAAAAAACAGACACACGGATCGATCTTCAAGATTAATCAGTGCTTGCCGAGGTCGGTTTCAAGATGGGTGACCGTTAATTGTGTAAGAGTCTTCTGTGCCTAAGAAAGTGAAGTGTGTGTGAAAGCCCGTTAAACCGTTGGTGCTGGTTGTTATTTATTGACGTTTGACAGTGGTTATTGCAAGTCCGAAGCTCGAAAATCTGACAACTGGCGTTAACAAGAAATGTCAGTAACTAGTTTATGGAGGCCAGATACCAGTCGCTCCACGTAAAATATTGGTATTCATGATGATACTGACTAATAATCTAGGTTATTTTTTCAATGAACGATATCATCATCTGCCTAGCCTTTTCCAAACTTTACTGGGGACGGCTTCCAATTCCACCGAATGTAGATGAATACCAGTATTCTACATGGAGTACTACCTATCTGTTCTTCACAATCCAGTTAGTACTGGGTTGATACTCCTTAGTAAGACTGGTGGTCAAACTTTCGAGCCACAGACTACCTGTAACGACTGTCAAAGATCTACAATTTACAACTGGTGCCAACGGCTTAACGTGCTTTCCGAGGCACGGATAAAGTCGGTATACAAGGTGTTGTTCTGCATCGTCGTCAAATTCAAGGAACAACGCTAATGATTCTCGACCCGAATCAATAATAAAATGGGTCGGTTTTTTTTCATATTTACGGAAATTGGTAATTATGAACCACCTGTGTTTTAAACGTGGCCCGTCTGATCCTCGCCTTATAACCTCGCTTTCACACATACAAAAAATCACAAACGTTTATTCGACAATTTCTTATTCCCGAAACCACGTTTAGGTGTTATTCTGAAATACGGACAAATTTAAACAACAACAAAAAGTGGTGTTTTTTTATTAATTAACTAGGTACCGTAATTTATATTGAGTATTTATGTCTTTTTTGACAACATCCTTAATTTTGACGACGATGCAAAACAACACCTTGTATAATGGATGGTCATCCATACACAGATCAGCTCGGCTTAACTTTGAAAATCGAACCGTCCGGCTGTTATTATTTACCCACGAGCTTCTTTCCTCGCAGCACGATAATTATATTGCATTTTTACAATATAAGTACCTACATTTTAACCGATAAACCACAACTCATGATGTCACAAAAGTAATTGAACTCTGTCAGTCATGCCTCGCAGAACGCTTATAAAACAAGTGACAACAAGTAAACAAGGAATTCGTATAATTATGTCATTATTTATGTCATACAGTTTACCTCACTGTCCGCGTGACACAAGTTTATAAACAGGTGTGCTCTAAATATATGAACAGTCGTCAGTGTTGACTTTACTACATTGAATCATGGACTTAAATAATAATGGCAAAACGTGCAAGTACCTTCAAAGGGATACATTTTCAAACCAATCGACAACTTCCGTCAATTTTCCAAGTTATAATTTGAGTTTCTGAACAGTGTAAGTTTGTTAGTCAAGTAATTTCCATGACTCAACCATAATACAGTAAAGCCTACCCTTTCAGAGAATAAAAGCGAGATGTTACGTTGTTATCATTTAGGGTTAACGACCTGTTATGATTGTACATCTTGTTCTAAGATGAACCGAGGTGTCTCAACGTAAAAGAAGCGTCGAGTGAATCAAAATATTGCGATACTATGCGTCATGTTTGACAAATATCCTGGACAAATTTTGCGATGACGTAGGTGACTTCTATTTCCTTATTGTCATTTATAATGCACACTACAGTGGAGCCAGGAGAACCGGTGCAGCTTCAACATCCTACTAACATTGTAAATGCAAAAGTTTTTGAAGATGGATGGATGGATGTTTGTTACTCTTTCACGCAAAAAGACGTTTCACACAGGGATAGGTAATGGCCGGACCATTACCCTAATGTTCCCACTGCTGGGACACAGGCCTCCTCTCAATCAGAGGGAGTGGGCTTTAACCCACCACGCGAGTCCAGTGTGGGTTGTTAGATGTCACATGTCTTCGATTTTTTTGTTCTAGGAAATGCCCGTTTCCTCACGAAGTTTTCCTTCACCGTTTTGAGAGCAGCGGTGATGAAATAAATTACACAAAGTAATGCGCCTGCCTCGGTACGAACCCACGGCTTACAGCTCGTAAGTCGGAGCTGCCACCATTGGGCCACCGCTGCTCTTATCCGGCTTTAATCAAAACTATATTGTTAAATTATTGACAGATAGAGAGAGGAAGACCAAAGAAAAGATGGATGAACTGCGTGAGGAATGATATGAATGAAAAAAGGAGTAGGCGAATAGAAAAAAAAACGTGTCGCATCGACCCCTAGAAAATGTGAGAAGTACAGGCCGATGATGTCAACAGATTCAGACATGAAAATACTCACCTAAAAGTAACCAGCCCCCAATTCTCCATAGCACCGCTGGAGAAGTCAGGTATAGCGATCAGATCCATCTTATCCAGCGCGTAGGGCACTCCGAAAACCTCTTCGTAGTACGCCAGAAGTTTCGGCGTTATCGTGGACGCGTATTTCGCTTTCGATATCAGTTCTGGTCTGGTCCATATCTTGATAGGAATGGTGACATTGTCCTTGCTGGTGTAACTGGTCTCTAAGGACTTGAAGTCTGAGAGTACGTATGCGACTAGGTATGTTGACATGCTGACTGATCGGTCGAAGTGGGTCCATTGCCAGCCGGGTTGGTCGGGGCTGTGGGACAAAAAATGGTGGAATTGAATATATGATCCAATAAAAAATGTAAAGGTTATGTAAATGCAAAAGTTATACCGGTCGTAACTTTGAAGATCAGCCTAAAAACCGAAACTTAAAACGCAGTGTCTTTTAAGTTTTTGTTTTAAGGCTGGTCTTCACAGCCTTGAAAAAATTGTTCTGAATTAAATTTTGGTTTTGTATAAAGCCTCCTTTTGCAATAATTTGTCTTAAAATTGACGACCCACATTTACCCACACTTTTTTTTTTTATTTGTTATTTTTTTAGAATAGGTTATGATAGAAAATTGATATAGATTTTTAATTTTCCACATAGAACCGTTTTAGCGCCGGTGTCCCTTCCACCCGCTATAGGCAATGTCAGTTTCGGGATGAGCGATGCTAATCAGTAATGGTGTCAGATTAAATTAACAGACCTATGGTTAGGCGAATTTAGTCTCTATTTTTAGCACAATAAAGTTGCAAGTAATACTCACATAGGTTCCTGGGTAACAATCTTCATATTCGACAAAGCAGTGATAGTTTCGGGATGAGCGATACTGATCTCGAACTTAGCCTTGAAAGCCGGCTCGTCGAAACAAGGAAACGCAGACCGCGCCGAAGTCGGCTCGAACTGGGTGACCCCTAGGTTTCTGAAAGATAATGATTAAAGTCGTATTTTAAGAGAGGAAATGTTCCTTTACTTCCTGCATTAATATTTGTTTGGACAGTTTTTGCTAGTGAAGTGATAAAGGCATTCTAAATTAATATTGTGAAACAAAAATAACCAATGATGTTCCCACTGTCGGGACACAGGTCTCCTCTTTACGAGAGGGAAAGGGCCACATTCCAAGTTGTTCCGGCTTGATGGACGTCACAGGTCTCCAAATATTTGGTATTGGGATCAAATATTTGACAACTCACATCCACAATCTGGTTTCTTTAGTTACTATGTTTTTTTTCACCATTTTGGTAGCAGAAAAATGCTGGGTGGTTCGTGGTTTTAAATGTTGCTTACCTACTCTTAAAGGATAAGTAACTACTTTGTACATAGGTGTACCCTAAATTGAAAAATATCTAGTAGCCATGGCAATGTGATGACCGTATTGCATAGTTTATTTTTTTCAATTTAGCTTTTGGTCAAAACTTTAAGAAATTCCTCCGACTTAAGAAAACCAGAGATCAAACATACTAAATAATCAACTTTTGTAACAATTAAGTACCTAACATTAATGAATGAATTCTATTTATGAAAATGATTCAGCTAAGATTTATCAGTAAAATGTTGATTGATAAGGATGATTTACTAAACAATCACTGATGTTACGTCATTTTTAGTTTAAGCAAATCTTTGTTTACTATAGTTGCATGGCCAAAATACTGGATCATTTTCATAGATTTATATTCAACTCGGTATTTTTCTCGCAGAACCCTTTGCAATAAATAATTGATTAGGGTTCTTCATCTCAAAGTAGTGGCAAAATGGAAATAAGACCTTTGCAAAATCACTGCTTCAAGTAGTGAGCAATAATTAATTGAATAGGGTTCTTCATCTCAAAGTGGTAGCAAAATAGAAATAAGAAAAAGAAATTGGAAAATCACTGCTTCATTAAGTAGTGAGAAAGATAATAGGTACTTTCATCAAGGGCTATATTTAAATAACAGCTATTAGTAACAGATATTTGTCATGCAGATTTCTGAATTATAGCCTTAATAATAAGAATGAATTCAGAATGAATTCAGAATGATTCAAATATGTAGGGAACTAAGTGAAAGACTAAATACTTATTTTTAATAAATAAAGAGAAAAAAAATAACTCACTTGACTTCTTGCTTATCATTAATGTAAGTACTCTTATAAAATCCAGTCATGGAATTGGAGATCTTTCCTTCAAAAGACAGCTGCAGAACATAGTCTACGTTAGGTTTCAACGCGGACTCTAAAGGCAATACCAGCCTGTCCCCTGTACCTTCTACAATAGACAGAATTCTTATGGTCCGTACAGCACTGTGGGTTATTTCTGTATCAGCTAGTGGCGGTGCTTGTGTCGTATCAGTTCTTAAAGCCGTCTCATTGCCAACAACTGGTGTTGTTTCTGGTATAGCTGTTGTTGTAGTATTCTGATCAGCCGCTACCGTAGTCGTAGGAACATCTGTGGCAGTAACATTATCCACTGCTGCTGTTACCGTAGCCTCAGTCACTTCTCGCTTGACTTTTGGAGACCGTAATGTCTCAACTTTCTCGTATATTTGTTCTGTAAGCTTAGCGTTGCTACTAATACTGAGATTCTTAGAATGTAATATTATTTCCTTCACACTCCTACTGGCTCGTATAGTTATGTATACGTCACCGGAGTATGTTGAGTTTTCTAGTTCAGCTTTTAGTTTTAGTCTGTAGAAACTTGGCACTACGGTTGAAGGGAGCCTGAGGTCTGGTGATGGTGAATTTGTTTGTCCAAATGGTTCAGTTTCATCCCAAAAGTCTACTGTTTTTTGTGAGAGCTGAAACAAGAAACAGATTTTAAATGAGAAGGAAGTATGCAGTCAAATCAGTCAGTCAGCACAATTTACAAGAAAATAATTACTATTATACAAGACAGTGGAAACTTAAGAAGTTTGTATGTCTTTTTTCGAAAATTCAGCTACCTGTTACACTTGTTTGCATTGATTGAAATAAATTTACTTAAAAATTACTTTTGGATAACATTCACTGTTATACTTAATTCATTAGCACCAGCTCTCTAAGACATTAAAAAACCAACAACGGGAGAAAGATAAATAAAATAATCCGATAAAGGACGAAAAGTGATAATGTTGGCCTGCCATGTAAATGAGATAATTTAAACATTTTATTTTGACTGTAATAACAAGATTTTAAGTTTTTTGTTTACAGCAGATGGATAAGGGACGACACAGAACTGAGAAGACTACCAAGAGAAGATACCCAACAGTGGGTGATTACTGTTATGGAATTAGTCTTTATAGAATTTAATGTTTCTATTATACTGGCAGGTTTGTAAGGTTTGCAAGTAGATAGTATTCAAAGTAGGAATGATTATAATTTCGATAGGTAAAAAAAATGACTGATGTGTTTTTGAGTGTGTTGTCAGAAATTGTAAGAGTATGTTATTTTTTAGAGGATTGTTGATTTTATAAAAGTATACTGAAAATAATGAAGTTTTTAATGAGTAAGTAGAAGGGTCCCTATATCTACTTATCAAACAATTCCAGGCCTAAAATATGATGATGATGAACAAGTTTTTAAATGTTTTCGACTTGTAAGATTTTACACAATAAAACTTTATTCAAAGGCTTGAAATACTTTATAATATTTTTATACTATATTTATTACACTATTTTTAAAAGTCTTGAATCTATTATTGATTTCAGCTGTTGCTTTAGAAAGAAAACATAAAAAAGACCCAAAATTTGTAGAACTTACAGCACAGTTAGCGATTTTTTAAATAAAAAGACTAAGATTTGTACTTACTTGCTGATCACCACTAATAATAACTCCATTAAATATAAATAAAACGAAAATAGTTTCGAAAAACATTTTGTGTCAACAATACAACAAAAATATCACAGGTTATAAAATGCAGTACTATTAACTAAAAACTTCAAGTTTTTCAGTAAAAAAATTCCATTTTTTCTATGAAATTACTGGTGTGGTTTTATTTATTTAGAAATATTCGATAAACACCGCACACTTTCAACCACTCAAAGATCGATTGTCATTTTGACGTTTAATTTTTTTCAGAGCTTAGTCCGTCCGACTGGCAAAGGTTGCGTTTGCTCCGGACAAAGCAGTTTTGATTATGATTTTTTATACCGCTTCTATCCGCAAAACGCTGGGAATAGCGTGTAACTGCGGAATTAAAGTTCGATAAAAAAACATACAAAAGACGGTAGCTTTTAATTAAAATTGATAAGAAATATTATTACAAGATAGCAATTGAACTTGAAATCGGGCAACGTCTCATGGAGTTAGTTGCAGATTAGATAAGAGCCGGCTCGAGCACATTTTTATAAAGTGTACCTACGAACATAAAAACATATGACGTGATTAAGCTCGCTCTTACCTTGAAATAAGTGATAAAGTGCACTATGACGCCCACTATGACTGCGACTACCACTGCGAGAATTATGAAAGTGATGCAAATGCAGTTAGACACAAATATTCCGCCTTTTCTTCCATAGTGGATATCTTCTGGTGTTTGGGTTTCGTATGCCAGGAACTGTTGCCGGCTCGTTGAGAGCGCCATGTTGTTATTTCATTCTGAAACAATTACGCCATTAACATATCGATAAGAGCACTTTGTTCAGGTTTCTAGGTTAAAGCAACATGGAGTATGACTGCACTACTTTAACTAGTTTGCGTTACGATAGTGAAATGAGCGATGTCTACGTAACTACCGTTGTTACCTCATGTTTTCATACAATCAATACAGTTAGATAGTTAGCTAAATACCTATTAAGTAGGTGTAACGGGCTTTTATTTTAATTAAGCAAAGCTGTATAACGACCTTCACCTAGGAAACTAATTATTACTTTTTTAGCTCATCGTTTATTTATTTGTTTTAATTTACATTTTATCAGAACTAATTCGTCATTTAGTTTTCCCTACATTGAATTGTTAAACTTCTTAGTAACTGATCTAACAGGTAAGTTGTGGTTTCCTTGTTATTTTTAGTGAATCATCTGACTTAAATCGTGATTCGCAATATCTTTTCGATTACAAATACACGTGATGTCTAATGATAGTGGGTTGTGTATCGAATTGATGATTAGGAAATCGCTGTGGGTATTACCATGACTATGAGGGTATTGCATAAATATACATACTTTACCTACGTTGTGGTTACAATTAGGCTCATTGCATGACCTTATTGTTCACGATGCTTCTTCAGTTCAGTTGACAGAGTACTTAGTTAGACTGAATTTGAAGCAGTAGTAAGTTAAAAAAAAACAATAGCAAAAACTATTTGTAATGCATGGGTCACGTCAGCAATGGCATGATACATCCACTTCCTAATTTTGTTCATTTTTGGGGTCGAGTCACACGAGATCCAACCCATGTTTGAACTCTAGAAAATGTTAAGATAGTCTACCACTACACTTTTCTTTATGAGAATGCGCGGTGATGGCGCGGTGGACCGTGAGACAGACCTAAACCAAGCAGCTATACGTGTATTGCACTTCCGCTTGGTTGAAGCATCCGGTAGCCCAGCTGCGCTCCACCGAACAATCAACTCCGTTGTTCAAGAGCAATAAGTTTTTAATCATACCTACGTCATGAAGGTTTCATGGGAATCTGTACTACAGTCCATTCACAATTGGCAATACATTGACAACAACTGCATCTCAGTGATCTTTACTCACATAGCAATAAGGTAGATTGTTGGGTTAGGTACTGCTGTCAGAAGTAAAATTCCTGCGGAAGTACTGTAGTGGGGTATCAGTAAATCTACGCATCACGTTATACCAGTGGCAAGCTTACGCACGTGTGCATGTTGGCGCGATAACGATTCAGGATGCGGGTGAGCTCTTATGCAAAGAGTGTGTTTTATTTGACTTGATTCAATGATCGGAATGAATGAGGCTCTTCTTACTTGTCTTTATACTTGGGGAATACCTAGCTTCGTGACGCGTGTAGGTATGCTATTCTGAAATGCCTAATCCCGGGACGTCGAAAGTGGGATGGGAACTGACAAGACACTGTCAATATTGTAGAAGTTGCGGGAAATATCTGGACGAGTGACGTACAGTATAGAACCATAGTAAAAAGTGGAAAAAGGAAGGAGGCTTAAATACCTTGGTTGAGGTGATCTCGGCCTAAAACGTCGAATTGTGATGCGTATTGGATGGACGAAGGGTATGGGCTGTTATTGTTACCATCATAAAATCCATGCATATTTACATCTAACTACTTTAAGAAGTCCTTGCATTCTGGCACTTAGCTTGTCTATTAGGTTTGCCGTGTCAGTTCAAACACATGAAGCTACGGTTGTGGTAGGACTAGGTATCTAACTTACTCGTAAGCATGTATGATAAGTAGGTAGATATAGATCCAGTTGGGAGCACACAAACTGGAAATACCTATATGTAAAATGTAGGTATTTTTGGTTTTCTAGTTGTAAATAAAATAATTAATTAGGGAAGTCAGTATCTGCCTATAGTGGAACCCAGGGATGCTCAATCTTTTGCGGTCTTTGCTTAACCCTCTGCGGCTGACGTAGTAGTCCAACAGACACCGCGAAATACAAAATCCCGTTTTTACCGGCAATTTTCAAATTTGAGCGCCGCCGCTGCGAGTACCTTATTGTAGTGGGCTCACACGTCGGTCAGGGTGCGACAGGCGGTAGCAGTGATCGCACGCGTGCATAGCGGAAGAAAGGTGTCCACGAGACTACCACGTCAGCGTTATGGCAAGTGTCCACGAGACTACCACCTCAGTCAAATGGTTTTATCTTTATAGTGTCTCCTAAGCAACCACGTCAGCCAATAAGTTTAAATGATGTATTATTTCGAGTAATTTTCGAATTTTCATAAAAATAAATCATTTAAATAACTAGATTGCAGACTATAGAAAAGGTAGAGTGGACGAGGTAGATAAAAAGTGCTCGATATACATGCTGTTGCAGTCGTAAAACTCGTCGTTGCCATATGGCAATCTTTCAAAGGATTCTGGACATGGCAGGCATAAATAGCTTTGTATTGTATCAAAGTTGTAATGACAGTGATGGCAAAAGGAGGAGAGGAACTTTTTTATTGAATATGGCCAGAGACATAGTGCCGGATCATATAAAAAACCGAGTGTATAATGCAAGATTGCCAAGGGAGCTGCGAATAACTATCACTAGAGTTTAAGGCAAGGATCCACCACCAGTAGTTCGGTCTGTTCCACCAAGTGGCAAAAAATTATGTTATGTTTGTCCAACAAAAATAAAAAGACAAACTAAATACCGTTGCTGTGATTGTTCGAAGCCAATTTGCCTTCAGTGCTCCAAGCCACTGTGTGATAATTGTCAAACAAAGCTGTGATTTTGAAATTCTCCAGTTTTTAAGTTGACCAACGAATGTATCTAATTTTTCCTAGACTGATTAATGAAATTGTGAACTTTTAAAATGTATAATGTTAAATTTAAAAAAGTTAATTTTGTATTTTTTTATATGTCATAAATGTCTAAGTAGAAACTTATAGACTGATTTGTGTTAAGTAAATAAACGTTGTTTAGTTTTGAAAATACAAATAGTTTCTTTTTATTTCAAGTAAATTTAATTTATAAAATAGGCTATAAATCTAATAAATATGAATAAATTTGCTGCATACTTTAATTCTACAAAAATATTTGCTGTTGAAATGGTGTCTCGTGTACTACCACGCCAGTTGAATTGTAAAAATTGAGCCACGTCAGTCGCAGAGGGTTAAATACCATGTAGGTATTATTGTCACCAACCAGACATAAATAGACTCCCGAAGAGCTCAAAGCTGCACTCAACGCAAATAAGATAAAATTATATTGTATTGGCTAGCGGAAATCGGCAGACGAGTGGGTATTTTCGATACTCATACTTCGAGTGCCGAGGAAAGACGCCAAAAAAAATATCAGGTTTGAATACCTATAAGGATTCGTCTGTCCTGGTTTGGACATGTGATGAGGAGGGATGAAAGACAAGTGACTAACAAAGTGATGAATATTAATGTTGAAGGATAGGGAGTGAGCGGAAGACGGTTAGCATTAGCAAAACCGTTTAAAATAAATAAAGACCATAGAAAAGATGGACGGGTTGTGTGAGTGAATGACATAAAAGGAAAAGGAGTAAACCATAGATGGTTGACAGGGGTGAAAGGAAGAAGAAAAATTGTTGCGCTGACCCCAAGTAACATGGGACAAGGGTAGGAAGATGACGGTCCATAGTCTCAAGAAATAACCGACCACCAATCCCAATTCCTATGGAATAAGGAAAGAAAGATGATGATGACCAGCGAGTCTAAGAGGAGTTTCAATAACCTAAGCGTGCTAGTGAGTCTGCAATTTCTTACTGACTGTACTTCGACTGAGGAATTGATGAAACCAGTTGAATGAATGAAAATGGCTAATTATGGAAACCGCATGGTCAAGTTGACGCAACTGTTGAATTCACAAAAATGCCCAATCAGCAAAAATGACGAATCAGCGAAACTGTCGGAATAGTTAAACTGACTTTTGAGGGAAACTGACTAGTGTTACGCGGACTCGTGCTAGTCATTCTTTCAGTAATCACTGTAATCAGTAGTCACCACAGCGTCATTGGATTCAAGTACACATTGAGACCATAAACGGTTATTAATATTACATTACAGGTGGTGATAACGCCACAGTACAGATAGGTATTTAAAAAACGCATTACGAGCACTGTCTTTCAAATTATTTTACTCTTTGGTCAGGGCCGTCTTTAACCCATTGGAGGCCCTAGGCTTGAGAATAATGGGGCCCTTGTAGGATGCAAGAGCGAGCGAAGCGAGTTCAATATTTTTTACGAATAGGTTAGGTTTTTTTTTGGTGACAATTCATACAAAAATAATGGGTGTTTTTTTTTAGTACTTTGTTAAAACTCGAACGGCGGAGAACTTTGATTTGAAATAAAACACAGAAAAATATTTTTCATATCCAAGAAATTTATGGCCTTTAGTTTATGGAAAAAAACTAGTATCCTAAGGTCGTGCCTGGAATAAGTTAAGTTTCTTTTGATAGCCGCTGGCTTTGACAGTTACAGGAACTTAGGGGCCCCTTGTATCGTGGGGCCCGGGGCACGTGCCCAGTGTACCCAGTGGAAAAGATGGCCCTGTCTGTGGTTCTAAACAACTGTGGTTTATTGCTCATGAAAATCATGAATCATCATAGTCATGCTTATCCGTTTGAGCGATAAAAACGTTTGTACAACTAAAAACAATTTGTTTCTACCTTCTGAGTTAGTTTTGTAAGGCTTTTTTTGCCATTGGTTATCTTGACTCCAGTCTAGGTCAGAGATTAAATTAAATTATTATGATTTCCTTTAAATCTTGGTTTAATTAAATAGAATTTTGAGATGTTTACCTTGTGATTTTTCCGTAGATGATGTATTGAATTCCCATCCTGTCCTCATGTTATCTTAATGCCCTACTTTTTAACTTTCTTATCATCATCACCCATGTCTACCGGTGGGTCTGTTATTGTACTTGGCGTAAGACATATTTATAATACTTTCTATTCCTGTAGTAAGTAAATACGTTACCATGTGGTGATCATGAAATCAAAGCAAAGGCTAGTTTGGTCATATTTTTATGAAAAGGAAACTGGCCAGCCAGCAAATTGCATGGAATTATTTAGTACTATAAGTTCTTCCTTGGCAGATTGATAGTGTGGCTAAATGATTGTGATAGGGTATACAAACGTCTCTACACATTTTTGATGCAGCAATTTCAAGAAACGTACACATTATTCCATACAGAAATTATATAGGCTTAAGTGTAGAGTTGTTCTCAGTGAGTAAAAAAAGTACCTTCGTTCTTTCTTACTACTGAGTTTTTAATTATTCATGTCGTTAATTAGCACTAAAGACCGTCCTTGTCACAGACCACCTTGAAAAAATGGCACATTATCATGTTAACTTTTTCTATTTTGTTATTTTTGGTACTTAAACTACAAACGAAGACGCAGGTCGAATTTGAGTATGATTGGCATCTTCACATTTTTCACCAATGTATCGAGAATGGAGCAGTTTTTAGGGTTCCATACCTCAAAAGGAAAAAACGGAACCCTTATAGGATCAGTTTGTTGTCCGTCTGTCTGTCTGTCAAGACCCTTTTTCTTAGGAATGCGTGGAGGTATCAAACTAAAATTTATATCAAATACTCAAGTCTACTGTCCCTTAGAGCTGTGAAAAATTCAAACTTCTAAGCCAACGCAATCAAAAGATACAGCCGTTTATGCTGCAAATTTCCGCAAATTTTCGACACTCGCAAGGGAATCAAAACCTATAAGCTACTTCCCGTTAACTCAGAATCTTGAAATTTGGTAGGAAGCAACGTCTTATAGCACAGATAAAGGAAAAATTACGAAAACTGTAAATTTTTAGTAACAACATATGATAAAAATATTTTTAATAATTTTAAACTTACTACCTCTTTCCTAATGAACGCGTAGCTAGGTATTAAATTGAAATTCATATCAAATACTCAGGTCTATAATACCTTTAAGCTGTAATAAAATCAAACTTCTAGGTCAACGCAATCAAAAGAAACAGCAGTTAAAGCCGCATAGTTTCAAACTCGCAACTACTCGCAAAGGAATCAAAACCTAAAGGGTACTTCCCGTCAACCTAGAATCTTGAAACTTGGCATGAAGCAATGTTTTATAGCACATATAAAGGAAAAAATTCGAAGACCTTAAATTTTTTCATAAATCTCATATTTTAATTTATTCTCTTCAGTAATTATATTATATTATATTTTTTGTGTTCATTTTCGTTTAATGTTGTGTGTACTTGTGGTATGTGCCAAATAAACTTATTTTCTTTCTTTCTTTCTTTAATTTTGGTTTGTACGGAACCCTCGGTGCGCGAGTCCGACTCGCACTTGGCCGGTTTTTTTTAAATAGCAAACAGTTGGTTTGTGGTCTATTATCGAAGTCAAAGTCATACTGTCAATAGGGCTGCGAATCAGCACTATTATTGGAACGTCAAAAATTACCTACTCAAGTCTGACCCCCCCTCACCCCTGAAACCTTAACGCCCGCTATTCATTACTTTCTTCGTCTAAACACTGGAGAGAAAAAATAGCGGAACAAACTCCCCATCAACGCAACATGCTCATATTGTTTATAGCATCTGCGGAACGTCAAAACTCACGAGATTTCTGTTTAATTGAATGTCGAAATACTTTCAATAAAATTGAACATGTGTCGAGGTGACAAGCCATGGCTCTTATCACCACGTGTAGTAATATATGATAGCACATTTATCCATGAAAATAAATAATTAAACTCCAAAACCACGCCTGTCCGTCTCCCATTACCTGATAATGTCTATTGTCATACAATACATAAGTACATACAATAATAACCTCCACAGTCTCTTTCAGCCGTAAATTATCATAAACCTGAACTAATTTTCAGGATTGACAGCCAACAGACGTCTGTATAGTATGTCCGATCGTTTCTCAAAAACTGCTGTGTCCTTTTTGTTGCGATTTTTGTGACGCGGCAAACGTTATGTCATTTTGACAGGTTGGTTTGTGAGAACTTCCTTCGTATGTTTAACTTTATTTTGTTGTTAATTTTGAAGGTAAAAAAGAACGTGGTGACATTGGCTGATTTTTACTTTAAGATTGGCTGCTAACATCAAACAGTTTTATAGAAACTAGATTTAAAAATACTTTAGCAAAAACAAAACCAGAACAGAACTTTGAACTTGGACTTTTTCTTGGACTTTTTCGATCACGGATAAATGTGATCATGGCGTTTGCAACAGCGCCGAAACATGGTAAATATCCCGTTGCAAATGTAATAAATAGTGTTAGTGACCATGATAGTTTAAAAACTTATAAGTACTGCCACTTCTAAAATTAAAACCAATCATCCACATTGCAGAAGCAATCTAATCTGGAATCACCCAAAACTGGGTAGAAGCCTGCTTGTTTCACTGCAAGGTAGGTATATATGTATATGTATTATACTTCCCAGTTCTGTATATTACAGGATACCTTTGCATAATGTGCCACTATTCCCACCGCTGGACTATATGATGTCTTACCTATCTAATTTCAATAGTTTCCATGCTAACATGAATAGGTAAGGTAGGAAAAATAATGATGTCATGTTTTGAATAAAATTACAAACATTATTATTATTTATGAAAACTTGTATAGTGTCATAAAGTAAAGCACAAAAGATGGCAGTTTACAAATATGTACAAAATCGTGAATACATTAAAATATCAATATTAATAAATTCTGTCGTCCATGCAAATTGACTATTGTTGTCTAAGCAATTAAAGGCGAGTTTAATTTAATTTTATAACCTCATAAGTTTAAATTCATATAATAATTATTACATTGTTTTAGAAATAACGAGGGTTTAGACAGTTATTGGTAGGATAATGAGACTGAAGCGATATAAATGTAAAACGTACGGAAAATACAAAGCTGTATGTAATTGAAGCTTGTAGAGTATTGGCGTCTCAGTCAATATTTAAATAAAAAACCCATATAAGCAAGAAATCACTTTTTTTGTATGGGAGCCCCCTTAAATTTTTATTTTATTCAATTTTTTATTAAATTTGTTGTTATAGCATCAACAGAAATACATAATCTGTAGAAATTTCAACTGGCTACCTATCACGGTTCATGATGACGGCCAGCGAAGTCTCATTATTAGGGTCCCGTTTGACCCTTTGGGTACGGAACCCTAAAAAATATAATCAGGATGGAGTATCTTCTTTTAAGGAAAAGGGTACGACGAATGGGTATATATGTACAGACGCCAGCACATCAAGCTCAAGGACAGCTTTTTTTATAATCTGTCAAATTTCTTGAATAGATTTTCAATCTTATCGTTAAAGAATACGGTTCAGAGTTGATTGGGAAAATTTGACAGTATCGGGTAGCTTGACCCGCTGGCGTCTGAACCAATGTTTGACCATCAACCCCTTCCCAGTTACAGCTGGTCACATTTATGAGACTCCCCCCTTTCTAGTTTGACGTCACATATCTTTTAGTTTTACATGTTCATACAGAAAGAGTTGGATATATGTTTAAGGTTTTTGAAATGTGTTTTTCATAGTAAGTTAATGAAAAACAGTTTGGTGAAAAAGTCCGATATCTAAAAAACTTAATATCAAATCTTATTAAAACCAATTTTCGTTGAAAGTTTTTTTAAGTTCTACATCCCCATATTTTTTTTCAGAATTTTACTCCTCTTACTTTAGAAATTAGAGGGGCAGGGGGGGGGACACACGTTTTACCACTTTGGAAGAGTCTATCTTTCAAAAGATTGACTTTGAAAAAAAATGGTTTTAGGAACGTCTATGTCATTTTTAAAGACCTGTCTATAGTCAAAAAGCTTACAGTGCCCTACGGGTACAATATAATAATGCGCTTAGAACGATGTTGCGGCTGCCCCGTCACTGTAGTGCATCACGTATGTTTGCGGAGGCGCGCATCGATTGCTTCTACGCTACTCTGCGCAAGCGGTGCGCGTCAATGCTGAGCAGAGTACGGGCTAGTCGCAACAGCGTTTTATGTATGATAGCCAGTAGACTTGACTGTCTGTACATTAGTCGATGTATTAATGTTCACATGAGTATTGATACGTCGACTCGTGGGTCAGGCAGGGGGCGAGTTGATTAATTTTGTATTACTAACACTAGTTATAAGTTATTGTACTACTAACAAATTGGATCCCAGTTATCTGAAATAAACGTTTATTATTATTATTATTATTATAGACACCCCACACGTATAGGTTTGATAGTTTATTTTTTAGGGGGATATCCTTATATATATATATATATATTTTTTTTTTAAATCATAAAGCGGTTCACTGAATACACCTACCTACCAAGTTTCAGCTGTGTAGTCCTAATAGTTTCGGAATAAAGTGGCTGTGACATACGGACGGACAGACAGACATGACGAATCTATAAGGGTTCCGTTTTTTGCCATTCGGCTACGGAACCCTAAAAAGTATAATTGCGGTGTAGTTAAACGATGGGGCATTTAATTAACCTGTCCTGAGTGTCTTGTGGTGTCTACAGGTAACAACAAGACACTCGTCTTTAGTTGAACTGAAGACGCGTAAACTCCTAGCCGTTTTGGGAAACTCAATTTAGATTTCCAGCGATCCGACATCACCTCAGACATAAGGATACCATGACGGGGAGCGGGATCAACAGACACAA
This sequence comes from Cerastis leucographa, assembly GCA_963082945.1. Taxonomy (NCBI): domain Eukaryota; kingdom Metazoa; phylum Arthropoda; class Insecta; order Lepidoptera; family Noctuidae; genus Cerastis; species Cerastis leucographa. The sequence continues at coordinate 2,725,711 of OY720356.1, forward strand.
AGACAAGTTACTGGAAAAACGACCTTGTGTTACACAGGAATGAGAACAATAATACGGGCAAGTAGTTGACTTCAAAGAAATGTAATAATTACGATTTGTGTTGGCATTGTCTACAGGCAGGCACCATTACAATCCATTTCAGTCGGTTTACTTCGGCGATTCGCTCAGCTACGCCAATTTATTAAACGAAAACGCTTATCACTTACTCAGTACCTACATCATTCTGAACCCACCTCATGGAAATTTTTCAACTACAAAAGTGCAAAACCTCCACAGTCATAATGTATGGAACAGCTTTTTTTAGGGTTCCGTAGCCGAATGGCAAAAAACGGAACCCTTATAGATTCGTCATGTCTGTCTTTCTGTCCGTCCGTATGCCACAGCCACTTTATTCCGAAACTATTAGGACTACACAGCTGACACTGGGTAGGTATATGTATTCTGTGAACCGCTTTACGATTTTGGTACAAAAATAAAAAAAAATATAGACTAAGGATATCCCTTCCCCACACGGAACTGAAACAAAAAAAAAGACCATCAAACCTATACGTGCGGGGTGTCTATAGATAGGTCTTTAAAAATGACATTGAGATTCCTAAAACCACCTCTAATTTCTAAAGTAAGAGGAGAAAAAATCTGAAAAAATATTGGGATGTAGAACGTAAAAAACCTTTCAATAAAAATTAGTTTGAATAAGATTTGATATTTAGTTTTTGAGATGTAGGACTTTTTCACCAAACTGCAGCAGTAACTTTGTTTTTCATTAACTTACTATGAAAACAAATTTAGTTTTGCGGTTGAGTGGAAATTTATTAACGGAATGACCGTTGTCATTCCGTTCAAAATATTGTTATTATATTGTTTGGGGCTATGGAACCATGTGTGCGAGTAAGACTCGCATTTAACCCGTTTTTTTTTAATTAGCGTTGAAAAAATTCTTGTAGCTCTGGGTTAGTTTTTGGCCAGGCTAAGTCTTACCTACCTTAGCACCATACCGGTGTCAAGATTTGGGCCTTAGATCAACGATGCAGTCAAGTCTGTCTTTTTATTATTTCACATTGGAATTAAGCTGTTTTAGCGTACGTGTCACTGCGTTCTATAACTACTGTGGGTATTTTGGTTTTTTTTCTCTTTGGTTTTAACGATTGTCTGGCAGTTTGAGTACTGTAAAGGGACCTACACGATGTCCTTTCTTTGGTGAGTATTGTTCGTCGTGTCGTGGCTGACTGATAAACGCTTGCACTGGCTGGATAGGTCCACTCTAATCTCAAGCACTTATCTGCATAGTCCTCATGTGAGTTGGCCAAGATTATGTCTGGACCTTAAAAGAGACTGTGACCTCTTGAGTTCGTTTCGGCTGTTTCTTCTCAGAGTATTTAGGTACGAAACATCATTTAATGTTGTTATAATCACTCGTGTTATAATCACACGTTCTAAAATGGATTACCCTCGTCATACAAACTTTTTTTTTTGTTTCATTAAGAAATCACGGCACGGTTGGCGCAGTGGCTGAGCGATCGACTGCTGCGCTGCGTGTCGCGGGTTCGATCCCCGCACGGAACAAATATTTGTATGGCCTACAGAAAGTTGTTCCGGGTCTGGCTGTTTGTGTATGTGAGTTTAAGTGCCCATTTACGCAGGCGCGGCGCGTGGAGCGGGGCGGTGCGCGGCGCGTTCCGCTTTAAATTCAAACATAAGGCGATGTATGAGAGCGTTTACGGAGAAGCGGTCTGACGCCCGTTTGCTTGAGATATAGGCGGCCGACGCGGCGTTATGTCAAACAGACAATACAAGCAAACGGCAGTGCCCTGGTTCGATTCCCATACGGAACGAATTTACGTCGTAGTTTTATCCGAAAATAATCATTTTGTTTTTATTTTAAATTTTGTAGTGATTTTTTTTCGTAAATTGTTCAGTTTTTACTAGCTTTTATTTAACTTGCAATGTATGTATGATGTTTGTTTGGGTAGAATCTTGGAAGCTAAATTAGAACCACTTCCCGATGTCCGATTGAGCTGAAATTTTGCACACACCTTTGGTTGTAAGAACAGAATATTAATATGACAGACATAACTTAATCCTGCAGCCTGGATCGTCTCCTCACGAGAGAACTCCTCAACGGTTAATAGCACAGACATGAAACTTTGCATACAAGTTTATATTTGATGGATAATCACGATTTGTATAATGAACTCATCCTGCAGCCAGGATCGTTTTCTCACGAGGGCACTCCTCAACGGCTAATAGCACAAACATGAAACTTTGTATAGATACGTGTTCCATTTTGTTGAATAAACATAATTCCTGTCGTTTCCACGACCAGGATTTTTTCTCAAAAGTCCTCAACGGTTAATAGCACGGATATGAAAAAAGTGTTGCGATAATGATGTGACAGAAACGATTACAGCAAAAATCAAAAAAGTTTTAAACAAACTTTTATAATGATGCACCGAAAAGAAGATATCTAATCTTGGAGTAAATGGAAACGATAAAAGATAGATTTTATAGCATTTACCATTCACGCGACCAGCTTATGTGAAAACTATTCTTTATCGTTTATGTAATGTTTAATTTAAGTAATGTTACAACAAAAAAAAAAACACAAAAAAAATATTCTTGATGCCTGTGATTTGATCCTGCAACTTCTGATTTTCAGTCCAATCGCAGTGCCACCAGGCCATTTACTACGTTCTATTCTAATACATGATAATTATGACGATTGTCAGTTTTCAAACAGTTGATGAATATGGTCCCACGGGGGTGGGTTTGTGTTTATGCTTTTGCGGTTGCACAACGACACGCTTTGCTTACGCTTTGCTTGGTAGTATAGATACAAGCCTACCTTACTGCTTCCCTCAGAAGCGGTAAGGTGGCGGGGTCTTGAGGGAGAGCGCTACAGTCGTGTGGATCCTCAAGGCAAGTCTGGCGGATTCACCTTCACGAGGTTGCCGCCCTGTTCTTGGTCTAATTCCCTAAGAAATAGACGCAACAAAAACCACCAGGCGCTTTTTCTCCTAACCATGACTCTCTGTGACTGAGTGGTTGTGGGCTCGGCCGTCACTAAACTCTGCTGGCGACGGGTAGGAACATATAGTCACCTGCGCTAGGACCTGCGCAGTCGAGCGCCGTAAGCGGGGATGAAGGAGTCCTGGGGGGCTGAGTCGAGCGGCGCTGGCGGTAATGTGTCCGTAAGGCAACACGCCCTCTTTGGTCCGGATTTCAAGCAAAACGGTAGCCCTAACCAATAGCCAAGGGTAGGGAAATGGTCAGAGTGTCCCGTCAGAGGGCCTCGGCGAGGAGCGGGGGGTCCGCTGTGGCCGTCCTCGGATTGTCGCAGCGGTGGGTTAAGGTCATGCTGACGGTGTAAGTGAGGGTTGATCAGTTCCAGAAGGGACAGGGCGTCCCCACGGCCAACCCGATCAAGCACCCGATGTCGCACTGTAAGCCAGCCTCTCGCCCCTATATCTCGATGGTACTCCTAACGGTAAGCTAGTTTGTAGCGAGACGTTCCCAGGTGCGGGCTCCGTGGAGGGTGGGAGGCCAGAGAGATGAAACAAAACTACAACTAACTATGGATACTACAAGCCCATACGACACCAAACACACACACACACACACAAACGCTACACAAACAAACACACCCACCACACACACATACACACACACCACACAACCACACATCGGAGTGGAGGCGAAAGCCAAAGATACTCCCAAGAGGGGTGCATGCAGCACCTCTCTCGCCCCTGGGTGCTCCGCTGTCAATGCAGCGGGCTCCAGCGCGGGTACCGGTCCGGCTGCGGCGAGAACCGTGGCCAAGACCAAAATAAAGTCCCGGAAAATACAGAGGACATCGGCGCTGATTGGGACCAGTACCGATCCTCTTTTAGTTACAGGTGTACAGCCCCCCACGACGGTTAATACCGGTGGCAGGGCTCCTCTACTGAAGACACCTCCACCTATGGCTCCTCAAGCTACCCCTCCCCCGCTGGCCGTCACTGGCCAACCGGACGAGATCAGCACCGCCGGGGACACGTCCGCGTTTACCTGGCAGGTGCAGGGTAATAGGCGGAGGAAGGCCAAGGACACTCCGGCTACACAACGCGCTGATCCCTCAGCGCCAGCAGCTCCGGCCCCTACGGCGGGCAACGGTTGGAGAAGGAACAGACCGTCCAAAAAGGAACGGCGCCAGAAACGGTGGAAAGGTAAGACTCCACGTAATCTACAGGCTAACGCCGCAGATTCGGCTCGACCGACCGGCTGTAATGTCATCTTCTCCGCAGGAAAGCGGGAGCAGGCCATGGTCGACAATAGTCGCCCAGGACCCAGCCAACCGTCAACCAGCTTGAAGGGACAAGCCCAGATGACAGCACAGGGACCCGATCGGAAGGATCAGGCCACGGCCAAGCGAGCTCTCAACGAGACCTCGTCACCTCGTGGGGAGCATAAGCGGCCGCGGCTTGATAAATCCAAGCGGGCCGCCAACCGTAGCTACGCCCAAGCTGTGGGCTCCGAGCTTGATGTCGCAGTCACCTGCGACCGCACGGGGTTCATAACCAAGGGGACATCAGAAGAGGTGCTCGCGGCCATACAGAGGAGGATCGTCACCGAGTGCCTCTCCGCTAAACAGGACTCACCTGCACCGGCCTTTAGAGCAAGGCCGGTGTTCACCGGAGGGGTCTTAAAACTGTGGCCTTGCAGTGACTACACCTTAGCCTGGCTGAGGACGGTGATATCTGAGATGCCTCCCTCCACTAGTACCTCGCTAGTGGTCAGGAGGCAGACGGAAATAAAAAGGCGAGTGAGATGCGGCATTCTCATCCCGGATGCACAGGGGATTTTCGCAGAGCAGTCCATCATTGGACGCGCTCTGTGCTACCAAAATCCCTGGATCGACATCAAGGGATGGGTACTGCTGCACACGGACAGACAGGCCGATGCGTGGTTCGTGGTGGTCGGGGTCCCTGAGGACCAAATTCCCACCCTGATGAAGGCCGAACGTCGTCTCTCCTTCGGGGTAGGGACGGCGTACGTGAAATTTCAGGGTGCGAACGGCAGATTTGTCGACGTCCCTCAGGGATGGGACCCGGCCACGGGGACGATCGTCGAGGTCAAGAAGGAGGAGAAGGTAGCTTCCCCCCACACTGACACCGCGGCAGCAACCGTGGTTGCACCTGCGGCAGCAGCGCCGCCGGTGCCGACGGTGCCAGCAGCGCCAGAGGTGCCAATAGCGCCGGCGGAGCCGGCAGCGCCTGCGGCGCCAGAGGTGCCAACATCTACAGCAGTCCCGGCCGCGGCCGGCGTGGACGCTGTCCTCACATCGGGTGACGAGCTCGATGGCAATAACTTGTCGTCGGTCTCGGACTCGGAGGGGGACGGCTTTGACGCGGGTGACCTGTTCGCCGGGCTGCGTCTGGAGGGCGACGAGGAAGGCACGACCAGCGATGGCGTCCCCTTCGTCGACCTGTAGAGTGCTGCAGGCTAACCTCCACCACAGCCAAACCGCAACGGCTCAGCTGCGTAAGTGGTTGGAGGTCCAACATACGGCCATTGCCTTGATCCAGGAGCCGTGGATCAGGGCCGGCCACATACAAGGCCTCTCCAATCTTGGAGGTAAGCTTCTGGTTAGTACAGATCACGATCACCCAAGATCGTGCATTTATACGACAGGTAACATTAAAGCACAACCACTGACAGACTTCTGTTGCAGGGATATCTCTGCAGTAAGGTTGACCTTACAGCGCGACGACACAGAGGTAGCAGTCGTCTTCGCCTCGGCATACATGCCTGAGGCTGAGGATCCGCCGCCGCATGACCTCGCCCGCCTCGTGAGACATTGCGAGAGCTTGGGGCTGGAGGTTGTCATAGGCGCTGACGCTAACGCTCATCACCCTCTGTGGGGCATGGAAACGCAAAACGAACGGGGTAAGGCTCTAGTTGACTATTTATTCACTACAAACTTAACCCTACTAAATACAGGCTCCGAACCAACCTTCGTAACCAGGCGCAGCCGTACAATCATAGACCTAACCCTGGCATCAGAGGGTGCAGCGGCCATGGCCACCGGGTGGCAGGTGTCCAGGGAGGCCTCCTGCTCGGACCATAGGTGGATCCGTTTCGACATCCAGGTTAGTGTCACGCCAATACTGCCACGGCGTAACCCACGCAACACAGACCGTGCTGCCTATACACGAACCCTAGAAACCAAGCTTGCACCGACCGATCATCGGTCAACGTTCGAGGACATCTTGCAGATTGACGACCAAGTCAACCACCTTACAAAATCAATGTTAGACAGCTACCACTCAGCCTGCCCGGAAACCACTCCGCCCTCTACACCGGGGCAGCAACCTTGGTGGGGAGCGGATCTGGAACGCAAGCGCAGGAAGGTAAGGACAGCACTGAATAGAGCCATGAACAGCTGCGCTGACAGAGACTGGGACGCGTACAAAGCGGCCAAGTCCTGCTATAAAAAATGCATCAGGTTCAGGAGCAAAAATGGATGGCGCAAATACTGTGGCAACATCGAATCATGCCAACAAGCTAATAGGGTAAGGAAAATACTGGCTCAGCAAAACACGACTGGGCCTGTTGTTCTCCGAAAACCGGACAGCACACTCACCACATCAACAGAAGAGGCGATGCGCGTCCTAATTGAAACTCACTTCCCAGGATGCGCTTTCGCTCAGGTAATTGAGTGGACCGAGACAAACCAAACACCAACAGAGAACGACTGGCGCTACGCACATAAAGTGGTGACGCTGGAGAAACTCCAGTGGGCGATCCAGTGCTTCCATCCTTTTAAGGCGGCAGGTCCGGACGGGATCTTTCCCGCCTTACTACAGTGGGGAGGAATCTCCGTTGCCGGTAGACTGGTCCCCCTAATGAGAGCGTGCCTGGCCTTTAGATACGTTCCGAAAGGATGGAGGGAAGTGAAAGTCATATTCATTCCAAAGCCAGGTAAGAGTGACTACACCAATGCCAAATCCCACAGACCAATCAGCCTAACCTCCTTCCTTCTAAAAACCATGGAGAGAATTTGCGAGAGAGAGCTGAGGGAGGGCGCGTTGAAAACTATTCCACTACACAGCAACCAACATGCATACAGCTCGGGTAAGTCCACTGAATCGGCACTCCACCTGGTAGTCAGTCGGATTGAAGATGCTATACATCAGAAGGGTACCTGCCTTGGAACCTTCATAGACATCGAAGGAGCCTTCGATAAAACCAACTTTTCCAGCATCAGCTCCGCCTTGTCTCGTCATGGGGCGGAACAGGTGCTGATTGACTGGATTACTAACATGCTGAGCAAACGAGCGGTTCGCTTAGAAGGACAGCAGCAGATGGCTCTGATAGCCAGAGGTTGCCCCCAAGGAGGAGTAATTTCCCCCCTCCTCTGGAATCTGGTGATAAATGATCTCATCACCAAACTCAACGCCAGTCATTTCTACACAATTGGGTATGCAGATGACCTTGCTATTCTCATCTCGGGAAAAGTGACAGGAACAATCTGTAACCTCACCCAACAGGCGCTACGCATCGTGGAACGATGGTGCAGGGAATATGACCTTTCAGTCAATCCCACGAAAACTGAGTTAGTCATGTTCACCCAAAAACGAACTTTAGGACCTTATCGCTTGCCTAAACTATTTGATACAGAACTTCAGTTAGCCACTGAAGTCAAGTACCTGGGAGTCATCCTAGACAGTAAGTTAAACTGGAGCAGTCACTTAGACAACAAAATAAACAGGGCGTGCATCACCTTCTGGCAGTGCAGGAGGATGATAGGTAAGAAGTGGGGCCTATCCCCCAAAATAATTCTTTGGCTATACCGCGCGGTGATCCGTCCCATGATCTCGTACGGGGCGGTGGTCTGGTGGCCACGCACCAGACTAGTCACAGCCTCGAACAAACTTCAACGCATGCAAAGGCTTGCCTGCATGGCAATTACAGGCTGCATGAGAACCACTCCGACAGCGGCTCTCGAAGCCATGCTGGAGCTTCCGCCGCTCCATCTGTACATACAACAGGAGGCAACAATGGCGGCAGCACGCCTCAAAACACTTCAACTGTGGAGTAAGTCAAACACGCAACACACTGCGGCACTAGAGGGATTCTACAACGAGTTCCCCCTGGCGAAAGCCATTAACGATCGGGTACCAAAACAATTTGTATTCGACAAAAAATACAAGATCCAGCTCCACGAGGACCACCGCTGCGAGGGGTTAAACCCTGCAGAGTTACGGATCTTCACGGACGGATCTAAAACAGGTACGGGTACTGGGGCCGGAGTATTCTCAGAGGATCTCAACATCCATATAGCCGTACCACTGGGGGTCCACAACACGGTATTTCAGGCGGAATGCATGGGCATTTCCCTGGCCGCATCAGCCATCTTAGCCAGGAGGGCTAAGGACCACTCTATCCGCATACTTTCAGACAGCAGGGCTGTACTGTTAGCACTAGACAACCACACGGTCACCTCCGGGTTAATTTACGAGTGTCACCAGCGCCTAAACCAGGTCGGTAATCACAATAACATAACCATACAATGGATTAAGGGCCACAGCGATTCCCGGGGCAACGATGCAGCGGACGAACTCGCTAGAAGGGGTTCCAGTATGGCAGCAGTAGGACCAGAACCTATCGTGCCACTCCCCTTCGGATATCTACGGACTCTGGTAAGGAAACGCACCAGTGATCAACACCACAAACTGTGGCTAGACCATGGTGAGTGTAGGCAGGCCAAGGAGGCACTTCCTACTATAGATGGCCGCCTCACCAAACGGATGCTTCGGCTGACCAAATTACAGCTCCGCATAGTCACAGCCGCCATCACTGGTCACGGCTCTTTTAATAAACACCTCTTTGTCCTAGGTGTCACAGATAGTCCACTGTGCAGAGCCTGCTTGGAGGAGGACGAGACAGCAGCCCACGTGCTTCTACACTGCCCAGAGGTTGCAACATACAGGGCAAAGTACTTAGGTAACCCAGGTACTCTCCGCGAGATCGTCAGCAACACCAAGGGGCTGCTGGCCTTTCTCGGGGAGCTGGGGTGGTTGGAGTAATGTTCCCACCCGTACGCAAAATACGCGCTTTAGACGTGGAGTTGCGGAAACCAGCCCGCTATACAATACAATACAATACAATGGTCCCACGTTGGGCTACAAGCGTTCGACGCCGCGTCCGCCGCGGCGTTATGTCAAACGCTCAAATACAAGGAAGTGGTCCCACGTTGGGCTGCAAGCGGTTGACGCGGCGTTATGTCACTCGGACAATACAAGCATACGGCAGTGCCCGGGTTCGATTCCCATATAAAACAAATTTACAATGTCGTAGTTTTATCCAAAAATAATCATTTTGTTTTTATCTTAATTTTATTTGTGTTTTTTTTCGTAAATTTTGTTCGATTTTTATTTGTTATTCATGATTATCTAACTGTTTTTTGAATGGTTCAAAAACTAAAAGTATATATTTTTAAACTAGATATTTTATAATGATTTGAAAACCCTACATAATGCATTAAAATAAAACAGTGTCCTAGTTTTAAAAAGTAATATTTAACATGATAAAAAAAAAAACACAAAAAGAAAATCCTTACTTGCTAGGATTTGATCCCTCACCTTCTGATTCACAGTCCGGTCACAGTACCGTTAGACTATATACTTCATTGACACTTGCGCCGAAATAGACATTCTATTCTAATGCATGATATGAAAATTGACAGTTTTCAAACAGTTTTTTTTTTTTTTTCTTCTTTGGCAACTGAGCCGATGCCGACTATTCTGCCAGTTTTCAAACAGTTGAAGAATATGGTCCCACGTTGGGCTACAAGCGTGCGACGCGGCGTCCGCCGCGGCGTTATGTCAAACGCTCAAATACAAGAAAATGGTTCCACGTTGGGCTGCACGCGGTCCACGCGGCGGTATGTCACACGGACAAGTTTCCAGCATACGGCAGTGCCCGGGTTCGATTCCCATCCGGAACAAATTTATAATGTCTTAGTTTTATACAATAATAATCATTTCATTTTTATTTAAAAAAAAAAAAGTTTTTTTTTTTTTTTTTTTTAGCGTTTGTATATCTGACCTCCACAACCCAGTTAGTACTGGGTAATACGATACCCCTTGGTAGGACTGGTTGTCAGATTTTCGGGCCACTGAAATTATTAACTAGTGATTGCTGATGATAAAAACGTAAAGTACGAACGAAACTTTTTTTCGAGAATTTAGCTAATATGGCAAAATTCATCGTCAATCAAAACAAAAAATACCATATTTGTCATAAATATTGTCACTTCTCTGTCTTGATCAATTAAAATCGTAATGTTTGGTTTTGTTGTGAATAGTTTTGCATATTATTTATTTACCCGTCTTATTTGTTTCGTGGTGAAGTAGACAACACGAGAATGTTAAGGTGTGCAGAGATGATGGCGACTAAAACAATGCCAAGGATTACAGTTGTGGCTAGCATGTGTGGGGAACATCATAATACGATGTTCCCATACTATGGGGAATATGGTAATGCCGATGCTGATAGAATGCCCGCGACGCCGGGCTCTCTCTTATTTGAAGAAGTTCTAATAAGTTCACAATGATATGCTGCTTAAAATAAATGTTTTATTCAACTTCGTAATTCATGTTTTATTTTTGCCTAGTCCATGGCGCAATTATACTTGGTCGTTGCCCGAATTCGATTGCCTTTGGAATTCATCAAACGACCAAGTGGAAATGAACGCGGCCGAGTACGCGAACACACTCGTCCAACTACATTTTTTTTCCACTATTGTAAGCTTCTATGTATTCCATTGCGATGACTAGTGTAATTACGCCATAGAAGAATCACCGCTATATGGCGGTGATTCTTCTAGGCTAGGCAGACGCCTAGCCTTTTCCCAGATATGTTGGTGTTGGTGTTTACGATAAAAAATAAACACCATTTTTTTTTTTAAATAAAAATAAAATGATTATTGTTGGATAAAACTACGACATTATAAATTTGTTCCGTATGGGAATCGAACCCAGGCACTGCCGTTTGCTTGTATTGTCCGAGTGACATAACGCCGCGTCAACCGCTTGCAGCCCAACGTGGGACCACTTCTTTCAAGTATTTGAGCGTTTGACATAACGCCGCGGCGGACGCGGCGTCGCACGCTTGTAGCCCAACGTGGGACCATTTTCTTCAATTGTTTGAAAACTGACAACCGTCAATTATCATGTATTAGAATAGAACGTCTATTTTACACAAGTGTCAGTGAAGTAATTGGCCTTGTGGTATTGCGGCCGGACTGTGAATAAGATGATGCAGGATCAAATCACAGATGTTAAAATAATTGATTTAGTATTTTTTCTTTTTGTTCTTTTTTTATGCTGTAAAATATTACTTTTTGTAACTAGGTGTACTGTTTTATTTATATGCATCTGTATGATTTTCAAATCATTATAAAATATGTAGTTTAATAATATATACTTTTAGTTTGTGAACCATTCAAAGAACAGTTAGGTAATCGTGAATAACAAATAAAAAAAGAACCAAATTTACGAAAAAAAAACACTAAGAAAATTAAAATAAATACAAAATGAGTATTTTGGATAAAAGTACGACATTGTCAATTTGTTTCGTATGGGAATCGAACCTGGGCACTGCTTTAGGCTTGTATTGTCAGTGTGACATTACAAATCAAATGGTCCCACGTTGGGCTTCAAGCGTTCGACGCGTCTCCGTAAACGGCAAAAACGCCAGACGCGCCGCGCGACGCCTATTGCAACGCCCCGCGCCACGCGCCGCGCCTGCGTAAATGAGCCCTAAATGTTTGTAAACGCACCCACGACATAGGAGAAATTCCTAGTGAGGAGAAAAGTTTTATTAAAAACAAAAAAAAAAAACTTAGTGAAAAATGTTTGCAAAAAATGTGCAGAAGCAATCGAGAGTTCTATTTTACCCGGTTGGTTAATGACACTAGGATCCGCCACTTATTAGTATTTTATTTTTTTATCCTAAATAGGTTTTGTTTGGCAGCATCTCGACTGATGTGAAGCGATGATGCGGCCTAGAGTCGATTCACTCGAACTTCGAAAACTGGTACGTCTTTACCTACTCCTTCGGGAAATACGGCCGTGATGTTAAGTTATTTATAAAACAAACTATTTTTTTTAAAACGTATTTGAAACCCATAAATAATGTGGTGTTAAACATAACACAAAACGAGAACCATTATGTTTATCGAAATCTGTACTTTACCAGTTATTGACTTATGAATTAATGATTCGTGTTAAATAATTTTTATTATTTTTTATTATTTGTAGTTTTCGTTAACATCATCTTCTGTGGTTTTTATATGTTTGAGGTTTGTCATCCGTAAGAGAAGTACTTAGATGGTTCTTTTTTTTTTTCGAGGATCCGTAACTCGCTTTTATGATTTTATCTTCTTAGTTTGGTAGTTCAACTTGTGGTAACAGAAAACAGTCCTCAAAGAAGTTATTTTCTCTGATTTCTCAATCATTAATCGACAACTTGATCTTCAAACCACCACTACATCGAATCCAAAGATTTCAACCATCACAATTTAACACGCAGAACAACCAACAATACCGCAAGGGCTGTGTCCAATGCGAGGCTGTGTCCAATGTACAGCACTCCGATAACACGGCGATGGCGACTTTGTTATAAGAAATTAGGTATTATGATTCAGCACAGTGATATTTTGTGAGCTGAGTTACCTTCCCCAGGTATAACATTTAAAGATTATTGGAATTTTAAGAAGATTTGCGGCGGCAGACTCTAGGCACAACTACAAAACTAAACGCCCGTAACCTTGGCTGAAACTACGGGTTTCGTGCTTAGAGAATAGACCTCCAAAGTCTTCTGAAACATGAACAAAGCAAGGAGAATCTATTCTGGTGAAGATTTATTTACGACTACGGGCAGGAGCGCAATTGTTGTGCTGTTTCACAAATGCGGGTATTCCTAGAGTAGGACAACGTTTAAAAAAAAAAAAAAAACTAGGGTAGCTGGTACCCTCACGATATTTCCTACACCGTTTAGAGAGCAGTGGTCTATGTTGAAGACACTACACCAAAATAACTAAATTTAAGCCATAAGAGCCTATGGACAATGCCATGCATTAAACAATGAGTCCCTAGAACCCGCATCGAGATTAATCAATTTGTCGTCGAGAGGAAGAAATTGGTGTGGGAAAGTCCTATTCCCTCCTTGCAGTGATGTGAATTAAGGTTTGAAATAAAAAGAGCTATAGTACTGTTGGTGGAAGATATAAACAATCTGAAGAAACTGACATTTTACAGAACCGAAAACTATCTCATTCTCAGAGAGCAAGCCAAGACTACTACTATTAACTCCAGTGTCCCAGAAAACACTATCACTTAAAGCATTGCATATATCATGTTCCAAGATTACAGTTGCTCATGTAATGATATCGCCTACTTGAGCGCAATAATTCATTTCCCTCATTCTATCGTTGGCAGGATGCAGTATGCACTTAAGCCTACGCCGCATGTTTTTCTTCATGACAGGTCCTTGACCTTCAACTAGTAGTGCATCCTTGCTGAAATGAGCTGATTGTCTTCACTGTACTGTAGGTGCATTTCTGTACGGTTGGCATTGGGGCAGTTATCTATGACTCGTACATCAATTTCATGCCCTTATCCCATGTTATTTGGGGTCGGCACAACTCCTTGTTTTCTTCCATTTTCCTATGTCATCCGTCACGCTATCATTTACTCCTTTTTTAGGGTTCCGTAGCCGAATGGCAAAAAACGGAACCCTTACAGATTCGTCATGTCTGTCTGTCTGTCTGTCTGTCCGTCCGTATCACAGCCACTTTATTCCGAAACTATTAGGACTACACAGCTGAAACTTGGTAGGTAGATGTATTCTGTGAACCGCATTATGATTTTTGTACAAAATTTAAAAAATATACATATAGATAAGGATATTCCCCCATACATGAAATTGAAACTAAAAAAAAAAAACTATCAAACCTATACGTGTGGGGTGTCTATAGATAGGTCTTTAAAAATGACACTGAGGTTCCTGCCACCATTTTTTTTTCAAAGTCAATTGTTTGAAAGATAGACACTTCCAAAGTGGTAAAACTAGTCCCCCCCCCCCCTCTAATTTCTAAAGTAACAGGAGAAAAAATCTGAAAAAAATATGGGGATGTAGACCGTAAAAAAAACTTTCAACGAAAATTGGTTTGAATAAGATTTGATATGTAGTTTTTAAGATATGGGACTTTTTCACCAAACTGCAGCAGTAACTTTGTTTTTCATTAACTTACTTTATGAAAAACAAATTTAGTTTTGCGGTTGAGTGAAGGTTTACTAATGAATGACCGTTCAAAACATTGTCATTATATTGTTTGGGGCTATGGAACCCTGTGTGCGAGTAAGACTCGCACTTGGCCCGTTTTCTTTTCTTTCATATCATTCTTCGACAAACCATACATCGTTTCCTTGGTCTTCCTCTACCTCTCCACCCATCAACATATATTCATTACTTTTTTAGTCACATGCGATTCGTCCCTTCTTATCACATGCCCATACCATGACAGTCGATTCCTTTTCAATTTCTCTCTATGACTACGTACAATTAAAAAGAAAATAGATCGTTTTTTTATTCTAAAATTTAATTTACTCACACCAGGTTTAGATTGGCATTAGGACCATAAATAAATATCAGCGGAGATTTTGTGAAATCTTTTGTATTTTTTGTCGATGTCTGCATCGTCGTCATTGTTTTTTGTACATTATATTGAAGAGTTTGGCCCTTTTAGTTGTGTTTTTTGTTGTTTTGTTTTATGTAGTATGTATTATAGGTGAGTTAATTTAAGTGTTACATATTTTAGAGTACTAAGTGTAACCAATTGCATGTACTCGTACTAAGTATTCGTGTGCACCTTCTAGCGCCGAATATGTCCCGCACTACGCTATTATAACATTTTTATGCCTACCGTATCCTACCAATAAATGTTTTTGTCTTTGTTGACAAAGGCATGGCAATCCGCGATGCAAATTAAAAGATGGGTAAAATTATCACGGCTTGCAGGATTTGGTAGGGTGCATCTTAAGCTTCTTAGGGTTTTGTCATCTTTACGTGTACCCGACTGACCGACATATTCGTCATTAATTTAAAAGACGTCTAATGCAGCACCAACTGCAGATTTATTTCTGTTCAAACTAATGTCTTCTCATGTGATCTGGTGGCGTACCATGACGTCTTAAAACATTATTGTTCCATTCTTATTCCAAAGTGAAAAAGAGACGGAGCTATACAGGTCGTCTAGCTCCATCTCTTTCCCACTCTGGAATAGGAATGGAACAATAATGTTTTAAGCGTCATAGTAACCCCCCAGATCGGCGGGAAAAGGATTTAATGCAAAACCGGAATTTCATTAATTGCATTCATAGTATTAGTATGGATAGTATGGATTGACATCCATATAGTATTAGTATGGATAGTATGGATTGACATCCATACTATCCATACTAATACTATGAATGCGAAAGTCACTCTGTTTGTATGTTTGTTTGTTACCTTTTCACGACTAAACGGCTGATCGGATCTTAATGAAATTTGGCAAGAAGATAGATTTCAACCTGGGAAAGGACATAGGCTATATATCATTACGCTACGACCAATAGGAGCGGAGCAGCAATGAAAAATGTTGCAAAAACGGAGAAAATCTGACGCAGACGAAGTTGCGCGGGACTTGTGGGACGGGAATTTGTGTTGTTGTTGTATTAACTAATTTTAGGTACAATTCATGAAATGGTTAATAGTTGTCTATGGAAGTGGTTAACTATGTGACTATTGTAAAATAATTTGTGACTTATAATTTTAGAACATTTTCGTTCTACAAACATTGAGGTTTTCCTATCATTGTAGTTTACGTCATGTTTCATTGACCGCGGAGAACAGTTGACTAAAACACCACTTATTATGTAAATGATGCCTAAAACCTCATAGCTCTTAGAATTCAAACTCAAACTGGTATCTAATAGATTTATAGAGTTTTCGATCATATTACTAAAACTTTTTCCTCTGCATCTTGTCAAAGGACGTTATGGAGTGGAGCTGTTTTTCACAATAAAAAAGACACCACGAGTGATTTCTGTACATGAACGCTTCCGCGGGAAATATTTCGCGGATTTACAAACTTAGATATTTGCCAACCTGATTGACGTATAAAAAAATGCCAATTTTATATGAACATGAGCAATTCATTCTATTATAGTGGATTTAAAGTTTTTTTTTTTTAATACTAATTAGGTTTGTATTTGGCTACATATCGCCAGATTTAAAGCGATAATGTGGCCAAGGGTGGAGTACGCTTGGCTAGAAGAAACCGTCTCACTCGAATTTTGAAGAGATCCAGATTATAATGATCCAGCATGAGAAAGAAGCCAGCAGTGTATTCCACAGATTTGCGGTTTGCACAATACATGTGGCACGTACCAATAAACGTTTTTAGGGTTCCGTACTCAAAGGGTCAAACGGGACCCTATTACTGAGACTTCGCTGTCCGTCCGTCCGTCTGTCACCAGGCTGTATCACGTGAACCGTGATAGTTAGCCAGTTGAAATTTCTACAGATTATGTATTTCTGTTGATGCTATAACAACAAATACTAAAAACAGAATAAAATAAATATTTAAGGATCATACTAAAAAGTGTTATTTTTGCTCGTTTTTATAAATAATAGCACGGAACCCTTCGTGCGCGAGTCCGACTCGCACTTGGCCGGTTTTTCTATCTTTCTATTCTTTCTATGTGCAGCATCCATGTTCTACACTAGAAAATGTTAATGTTTACGATTCTCCAAAAACCGGTGAGAAAAATGGTAAATTATGTTCCGTCTTCAAGTATTTGTTTGGTAAATATAGTGATGATTGCATGGCGCTATGAATAGATTAATTGAATAGCTAATTGAGCCAGATGGCCACGAAATATGTTAGTCAGAACTTCCACAAGATGTATGAAATTCCTTTCATTATCATACTAGCTGTCCCGCGCAACTTCGTCTGCGTCACATTTTCCCCGTTTTCGCAACATTTTTCATTACTGCTCCGCTCCTATTGGTCGTAGCGTAATTATATATAGCCTCTGTCCTTCCCCAGATTTCTATCTTCTTGCCAAATTTCATTAGGTTTCCGATCAGCTGTTTAGTCGTGAAAAGGTAACAAACAAACAAACAGTGACTTTCGCATTTATAATATTAGTATGGATGGGCTGAACATATGTCTTTCGTTGAAAGTATTTTATGCAAGTTTTTGGGACACTTTGTTTCACCACACAAACATCACGCCTGTACTCCCCGTAGGGTTAAGCAGAAGTGTACCTAATAATACACCCGCATTTCGCCAGTTATGTTTAAGTCCCATGTGATAGGGGGTGAGCCTATTGCCATAGACCAGGCACAAATCAAAATCTCAAAGGCAATCGAACCCAGGACCTCATATTTGAACACTTTCGCTTGCCATCACTTGACAAACGAGGTAGTATATACATATAATGATTAAAGGAAGAAAATAGGTTAATAAACTTCACCTGAGGTATGAAAACGGGTTGAACAAACGGGTTGAAAATTGACTGAGTATGAAAAATCCTTAAAACTATTCTATAAATCGATTAGATGGTCGGTCGAACAGTGATGTTTCATAATACTATGCCTTCGCGCTGCCTATGATACGAGCTTATAGTTATTCGAGATTTTGATGCATCGAGGACTACCTCGATGCATCAAAATCTCGAATTATTCACTAGAATAGGGGATCGGACTGGGTAAAAAAACGACATTCTATTTTGTCCGTCAGACAGGTAATAAATACAAAAATATTAGACACGTATTTTTTGTTTTACCAAAATATCAAAAAATTACTAAGTTAAAACTCATTAAAGTTGGAGAGTGGGGGCTTACTACGTCACAAGTAGGTATAAAACTTACCTACATGTGACGTCATGCGCCATTTCAACTCAATATATCTCCGTAATTTTATGACCACGTGAAAAAAGAAAAAATACGTGTCCAATACTTTTCAATAAACTACCCGACGGACAAAGAAAAAAAATATTGGATTATCCACTAATATCGATTTACGTTTTCGAGTAAGTGTTACTCGACCTCACGTCATTCGATTTCAAGTAGGGAACCCTATGAAAACATACCTAAAATTAATACAAAATAATATAAAAGGCTTAAAATAAATACATTTACCTGCAAATCCACTGCAATTGAACAAAACAAAAGAACAAAAATGCCTTTTGTTTTGTTCTGTTATTTAATGACCTATGTAGGGTGGAACTGTCTGGTAAGAAATTGATACCTACCCACCTTTATTTAGAAACTGTCGATGACTATATATTTATTTTCTATCTATTAATTTATTTTCCAGTTAATTTTACACGACACTTTCACGAAAATTCGACATGATAACACATACCTACATATTTTGTTCAAAAATATTTGTTCTTTTAACCGGTATCTAAAAAATATTCACTTGCAAGTTGCAACTAACTAATGCTTCTGTACAGGTAAATGATGAATATTTAAACGGTCAAATGGGCAATTCAATGACATAATGGCATTATTCATTAATTCGATAAATAATTTAACATTATTTGTATAAACTGTTGTTAGCTGGCAATTGTTTCGTGATCGGACAGTAACTGATTCACCGAATACAAGGAGGATATTGTAGTCAATAATCACATAATACACGCTAATATGGTGTAAACCACATTAGTAACTAAAACATAACTAAAATCGACCATAAACACATTTTTTGTAGGTAATAAAAAACAAATACGAAAAGAATAAAACCTACCGGCACAATCCAGTTTAAATTACGAAGATCCAAAAAAAAACAAAAACACTGGCACTTCCAAATTCAATAAAAAACTAATGAACACAAAACTACTTGTTAAAATTAAAAACAAAACATAATTCGAAATTCAAATAAACCGAACAGCGAGCGTGCACGACTCCAATCTATGGCGATATGAAACATTCTACGTGATCGTAATTTACGTATTCAGTGACCATTTTAAGCTGATCCCTAGCACACCTGTGTTTTGAACCACAGCTGTTTCAATATAAACTTGTATGTATTAACGCGCGAGTTCTTTTTAACTGGCCAATGCCTGGAGAAGTAGCTACCGTTGACCTTGTGGAGTAGTTTTGTCTACCGAAGACGTAACAAAAATCTACTTATCATAATATAATTCAGGCGGAAGATTTGTGATTTCAAAGAAGTAATAGAGGCTTAGTTCATTTAGGTACCTATTTCTTGAGACCATAGACAGGTATTTTGCGGTAGGGAATACCAAAACAAGATAATAATACGGATAAGGCTCCATCGGAGATGAAACCGCACCATAAATATTATATTCTTTTATTTTGTTTCCTTATCGTTCTAAGAAAGTAAAACGATGACGAATACCTTTTCGGCTAAAACCAATTAGTGACGTCGAAACCGGTAACAGGTTTTTATTGCATTTCTTTACCGTCTGTGAGAGTAAAAATTCCTTTGCCTTTGCACGTAGTCTTTATGATTCATATTTCCGGCTTTCTGGTTTGATGCCTTTGCCCTAGTTGTTCTTTCTCTTGAATGCAGTTACACCACAGATTATAATAACACCATTTAGGCCCGCTTGCATCACAACTCATTATTTAGTGAATGGTGTGCCTGTGCATAAAACCTCATTCTGTGACTGTCAACTTCAAAAGTTTGAAGACCTGGTGGCGTGCCATGACGTCTTAAAACATTATTGTTCCATTCTTATTCCAGAGTGAAAAAGAGACGGAGCTATACAGGTCGTCTAGCTCCATCTCTTTCCCACTCTGGAATAGGAATGGAACAATGATGTTTTAAGCGTCATAGTAATCCCCTGCACTCTAGTTTCGGTCAACACATGCGATTCGGCAGTGTTTGTTACACATTTTGAGCTTTTATTTACAAGATGCCCCAAGCATTGGCCAGCTGTTCGGCATCTATCTGGTAAGATCCAAAAGTTTCCGGTTTCACCTATAAAAGTTAAGGATTAATGCCAAGAAAAATGGATTGACAAAAAGGGAGATTATATTAAACAAAAATAGGAGCTCGTGGCTAAATAATAACAGCCGCGCGGGTCGATCTTTAAGGTTAAGCCGTGCTTGCCGAGGTTGGACCGTGGATGGATGACCATAATTACATACCGAATTTTCTCCGTGCCTCGGAAAGCCCTTTCGGCCGCCATGGCAACTGAGTTTCGCAACCAGTTGTGAGAAAGGATTTTTTATTCTTTCTTGGCAACTAGTTGCGATGGAAGTTTTTTTTTCCTTATTCGCAACCAGTTGCTAACAAAGAATACTTTTGCAGCCATGGCAACCAGTTGCATAATGGGAGTTTCGCAACCAGTTGCATAATGGGAAGTTTTATTCATTTGTTGGCAACCTTCGCGGTCAATCCATACCTATTCCTAGAAATACTGTCCAGGGTTATTTTTCGTCTAATCGGTTATCGTTCGTATAACTATATTGATATGTCAGTAGTATCAAATACTGTCTTTTTTTTTAAGTGAAAAAAAAATTGGAAAAAAAGGCATATTGCACGTTGCGTTGGGCTAGCTCGTCTTCCTGTTCAATACATAGAAAAAGGTTATGAATATGTTATGAGCAAAAACCCTAGGAATCCAACTGAGATTATTTATAAAAACGAGCAAAAAAATCACTTTTTTGTATGGGAGCCCCCCTTCAATATTTACTTTATTCTGTTTTTAGTATTTGTTGTATTAGCATCAACAGAAATAAATAATCTGTAGAAATTTCAACTGGCTAGCTATCACGGTTCATGAGATACAGCCTGGTGACAGACGGACGGACGGACGGACAGCGAAGTCTCAGTAATAGGGTCCCGTTTGACCCTTTGGGTACGGAACCCTAAAAATTACTGTTGGTCACTGCTTGGAAATCATTAGCCCTTTTGCAATTACGTTTTAACTAAATAATTTAGTTTAATATAAGATCTGGATATAACATTTAAGTTAGACAGTCTATACACACTGCGATTTTTGCAGTGCGCTTGCATCAATACGAACGCTTGAAAATTGGTCAGTGTCGCTATACTATCGTGCGTTTGCATCGCTTCAAAAATTCGCAGATAGGCTGTTAAGGAAATCTTTTTATTTTTATTGTCACACCTATGTATGATGTCTAGCGGTCAGGGTCTCATGTCTGGTAAATAACCAAAGCCAATAGGGTCTTATTATTATCTCGATAGTGTTTCAATAATACAATATACCTATTGGCATGTATTATTATTTTTGTTTGACATTATATAATTAGTAAACTTTGACTTTTCACTCTACTTTCCAACTTGACATTGTAATGTCGTCATGATTTTAATACATTAAAATCATATTATAATTACATGAATGGGGATATATCTTTAGTTAGCGTTTTTCATGACAAACTTTTATAGTTATATTGTTGCGGCCTAGAACTTGGTCACATGGGCTTTTTTTTGTTGCTCATTTTAATATTTCTACACCGGCAACGGTAGTGTATGTGAAACTGGTTTTAGATTAAGATCTACACTCAGAAATAAATATTATTCTATTCTATTCTATAATGAACACTGAATGACGGAACGGTATAGACCGTGCCGTCAAATTTAAATAAACTTATGGATCAGTGTTTGCACTAAAAATAATATGAGGACTACACTACCATATGGTAAATTCTTCTATTGAAACTAGCGTTTTTGAAAAATTCTTTGTTGGCAACTGGTTGCGTAGTAGGAAAAAAAATCTTCCACCGCAACTAGTTGCCAAGAAAGAATAAAAATTCCTTTTTCACAACTGGTTGCGAAACTCAGTTGCCATGGCGGCCGAAAGGCGGAAAGCACGTTATTTTGTTGGTCCCGGCTGTTATTTGTAGATCTTTGACAGTCGTTACGAGTAGTCAGAAGCCAAAGGTCTGACATCCAGTCTTACCAAGGGAGTATCGTATTACCCAGTTACTGGGTTGTGGAGGTCAGATAGGCAGTCGCTTCATGTGAAATACTGGTACTCAGCTGCACCCGGTTATACTGGAAGCCGACCCCAAGATAGTTTGGGAAAAGGCTAGGCAGATGATATTGAACAAAAATATTACTTTTTACTGCGGGTAACTAGAGAAAACTTAAGTAGTTCATCGAATGTGTGTAGGCCAGAAACTTTCGGACCTTGATGATAGTATAGCTAATGTTAAATACAAGATGTTGTTTTGCATCCTCGTCAAAATTCAAGAGGTTGTAACAACAGACATAAACAATCAATTAAAATTACGATACTTATAGTTATTATTAATAAACGCTGATTTTTTTGGTTGTTAAAGTTTGTCAGTAGGTATTTCAACATAACCCCTTTAACGTGGTTTAGGAAGGAAGAAACTATCTAATAAACGTTTGAAATTGTTTGTATGTATGAAAGCAAGGTTATAGGGCGAGAATCAGATGAGCCGCGTTTAAAACACGGGTGTTTCACACTTACCCATTTTCGTAAATAAGAAAAAAAAAATACCAACCCATTTTATTATTGATTCGGGTCGAGAATCATCAGCATAGTAGTACTTCCTTAAATTTGACGACGATGCAAAACAACACCTTGTATTTATAAAGGGTGTAAAACACCTCTTAACGAAGCCGAAAGGTACTGGCTCTCCCTGTCATTGCGATATTTTTTTTGTTCTACACCATACCTGGGAACCTTCTAGTTACGGAGATATTAGGGGTCAAAGTTCCAACTTTTTGACAAGTATTTTTTAAATACAAGTTTTTAATGTAAGTTTTTAACTTTAAACACCTCCACGACCCCCGTACTATTCAATCCGTCCATCAGCACAATGTTTTGAGTGCGTTACATTGAGTTCTACCACAAAACATGATTTTACACCCCCCAAAAAAAAGTCGTTTCCCAGCAATAATTTTTGCGTAAAGTTACTCAGTTTCATGTACAGAATGCTTGGTTGACGGCTTCGTGATGAGGTGATTTACACCGTGTATTCTACCCTGATAAAAATGAACATAAGAATGTAACCACGCGTTCGTTTCCTCTCGTCCTTCCTCTTGATTAATCTCCTCGTAGTTAAATTTATGCCTTCATTAGTCAATGAGGTTTAATCAAGACCAACGACTCAAAGTACACAACCTCCTTTCTGATTATTCGTTTCCTCATAAATGTTTATCGCGATTAATCTCGAGACGTATAGTTAATAAACCGTTGTGAAAATATGACATTGTCAGAGGCTTTATTACGGTCGAGTAAGGACGGCTTTCGTAGTACATTTGTTACTTTCGTTCAGTCGACTGTGCCGCGTTTATGCATGGATCCTATTATGTGAAACCTACGCTTTTTCTAACAATAAGTCTGCTATGCTGCATAGATGACCCACAAGTAGGCTGAAAATGATTTGTGTCTTTGTGATTGGAGGAACTCGTGCATCATCATTATTTTACCCCCAGGCCAATTTAATTGGTGTTGTCAAAAAAAAAAAATCTAAATCAAAATATTTTTATTTCACATAGGCCTACATGGGCACTTGTAAAACGCCGACAAAAAGGTGCTCGGTTCGGGTTGGTTGTTTCCTATAGAGAAGAACCGAACCGGCGAGAAACTCCATGGTTACTCTTTTAAAATCATTTGGTTTTACAATTTTTCTGTGTTACAGCGTTAGCACTTAAGTATGGGAGGATATCGTAGGCCCGAAAATAAGTCGTTGCTTACTACAACACGTAGAACAAGATAAAAAGTTGCCAAGGATCTAGGAATCGATAAGGCCTACAATGTCCACACATTTACAAATATGTCCACCATGCTTTCCACTTACATTATTTTCTATTGGTATATATTTGACTCTCAACCATTCACACACACACACACACATAAGCACACGCGCACACACACACGAACACACACACGCCCACACACACATATACAGTTTTATTTATATTACCCTAATTTTATTTTTTCTCTCTTTTGTTACCTATTTGTAAGTTTATTATGTAAGGGAAGAGCGGAGCCTTCAACTACAGGCATTTTTCATGCCTATATGGAGACTCCTCGACATGCATTTAAGCCAAAATGAACTGAAATAAAGTTTTATTTTTATTATCTTAGTACTCTGTAACTCCTTTGACGTGTAACCTTCTTTCGAGCCATGATATCTTTCACTGAGCCCATGCATCGTCTTTTTGGTCTTCCCATACTATCATTGCCACATTCATACTCAAAACATTTCCTCTATTGGATGAAGTAATTTAGTTATTTTTATTCTTCTGGTATCTGGGCTAACGTTAACATTTTATTTTGTTTCCAATCATAAAATATATTTTTCAAACCCACTAATTCAATTGTAATCTTTTCCAGCAAGATTCCAGGAAGTCGTATCTAATTAAAAACGAAAAGGGTTCGTTAGAAAAGTTGTGAAAATGTAAATATTTTCCGTTCTACGTTGGTGTTTTGAGTATCCAATTAACAAAAGTTTCCAAAAAGATGATTCACATTTTTCAAATATTTCCTTAAAACTTTAGCGATGGTATTCCATGTAAAGATTGTTGTGTTTGGCATCCATAGCCAAAATAAAAAGTAAGCGATGTTGGCTTTGAATAAAAATAGATCGCGCGAACATATACGATCATCGATCCGCGCCCGAGTGTATACTTATGAAATATCTACCTCATCCAATTATGAAACTTGGAATTTACGTACTAGTATTTTTGATACTAAATTAACGTGGAAGATTTTACATATTGTGTTACTGCTTCGTTGGTCTAGAGATCACAATTATAATTGCTGGACATGAGGCTCTGGGTTTTATTCTCAGGTCAGGCAAAGTGTTATTGGGTTTATAAATCAGGTATTTCTCTAAAGCAGCCACGGAGTCTAGATTTATGCCTTCTTCATGGCAATAGGCTCGCCCTAGTTCCATGTAATAGGGATTATATGGGACTTACATATCATCTTCGCCTAGATTGTTCCCAACTGCACCAGAATAATCTATCTATCTATATAAATAAAAATCAATTGCTGTTCGTTAGTCTCGCTAAAACTCGAGAACGGCTGGGCCGATTTTGCTAATTTTGGTTTTAAAATGTTTGTCGTAGTCCAGGGAAGGTTTAAAAGGTGAGAAAGGTAGGGTAGGGTAGGTAGGTAGGTAGGGTAGGGTAGGTAGGTAGGTAGGGTAGGGTAGGGTAGGTAGGTAGATAGGGTAGGTAAAAAGTGCATTGCAACGCATGCCGGGGACAGCTAGTTAAGAATAATATTTTTTTCATGTGACCTACGTTTTTATAACTATAGCGTTATGTGAGTGTACAACATGAATATGTATACAGGGTTATTGATGAAACACCAACAACCTTTAAACCAATCCTGAAATCGCGAAAAAAAATCTGCTGTTCCGTACTTTATGTTCACATAACTCGTCAAAATGTAGGGAACAGCTGATTCTTTTTTACGATTTCGGGTTTGGTCTCATAGTAAAAGTTGTTCATAATGATGAGTAGAATGACCTCTTAAGAGGTTGTTGGTGTTTTTCAAATAACCCTGTATATTTTAGGAATAAGTGTAGGTCTCAGGTACGTAGCTACGTACCTAGTGGTACACCTGTGCCTAACCCTTCGGGGATTACGTGCGTGATGTTATGTTTATGTGACATAAACTAAGAATGATTAAAGTGTTACATTACGAACAGACAGCTGTAGTATAGTCCTGGGTCCGATCCTCAGGTTAGGCATATTGGTATTAGGTTTTTCTATCAGGAATTTCTCGGTAGCAGTCACGGCATCTGGATTTGTGCCCTGTTGACGGCAATAGGCGCAACCCCCTTTACATTGGATTTAAAACATAGCAATCGCAATATTGGTGTACTATTAGGTACACCTATGGCTAACCAAGAGCAGCGGTGGTCCAGTGGTGGCAGCCCTGACTTACGAACAGTAAGCCATGGGTTCATGTAATTTATTTCATCACCGCTGCCCTCAAAAACGGTGAAGGAAAACATCGTGAGGAAACCGGCATTTCCCACAACTAAAAATTCGAAGACAAGCGACATCTACCAACCCGCAATAGGGCCGCGTGGTGGATTACAGCCCACTCCCTCTCATAGAGAGGAGGCCTGCATCCCAGCAGTGGAACATTATAGGCTGATGATGTTGATGATGGCTAACCCTTCGGGGATTACAAACATGATGTAGGGTTATGTAAATTATAAATTGGGTGACTTTTTTCTGATAGATCAGGTGTGTAATGTACGGACCAAATCGTAGCAGGTGGCATTCTGTGGTTTCTGCCTACCCTAATGCGAAATTAAGAGAGTTTATGTATCTCATTATAAATTCTGTTTTTCTAAAGATGGTTTTCCTTCACCAGTGTCAATGATATCCAAGATAAACCATATAATATACTCCATCTCAACATGAATGATGCAGCCAAGGTTTTTGTAACAAGATTCTGATTTAAAAGAGTGTAGTGTCCATGGAGTTTCTTGTCCATTCTTCTCGATAGAGATCTACGGTTTGGAATGAGTAACTACAGTACTTTCACAGTTTTTGTCTTGTGACTGGGACTGTAGCTTCATTTTTATTGTTGTTCGACTATTCAAAAGTGTCTGTAACTGGCCTACTTGAAATAAATGATTTTGATTTGGTTAATTTAAAACTTCAAATGAATTAAAGAAGTCACATTGGTACACGCCTGACCTTGACGTGTCCTTACACAGGACTGCTCTTCTCCTGAAGGTCTCTCATCGAGCTGTCACAGAGTGCTTCGATGCGATACAGGATGATCATTGAAGAATGATTAGTCACGGATGATTTAGTATGCTTGGTCTAGTGCCAATGTAACGCCTTATTTGAACAATAGCACGCAAAGTTATATGCATATCTAGCTGAACTACCGATCTCCTTGGTATTGACAATGGCTTGTTCCTCATCTGCTAAAGATGATGAATTTTAATAATGTAGGAACTGTAACATGCCTTATTTGTGTAGAGGTCATATAAACCCGACGGCATCTAGAGTGGTCTAGTGGCCGCAAGCACGACTACTAAGCAAGAGGTCATGGGTTCGATTCCAATGTCGAGCAAAGTGTTTTGATCAGTCGTGCACGGAGTCTGGATTTGTGCCCGGTTGATGGCAATAGACTCGCCCCCTATTACATGGGACTTCAAAATAACTAGGGAAATGTGGGTGTACTATAAGGTTCACTTGTCTTGTGCCTAACCCGTCGGGGATAACAGGCGTGATATTATGTGGGTTACATTGACAAGGTGTTGTTTTGCATCCTCGTCAAATTTCAGAAGGTTGTCACACAAGACATAAATTATCAATTAAAATTACGGTACCTAGTTAATCTATATATATAAAAGAAAGTCGTGTTAGTTACTTCACTTATAACTCAAGAACGGCTGAACCGATTTAGCTGAAAATTGGCAGGGAGGTAGTTTAGAGCCAGGAGAAGGACATAGGATACGGTAGGGTAGGGTAGGTAGGTAGGGTAGGGTAGGGTAGGGTAGGGTAGGGTAGGGTAGGGTAGGGTAGGTAGGTTGGGTAGGTAGGTAGGGTAGGGTAGGTAGGTAGGGTAGGGTAGGTAGGTAGGGTAGGGTAGGTAGGTAGGGTAGGGTAGGTAGGTAGGGTAGGGTAGGTAGGTAGGGTAGGGTAGGTAGGTAGGTAGGGTAGGGTAGGTAGGTAGGGTAGGTAGGTAGGGTAGGTAGGTAGGGTAGGGTAGGTAGGTAGGGTAGGGTAGGTAGGTAGGGTAGGGTAGGTAGGTAGGGTAGGGTAGGTAGGTAGGGTAGGGTAGGTAGGTAGGGTAGGGTAGGTAGGTAGGGTAGGGTAGGTAGGTAGGTAGGGTAGGGTAGGTAGGTAGGGTAGGGTAGGTAGGTAGGGTAGGGTAGGTAGGTAGGTAGGGTAGGGTAGGTAGGTAGGGTAGGGTAGGTAGGTAGTGTAGGGTAGGTAGGTAGGGTAGGGTAGGGTAGGTAGGTAGGGTAGGGTAGGTAGGTAGGGTAGGGTAGGTAGGTAGGGTAGGGTAGGTAGGTAGGGTAGGTAGGTAGTAAGGGTAGGGTAGGGTAGGGTAGAGTAGGTAGGTAGGGTAGGGTAGAGTAGGTAGGTAGGTAGCGTAGGGTAGGGTAGGTAGGATAGGGTAGGTAGGTCGGATAGGGTAGGTGGGTAGTAAAAAGTGCATTGCAACGCATGCTGGGTACAGCTAGTTATTATTAAACGCTGAATTTTTTTGGTTGTTTATGTTTGTCAGTATTTCAGAATAACCCCCTAAACGTGGTTGAGGGAATCAGAAATTATCGAATAAACGTTTTAAATTGTTTGTATTTGTGGAAGCGCAGATATAGGGCTAGAATCAGATCAGGTTCAAATTTACCGATTTCCGTATTATATGAAAAAAAAAACTCCTACCCATTTTACATTTTATTATTGATTCGTGACGAGAATCAATAGCATAGTTACCTCCTTGAATTTGACGAGGATGCAAAACCACACCTTGTAGAGACTGCTGAGTTGGTCCTGATACGATTCCAAGGTCAGCAAACAGCTGTAGGGTTCTTTTCATCCGGAGTTTCGTATTTGTACTGCATTTACATAGGATAGACAGTTACTATCTTTTCTCGGTAAGCTCGAGCTATAGATGCTGGCGGGAAAAATTCCGAATCATTCCCGTCGAATACTTCGGAAGTATTCCGAAATATTCCGAAACTTTGGGAATATTTCAACTGTCAAAAAACGTGTTTGCTTGCAAGGTTTTCCTTTATTTGTTTTTATTGAGGTAATGACTACCTATGCGACTCGCGAATACTCGCGATGCGTACAGAGCTACATACAAACTAACCAAAAACATAGGTAACCCTTTTTCAAAAAGCAAATCAAATATGCTAGGCCTGGTTTTTTATTCCACAACTGACATTTATAAAAATAGCATTCGATTTCGAAATAAGTAGGTACCTAAAAACAAAAGAATAAAAATCCTGTTAATCACAGGCTTACATATCATCTACCTATAAAAATATCAACATAATTATACTTAATCAATCCCATTTATAAGAAAATAAACATTTATACTTTACTAACGTATGTGCCACTGAACAATAATTAACTCACCCACCACACCCCAAACAAACACGTTTATTCCCATTGAATTATTCGGGCGAAATATTCGGAAACATTCGATTGCGGGGTACGAATCTTTCTCGCGGGGGGAAAAACTTCTCCGGGGAACATCTCAGCTATGCTAATGATTCTTGACCCGAATTAATAATAAAATGGGCAACAATTTTCTTTTTTTACTATTTTCGGAAATCGATAAGTGTGAACCAATCGTATACGCGTCCTGTCTGATTTTCGCGCTATAACCGCGCTTTCACACGTACAAAAAATCTCAAACGTTTATTCGATAATTTCTTATTCCCTAAACCAAGTTAAGGGGGTTATTCTGAAATACTGATAAACTTAAACAACCAAAAAAATCTGCGTTTATTAATAGTTAACTAGGTACCGCAATTTAAATTGATTATTTATGTCTTTAGTGACAACCTCCTGAATTTTGGCGAGGATGCAAAACAACACCTTGTATAATTAAAAAAACAACAACATTAAAATCACATGCAAAGGTATAAAACATGTTTTTTTTGGAGTAGCCACAAAATTTCTACTTGTTTTTGAAAAAATGCTTACTGTCTAACTTAACCGGATGCAGTTGAATATTGTATTCTACATCAAGCTACTGCCTATCGGATCCCCAGTTATTGCGTAACGCGATACCCCTTGGTAAGACTGGCCAACAGTGTAGCCAGTGTGGGAGCATAATTATTATAATAATATCTGTATTAAAGAGGTGTACACCTAACCTAATCTTTTGGGAATTTCTGGTGTGATATTCTGTTTATCACTAGAGACTGAGACGGATTATGTGCAAATCCATATAGTCTACATATGCATTCAAAACATTCTTTTGTAGAACTTATGTATTTAATTTTTTACGTTGCATATTTTGGCAGTTTTGTAGCATATTTCGAGAATTTATGATGCAAATTTCGATGGTTTTGAGTTGCATGTAATCAATAAAAATAATAAATAAAAAAATTATTAATTTTAATTTTGATAATCACGCTTGTTATGTTATTTTTAACAAAGTTGCAAGCTACTTACAGCCTCTCGACACGCATAAAATGATTCATGCGGAAAATCTATCAGTTTATTAATTTTCTTTCATAAATACGGCGAAGGTGCATGGCGTGACGATCTGACCCTGTTTGCGGGGCTAACATGACCAGAGATCGCACGGGATAGAGAGGTATGGAAGGAGAAAGGGAAGGCCTTTGCTCAGCAGTGGGACACTATGTAAGCTAACAACAAAAAAAAAATATTTACCAGGAAATGCAATGACCAAATACATATCTTACAGGTCAAGTTCAATAAAAATAGTTCACACATCTCTTACTGTATATAGCATACCTACAATCCTAGATATTTGTAAGTACGGTCACCCAAGAATGTGGTCTGGCCATTCAGTTTTTTTTTTAACTTTTCTCTCCAAGAATTTTGTTTTGTCGGTGTATTTGCAAACATTGAAACGCATATACACAAACAGCCATCTGGCTGTTTGTGTATGTGCGGTACAGAACAACTACCTCTGTAAAACAAATATTTGTATGGTGCGGGGATCGAACCCGCGACACGCAGCGCAGCAGTCGCTCAGCCACTGCACCAAATGTACCGTCATAACAAATTATTTATTTGTCACATCATTTAAGTTCTGCGTTCCAGCTATTTGAATTAGGAACGTAACGATGATGACCTTGTGTAGTTGTAAATCTAATACTTAACTGTCATTTATTTGTTCTAAAATCTGGGAGGTGCCTTTTATGTTCGACTCCAGCTGTTGTCGTAGGCGATAGTTCTTGCATAAAGCCTTATTTATTAGCCATCACACGGATCTTGGTCAGATCATAGGGATCAAAATGTAGAACTGATTATGATTACGTCCAAAATTCAGCATGAGTTATTTATTGACTGTCCAATTATTTCCGTGACTGAAAATAGAGATCACTGTTCTAGACGTGCAAATGATTTACAATATAAGATCAAAATACACTTTTTTGGCCGACTGTACAATGAATCTGTTCCAAGAGTCGACTCGTTTCGTTGAAATTTTAATTAGAAAATTACTTTGATAGCTACTCGTATGTCAGTAGTGCGTCAGTTGTCACTCTAGCAATGTAAAGTGGACTTTGTCGTAGTAATTTAATCCTGTTGTCATTGTGTTTGAATAGGCTAGCGTTTGGTTACTCTTATAAGGCTCACATTTGGTCATTTACTTCAAGTGATCGTAACAGATGATGTGGACGATTCGACCATGGTGCAATAACAAAGAAATAAAAAGTACTTATTAGATTCGCACTGGACAAGACAAAATAAAATAAAAGTGAAAAATAAAACTTATTTGACTTACAAATTCATACAATAAACTAAATTGGCCCTGTACGTCGCCTAGAAGCTCATCACGATGCTGTAACATTTAAAATGTCACAGCGCTGATATTTTGATGTGGCCCAAGTAATACCACGGTCAGATACGACAAATTAAAATGAACTCAGCCTATCACAATCTAATGCTGGACAAATGCCTCATTCATTCTGCGCCATAACACCTTGTTCCCAACATTCCGCATCTCTCTCGGTCATAAGTCTGACCCAGCCGATGGTGCCCGCTGGCTTAAAAGTAATCTCTATTCAATCAAAATTTGATTTCTGCCAGTTTATCGGGAGATGCATAATCCGGCCACTACACTCACTCCGGACACGACCTGACATTTTGGTTTTTCTGGAAACCACACCTGTTGAAGTGCCTCACCCTGGAAAGTTCTTTTAAACAGTTCTTAAAAAAAATATTCGTTATAACTCATAACAAAATTTCCTGAATCTAGTTCTGCACGCGTAGCATGACCACTGTAGAAACGAGTTTAATCTAGGGAAGAATCAACATAATAACAGATAGACAATGACAATGTGTCAGTTTGTCTATTCTCCCGTCGACATAGCCCGTTTCTACGGCGGTCATCCTACGCGTGCAGGAGGTTTTTACTCAATATTTCCCCGAATTTTTCTCGGTGTTTCCACTATAAATCATAATTAAACCTCAAAGCGTTTCCATTTAAATTTTTATTAGCTACACGTCAAGTCAGCAACGTTCATTAAAACCGCATCAAATTAAATTGCAATCAGAAACGACTTAAAAGCCAATTTACGAGGAATTATTTTTCACTAACGGTGAATCATTGTCATAGACAAAATAATTATTTGATTATTTTTATCAAGGTGTTGAAATATAGTATGTCATCGTTCTTGTATAATCGGTTGTCGTGGTATGGGCATGTGATGTGGAGGAATGAGGAAAATGTCGTGAGAAAAGTTTTGAGTAGATGGGAATAAAAGTAGAGGAAGACCAAAGAAACGATGTAAGGACTGTGTGAAGAATGATATGGCAAGAACGAACGTGTCTGATGAGATGACGAGTAATAGAAAACCATTGAAAAAGAAAGAATGACACGATGACCCCAAATGAATTGGGAAAAGGGCAAGAGAATGATGATTCTTGAATAACATTGTCAGTAGG
Organism: Cerastis leucographa; assembly: GCA_963082945.1. Classification (NCBI taxonomy): domain Eukaryota; kingdom Metazoa; phylum Arthropoda; class Insecta; order Lepidoptera; family Noctuidae; genus Cerastis; species Cerastis leucographa. Next base: position 2,758,361 of record OY720356.1, read on the forward strand.
GTGCTGTTGTGGACGGTGAGTAATGGGCTAGCTCACCGTCCGTCCGTCTTATGACGACAGGCCGTGTCGACGGCGCGTTCGTGTTCCACGTGCGCCTCATGGAGATTTGAAGGGGTCCGAGAGGGCCGATGCCTGCCAGGGCTGCGGGACTGTTCGAAAGAGATACCGTGGCCCTGGAACACAAAGGGCTAAGAAGGAACATGGGTGGGTTTTAGTCAGTTCAAGTCTGACACTCCCTTCCGCTCCGCCCAGAGCGGGCGGAGTCATTATTTTGATGATTTCCCATCTGTAAAAAAAAGTAGGGTGCTGTTGGTTAACATTTGTGAAATTGTCCGTGGAAATTGTAATCAAAAACCCGAGATGGTGGTTAGTTCCGACTATACAGGGTGTAACCAGACCCTTCACAAAGCCGTCAACCAAGCATTCTGTACCTTATAGCATTTTGTACCTTAGTAACTCTATGTAAAAAAATAGTCCCTCCGCGCGGAAGAAGTGAAACTTCGTAATGCTACACGCATGCGTTCGAGTGCCACGCATTCACTCTCGATATTTTATTGAGCTTCTAAATAATATTTTGTTGTTTTCTTGTTGTATTAATTCACACCGAAGAGTCGAATGCATGACTGTTTGCACGCCATCTTGCGTACCTTGTAGAACTACGTAGTCACAAATCTTGTGAAACTGCCATCTCTTGGTGAGTTTTAAAAAATATTTCCCCTCCATGGTAGCGTTAAACTTGTTGGAAGTCGCATAAGAAGTTTCACTTCAAAAATATTGCTGGGAATCGCATTTTTTTTTTTTTGGTTTGGGTGAAAAATCACCAGACTTTGCGGTAGGAATCAATGTAACGCGCTTAAAAAATGGATGCATTGAATAGTACAGAGAATATACTGAATACGTGGTAACCGTTTATGCATCGATGTCCTTTTTTTTTACGGATGGGAAATCATCAAATGACTGCAAGGCCACTGGGGTGTCTCCCGCGGCGGCTGGGACGTGAGGCACTCTCCCTCTTACGTTCCGCCACCTCCTTCACTAGCTGCTTCGCAGGAGGCGACGGTTTCCCATTCCCTGTATCGACGTTCCTTCCCTTAAATAAAATTTCTATCAAAACAACAGTTCTGATAGCTACTGGCATTGTCAGTACACTTGTTAATTGCTGCATTAACTAATGCTTCATGGAATCAGGCTTAATAACCGTACATTAGTACGATGTGATTCAAAACAATGACCCTGTCATTAATAGATAGTACAAAGCCTGTATACATTATCATAACGTCATCACTCAAGTACTTATTACAATAGTTACGCCCCTTCTATCTTTGGTTTTTCCAGTATGAGCATTAGCATTTGAGCAGCTTATAATGTTCCTACTGCTGAATCACATGCCACCTCTCTGTGAGGGAGTTGTTCTTGTAACTTTGAGAAACATTAAAGATTTCTTTAGAAATAAGCATTACCTTTGTACCTATTTTCTGTTCCTTTCTTTTTCTCTGTATTAAGTGTGTACATAAATTGTTAAATAAATAATAAAAAATCATAGTGTGTCAAAAAACCGAGCTACGTTTACTGATGCACAATTGTACATGGGCTATCTGCAGAAGATCGAGATATCGAAATGCTGTATGCAGTATGATGAGTGATTTATTTTTTTGGCCTTTCAAGAAATACGAAAGATTGTTTGAGCAGATGCTAGCCTCGAAGATTCCAGCGTAGGACATAATTGGCTCTCACTCACGTTTCATTACCAATCGCGTGGCTTCGAGACAAGAAGATCCGTTTACACAGTACTACGCAGCGCTGCTTTAACTACTCCGTTGGTCTCACGGTCGCAATCGCCGCTGCTTATCGTGGCGTCCTGGGTTCTCGATTCCCACTTCGGGCCAAAAGTGAAAGTGGGTTTTGAATTTCTCAGTAGCAGTTCGGAGTTTAGAAGTTGGTGGTATGATGTCTCCGTGCCTCGGCGGACACGTCAAGCCGTTGGCACCGTGCTTGATCTCTCCCCGGTCGTGTAGGATTGCCTTTCCAGCAGATTTATAAAGAAAAACAAAAGGAAGAGGAGGAAAGAAATAATGAGGGAAAAGAGAGTGCACCTATGCACTATAACATCTTCCGCGCCGATGGATAATCACCGCGGATATTGGCCGCCGTTACCAAAAGCGGTCAAAAAGACTAGTACTACGACGTATCATAATCATTAATTAGTTTGTGACGTCTCCCACTGCTGGGTCACTGATCTCCTCCCTGTGTGGCCAACGGCGGGTTCGTGGATGTGATATCTCTTGCCAGCATGTCTGAGAGATAATTCTCGCCAGGATGCAAAGCCAAGTCAGAAGCCTATGGGCGGCATAAAAACTAGCTACAACGTCACACCTTCATACACTACATACCTACGTAATGATCACGACACAAGACGTCCTTCCTGCATTCTCCTTCACCATAACTCATCCTCACGAATAGTGCGTGATAGGAGCATTGAAAACAAATTGTCGGTACAATATGACGCGTAAATAGCATTAACAATATTAGACCTAAGAGGTTCACAACAGTTGAATCGTCAGTGCAAATGAGACACATCCTGCTGACAATTGAGGGGGACCAACGCTTGGGACACTACAGTGGCAATCTGCACACGTAGAATTGAGCACGTAAGTAAATCTTTCTTTTAAATCCTTTTTTTTAATAAATACTTTTTCCGATTCAAATATTTTTGACGGCTATTCTGGCCAGTGCTTTTTTGGGGAGGTAACCATTTTTGTTTCTTTTGTTTTCTGGTTAATTTTCGAGTGTCCTTGGAAGGAGGTTACTATTGTGGACCAGTAACCTCTTTAGTCATTTGTATTGTTATGTCCTCTGGTCGTTTGCTTACACGTGATTCTTAGGAGTGTCGGTGCAAGGAACGTCGGTCTTTTGTTGGAATTTCCTTTGAGTCTGGTCGTTAAATTGAGCGGTTTCGACAGTGAAGTTGCAACTTGCAACGATGCAGTAGACTTTTCCAGATCTGTCTATAATTTCAGGGCACCTGTATCATAGTTTTCTGATGGATACATCCATCATCCGTCTTTTCTATGTTCACACACCGTTTTCCATCTTTAGCATAGCATATATGTTTGTCTGTCTAGGGTGTTATGATGGTAAATGACATAATTCCTTTAGCATTGTGGCTAGTGGAAGTTATTGGACTTGCTAATTCCATCGAAAGGCGTGTGAATATCTCTGGTATTGGTATGTACCGACATTATTTCTGGCTTTCCAATAATAACTTTTTGTTTGGTCTTTGTCTATTTTAGTCTTGAGGTAGGTGGTTAGGATATCAGATTAGTGTAAAAGGATTGGGGGCATCCGGCTATCAGGAGACGAGAGTTGGTAATCGCAGTGTGTAACAGTATTCCGCTGAGCGTGATAGTTATTGTAATACCCTATGAACGTGCATATGCGTTTGGTAAAGAAATGTCCATATTATTTATAGGTTACTAGCTTCTGCCCGCGGCTTCACCCGCGTGGAGTTTGGCAATTGCCCACGTGGGCGTGACCCCAGCAAAATAATGTCAAAAATAGTCATTTTAATGTTATAGCTAATAAATAACTGTTACCCGCGGCTTCGCTCGCGCGTAAGTGTAAGTATAGGATAAAAAGTTGGAAGGAAAAACAGAAAATTTTCTTCGGCGCCATCTTGGATTTTTATTATGTTTCATTGCCATTGACCCGGAGAACCACGAAAATGACATCCATGAAGGAAAAATCGAAAGTTTTCCTTGGCACCATGTTGGATTTTCATATTGAACTCATTTTCATTGTCAGCGACCCCGAAAACCACGAAAACGACACCCATGACGCCGCAAGTCGCGCAAGTATAATAAAACGTGCTAACACTTCAAAACTAAAGTCAAAATAATTGCCACCCTTTTTGTCGTCTGAGGGGTGGAATTTCCAAGAATGTTAAAATATTTGTTAGTCAATTCAATCAAGAACGTAAATTTCAAGCAGAACAGACAATTTTTTTTTTTCATTTTTTTTCATAATTATTATTGTGACCACCCCATTTCTCCCGTTTGGGATTGAGTTTTAAAAAAGGGCGAAATACGTATGCATTTATTTCTGCTTACAAGTTTTATTATTAAATTTAATTTTCTTACTTCAGAAATTCAAGACTACTAAGACTCCCCATTCGAACTTTCATTTTGAAAAATGCTTAAACACGTATTTTTTATATCTAACCAAAAGCTTGTGTATGAAATTTCATGCTTCTAACTTTAAAAATGACCGGTTTCTTAACAATCATTCATCTCTCTTATTTTACCCCTTTCGGGGTGGAATTCCGAAAAACCCTTTCTTAGAGGATACCTCATCTTCACAAACAACACACCACCCAAATTGCATGTCTCTAGGACAAGCAGCTTGGGTGTGTGTTGATATCTCAGTGAGTCAGTCAGTCAGGACTTTGAATGCTATAATTATCTAAATCTTCTATACATTTATACAAATAAATAAAATTGAAGTGTCTGTTTGCAATATTAAAATAACCGCTTTTTACTACATGCATACGAATGTATATACGGTACATGTACCAAAATATATTTTTTTTTCAATTTTTGTCTGTCTGTTGGTCTGTCTGTTTGTTCCGGCTAATATCTGGAACGGCTGGACGAATTTTGACAGGACTTTCACTGGCAGATAGCTGATGTAATAAGGAGTAATATTTTACTACTTTTGAAAAATTCTTATTCCACGCGTACGAAGTCGCGGGCACAACTAGTCGTAAATAAGACGTATATACTTATATTATTACTGACTTATATTATTCATGTTTCGATAACAATAAAATATTTTATCCCGCACACTTTAATTCTATAAATTATTTTAAACTAAACAGCTATTGTTACTATAAAATCATAACTGTGATTAACTGTCATTTGGAATTTATGACAGAAAAACCAGCCCTTTTTCCAATGTTATCGGTTCGCCACATCTTTAGAAAATTATCTCTAACTGGAAAGAGAAAATGAGCCTATCAGTAGAATAAACTTCTGTCTGATCTACAGAATTGTCCGTTCCCCTTGTCCGTTCATTAAACTGGTCAGGAAGAGTTTACCAACAGCAGGTATCAGAAAGGTGAAGTTTTGTATCATCACAATCAGCCTATAATGTTCCCACTGCTGGGACACAGGCATCCTCTCTCACAGACCTCTCTATGAGAGTGAGTAGGCTGTAATCAACCACGCGGGCACAGTGCGGGTTGGTAGATGTCACATGTCTTTGAATGTTTAGTTCTAGGACATGACGGTTTCCTCACGATGTTTTCCTTCACCGTTTTTGAGTACAGCGGTGATGAAATAAATTACACAAAGTAATGCGCCTGTCTGGGTTCGAACCCACTGCTTACTGCTCGTAAGTCGGGACTGCCACCACTGCTCGCAAGTTTTGTATGGGACAGCTTATTCTATTATTACGATAACGTTTAGTTTTATGGTCACCACGCCCTTAATATATTAAGGGCGTGGTGACCACACCTTCTAATACATATTTTCTGAAAGGTTTCGTTGACAATAAATGTTAAATATGCTTGTAAAAATTTGTACTGTGTTGTTTGTTTTGTTTTATTTTTTGTATCTTTTATATCATATTTATATGCAAAAAGGATTGTGTGGTTTTATGAAACCACGGTAAAAGTGAAACATTTTTTCACACTATAGCGCGGAGTAGGGATAAAGTGAAAGGCGCTCTGACGAGCGCGTTTCACACTTTCACTAGACAAATAACGCCCAGCAATTTGAATAAATTTAATAATAACTTAATTAGTAATTTAGGTATTCCGGGCCATATAATTGAAAATGCAAATCAATTTTATGAGGAATTCTTTTCGGTAGTTCACGTAGAGTTCAATAATACATTAAAAATTAAAACAAAATCTATTTACCCTAAGTTTATGTTCAGTGACTGGGCCACTAAGGGTATTAGGATAAGTAGGGAGCGATTGTTTGAGTTGTACGGCCTTAAGCCTTACATCAACTCGGAAACTTTTAATAAATATGTTGCAACCTATTCAAAAATCTTTAAAAACACTTGCAAAGTAGCCAAAGCCCTATTCATTAGCAACAAGATTAAGTCCGCCGATAACAAAATAAAGACGGTTTGGAAAATTATCAATAGTGAATCCAATAGAAATAAAAAATATAATAATGATATCAGACTAGAGACTTCACGTGGTCTTCTAAGCTCTAAAAACGAAGTAGCTCAAGAATTTGTAGATTTCTTTACCAATATCCCACTTAAAACTACCGAAACCTTAAATTCCTCACCCTTGCTTTCTATTGATTTATTAAAAGCTAACGTTTCAGCATGCCCGGTTGAGTTTCAATTTAAGCATATAAACCCCATAGCAGTCATTAAAGCTTTTAAGGAAATCAAAATCAAATTAACAGAAGATCTATGGGGATTGTCTATTAAAGTGTGTCAAGCTATTATTGACACTATAGCACCGTACTTGGCTTTAATTTTTAATTTGTGTGTGGACCAAGGGGTCTTCCCAGACCTTATGAAATACAGCAAGGTAATACCACTTTTCAAATCTGGGGACAGTAAAGATACGAATAATTATAGACCCGTATCCGTGCTGCCGGTTTTCAGCAAGGTGTTTGAAAAGGTAATGCTTAATCAAATGCTCACCCACTTTAACACCAACAAAATCTTACACGAGAAACAGTATGGTTTCACCAAGGGACGTTGTACAACTGACGCCGGTGTCACTTTATTAAAACACATATATACTGCGTGGGAAGAGGCACAAGATGCCATAGGAATCTTCTGTGACCTCTCGAAGGCATTTGATTGCGTAAATCACCAAACCTTGCTCTTGAAACTTGAGCATTACGGCTTAGGTAAACTTGCGCTCAGTTTAGTAAAATCGTATTTAAATGATAGACAGCAGCAAGTACAGGTAAATGGTGTAAATTCAATGGCTCTGAAAGTAAAAATGGGTGTACCACAAGGTTCGATATTGGGTCCTTTCCTCTTTTTAGTATATATTAATGACCTTCCCCATTTATTTAAAAACCAACCACAAATGGTGTTGTTTGCGGACGATACTTCGTTAATATTTAAGATAAACAGACGTGCCACAAACCTTGACGATGTAAATAACGCTCTAATGCAGGTCCATAAATGGTTTACCACAAATAATTTAGTATTAAATGGGAAAAAAACTAAGTGCATAAGATTTTCTCTACCAAATGTCAAAAGCAGTGACTGTGACATAGTATTGAATCAAGAGAAACTTGAATTTGTCGATGAAACTGTTTTCTTGGGGATCACGCTCGACTCAAGGCTACAATGGGGTCCTCATTTAACATCTCTTGCAGGACGGCTAAGTTCAGCAGCATATGCTGTCAGAAAAATCCGTCAATTTACTGATGAAGATACCGCAAGGATAGTGTATTTTAGTTATTTTCATAGTATTATGTCATATGGTATTTTACTATGGGGACGGGCTGCAGACATCGAGTCTATATTTATTCTGCAGAAAAGAGCTATCAGAGCCATATATAATCTACGTAGGCGCGATTCTCTAAGAGAACTGTTCAAGGAAATTAACATCATGACGGTACCTTGTCAATACATCTATGAAAACATCATGTACGTTAGAAAAAATCTGCATTTATTTAGTAAAAGAGGTGACCGGCACCACTATAATACTAGAAACAGAGACCAACTAGTTCAGCCAGGTTTCAGGTTAGCTAAAGTAGACTCATCTTTCATGGGGTACTGTTTAAAATGTTACAATAAAATACCTCCCCACATTCTACAACTGAATGAAACGAAATTTAAATCTTGCATAAAACGCACACTATGTAGGCAAGCATATTATAAGTTGGGGGATTATATTGATGATAAAAATGCTTGGCTCAATGCTGGTCCTGCTCCACAACCATAGTGGCAATCGGAATCATCAGAATTAGAAAGTGAAGTTATTGTGAAAGCTGCAGAAGATTGTAAAAATATATTTGCATTGTATAGATTCAATCTCTTAGTATTATATAATTTCATAGCACATGTGTGAGTACCATGTACTGTAAAGCCACTATTTAATGAGTACCTAAATCTTTCATTGACGCGAAATTACCCTGGTGGTTGAGTGAATGTCATGCTCACTTAAATGTCACGCTGATGGTGGCGGGTGTGTCGGGTCGTTTAGTTCCCTTCAAAATGGTTGAGTTGAATGATGGCTGATACATGCGTCATGTTCGTGAACGGGCGCTGTCAGTTGTGACTGGTCATCTCTTAGCTGCCACGGTTTATTTTAATTACTTTATTTTTTTATTACTGATTTAATCTTTTACTCTGGACGCTCTTAACTTGCCCGTATTTCTACATTGTTCTCACATATTTGTAATTCTTAACATGAAGTATGTAACCAAGATTTTGTAAAATATTTTGATTTAAAAGAGTGTCCATGGAGTTTCTTGCCCGTTCTTCTCCATAGAGATCTACGCTACGGAATGGGCAACTACAGTACTTTCACAAGTTATTATGCCTTGTGACTGGGACTGTAGCTTCGCGTTTTATTTTGTTTTGTTGACTTTCAAAAGTGCCTGTAATGGTCTAATTGAAATAAATGCTTTGACTTTGACTTTATCCCTACTCCGCGGCCGATCGTCAGCGTCACGCGACATGCAACACACAGACGAAAAAAATTGAGACGATGTAATAAAAGTTTCACTTTAATAAATATTAATTAATAAATACTTCTTAGTCTTCTTTACGAGCTAATAATTATGAAGTATTGATGTCGGAGAGCAGCGGTGGCCCGGTGGTAACAGCCCCAACTTACGAGCAATAAGTCGTAGATTCGAACCCAGGCAGGCGCATTACTTTGTGTAATTTATTTCATCACCGCTGCTCTCAAAACGGTGAAGGAAACCATCGTGAGGAAACCGGCATGTCCTAGAACTAAAAATTCGAAGACATGTGACATCTACCAACCCGCACTGGGCCCGCGTGGTGGATTACAGCCCATTCCCTCTCATAGAGAGGAGGCCTGCGTCCCAGCAGTGGGAACAATATAGGCTGATGATGATGATGATGATGATTGACGTCGAATTATTTACTAGGCTGAAAAAGTCATGTCATGTGGCAGAATAATAAGTAGATCTGTAATCTAATTTCGAAAAAATCTATTGTTGTTGTTACAGAGCTTAAAAAAAGACTATATGTGCTAATAGTTTGATATTCTTCTAGGTACTAAAAAAAAAGGAAGAGGCAAAGACACGATGTTCAGCCGCGTCCTTCTACTCGTGTGCCTGTGCCTCAGCGTCGCGAACTCTTTGCCGCCGGATAAGGTACGTGGCGACACATCCTGATTGGCTCGTTGTTAACTGATATTGATGCGGGTTATTGTACATACTATACTACATAGAATAGTTTGTACTCTGGTACTGTAGTTTATTCTTTACTTTTAATGTTAACTTAGTATAACCAATGAGGTGTCTGATGAGATGACGAGTAATAGAGAAGTATGGAAGAAGAACACAAATTAATTGGGATAAGGGCGAATGATGACAATGATGATATTAAAACTAAATTAATTAATATTTTATTACAGTATTTAGGTACATAAACTATCTAACTAAATAATTATAAACTAACTTAACAACAACAGGAGGCTTAGGCGTGAAAATACTCCTCCACATCGCTGTCATCCGGAAACGTGCCCAGAAGACTGGCGGCATTGCCACGTTGAATGGCAATGCTAATTCTTTGCCCAAAAATATTTCCAGCTCTCTGGTCTCGTGAAGTGTCAACCAGTCGTTTATCTCGTAAACTAAAGTAATTATTGAAGTATGGATTTTAAAATTATGTTCGTAAGGTTTACAGTCATACATGGGTAATGAATAAAGTTTTAAAATGGGGGTTAAATGTTGCGGTATAACCAGTTCATTGTCTCGTATTTATTTAAAGTAAAATTAGTAAACTAATAATGAAGTGTCAAACAACTTTCACGCCATGGGGAGACAAAAGTGAGGTAGCAGTAGTAAGCGTTCCAAGCGAAAACGTGCTCGCTCCACCTCTTCTTCAAGCTCGAGCGCCAAGACGCCATCGCCGCCACCAAGGCGAAAGGATAAAGAGTACTGTTTACCTCTGCCTAACCATTTGCAAAATGTGGGAGTACCCACATTGTGTATGGTGTCCGCATTTGAGTAAGGTCGCCTACACCATGGATGCGATTAACCGAGTACAAAACTAGACTTGGGGCTGCTTTTATTTGTGAGTACGCGGCAATCAATGAAGCAAAACCAGTTTATGCAGATCTTTCTATTGCACGGGAAACGTAGGTATTGCTTGAAGTGTCCCCGTGTGAACTGCTAAGATGTTTATAATTTTCTTGCATTCCACTCTTTTACTTCTTTTGTGTTCAAATAAGTAGATATTTAATTCATAATTCTGTAAAATTAACCAAACTTTAACGTAGTTTTTATACGTGTTTTATTATTTTTACGCGTCAGTGATAACGAACAATAGTTTTTTTTATTCTTAGGCAAAACACACTTTACAATTTTTTTTTACGTCACTGTTTTTGTCTCATCCCATATTATTCTAATTATAATTATGCCAATCACAAAAGGCGTTCAAAAATACTTAATCTTCCGCAGTCTGTTGGGTTCCTTATTTGGACTAGCATGTGACTTTAGCCTTGGCTAAACGATCTCAAACTAACTTAATACTTTCAATATACACAAATAAGCGTGTAACTCTAAGATGGCAAAATGGTTTGCTGTCTTGTAAATACCACATAACATGACGCTTTGTTATGCCCGAAAGGTTAGTCAGAGATGTACCTAATAGAGATAGAGTGCAGCGATGACAGCCCCGACTTACGAGCTGAAAGCCGTGGGTTCGAACCCAGGCAGGCGCATTACTTTGTGTAATTTATTTCATCACTGTTTCTCTCAAAAACGGTGAAGGTAAACATCGTGATGAAACCGGCATGTCCTGGAACTAAAAAATCGGAGACATGTGACATCTACCAACCTGCACTAGGCCCGCGTGGATGTGATAAAGCACTCTCTCTATAAATGGAAAGGAGGCCTGTGTCCCAGCAGTGGGAACATTATAGGCTGATGATGATAACGCACCTAACAGGACGCAGGGCAAAAAAGATTTGTCCGACCCGGAATCAAACCCAACAACAATCCAGTCGTGTCGCACTGGACCAACGAGGCAGCTATAATAAGGTCTTTGCACAAGCTCTTTGCAAATTCAAGTCGATATGCGTAGCTTGGTCTTAAAAAATAACCAGAACCTTAATTTACAATGTTCTAAATTCTTAAAAAAAAAGCAAACAAATGTATGACTGACTATGCCGTCACTGTGTAAGCCTTTCAAATGTGTCATTGGTCAAATTATTGACCAAAGATTAATTAAATTGAGACAGGCAAGGCTAGAGAGCCCACCTTAATTTACCAAGAACTATCTGCTAAGCTATCATAAAATATGAGGTAATTGACGGTTTATTAGATCAGAGATAATGCTGAGGCTAAGTGCGCTTTTATGGGTTTTCGCTTTTGTCAAATCACTCGCCACACCCTTTTGATAAGTGTCACAGTTTTATTGTTCGGTATTAAAACCCCATAATGATGATCTTGTCCAAACCACATTTCCTTGTCAAATACACAGGGTATTTGACAAGGAAATGTGGTTTGGTGGTACCAAGGCCCACTCGCTATTATTAATTTGGAGAGTGATGCATCATTAATTCTAGAGAGTTCCTGGGGCTGGTCCGGTTGGAGCCTTACTCTCAAGGTAACCGTACCTGACAATGTCGTAACTTAATCAGAGAGATTCCATTCCAATCCTGATTTAAAAAAAAAACAAATGACAAGGTGTAGTAGGTATTACCATCTGCAATAGACCCCACAGTCCTCAAAAAAACCTATTAAAAAACACAGTAACTGGAAACCAAATAAAAGCAATAACTAGAGTAAACACTCCGACACTACCCACCATCGTTTTCATACATCGAACGGAGCGCAAAATTCCCGGGTTGCGCAAATTGTTTTAATAAAATAAATACAAAAAAAAAAAACATTGTAGTTCACAAACAATTTACAGAATCGTTATATTAGTGTACAAAGGCTGCAATTAAATGGTGGGTGAGGTGCTGTATTCCTAGCTAGGTTAATAGATAACTTGTGTTTAGGAGTACAGTCCCGGTCGCCTTGGAAAGAAACAATAAAATTGTACACTATGATGTGCTAACTACAAACAAATTGTGATGTTTAAGTATATATCATCATCTGCCTAGCCTTTTCCCAAACTATCTTGGGGTCGGCTTCCAGTCTAACCGGATACAGCTGAGTATCATTATTTTACATGAAGCGACTACCTATTTGACCTCCACAACCCAGTAACTGGGTAATACGATACCCCTAGGTAAGACTGGATGTCAGACAGACAGTGTTGGCTTCTGACTACTCGTAACGACTGTCAGAGATATACAAATGACAGCCGGGATCAACGGCTTAACGAGCTTTCCGGAGGAAACGCGGTATATAATTATGGCTACCTATCCACGGTCCAACCTGGGCAAGCACGGCTTAACCTTAAAGATCGACCCGTGCGGCTGTTATTATGTAGCCACGAACTCCGCTGAGTTTAAGTATTTAAGTTTTCCTGGGGATTACGCTTGATTCAAGGCTGCAATGGGGTTCTCATTTAACATCTCTTGCGGGGCGGCTCAGTTCGGCAGCATATGCTGTTAGAAAAATCCGTCAATATACCGATGTAGATAACGCAAGATTAGTCTATTTTAGTTACTTTCATAGTATGTCTTACGGCATTTTGTTATGGGGACGGGCTGCAGACATCGAGTCTATTTCTATTCTGCAAAAAAGAGCCATCAGAGCCATTTATAATCTCCGTAGGCGCAATTCTCTACGGAAACTGTTTAAGGACATTAAAATCATGACGGTACATTGTCAATACATTAATGAAAACATTATGTTACGTAAGGAAAAATCTGCATCTTTTTAGTAAAAGAGGTGACGAAATTTAAATCTTGCATAAAACGCACACTATGTAGGCAAGCATATTATAAGTTGGGGGATTATATTGATGATAAAAATGCTTGGCTCAATGCTGGTCCTGCTCCACAACCATAGGGGCAATCGGAATCATCAGAATTAGAAAGTGAAGTTATTGTGAAAGCTGCAGAAGATTGTAAAAATATATTTGCATTGTATAGATTCAATATCTTAGTATTATATAATTGCATAGCACATGTGTGAGTACTATGTACTAGCTATCATTTACTGGAAACTTGTGTTGTTCCACCAGGAATTTGTCAGTAGCAACCACGGTGTCTGGATTTGTGCCGGTTGCAATAGGCTCGCCCCCATTGCATGGGACTTAAACACAACTGGCGAAATGTGGGTGTACTAATAGGTTCACCTCTGTCTTACCCGTGATTGGATTACAGGCGTGATGTTATGTAAGGTCCTGCGATTATTACCCAAGGTGTGCAAAATGTCGTTGGGATTTTCCCGCGTATTCTGTTCAAGTTTAAATAACCTATCCAACATCCTAGCTATCCATTATACTTCCATCCATACTTCCATACTAATATTATAAATGCGAATGTCACTCTGTTTGTTTGTTTGTTACCTTTTCACGACTAAACGGCTGATCGGATCTTAATGAAATTTGGCAAGAAGGTAGATTTCAACCTGGGGAAGGACATAGGCTATATATCATCACGCTACGACCAATAGGAGCGGAGCAGCAATGAAAAATGTTGCGAAAATGGGGAAAATATGACGCAGACGAAGTTGCGCGGGACAGCTAGTATTCTAATAAAGCGCGCGTTTTCTAGTCACCATCATCATCAGCCTTTAATGTTCTCACTGCTGGGACACAGGCCTCCTCTCTATGAGAGGGAGTAGGCTGTAATCCACCACGCGGGCCCAGTACGGGTTGCTGGATGTCACATGTCTTCGAATTTTTAGTTCTAGGACATGCCGGTTTCCTCACGATGTTTTCCTTCACCGTTTTAAGAGCAGCGGTGATGAAATAAATTACACAAACTAATGCGCCTGCATAGATTCGAACCCACGGCTTACTGCTCGTAAGTCGGGGCTGCCACCACTGGGCCACCGCTGCTCCTAGTCACCATAAATCTATGTACTTAATTCCACAATCAAAGTGAAGGAATTCAACACATTATGACGTCATCGCAGAGTAGAGTGGGTAAACATTGACCATCGCTCATTAATTTAGTCTGATTAGCAGCTGTTAGCGCTGCAGCAAATATGTGCATAACTAGACGCTAAACGTGAAGCGATGAGCTGGCAAAGCAAACATAACATCATGACTGTGTTTCATTTAAGAGGTGGCAGACGTGTTCAACTGTTTGATACCCTTATTTCGCCATTGCATGATCAGCCTACAACGTTCCCACTGCTCAGATACAGGCCTGCTCTCTTTCAATAGAGGTTGATGACGAAGCTACCAAGCTAATGTCAGCCACAGCGACTGCATTCGATGGCTTTGGTAGGTTGTCGAGAGCTTTGGTGTGCTGCTCTTTCTTGTGATCTGAAGTGGCAACTTTAGCCGAAAAACTTTGAGCACAAAGCGGACATATCAGAACTTAAGTAAATAAATAGTACACCCACATTTTGCCAGTTATGTTTAGGTCCCATGTAGTAATAGGGGGCGAGCTAATTGCCATTAACCGGGCACTAATCCAGAATGTACGGAAAAACCCAATAACACTGTGCCCGAACCGAGAATCGAGCCCTTGACCTCATGGTCAGCAGTTCCGTTTGCGACCACTAGACTAAGAATATAGTCATTATAAGAATTGTTCATGTTAGATAAATATACTCGTACATACATTTACTAAGAGGAGCTCGTGGCTAAATAATAACAGCCGCCCGGATCGATCTTTTAGGTTAAGCCATGCTTGCCGAGGTAGGTCCATACCGAGTTTCCTCCGTGCCTCGGAAAGCACGTTAAGCCGTTGGTCCCGGCTGTCATTTGTAGATCTTTGACAGTCGTTACGAGTAGTCAGAAGCCAAAACCACATCCAGTCTGACATCCAGTCTTACCAAGGGGTATCGTATGACCCAGTTGCTGGGTTGTGGAGGTCAGATAGGCAGTCGCTTCATGTAAAATACTGGTACTCAGCTGCATCCGGTTAGACTGGAAGCCGACCTCAAGATAGTTTGGGAAAAGGCTAGACAGATAATGATGATGACATACATACATTTACTAAAGAATCAATCAAACATTTCACCCATCACTCCGGAACATTCTTTGCAACCTCGTCAATATCCGTGCAATTCCATGAAGCAATAACAATCCAAGATTTTAAGAAAGACGTAGGTTTAGAAAAACTAAACATCCTTCGTAAAGAAATTGAAGAGTCATTTTGCAGATTCTAAATACAACGTAAATCAACAAACTCAGGAATACCTTGGCGGCTTTCCAGACTTTAATAAAAATGGGAAATCCCAGACGTTCTAGTTTCTAACTTCTAAACAAGTTTCATGGCATTTTGTTTACATTACCTTGATGCACTGGCATTTGTGTCTATGTTACAGCCAAAACTTTTAATCGGACAAAGACTAAACACTTTTTGTCAGTCAAAACCCTTATTAGGTATCAATACTGAACGTCGGA
Source organism: Cerastis leucographa (assembly GCA_963082945.1). Lineage (NCBI taxonomy): Eukaryota > Metazoa > Arthropoda > Insecta > Lepidoptera > Noctuidae > Cerastis > Cerastis leucographa. The sequence goes on from OY720356.1 coordinate 2,774,033, forward strand.
AAATCAGAGTGCGATAAAAATAAATCCTTGATACCAATTCTTCTTGCATGGCGTTTACTCAAATAAAAAAAACATTTAATTTGAGAACGTCCGAGTTGTAATCACCTAGAATTACTACAACACGTTACACAATGTTTTTCAAAGGGTCACATAAAAAATACCTTACAACCTAATGAGTTTCTAAACAATTGTTAGTTATTGTTAAAATAGTTTTAACCGGTGAAAAGTAGATTTGACTAATTGTACTTCAATACTATGAATCGATCCGAATCCCAACTATGCGATGAGATTCTAATATCCTATCGAATGACTTCGATTCGATTCCACAATGTGCAATACAGATCGGCTCATTCAAAGAGTACAAAACGCTTGCGCTCGATTTTGCTACAACATTCCTCGGCGAAGTCACGTAACACCTTTTTTAAACAAGCATTTTTCACTAAAAATGAAGTCCAGGCGCAAACTACACTTGGCGTGCCTCCTGTTCGGTGTTGTTAAGTATAAAAAACCGGACTACTTATACAATAAACTAAGTTGGCTAACTAGTAGACGCGAATGTGAGAGAAGGCAATGCTCACAACAATTTCGACTCAATCTCATCACACAGCAGCTTTCAAAGGTAGCTTTCGGTATGCGGCTTCAAAAGTATGGAATAACCTGCCACCACCGATTAGAATGATCAGAACAATAGACACATTCAAAAGACGATTACGGCAGTATCTGTTGGAATCGCAATGTAAGTTGGATATGGTCGCACAAAATGTCTCAATTATTTGATGTATTAACTATGAACCTACCTACCTTTCTCATGCGTCCGTCCCTTTTTGCTTTGGTATTAAATCTGATTTTCGTTTTGTTAATCTCGATTTCTATGAATATGTTTTATTTGTTATTATTGTACATACTTTTATTATATATTTAAGTACCTATTCATACACTACACCACACTACATAATTATTTACAAAACTGTTTTACGTCCGTCACATCACTATCTGAGGTCCAGCTGAAAATCAGCGTCGGGCACTAGCTGCTCGGCAATTTGCTGAACTGGGCCTTTTTGGCGCAGCCGTGAGACACACAATTATATTTCTTTTTTTCCCTATTTCGATATATTTTTAAGATTTTACATTGTATTGTGTGTACTTGTGGCATGGGCCAAATAAATATTTTTTCTTTCTTTCTTTCTTTCTTTCTTCTTCAATATATGGGTTTCAACCTGATGAATCTTGCAGGCCAATATTTAAAGAACTTGGTTTATTACCGCTACCCTCTCTCTATATCTATGAAGCATGCATGTATAAAGATTTATTTAAAAAAGGCAGAGGATGTATATCCTCGAAACCGGCGAGATCCCCACAGACTTATATTAAACGATCTACCAAGACTAGCTAAATATAATAAAAACTATTTAGATGTGTGTTTGAGTATTTAATAAAATTCCAAAAGGCTTAAAAATCTTAAATCTTAGATTGTTTAAAAAAAAACTACATACATGGTTAAGCACTCATAATTTTTACTGCTTAGAAGACTTTTTAAAATGTAAACTACGAGAAACTTTGTTTTGTAACCTATGATATGTATTTGCATGCTGTGATATAAGTAAAACATGTATGCTCTAATAATGACTGAAAACAACTTTGTACACCATGTTTAATGCAAATAAAATTGATTTGATACAAAATATCGAATCGTACTCATAAATACCTCTAGGACACACAAACATACACATAACATCACGCCTGTAATCCCCGAAGGGTTAGGCAGAGCTGTACCAATAAGTACATCCACATTTCGCTAGATATGTTTAAGTCCCATGTAACAGGGGGGCGAGCCTATGGCTCAATTAACGGGCCACAAATCGAGGATCCATGGCTGCTACTGAAAAACCCAATTATACTAGTACATTGTCCGACCTGTGAGTCGAACCGAGGACCTCATGTTCAGCAGTCACTAGATCAACCTTGGAGTTGAGATAAAATTCCAGCCATTCTTTCTCCTTCATCATCATCATCATAATTTCAGCCGAAAGACGCTGCTGGACATAGGCCTCCCCCAAGTGTCGCCACATTGCCCGGTCCCGTGCGCCTCGCATCCAGCGCATCCCCGCAACCTTCACCAGGTCATCTGTCCACCTAGTGGGAGGCCTTCCAACGCTTCGTCTTCCGCTTTCTCCTTCAAAATCATAAAAAAATATTTCACATAGGCCTACATGGGCACTTGTAAAACGTCGACAAAAAGGTGCTCGGTTCGGGTTGGTCGTTTCCTATGGAGAAGAACCGGCAAGAAACTCCATGGTTACTCTTTTAAAATCCTTTGGTTTTACAATATTTGAAATTACAGCGTTAGTACTTCAGTTTTTGTATGCTATTGAATTGACCTCAAGAACATTTCTCCTGTCCTTATCCTAATTTATTCAAAGTTGTTTTCACGTGCCATCATTTACACATTATAAAAAAAAACATTATTAAAAACTTCGTCATCGCTGTTCTACTTCCTTTTTAGCACAACTTAATAGAAGACTTGAAATCTTTTAAATTTCGCGTCAGTTTATAGCATGTTTCTGAGAGTTCTGATCATATTAAAGGGTAAAGGTACAGACCATCAAAGTGATCAATTTTCTCTGTGGGACGAAGATCGTAATCACGAAAAAAAAACAGCTCTCTCATACATTTGGGTGGAACGAATATAAATTTTAACAATCGAAAAGTTGTTTAGTAGAATGACCACACCATTCGTATAGTTACATTGAAATCAATAGAATCTTAAACCGACTCTTCATCCCACAGAATCTCCAACCAATCCACATCATCAAAGCCCGAAGCATAGACCTGAACAATGCCCACGGCCTATCTATGGAGACCCGCCTGGAGAAGACAGTAGAACCAACTGCCTACCGCCTGGACCTGGAACCTTATCTCGAAGACGGACTCTTCAAGGGCCATGTGGCTATCAATATTACTTGGTTGGAAGACAGCAATGAGATCAGTGTGCACTCTGCACACGAACTTGAGATTTTGGAGACTGAAGTTAGGGTTCATTTTCCTGGAGACACGTGAGTAATAGATGTTTCTATAATTACGAGTATTTTTTGGTCACACCGTGGCATAACTTTTTTTCATTGCGATTAAAGCACATGATGAAATATTTGTGATGAAATCTGAAATCTTCATTGATGTTGCCCAAGTCGATATAAATACAAGGTGTTGTTTTGCATCCTCGTCAAATTCAAGGAGATTACTATGCTAATTATTCTCGTTCCGAATCAATAATAAAATGAGTTTGTAATTTTTATTGTTTTTCTTATTTACGGAAATCAGTGAGTGTGAACCACCCGTATTTTAAACGCGGGCCGTCTGATTCTCGCCCTATAACCACGCTTCCACAAATACAAACAATCTCTAACGTTAATTCGATAACTTCTTATTTCCGAAATTATTCTCCATGTTAAGGGGGTTATTCTGAAATATTGACAAACATAAACAACCCAAAAAATCAGGGTTTATTAATAATTAACTAAGTATCGTAATTTTAATTGATTATTTATGTCTTTTGTGACAATCTCCTGAAATTTGACGTGGATGCAAAACAACACCTTGTAGAGTTTGAATAATATCACTCACCAGATTAATAAAACTAATTAATGGTCATCAAAGAGCAGCTTCTATTCATTCTTACCTAAATACCACTGATTAGGTCTTTCTATTCTTCAATAAAAATATACCTTCTGGTCACATAAAGTGAATTAAATCATATGTATATGTCCTTTTCTAGTAAGGAGAAAAGAATCACGATAAATAGAATATCAACGGACCCCAAGAAGCCGATAGTCACCTTGTCTCTGGAGAGGACAATCACCAAGGGTTCCACCGGAGTAGTGAAGTTCAGCTTCAAAGGAATTATGGAGACGACCAACACTGAAGCGTTCTTCAAAACAAGCTATATGACTGAGCAGGAGGTCGAAAGGTGGGTTATGAAACTGAAACCTTCAGGTGTCCTATCATGACGTCATAAAGCAGTATTATTTTAATATTTTTCGAAAGGAGATGGCGCTAGACATTATGTATAGCTCTGTCTCTTTCCTACATTAGAATGACAACAAAATAACCCTACAGTTATTAATAACTAGCTGTTGCCCGCGACTTCGTCCGCGTGAAAACTTTGATGTGTAAGAAAAAAAAAATACCCTATGTCCTTCCCTAGGATTTAATCTAAATCCTTAACAAATTACAATACGATCCGATCAGCCGTTTAGTCGTGAAAAGGTAACAAACAAACAAACAGAGATACTTTCCCATTTATAATACTAGCTGTCCCGCGCAACTTTGTCTGCGTCACGTTCGTTCCCCGTTTTCGCAACATTTTTCATTGCTGCTCCGCTCCTATTGGTCGTAGCGTTATGATATATAGCCTATGTCCTTTCCGAGGTTGAAATCTATCTTCTTGCCAAATTTCATAAAGATCCGATCAGCCGTTTAGTCGTGAAAAGGTAACAAACAAACATACAAACAAACAAACAAACAGAGTGACTTTCGCATTTATAGTATTAGTATGGAAGTATGGATTAGTGTGATGATTTTGGACGGACGAAAGTTAGAAAATTTGTGGTACAAGGGGCTCAATAAAAACAAAATCACATAACATTACGCCTTTAATACCTGGAGGGTTAGGCAGATGTGTACCTAATAGACAACCCAAATTTCACCATCAATCGGGCACAAATTTAGACTCCCTGCCGCCTACTGAGAAATCCCAATGAAAAAAATGACTTGTAGCAAAATGAAACCCTTTGATAGGATTCCCGACTCTGACTATTAACAATGACGTTGGAAGTTGTAGAAAAGGTAAAGTGGGTGATAGACGTGCGAGTAAGTACGCGGACTTGTGGCTCGTCGACCTTTTTCGCGTGTGTGTCACCTAAAGCACGCGTACTTAAAAATTGCCGCGCAAGTTCGCCGGCGATCCAACCGGTTTGAAATCTTACTCGTAGCTCGTCTTGGCTCGTACGTGTGGCAGCACTGCGAGCCGCGAGCCGCCATTTTTCCACGTATTTTTTGTTGGTTTAGCTAATCATCTGTGTTGTAGAAATTTTAAAATGAGTGATTTCCGTACATATTCTCATGATCTACTAACAGAGTTTATTAGAAGGAATCCGTAATAATCCTTGTCTTTGGAAAATTAAAAGCAACGAATACAAAGACAAAAATATAGTTTTTTATCCATACTTTTCGTTTTTTTTTCTATTTTTACTTGTTTTTAAAACGTTATAAGATACAATTCCTAAATAACACAAAGCTTCTTCCGTCGATGACATGGTAATACAGTGTGAGCCAGCTTCTCGTGTGTCACCGACGTCGAGCCGACTTATAGTAAAAACCGCGTACTTATAGTTCGCACGTCTATCACCTACTTAAGAGACTTGCTCGTACATCGAGATTATAGATAAGTGAGAAACTAAATCTTCTGAAGCTTTAGGCTTCCAACACTTGCCTCAAGGAGATGTCAGCAAATCGGAAGGGGTCCGAGAGGGCCGATGCCTGCCAGGGCTGCGGGACTGTTCGAAATAGATACCGTGGCCCTGGAACACAAAGGACTAAGAAGAAATATGGATGGATTTTAGTCAGTACAAGTCTGACACTCCCTTCCGCTCCGCACAGAGCGGGAGGAGTCATTTGATGATTTCCCATCCGTAAAAAAGAAAGAAAAAAGGCCTACAGCACTAAAAAATAAGGTACTGCCAGCAACACGAAGAAGAAGAAGTCACATAGCATAACATCACACCTGTAATCTCCGAAGGGTCAGGCAGAGGTGTACCTAAAAGAACACCATCATTTCGCCAGTAATGTGTTAAATAAAAATAACGAGTGCGAGCCAGTTGCTATCAACCGACATCCGTCCTTGACATCTTTAATCTTCAAATCTTTAAACTCTTAAAAATTCTGCATCACTTATTCAGGATCGTGGCAGCTACCCAGCTTCGTCCCAACAATGCTCGTCGCATGTTCCCGTGCTTCGACGAGCCAGGCTACAAGACTCCTTTTGAGCTCAGCGTGGTTCGACCTCGAGATATGATTGCGCTCAGCAATATGCCTGTTGCTAGGACCGAGAACATGTAAGTGGTTTTTGTTTGTCTATATCTGTACCACGGCTGGATATATGACTTCACTATTCTCTTCCAAAACGCTCTGCATCATCATCATCTGCCTAGCTTTTTCCCAAACTATCTTGGGCTCGGTTTCCAGTCTAACCGGATGGAGCGAAGTACCAGTTTTTTTACATGAAGCGCCTGCCTAAATGACCTCCACAACCCAGCAACTGGGTATTATATGGATGTCAGACTTTTGGCTTCTGACTACTCGTAACGACTATCAAAGATCTACAAATGACAGCGGGGACCAACGGCTTTACGTGCTTTCCGAGGCACGGATTAAACTCGATATGTAATTATGGTCATCCATCCACGGACCAACCTCGGCAAGCACGGCTTAAAGGTCGACCCGTACAGCTGTTATTACTTTACCACGAGCTCCTGCCAAAACGCTCAGTATGTGCAATCATATTTCTTCTGCAAACAAGATCTGATCGACACCATCTCCGTCAAGGTATACCTAGACTAGAATTCCCTATGAATATTATGCTGTCCTTTTACAACAAATTTTCATAGTAATATTGTATTTTCAGGCGGCCTACCATGACGTCTTAAAACATTATTGTATGACTCCTTTTCCAGAGATGGCGCTAGACATCCTGTATAGCTCCGTCTCTTTCCCACACTGGAATAAGAGTTAAACAATACTGCTTTAAGAGGTCATGGTAGGCCAGCTGGACTTACAAATCTTTACTTTTAGTTATATGACCTTGATATTCATGTTGCCCTGCTTTGTTGTTTCTCCTTACTAGCTTAAGCCAGTACTTTGTCAATTTCTGTGCCCTTATAGAGTTTACGTCAGGTGCCATCTACTTGCCACATGAGGAGCAAACAATTTGGCATTTTTTCATTAGGTCTTCTATAATTGAAATAGCCTCCTTAATATATGATTTTGTGAAAGAGATATAATGTTAAAAACTATTACTTTCGAACAGTCCTGATGAACCGGACGCAGTATGCGACCACTTCGAGAGGACTCCACCGATGTCCACATTCACACTAGGATTGGTCATAGCAAACTTGAAGCAGTTGGACAACTCCACGCAAGTGAAAGATGATGCTGGCAATGATATTGGTGAGTGGCTTATAATAATATGTTGTTTGTTTTCTTTGTAAAGAATTGGTGCGATAATCGTTCCTTTTGGATATACTCGTTAAAAGTTGATGACATAAATCTTATGCAACATTTTCACTGAGGGCAAAAGTATGTCTTTGTATTTTCAAGATACTGCTCATCATCAACTATTATTGATGACATTACTTATTTGCAAGATATTTTCATCTTGTTTCGGATGGTTATTTTATATAACACCCCTAAAGGCATTTCAACAAATTGATCCTCCACTCTTTGTTCTGGATGCACCCTAAAAATTCGAGACGACGTCTAAAAAGTTCTAACAGTGGCATAATCTTTATTATTTTCTTGGCAGAAATTCGCGTATGGGGCCGACCAGAGTACCTGGAAGCTTTAGCAGGTATCAATGAGAAGGTGGTGCTGGTCTTCAAGGAGTTGGCTGCCTTCTGGAGAGTGCCCCTACCCCTGAAGAGGCTGGACATCGTGGCGCTGCCCAATTACCAAGGAGTCAAGCCGGCTGATAACTGGGGTCTTATCGTGTTCAGGTAAGTGGTACTATGAGGCCACAACATAATCAGCTTATAACGTTCCCACTGCTGGCAACGCCTACTCTCTGTGGTAGGTGTTTGCTATAAACAAACACGCAGGCTCAGTGCGGTTCGTGAGGCGGCATCAACAATCTCGGCATAACAAACCGAATCATCGTTCTTCATAGGAGAATGAAGAACTTTCAATCCCTGCTCCTTCCTCGTCCTTCTAGTCCATAATCATGACTCAGTAAAAGTAAAGTTTATGGAAACGTATTTGAACCTTGCAGTTTTCCTTCATTGCTATTCAAACCATTTATAAGTACTTAAGTTTATCAAAACCGTTTGTGTTAACTTCACCACACAATGCATGTATTTTTATCGTAAACTGCCATATAATTCAATGCCAACGCGCATGGTAAGCCTTCACCTCAATTGTCTAACACTAGGCTACCAATTTAGACTCATAAATCATCATTATCGCCATACCCTTGTCCTTTGTTGCTTTGCAATATGAAGAAAGAAAGAAAAAGTATATAATAGGCTCAAACAGGACATAAAATATGGTTATATTTACTTAACAAAAACAAATTATATATACAAATGTAAACACAAGAAAAAATACGACAACGACGAGGCCAAAAGGTCCTTATCCCAGCCTGGTGCTCTAATTTTTTTTTAAAGTCACAGCGCTAGTATAGGGCCCAAAGTGAATAATGGCTAAGGACGCCAACAAGATGTTTCAATCAAGTTTATTCTCACTCAGGGAGAGTGACCTCAGCAGCCGCGGTTACATTCAGCTGGCTCAGGAGTTGTCGTACCAGTGGCTGGGGGCACTGACCACTCCAGCATGGTGGACCGATGCTCATCTTAATAAGGCCCTTGTTGGGTACATCGCTGCTGCTACAGCTTTCAAGGTAACTATACAAGGTGTTGTTTTGCATCCTCGTCAAATTCAAGGAGGTAACTATGCTAATGATTCTCGTCCCGAATCAATAATAAAATGGGTAGGTAATTTTTACATTTTGTCTTATTGACGGAAATCGGTAAGTATGAACCACCCGTGTTTTAAACGCGGGCCGTCTGTTTCTCGGCGTATAACCGCGCATCCACAAACAATCTCAAACGTTTATTCGATAATTTCATACTCTCTAAACCACGTTATGGGGGTTATTCTGAAATACTGATACACATATACCATCAAAAAAATCAGCGTTTATTATTTATTAACTAGTACCGTAATTTTAATTGATTATTTATGTCTTTTCTGACAACCTCCTGAATTTTGACGAGGATGCAAAATGCGATTTTTCAGCCATAAAATCGACGAGTTACAGTGTCAGAAGAAGTTTTCAATACAATGTAAACAAGTTTTTGTTGACTTACCTAAAGTTCTACAAACAACGTCTCACCAATTTTTATTTAGGATTAACTGATTCTGTCTATGTGTTTTTTTCCTTAATAGTCAGTTATAAGCGGGTTCGAAAGTACCATTTTTAAACAGACTTCAAAAAAGGAAGTCTCAGTTCGTCTAAGGGTTGGACCTCATCTGGCAGCACGGAATCGCCTTTTTCCGTCGCCCTTTCTCTTTCTGTCGCTTAAAACTGCCATTTGCTAGACCGAGACAGAAAGCATAATGCGATAGCACGCGGCGGAATCCTCGAGGCGATCGGCATCACGGACAAAATGCAATGGTCGGCAGGGAGACTCCGGAACGCTGAAGCGCGCGATAGCATGCTAACGCATCCTTTCACCGCTGATCACTTGCTATCACATGCTGTCTCACTCTATCGTACAATGGCGCACGCGGCCGCTCGTCAGCTCAGTGCAGCCTGTTCATTCATGCCGTACGGATGGAAATAACAATGACTGACGAAAATTTGATAGTTTTAGTGCAGAAATATCCTTGTCTCTATGACATGGAGTCGGCGGAATACAGTGACCAACACCGTAAAGAGAATGCTTGGGAAGAAATAGGGAAGAAAGGGATGGGCGGCAGTATGCCACCCATGCTGCAGCATGCTGACGCGTGCGATCGCCTTTTTTGTCTGCGGAATGCGACAGCGCGCGTTCGCATGCGGCAGCATACTGCAGCACGTGGTAGCACAGGCGGAACAAATGCGATTCCGTGCTGCCAGATGAGGTCCAACCCTAAATCTTTTATTTTTTATGGATGATCCCCGTTCACTTGACGAATCCAGGTCCGACTTTTTTAATTATTTTTTTGACAATCAATTTAAAGTATTTGTAATCTACATTTGAAAATTTGCAGTAACCTGCTAAACGCTGAAGATTCGAACAAAAAAAAATTAAAGTCTTGTTTTTTTTTTTCAAACAGATCAACAATGGCTCCGAAATGGAAGGCAAGTGGCCCCTCACGGTCCTGTACTCCTTGTACTACGAGTTCAGCAAGCGCTACCCTCACTCCCGCATCACCGGCATGAAGCAGGAGACGGCGTGCACCAAGATCGAACTGCTGTTCCGCATGTTCAACTATACGCTGGGAGAGGAGACCTTCAAGAAGGGACTCAGGATTTTCTTGGAGTCACGGTAATTATAAATGACGAGCACTAAGCCCGCGACTTCGCCCGCGAAATATTTGATATAATATAGCCTACATTACTCGGTATAGGTGTAGCTTTATAATGGTGAAAGATTTTTTAAAGTTGGTCGAGCAGTTTTTGAGTTAAATCGTAACAAACAATCAAATCTTTCTTCTTTATAAAATAAAAAGTTAAGAAAAAAAAAATGCAAAATACAGGATGTAAGGTACAGCCCTCCGCAAACTGATAGAGTGCATTCAGCTTCTTTTTTGAATCATATTCGTTCCATATGTTTCAGTTTTAAGTCCCATGTAATAGGGGGCGAACCTATTGCCATCAAACGATTACAAATCTAGACACCGTGGCTGCTACTGAGAAATTCGTGATGGCAAAACACAATAACATTTTGCTCGACCTAGGATTCGAACCCAGAACCTTAAGCTCAGCAGTCGCGCTTGTGACCAGTAGACCAACGATCCAGGCCGGAAAAACAATTGAACTCAAAATCAAAGCATTTATTTCAATTAGACCATTACAGTCAGTTTTGAAAGTCAAAACACAAAAAAAAAACGCGAAGCTACAGTCCCAGTCACAAGGCATAATAACTTGTGAAAGTACCGTAGTTGCCCATTCCGTAGCGTAGATCTCTATGGAGCAGAATGGGCAAGAAACTCCATGGACACTCTTTTAAATCAAAATATGTTACAAAATCTTGGTTACATCATTCATGTTAAGAATTACAAATCTGTGAGAACGATGTAGAAATACGGGCAAGTTAAGAGCGTTGAATACCTCCATAACCTTTATTTACTTTCCCTACAGCAAATTCAAAACGTTCTCTGGTGATGACATCTGGAACGCTTTGAACACTGCCGCCCATCAAGACAACAAGGTTCCTGACTGGATTGACATCAAAACCGTGGCTAAGAGCTGGATCGATAAAGACAGGCTGCCTCTAGTCAATGTGTTGAGGAACTATGACAATAATACTGCTGTTGTTACCCAGGTGAGATTGAGCTTTGTTTTACCCAATGATTTTAAGGGCTTAGAAGTCACGGGAACGATTATTTTTCCTTCGGTAACAAGGTAAAAGCACCACGGTACCCTGCGAAATTCAATTCGTTTTTTGCAATTTCGGTCGGGTTGTGTGTTGATTAAATTATGGATTTTTTAATGTAATAGTCATTGAATGGGATTAGATGTAGTTCGAGAGTTGTATTGATGAATTTTTTAATGATTATAATTATGTTACTACATACGTGATAAAAACGCGAATCATATTTTTTATAAAACACGACACTGACATGCACATTGCAAAAAAAAATGGGGGATATAAAAAAAAAAAACAGATGATACAACTAGCTTTAATGTATAGTCCAAGTTGTGGTCTACGTCTTAAATAGGGATGACTAGTTAAAAAAAACCCTTCCATTGTGCCGAGGTACCTTCGGTACTTATACAAAGTTTCATGCTTTCGGACCCAAAGGTTTAGACGTGCGTTAGTGTGCTGTTTGTCACTACAATGCGAACATCTAGTACTAGTGCGTCTAAAGTGTGTGCACACCACGTTTTCACCTCGCTTCAGTAGTTCCACCGCAGGCGGGTAGATGGCGTTGCTTGTACCGTTTCTAGCCACACAACTTTAAAGTCAGGGATTACTATCCAAACAAAAATGTATTGAAACAAAGAGAGACTATAATAAACAAAACATGACTTTTTTACTGGACTAATTCGAATGGATAAAACACAAAATCAATTTAGGGTACTACTTCTAACTCTTAACAGACTTAACGTAATCAGTACATAATAAAAGTCATTATGTCTTCGAACTTCTGCTTCTATGTATGTGACACCGGCTTTCTCATGATATTTCCTCTCCCGTGTATTTTTTTTTTTTATTTGGCCTACACTAGGAATTTCTCCTGTATCGTGGGTGCGTTTACAAACATTTAAACTCACATACACAAACAGCCAGACCCGGAACAACTATCTATAGGCGATACTAATATTTGTTCCGTGCGGGGATCGAACCCGCGACACGCAGCGTAGCAGTCGATCGCTCAACCGCTGCGCCAACCGTGCCGTCATGATGTGTGCGTGCCAAAAGATCCTGTAGTATCAAATATTTTGCAGAAAGTCTACCTTCGTGAAAGACCCCACGACGTTCCCGAAGCCGATACAATGTCCTGGTGGTTACCCATAGTAGTTACCAGGGAATGTAACCTGAAGTCGAAGAAATCCATCGCACCAGCTTGGATGAAGGAGAAGTCAGCATTGGTGATCAACGAAGTGCCTGACAAGGACAAGTTCTTGATTGTCAACCCTGAGGAGATTGGTAAGTCATCATCTGCCTGGTCTTTTCACAACTATGTGGGGGTCGGCTTACACTATAACCAGTTTTTTAACCCCCGACCAAAAAAGAGGGGTGTTATAAGTTTAACGTGTGTATCTGTGTATCTGTGTGTCTGTCTGTGGCATCGTAGCTCCCAAACGGATGAAGCGATTTTGATAAAATTGGTGTCATTTGAAAGGTATTTTAATCGAGAGTGTTCTTAGCTATGTTTCGAGAAAATCTGCTCAGCCGTTTGAAGCTCATCACCTCTTTTCTAGTTGATGAAGGGATTTAAACAACTTCTACGGGTCTAGTTGATTGGAAATTTGAATTCTTGTCACTTTCTCACCATGGGCATCGCCAGGGGGGTAGGCTACACACCCCCCCTCCCCCCTATATGCCCAAGTTTTTTTTTTAAATTCATATCTTTCCTTGTTTTCGTTAATAAGCGAGAAGAGACGCAACACCAAGAAAAGTGGAAGGAATGGGAGTAGACCTATGCCCAGGAGTGGGACAGTCAAGGCTAAGAAAAAATAATTTAAGTTTAAAAAGCATGAAATAAAAATTTAATTTAAAATTTCAAAAACCCCCGACGGACAAAACCTCTAAAAAACCGCAAAGTAGACCGCTTAGTACATAAAAAAAAATATACAAACAAAGCGGACCCCCGACGCTACGACGCTTGGATTAATTTTATTTTTGGTTTTTTAGAGGTTTTGTCCGTCGGGAGTTTTTTTAAATTTATTTGTTAACAAATAAGCTTTTTACATAAACATAAACAAGGCACACAATTAGAACCCTGGGGTCTGTCTTAGCATGAGAATTAATCAACGCGCTACCAACAGTTAAGTTTTAATCAAGTTGATGTAATAATCTTTCAGCTTACGCTTTATGTTTTTATTGTTCATTGAGTCTTTAATGTCTATAGGTATTTTGTTAAGTAAATTGGGTATCGTGAAAGCAGCGGTACGCCTGCCATAAAAGTTATTTTTTCGTGGCACTTGAAGTGATTTTGATTTGGCTTGTCGTGTATTCACATCCTATTTAACAGGAATTTGAATGTCTTTGTTATCAAACTGTTCAATGAGGAACAGATACTCAGCGCGCGCAATAACAGGTAATACTTTGCAATGTGCAAACAAGCCTATGTAATAGGGATGGTGACTCATTTTTTTTTTATTTGTCTATCGGGTAGATTATTAAAGAGTAGGTATTTGACACGTATTTTTTCTTTTTTCACGTAATCGTAAAATTACGGAGATATTTTGAGTTGAAATGGCGCATGACGTCACGGCTCAGTACATTTTATACCTAGTAGTGACGTAGTGAGCCCCCACTCTCCAACTTTAATGCGTTTTAACTAAGTATTTTTTCGTTAACTTGATAAAACAAAAAATACGTATCTAATATTTTTGTACTACCTGATTGACGGACAAAATAGAATTTCGTTTTCTTTACCCAGTCATCATCCCTATTGTCTCGGTATCTATTTTTTACATAGTTAGGTACTACAAGTTTCAGTAAGCGTGTTTGCAAATTCTATATTTGATCAAGGTAAGATTTAAATGTGCGTCCATAGCTGGATGGTCCATAGATGCTGCTGGATTCCAGGTAGCCTTTTCCCAAATATGCTAGAGTTGGCTTCTAGTCTAACCAGATGCAGCTGAATGCCTGTATTTTACATGGAGCGACTGCCTATCTGACCTCCACAACCCAGTTAGAACTGGCTAATACGAAACCCCTTCTTGAGACTGGTTGTCAGACTTTCGGACCACTGACTACTTGTAACGACTGTCAAAGATCTACAAATGACAGCCGGGACCAACGGCTTGACGTGCTTTTCCACGCACGGAGGAAACTCGGTATGTAATGATAGTCACCCATCCACATTCCTTGGCACGAGGCTTAACCTTCAAAATCGACCCGTACTGCTGTTTTAGCCACGAGCTCTTTTACAAACACAATACAATAGCAAACATTCTCCATTTAATTATGAGAAACGAATGTAGACGACAGAAACTCTACTACTCAAACTCACTTTTAATATATTTCGCTGTTTCTTTGTCCAAAAAGGAATAGAGAAATGGCCTTAATATTAGCATATCTTTGTATTGTAATCTTGACTTTTGATAGGGTCTCGACTTAATTGCACCTCCTGGCTCAATGAAGATGGTTCAATGCTCTTTGAATTTTGTAGGCGATAATGTATCGGGAGGAAGGTTCTGTTTTATTTATGAGATTTTGAATGTCCTTTTGAGTAGAATGGACAATGGGTTGCGAAGTGTTATGCCTAAGTAATAAGACTGTTATATTAAAATTTATACTAATACTAGCAGCTGCCAGCGACTTCATTCGCGTGAAAATTTTAGGGGTATGAAAAATAGAGGTTGGCCGCTTCTCAGACCTATACAGACGCACACAAACTTTCATAGAAATCGGTTCAGCCGTTTCGGAGGAGTATGGTAACTAACATTGTGACACGAGAATTTTATATATAAGGAGATTATAACGCTGAAGAGATTGTTTCTTTGGTTAACCGCGCTAATCTCGGGAACTAAAAATTCTTTGAGTGTTGGATAACCCATATGTCGAGGAAGGCAATAGGCTTTATAAGATAACGCGACTAAAAGGAGTGGAGCATCAAATATTAATAAATAATGTTTCAAAAACGGGGAAAATTATTCTTTTTGAGAGTGAAGCAGACGAAGTTGCACGGTTCTGCTAGAGACAAATATTAGACAAACATTGTAAAGGACAAATATTAGAAAAGAGAGAGAAAACGTGGACTTTGTTGCCGTTTTTTCAAGATACTAAAAGGGAAATTCGAACAATGCACATTGCACATAGTTTCAGATGTTTCAAAAGTAGGTTATTTATTTATTTTACTATGTATTTAAAATAAGGAAAAATAACATAAAAATTTGACTACAAAAGCTACTGCTTATTTCTTAAGAAATTTCCGCTAGCAGACTTGCGAAAGGAGAAATGAAAAACAAATTAAGACGACAGGGGGTGGTTTTTTAAAATTTGAAATAAAATATGTTGAATTGGATGTTATGTTTCGTATTGTACGGGTAGACAGTATAATCTACTCGATAAACCAATAGACTAAAAATATCTGCCAGATAAATGTGCTCATTTTATCAGAAAGTGACAAAATAGATAAGAAATTTTTATTATGACCTAGATTTAATCTGATCTTTTGAACGTCACATTATAAATCTTTATTTTAATGTTCGGGTTCAATAAACTTACCTATTACAGTTGTTTAACAAACGTTAACGTGTCCCATTTGAATTAGAATTAGTGTTAAAATATTTTTTTCAAAAAAGTTTTTGTTAAAACGTAACATTATTTAGCATTTTGTTGGATGGCAAAACGTAAAGGTAAAGCTACTAAATCTACAATCTTAAGACATCGCCTACACACAATGCATAAGTACAATTTGTCATGCCTTAGTTCTAATTACAATGGCATACATAAATTTACCGAATGCAGTAACGTTAGAACTGTTGTGTAAATAGTTTCAAATAAGGTCATAGCACCTGAGGACAAAGTTAAATTCATCAGCAATAACGTTGATGAAAAGATCAAACATGCATTGGATTTAATTTAGGAAGACGCGCTAAGTTAGCCCGCGAAAATGTTCAACATACAGCCAACGTACATACTGACTGGCAAGTTATAAAAAAACGGGCCAAGTGCGAGTCTTACTCGCACACAGGGTTCCATAGCCCCAAACAATATAATAACAATGTTTTGAACGGTCATTCATTAGTAAACCTTCACTCAACCGCAAAACTAAATTTGTTTTTCATAGTAAGTTAATGAAAAACAAAGTTACTGCTGCAGTTTGGTGAAAAAGTCCCATATCTCAAAAACTACATATCAAATCTTATTCAAACCAATTTTCGTTGAAAGTTTTTTTTACGTTCTACATCCCCATATTTTTTTCAGAATTTTCATCCTCTTACTTTAGAAATTAGAGGGGGGGACACACTTTTTACTACTTTGGAAGTGTCTATCTTTCAAAAGATTGACTTTGAAAAAAAATGGGTTAAGGAACCTCAATGTCATTTTTAAAGACCTATCTACAGACACCCCACACGTATAGGTTTGATCGTTTTTTTTTTTTAGTTTTATTTCCATGTATGGGAGGATATCCTTATCTATATATTTTTTTAAATTTTGTACAAAAATCATAATGCGGTTCACAGAATACATCTACCTACCAAGTTTCAGCTGTGTAGTACTAATAGTTTCGACAAAATGACTTTGGAGAAATACGAACCGCCTAGAAAGCGGTTGTCACTTGTCTAGAACGACTGGCCAGTACCATAGATACCAAATAGATGACAATGACAAAGGAACACCAATTTATTCTAATTTCAATTGTTTTAGCGCCATTCCCCGTGAATTACGACCAAGATAACTGGAACCTGCTTTCAAACTTCCTCCAAAGCGACAAGAGGACGCTGATACCAGAACTGACCAGGGCGAAGCTGCTCCATGATGCATGGAACCTGGCATATGCTGGGGAGTTGTCGTTCGTCACTGCCTTTAATATGACTTTGTTCTTAAAGAATGAGAGGCACCATCTCGTTTGGGATCCAGTGTTCACGATGATAGATCATCTTGGAAGACATATCTGTCAGTGTCTGCATGGGAAGTTCCAGGTAACATATTTAGTTGGCATACATCTTTAAGCCATACATTTCCAGTATAACATGGCCTCGCTGTGTATAGACTGCTTTGATTGTACCTTAAGAATTTATCATACTGGGCCGGAGTAAAGGCTCCCGCAGACAAGCGCGATGCGACGGTGTGACGCGATTCTGGTAGAACGATTTCCATGAAGTTCTCAAAGAAAGTGTTCTACTAAAGTCGCGTCGCGCTGTCGCGTCGTGCCTGTATGCGGGAGCCATAAGTATTAGTGTTGGGTTAGTGAGAAAAGACTCACCCTACAATAAATGCCATTATACAAGCTGTTGTTTTGCATTCTCGTCAAAATTCAGGAGGTTGTCAGAAACGACATAAATAATCAATTTAAATTACGGTACCTACTTAATTATTAAAAATCGCTGATTTTTTCGCTGGTTGTTTAAGTTCGTCAGTATATTAGAATAACCCCCTTAACGTGGTTTAGGGAATAAGAAATTATCGAAAAAACGTTGAGATTGTTTGTATGTGTGAAAGCGCGGTTATAGGGCTAGGATCAGACCGGGCTGCGTTTAAAACTTGGGTGGTTCACACTTACTGGTTTTCGTATACAAGGTGTTGTTTTGCATCCTCGTCAAATTCAAGGAGGTAACTATGCTAGTGATTCTCGCTGAATTTGACGAAAAAAACAACACCTTGTATTGAGAGCAATTTAATGTTCCCTTTAAATAAATTGGCTACTATAACAGAAAAAAAAGTAAGAAACCTTTAATATTTTAAGGCCTACGTGCGAGTACTCCTCAGCCCTCTCTACGAGGAGTTAGCTAAAGACGAGAAGGAAGACGAGGAACCTTGGCGCAAGAACCTGAGGTCCCTGACCAAGACCTTCCTCTGCCAAGCTGGGTACAAGCCATGCATCAGAGACGCACAGGACCAGTTCAGCAAGTGGATGCAGGCTAAGAACCCTGACGAGGGGAATCCGTAAGTAGTTCATGTGCTATGCTATAATATAAAGATGTAGATTTTACACAACAGCTGATCTTCAGGATAAGCAGCGCTTGCCTAGGTTAGTCCGTGGATGGGTGACCACACATTACATAAAGAAATTTCTCCATGCCTCGGAAAGCACGCTAAGCCGTTTGTGTGATGATGTCCTCTCATACTTAAGTGCCAACGCTGTAACTTAGAAAAATTGTAAAGCCAAATGATTTAAAAAGAGTAACCATGGAGTTTCTTGCCGGTTCTTCTCTATAGGAAAGGACCAACAAAATTTAACGATGTTTTTGTAATAAATTTAGAGCAGAATAATTCTTGAATTCAGAAAGCAGAACAAACTCGTGGTATTCTAAAAATATGAACAAAAAATAATAATTGGCGAAGTTTTTGCGAGAGCGGTGTTAGAATAGGCGCCTGGAGACGTGGCGTCTAATTGAGTTGCTGAAAAAATATACGCACAGATTTATTTTCATAATCTCTGGAGATTTCCTGATGTGATTTGGAAAATTAAGTTTTGTAGAATTGTAGCTTTTTAACCCCGCGTTCACACTGAGGAATAAAACTCATATTTCCTTCATACATGTCTTTTGTTTTTATATATCGTTTACATCTTAAAACAAGGTCATTCATTTTGAGAGCAGTAGTGATGACTGATGAAATCCTTGACACAAAGTAACGTCTGGGTGGGTTCGGGTCCACTCGTATAATCAACTAGCTGTGCCCGCGACTTCGTCCGTGTAGAATTTAAGAAGTAACTCTTAATTACATCAGCTATCTGCCAGTGAAATTCCCGTCAAAATCGGTCCAGCCGTTCCAGAGATTAGCCGAAACAGACAGACAAAAATTGAAACAAAGGTTATTTTGGTATATGTACCGTATATACATTCATATGCATGTAGTGAAAAACGGTTATTTTAATATTACAAAAGACACTTCAATTTTATTTATTTGTATAGGTGTATAGATAACTTGTAGGTTTTTTTTTTATCGATCCTATTATATAATATTATAATCATTCTCAAATTAATATTATTTTTAAAACTAGATGACTAAAACTAAAATAACAACAAATTATAAAAGGGCGTCAAAAGACTCCTCTTCAACGCTGTCAACTGGTAACGTGCCCAAGAGACTGGCGGCGTTGCCACGTTGTATGGCAATACTTAGCCTCTGGCCAAAGTAAAACCCAGCCCTTGGGTCACGGGAAGTGTCAACTAGGCGTTTAGAAATTTCCTTGAAAAGGCTGTGAGCACTCGGACCCCACGGCCCCAGAGTTTCAACCCCAAACGGCTCGAAAATATAGTTACTACAAAGGTTACTATATTTACGCCGCTTGAGGTTCTCCGCAGCCGCAGTGGCAGCGCCTGTACAGCACGATGAGCTTGGAAGATGTGATGGCGCAAGAGTATCAACGCAAGTTGCGTCCCACACTAAAGGCCTACCCATCTTCCAAGGAAAAACAGGTTTTCATATGGATATTCTCCAACTAAGTACTTATGAATACGGCACGGAACTCCTCCTTTTACCCTCTTTATTACCAATAAAAAAAGGTTAAATCAAATGAATCCTCTCAACCAACTGTACTTTTGCGGGTAACAAATATTTAACTCAATTAACTTTGAACATGTGACCTGCAGTGAATTTGAAGTGGGACGTTTTCGACACACATCCGCTAAAAGGGAGTCGAAACCCAAAATAGATTTCTTTGTGAATTCCATGAGGCGTATGATTTTGTTCATTATGTGTTATAAGCCTAAGGCTTGCGAGATATTCATCGAACAGTTTTATTGAGGGAGACAAAATAATAATAATTTTAAGCAGTGACCTCAATTCATCGTCATCCCCCCCTATCGCAATAGGGGATAATCCATTTTTTTTTTGTGAGTAAGCCCCCACTCTCCAACTTTAATGAGGTAAAATAAAACTAAAAATACGTTGCGGTCCCGTATGTTATCACTGGCAACACACACTGGTCATAGACATTCGTTTTGAGACACTGCGGTAAGTTGGACGAGAAGATACCACGCAACTTCCCGAACGCTGCCCAGCCGAAGTCGAATTCAACGATTGACATTATTATCCTTAAATATTTGTTATTTTACATCTTACTAAATATCCGCAGATATAATCTGCTTACACATGAAACAGTGGACTTCACTAAACATATTAACTTCGTCATCTCAGGGAGCTATGCGTTCAGTGAGGCACATAATGGCGCCTATCTCCATTGTATTGCCATCTGATTGTTTGCTGATTGTGTTTTGTGAACGCTTGACATGATAGTTCAGACGATTTTGCTTACAAATAATATGTTTAAGATGTACACGCATAGACGACTTATGGTAATGACGGCAGAGATTTTAACGCTTCCATTAAAGTTCTATATCGTCTAGTCTTTTACCAAGTATGGTAGGGACGGCTTCCAGTCTAACCAGATGCAACTTGAATACTTGTATTTTACATGGAGCGACTGCCTATCAGACCTCCACAACTCAATTAGAACTAGGTAATACGATACCTCTTGGAAAGACTAGTTTCGGCTGTTATTATTTTAGCCACGAGCTCCTATTTCTATACGTTAAGCTTACAACATTACAAATACACGTCTTTTCTTTCCACAGCCTATCAAACCAGTGCATCTGCCCAGTCTTCAAATGGGGTACAATGAAGGAATGGGACTTCGGACTGCAGAGAGTAATAAACTTCCCTCCTTCACGGAAGCAGAGTGAGAGGACATACCTCCTGAAGACCTTGGCAGGATGCCCAGAGTCTGAAGAAAAGATTAACAGGCTCCTGAATATCACGCTGCTGCAAGGCCATGCTAACTTCACGGAGACTGATGCTTTCTTGATCTTCAGTATGCTGACAGGATCTGCCACAGGGTATACTACCCTGTTCAACTTCTTGACCAACTATTGGGATGTTTTGAGAGAGAAGTAAGTGCTTTCAATCTTTATAGTTTACTAGCTGTCTAGCGCAACTTCGTCTGCGTCACATTTTCCCCGTTTTCGCAATATTTTTCATTGCTGCTCCGCACCTATTGGTCGTAGCGTTATGATATATAGCCTATGTTACTTCTAATACCTCCAAGAATATGTGTACAAAGTTTCATGTTGATCGGTTGACTAGTTTTCGCGTGAAAGCGTAACAAACAAACTTACTTTCGCATTTATAATATTAGTTAGGAAGTTAGGATTAGTATAGATTCAAGAGTTTTTCGCGCTCGCTAAGTATGACGTCTTGGGTTCGATTCCCAGGTCGGGCAGTGTTATTGAGTTTTTCTATCATACAATTCTCAATGGCAGCTACGGAGTCTGGTTTTGGGTCCGGTTGATCCGCTAAAATGTAGGTGTACTAGTAGTACACAGCGACACATCGATCTATACAGCTCCATCACGACATGGCCGTGACGGGGACACAGATTACGGGGACAACGGGAATACAGGGCTTCATCAAAGTTCAACATGGAAAATTTGACCGTTTCGGGTAGATTGATGTGCTGGCGGCTGTACATCGGTTTTTTAAACTTCGAAGTTCGTAAAGATACAGACTGCCTCATCGCTCCCCCTATGGCCACATCCCCGCAGTAATCGCGTTTGCATCACTCAAAGGGTTTAGCAGCGAAGTGCAAGGTAGCAAGAGCTTCCCAGCTTAATGGCGAGGCACCACAGCCGCCAATTTACCTCATTTACGTGCCTAGCCCTGCCTGGATAATTTGGCTCGAACGGGAGCCAAAACAAAGTGACAAGTTCGCTTTGTTTTGGCTAGATGTGGAAGTTTTGTAAGCTTAGTTACTCTGGGCTATTGAAGTTTAACGTTAAAATGTATGCCATATCTCCTGGCTGCCTTGATTAAGACTGGATTTTGGTCTCTTTAAGTAAAGAGCACGTTACAGCCGCAGCGCCGTACAACTAAACAAGAAGAAAAGTTTGTTGTGGCGTTTCTGTAGTTTGTGAATACATATGTAATGAAGGGAAGTTATGTAAAAGGAGTTTTTCAAAACGGTGTTGCCCGCTCTAATCTGCCTCATCCAGTTTAGTTAATTCACTGACTCTCATGACGAAATTAGCGACATCTAGTCAACGTTTTCTCGGGGTACACAAAGCGACACTTCAAGTTTTACCTACATTTCCAGTAAAACATGGCCTCGTTGTCTATAAATTTCCAATACAATGAGAGGTCCACATAAACTGGTGGTGAAAAGCGTAATTGGTCAGCGTACATTAAAATGATTCTAAGTGGCTCTTCTCCGTTGCACGCATATTTTCCTGGTGTTAGGTCACCTGAAAAAGTTGCGATGCTCAAATATAAACCGAGCTGACGTCCAGATACTGTTTACTTTGCATTGTTTAACATTCAAAAGTGCCTTTTGTTGGCTTAATTGAAATAAATATTTTTTATTCGTTGGCCCTCTCGAGGGATCTCTCCTGTTTCGTGGGTGCGTTTACAAACAATTAAACTCACATACACAAGCAGCCAGACCCGGAACAACTATCTGTTGGCCATACAAATATTTATTCTGTGGATTAAATCCGCGACACCCAACGCAGCAGTCAATCACTCAGCCACTGCGCCAACCGTTACATCTTACGAGTCTTATATTATGATTTTGACTTTGATTCAATCATGCTCCAAAGACAATATAAACCATAAAACAATCCTGAACTCCACAGGTACATAAGCAGAACGAATCTCTGGGACAACCTCATCACCTCAGCCACTTCTCAATTCAAAACAGAAGAAGGTCTAGAACTGGTGACACAACTTTACGTCAGTCACCAGGGACAGTTTGGATCTGCTGAACACATCATCGAGAAATCTATGAGGAACATCAGGGTAGAGGCCGAATGGTCTGCACAAAATCTACCAGTCATTGAAGCCTGGCTGGACACATATTTAGCCACGAACGAAGTAAAAGATGATAAGTTTATAAACATGTGATTTTTTTTTGGATATCTTAGTTATGCATTATTTTATTTTTATTTTATTAAATAGGTTTATGAGTGAGTGGGGTTTTATTTGCTTTTGCTTTTGTCAAAAAAATATTTATCCCAGACAAATACATTTTTTTTCAATTACATGATGCTTTAACAGACATGATTTGGAGATCACTTTTTAAGCATGGAGATGCTTGCGTAAGGTAGTTCCTCTCTTCCACTTAACATTAAATTGTTTATTCAAATGAAAACAATTTAAATTAAATGGACAATATAACTTAGAATATGTTAAATGTTTCGTAAAGTTCTTATGGCAGTTGATATAATTGGAAAAATAATGTGCGATTACGCACAATTGTTTCGTCTAAGACTAGGCTTGAAAAGGAATGGAGAATCACTTGATGTTTGATTTTAAAAAAAATGTAACTATGTTTAAATGGACAAGGTTCTTTCTAAGTCTCCGTAAGACATCATGCGGCAGCATGCCGAAGTTGGTTGGGCAATCTCTAAGGTTTTGTCAAAATTAACGATTCAATACGAGATAACGAGAGCAGCGGTGACCCGGTGGTCGCAGCCCCAACTTACGAGCAGTAAACCTTGGTTTCTTAGGTGCAGCGCAGACGGCACACTTTTTGTGCGATCGAGTCTGCGGCGTACAAAAAGTCTGCATGGCGCGCAAAAAGTCGGTCGCGGATTTTTCACAGACTCAACGCACACGACGCACATCTTCGATCATTCTGTCAGCAGAGCTGTAGGGACGTAGACGCTATGGAAATCAGTTCCATACTAAACATTCAATTCTGAAACAACATCCGGATTTTTTTTTCAAATTTTATACAATGTCTGTTACTACATTTGATGAGTTGCTATTTATTTTTCTTTTTAAATGTCTATCATGATATTCTGCCATAGAAGTATCATAAATTGCTGGTCTGTTTTGTATTTCTTGAATTAACATAGTTACATCGACCTCTGGCGCCATGATAATAGATCGCGTGCGTTACGTCCACCCCTAGCAAATGCAGATTGCCGACTAAAGTGTGCGCCGTCTGCGTTATCGCGCGTTGAAGCATACGTTCAATTTTTTTCACACACTTTTTGTGCGGAGCGGCGCGCCGCGACGCGGTGCGGTCTGCCCGAATTACACGGATTTTTTGTGCGCCGGACTTTTTGCGCGTCGTGTGCGTTACTGCATATAATTGCATAGGTTCTATTTTCACAGACTAAAAAGTGCGTCACGGATAGTCTGTCGTCTGCGCAGGGCCTTACCCAGGCAGGCGCATTACTTTGTGTAATTTATTTCATCACCGCTGCCCTCAAAAACGGTGAAAAAAACATCGTGAGGCATGTCCTAGAACCAAAAATTCGAAGACTTGTGACATCTACGAACCCGCACTGGGCCCGCGTGGTGGATTACAGCCCACTCCCTCTCATAGGAGTGGAGCCCTGTGTCCCAGCAGTGGGAACATTATAGGCTGATGATGATGATGAACGATTCAATTTGGGTTTTGAATTTAGACATCCCATTCACAGCACAAAAATGTCATGGTTGTATTTCCACGAACATGTCGCACATGCTTATCAGGTACCAACCAAATCTTGGGCCAAAACACCGACTTTGCCCGCGTATTTTTTGTAAATATCCTACGAGAACGTCATCATCTGCCTAGCCTTTTCCTGTGTATGTTTGGGTCGGCTTCCAGTCCAACTGGACGCGGCTGAGTACCAGTTTTTACGTGGAGCAATAGCCTCCACAACCCAATTAAGGCTGGGTAAGTCTGAGGCCTCACTAGGCCGTTGCGTTGAGATCTATTGGCGAATGAAGTCGGAAATCCACACTGAGATGCTGCACTAGAGCGTTGCGTTGGCGTGTGTTGCTTAATGCAGCAGTTAGCTGCAGGTGTGGCTTACAATGAGCAGATCCATTGCGACGACGCAACGTAACGCACTAATGAGGCCTCAGCCAGATACGATACCCCTTGGTAAGACTGCTTGTCAGACTTTCGGACCACTGACCACCTACCTACGATAACAAAATCTTTGTATAAAAATATCACATGTAATAAATAACTTAAGACATGGTATATAAGTGTGAAAATATTGCTGGCAGGCAGATAATTTTTAATTAAAATATATAATATAAGTTTCTTCCAACTTTAACTACAAGACCAAGTTATCGTATTACTTTTAGTTTGAACTAGGACAATATTAATTTCATTATTTCCGTTAAAGTGAGCACTGCGAATAAGACGTCGAAGTTGTTTTTAAAGATATTAAACAGGACGTCAGATAGAATTTTTTTATTAGGATTATTCAATGTATACTTAGTAATGTAAGAGGTAAAGTGTATAAGTTTGTATGTGGGGGGGGGGAGGTAATCATTGGAATTACTGATCCATTTCCTAAAATTGATTCATTAATGGGAAGCTATATTATCGCACATTATCGAATTTAGGCTCTTTTTAAAAAGCAAAAGCTGGTTATGGTATAAAATAAGCGGCAATAACTCAAAGACTATCTGACGGTACCAGAAATGAGTAATTACTGCAGTTTGGAACTTACCTTTAAAGGAAGGAAATACTTTAATTAGCGTTTAATCAGTACACAACGTTCGATTTGATAATGAGAACTCGAGGTTTTGATATTCAAATGATTGCAAGGTATTACGAACGCCATCTAGTGACACCACAATTAAACCCAGTTACCTAAATAATTTGTTGAAGATAAAGTAATCGATCGCTTTGCAAATCGGCAAATATTATCATTTCCGTCTGTGGATATCCAATACAGAGAAGACCAGATTTTAGGAAATATGGTCGAAGATCAAATAAATTCTTTGATCCGCCATGGCATCTTCTAAACCAGTGTTCCGTAAAGTGTGCCACGGTACATTTGTGTGCCGTGGTCATTAGTTGGTGTGCCACGTGGAAATATAAGGTTATCTCTTAAAGTTAAATAGACAGACGGTAGAAAAATACCTAATTAAACAGCCGCAAAACACGCTACAGATTTGTCATTTCTGCTGTACCTCCAAAATTTACCGATTTCCTAGATGAGCACAAAAAGTTTGCGTAGCACTGTTCTAAACTGATAAAGGAATAATGTTTATTTTCGACCTCGCAAGTACGACTGCTGAGCAAGAGTGTTATTGGGTTTTTCCATCAGGAAATTCTCAGTATCAGCCACGGCTCGCCTCCTATTACATGAGACTTAAACAAAACTGACTAAATGTGGGTGTACTATTAGGTACAAATCTGCCTAATCCTCTATCTACTAAAGATAACGCATCATCTAGTATACCCACTGAACTATCTTTTACATCAAAATGTGACGACAATGTTATTAAAAACATTACGCAAATCAATGAACTCTACACCAATGACCTTCCAAAGATATAAGTTTTTATTGGCTCCAAACATTCTAAGAACCGATTCCTAGTAATAAAATATCACGGTTTTTGAGATAACCTTTATAACACTGAAGCTGGGGTTACACTGTGTGCTATGCTAACTTAGCTAAGCTCCTGAAAGTGTGGCTTCTTTTCCTACTTCAGTTACTGAGTAAAGCGAGCTTACTGAATTAAGATAGCTCTCTCTAACTTAGCTTAGATTATAACTCTGTAAAGCTAGATTTGTTACGGCCACTAATTATATTTTAATCAGCATACACCTTGACACTGACATGACACTGACACATTGCAAAGAACGTAAGAAAAATTGAATTTCGCAGGCTACCCTGGGGTTTCCACATCGTCATATTCTACTATTAACATAATACAGACTTGTATGAACATGAGGAACTGTATTATCTTTAAGTGTCACTTCAATCCTGTAGCTTGCTGTTAGAAAAAACAAATCTGCCGATTTAAGTTATTCGTAATATTGTAACAATGTAACTGACAAGTGTACAATTTAAATAATAATGATAAGATGCTTTTGAGTGGTTTCAGTATGAAACAAGATGTCAGCTCACATAGCTAATTAGCTAGCAGTTACATAGAGCTAAGTTAGCTTATCTCGCGGTGTGACCTACACTTAAGACTCGTAACACACTCTTGTTATTAACACGCTCGGGTGCGACCGACCTTTAAGGCGCGAGGTTAAGACATTTTAGTTAATGAGGACTTTGAAGGGTGAAATTATGGATAAACAGATCATGTTTGATGTTTTATTAATCCCACTGAATAACTACAGATTTGAAGGTAAAGTAAATGTAAAGTAATCTTCGGTTGAGGTCTCGGGTTCGATACCGGCTCCGGTAAACTGTTATTGGGTTTTGATGAAAGACCTTCTCCGAAATTTCTCAGGTTTTTCTCCAGATAATAAATCATCTGTCTGCCAAATTTCATTCGAATCCGTTCAGTAGTTTTTGCGGGAAATAGTAACAAACATCCTCCCAAACTTGCACATTAATAACCGCAAGTAACATTATAATACAGACTTCGTATGATAATTGCAGTTATGATGTACACGCGACGACTAATCATGCTATACAAAACCAGTCATAAGGCGATTATCACACTGCCACGCATCACGCTGCATGTTGCGTGTCAACGCACTGAATGAACGCGAGTGGATGCATTTTCTGTGTGTTGGACTGTGCGTGTTTTCTAAATGTTAAAGCACCATAAAGCATGATTTGAATTCCCTCCCTTTTCAATCCTACCATTTCCTGCGCACATAGCGCCACCTAACGTTTTTTACCACTCATCAACGAGTCCCCGCCATATCTCGTTTTTGAACACATCGACTCCGTTAAAACTATAGTGAAATACCTCAACTAAGTGTGATCAATACAGTAATTGTGTGTGTCATCAACCACTCATCATCCAAAACAACAAGAATCAAGAATTGGGGCGCCCCACAGCATAAAATCACAGGTATTCGGAGCCAGCCGGCCCTCTTCAACGAGCTTCGGTGAGTCCTTCCTACCTTTTCCTTTAGATACAGTCCACTTGCCCATCAAACAGAATCATTCTTTAACATTTAATTTGGTCCTTGTCGAGCCGGATTGCTGAAATAGTATCAGTAATCCTATTTTTCTATTGTGAAAATTGTGGGGTCAGCCATATTTGTTCGCAAAAACCAAATTGCAACACAACAATCTTAACTCAATTTAACATAATCGTAACATATTTTTATCATCTAGCTTCACTTTTGAACATAACTTTTGTTTTTATTACGGGTGTCAATTGTTCTACAACATAACAAGTGTATTTTATCATGTTTCTAAGTTATCATTCATCATTGCGGGAGCTCATTCGATCGAGCACACTTATCATACATTAACATAAACTCAATTTCAAATTGTGCCAGTGTTTTGTGTTCCTAATCATAGTGTGGTAGGTAGGTAAGTCATCATAGCAACGTACCTACCAAACGCTCACTTGTTCGCAGTCGGAAGTGAGTTGTTTCGTCTCAAGCAATTTTCATTTTAATCGTGTGTTTTAGGTGTAACATACAGCGCCTAACATTATCATTTTTGTGTTGGAATCCTTGGTGCAACATATAACACTAGGATTTCATTGTGTATCATTGTTTTATATTCAAATCTGCTTATCAGGTAGGTATTGTACCTACATTTTCTCGTTCTCGTATCATTCAGGTTTATCGTGTTGGTACCACTGCCAAAGTTATTGCCAACATAATTATTATCATTCATCCTAACCATAGGCTATTTTGTGTTTGTAAAGCTTGTTTCAGAACTGTTGTAATTGACAGTTTAGACAAGTGACATTGACAATCATTTCGTGATTTTGTTTACCAATCGATACAACTTTTGTAAACAAGTGCTTTCATTTAACAAAGTGTGTAACTAATTATCAAAATGAGTGAAGCATTGATCGCACATTATGAATCTAAGCGTAACATGGCGCTTAAGCGTCTTCATGATGCTGTAATTTGCGCTCGAAATTGCAAAACAGACCCAACTCAAATAAATAGGTTAGAAACTTGGTGTTCGCGCGTAGATCAAATATTCGAAACATTTAACGAAGCCCAGGTTCAAGTAATATGTGAGTATAAAAAGGCAGGTATGGACGAAAAGGAAGTGCAACAAGCTCAGTTTAAGTTCCAAGAACAGGCTGATGATATGTTCTTTGAAACATTAGAGGCCAAGCGTAAACACTTGTCAGCAAAAGTGGAGACTTCTTCGTCGTCCAGTGAGCCGAAAAATAAAACAGCTAAGTTACCACCTATGAAGCTGCCATTATTCACAGGGCAATTCAAAGATTTTCCAGGGTTCATTGACCTTTTCAACACATTAGTGCATAACAGAAATGACTTATCAAATGTAGAAAAGTTTCAATATTTAATCACATCATTATCTGGGGATCCAATCAATATCATTCGTGCGTTTCCTGTGTGTGAAGGTAACTACATCAGTGCATATAAAGCATTAGTGAATCGTTATAACAATAAGAGTATTTAGCGTTCATGTGTTGGGAACAGATCAACAATTTGAAGGCAATGCACTCCAGTTCTGCTCAAAGCTTGCGTACAATGTTAGACCTTTATAGTGAGAACTTATCAATGCTCGCATCTTTAGGGCTACCAACAACACAGTGGGATTTTGTGTTATTTCACTCATTGCTTACAAAATTAGATAAGGCATCTCGAGAAGCTTTTGAGCTTGCCAACACAAGTAGTGATTTTCCAAGCTTCAAGGAATTATCCACATTTTTGGTAGATAGGTGTAATGCCCTTGAACGCTCAACATTAAATGTGAACTATCAATCATCATCATCAGCTGTGCAACAGCAAAATAACAAGCGTGTTGTTTCAAACAACCAATCAAAGCCTACAACGCTTTTGGCCCAAGCGCCTCATCAATCTTGTGTAGTGTGTAAAGAGGATCACCCTCTCTACTTATGTTCAAAGTTTTTAGCAGAAACTCCTCATGAGAGATCTCAAGTTGTCAAACAAAATAAATTGTGTTTCAACTGTTTACGGTCAAACCATATCACAGCCAACTGTATTTCATCGCATACATGCAAATCATGTGGACAAAAGCACAACAGCCTTTTACACTTTACAAAAAAGACAGATACAAGTGGTTCAGTCAATTCTCAACATAAACAACCAGGCGTTTCTCATACAGGGAAAGGCCCAGCACCAACTTCTGATTCCAAGGAAAATGTGATCACACCCGTTACATCGTTATCAAACACAACTGCAGGATCATCATCAAATACTCATTTTGTGATGCTTGCCACTGCTGAAGTGGAGGTCAAGGACGGTCGAGGCTCCTTTCAGAAGGTCCGTATCTTATTGGACCCCGGTAGTCAAAGTCACATCATCACAAAGGTATGTGTCCGTCGTTTAGGGTTGACACAGTATAAAAATCAAACTCCTATGTCAGGTATAGGGGACGTTCCTGCATTTTCCACGGGCAAAGTCTTCTTAGAAATTCGACCAGTTGGGAAACCAGAGCCCTCGTTTACAACAGAAGCGGTGACTTTGGACAAAATTTGTAGTGACATGCCCACTCATCCAGTGGACATCAACAATTTTCAACATTTATCAAATATCAAATTGGCTGATGAGAAATATCATTCTTCTGGTCCTGTGGATATCCTCATTGGTGGAGAGATATTCCCTCAAATTCTTTTACCAGGGAAAATTGATGGTGGTCCACATGCAGCAACTGCCATCAATACCATATTTGGATTTATTCTCATGGGAAAAACATTATCAAATTCATCATCATCCATTCCTCTATCAATCAATCATGTATCAATGGACGTCAATCTGGATATTGCCGTTCAGAAGTTCTGGGAGTTGGATAGCATACCATGTGAAGACAACAAACAATCTCACTCGGTGGATGACATACATTGTGAAGAAATATTCCAATCAACACACAAGCGTGACAGTGAGGGACGATACATTGTCCAGTTACCATTCCGTGATCAAACATCAGTGGCCTTTGAGGATGCTTACACAATTGCTCATCGGCGCTTTGTGCAGCTGGAAAAACGACTCATGGCAAAGCCAGCTTTTCATGAACAATACAATCAACATGTTATGGAGTACCTATCAAGTGGTCAGATGGAGAAGGTCCCTGCAGTTGAGTGTCAATCTCCTACAGCCTTTTACTTGGCGCATCATGCCGTATCAAAATCAGATCGTAGCCTTCGTGTGGTCTACGATGCATCAATGAAGGATAAAAGAGGTGTATCCTTAAATGACACTCTTCTTACAGGCGCCAAACTTCAGGCTGACATCACCAACATTCTTTTGCGTTTCAGGCTTCATGCCATTGTGTTTTGTACGGATATCCGGCAAATGTACCGGCAGATCCGGATAGCAGCAGAACATCTGGATTTTCAGAGAATCCTGTTCAGGTGTTCCCCTAGTGAGCCAATACAAGAATACCGTCTCAATCGAGTGACTTTCGGTGTATCATCAGCACCATTTCTAGCAATTCGTGTGTTACATCAATTGGCCCGCGACGAAGGCAGCTCGTTTCCAGCTGCAGCTCAGGTGTTGTTGGAGGACATCTATGTCGACGATGCCGTTACAGGGTGTCAGAGCATCGAAGAGGCGGTCGCTCTTCAGCAGCAGCTGATTAACATCATGGCAACTGGAGGCTTTGAGCTGAGGAAGTGGTCTAGCAATCATGCGGCTGTATTACAAAACATACCAGAAGAACATAAAGCGGTGCCAAACGTCAATCAAACATTCGACAGTGATGGTAATTTTGTGAAGGTTCTCGGTCTAGCCTGGAATTCCCAGGAGGACATATTCAACTACCAAGTGAACCAAATCAATCGTGAATGTACCAAACGTACCATGCTTTCAGAGCTGGCACGTATTTATGACCCCATTGGTCTCTTAACACCATTAACATTTTTAGCCAAGCATTTAATTCAACGTTTGTGGTTGCTCGGTTCATCATGGGATCAACCCGTTCCCGACGACATCAATCAAATTTGGACAAAGTATGTTCAGCAGTTGCCTCACCTAGCTCAGCTTAAGATACCACGCCGCATCACATCCGACGACGCTGTGACTTATCAGGTGCATGGGTTTTCAGACGCGAGTGAAGCTGGTTATGCAGCTGCTGTATATCTTCGTGCTACCAATCAATATCATCAACACCAGGTCATCCTGGTTAGTGCGAGGTCTCGTGTCTCTCCAACGAAACGCAGAACCTTACCAAGGCTTGAGTTGTGTGGCAGTTCATTGCTGGCAGACCTAATGAGACACATCATCAACATATACAGCAAATTTCTTCCCATAGATAGTGTACATGCGTGGACTGATTCTATGATAGTCTTGTCATGGATCCAGTCAAATTCATCAAATTTTAAGGCGTTTGTTGGCAATCGCATATCAAATATTCAGCGTAGATTACCAGAAGCAATTTGGCATCATGTCCCAGGAAAGCAAAACCCTGCGGATGCCGCAAGTCGTGGGTTATCACCCGACGAGCTTATCAATCATGACCTGTGGTGGACTGGCCCTCAATGGCTATCCTTAAATCAAGATCAATGGCCTAAAGTGCCTCAACATTCAAAAATAACGCAATATCCAGAGATGGATTGTGAGCAACGTGCCTGCGTTTTGAACGTGTCAAACGCAGTAGAAACTAATCCAATTGATCATCTATTAACAAGATTTTCATCATTGAGGAAGATTCAACGTATTTTAACATATTGCAATCGTTTTATCAACGCCCTGCGCAAAAACAAGCGTACAGGTCATTTAACAGAACAAGAACTTCATCATAGCCTCATGGTACTTGTGAAACACACCCAACATTCCGAATTTAGTGAAGAGATCAAACATTTGAGATCAAATCACGTATTATCAAAATCATTCAGAAAACTTAGTCCATTTCTAGATTCAAACCAGGTGTTGCGTGTGGGGGGTAGGCTCTCTCAGTCAAACCTTGATTATGAAACAAAACATCCAGCTCTGCTTCCTCGCAAGCATCGTTTGACGCAGCTTATCATCCAGTGCACACATAACGAAAACTTACACCCTGGTCTGCAAACAATGCAGTATCTGTTACTTCAAAATTTTTGGATCTTGTCACCAAGGCGAGCCATCAATCAGATCATTTCAAAATGCTATCGTTGTTTCCGTATGAAGCCACGAAACTTTCAGCCAGTAATGGCAGATTTACCACACTCTCGCGTCAATCAAATCAAACCATTTCAGGTTGTGGGTTGTGATTATGCAGGACCCTTCAACATTACGTTTCAACGTTATCGAGGTGTACGTTCAACAAAGGCATACCTTTGTCTTTTCGTTTGTTTTTCAACAAGGGCTCTCCATCTGGAGCTTGCCAGCGATTTATCATCCTCTTGCTTTTTGGCTGCTCTACGCAGATTCATTGCTAGACGCGGTCGTTGCAACATCATCCATAGCGATTGTGGAACCAATTTCAAAGGTGCGCAGTCGCAACTATCAGAAATCATGCGCTCAGCTTGTGAATCGGAGCGCATTGACTTCAAATTTAATGTCCCAGGATCACCACACATGGGTGGCCTTTGGGAAGCTGGGGTGAAGTCCGTAAAATCTCACCTATATCGTGTGATAGGTGATCAAATCCTAACATATGAAGAGTTAAACACACTCTTGACACAGATCGAATCAGTTTTAAATTCGCGACCAATATCAGCACTGAGTTCAGATCCATCAGATTTAACAGCACTCACACCAGGGCACTTTTTAACATTAGCACCCTTAACATCAGTGCCTTCACCAGACTATTCCAACACAAAAATGAATAGGCTAACACGTTGGCACCTATTACAGAAAATGCACCAGGATTTCTGGACTAGATGGCATAGTGAATATCTCACAAATTTGTCACAGCGTTTGAAATGGACTGTGAATTCACCTCCAGCAAAAATCAACCAGCTCGTTATTATCAGAGACGAGACTACTCACCCACTGCGATGGCGTTTAGGTAGAATCGTAGAATTACATCCAGGACGCGATGGCGTTTCTCGTTCAGCTACGGTCAGGACTGCACAAGGTATGCTCAAAAGGCCACTTGTGAAGTTGTGCCCATTACCAGATATGACTGACTAGTCATGTCTTATTTTTTCATACATTCATATTGTGATCAAAACATTTCAATTACCTATTCTATTTTATATATTCATCAGCATTATCATAATTTATCCTATCATAATATCAAAGCAATGGTTGTTGTGAACAAATATAAATTTCAGACTTCTCAGTCTCATCAATTCGCCAGCGGGGGGGGAAGATAATGTTAAAGCACCATAAAGCATGATTTGAATTCCCTCCCTTTTCAATCCTACCATTTCCTGCGCACATAGCGCCACCTAACGTTTTTTACCACTCCCATATCTCGTTTTTGAACACATCGACTCCGTTAAAACTATAGTGAAATACCTCAACTAAGTGTGATCAATACAGTAATTGTGTGTGTCATCAACCACTCATCATCCAAAACAACAAGAATCAAGAATTGGGGCGCCCCACAGCATAAAATCACAGGTATTCGGAGCCAGCCGGCCCTCTTCAACGAGCTTCGGTGAGTCCTTCCTACCTTTTCCTTTAGATACAGTCCACTTGCCCATCAAACAGAATCATTCTTTAACACTAAACAAACGGAGATACTTGCAAGCAACGTTAAAATTCACGCGCTACGCATACGCTGCGTGGTGCGTGGTAGTGTGTTAATCGCCTAAGCGGATGTCTCATTGTGTGGGAAATGTATAAAGCATGGCCATATAATGCTGGAAATGCATAGCATGATGTGTTGCAGTGTGTACCTAGACAATACCGAAACAATTTTTTTTTTGACGCCCTCAAATTTGCCTGGGGCGGACTGAATTAGACAGATAGATATTGAACAGGGGGTTGTGACAGCTTGCAGGAGGCCTAAATCTAGCAGAGGATGTATCGGCAAATTTGATGCTAATTTAGGGGTTTAGGGAACAGGGTGGAAAGTTCGTCATACACTATAGAAAAGGGAGGATCTTCCGACCGGACAGGTGTTATGTCTGGTGGGCAACTGTCCGACAGTTTTTGTCGGGTTTCTCTATATAGTCTTAATAAGGCAATGTAAACTTTGCTTGCGAGACAGGAAATTGGTGTTAGTTCTTCTGTCGTGTCATAGATGGCGCTGTAATACTTTTTGTAGTAAGTTGCTTTTTGTAGGTCGCTACACTAGGAACCACATAATCTTCTTGTAAAAAATAAATAAAGTAAGGTAGTATGAATTCTCGTATTTAAGACAGTAAAATTGAGATTAAAACATAATTCAAGAACTACGCTTCACTGAAAACCTTAATGGAAAACCAATATTATAGGGAACGAAACTAAAATCACTATGATACGAATATCTTTATGTTTCGTCTTAAGTTTCATCAGTTGGTTCACAACCATTCAAATTTAAACGTTCTTACAACAATGTAAGGTGGAAACTCATTTGAAGACCGTTCTGGCATGTAGATATGAAATTCGGCACACAGTTATTAAAGTTTTGGTATTCATTGCCTTAAGTTGGGCCATGTGTGGCGATGCGATGTCCCGGTCGACTGCAAGCAAACACGACCACGTCTTCAGAACTAGTATATATGTATGACTTTATGAAGACCAATAGCAGATGACTAGGTTTTATATTAATTCTTGAGGATTACATACATAACATGACGCTTGTAATCCCCAAAGGGTTAGACAGAGACATACTTAAGGCGGAAACACACTTACGTGTCGTGGCGTGTCGTGACGCGCCAAAAGCATTCGGTTTCATACATCGTTGCGACACGACACGCCATGCAAATATGTCCCTAACCATATTAAATGTATGAAACCGATATGCTTCTGGCGCGTCACGACACGCCACGACACGTAAGTGTGTTACCGCCTTTAACCTTTTGAACGCCATTGTCACATATACGTGACAAGCAAGCGTGTGCCCTGTACGCCATCGACACAAATATGTGACAAAAAATGTGGGGCACTATAACGCGATATAAGCAATTTAAATCATTACTTTTGCGTGTGTTTATTTATACATCTTTAATATCTTAAGTATTAAATGAAAAGTCTTATCAAGAAATAAGTTAACAATACTTTTGAAATCAGTTTTATTGTTTTATTATTTGTAAGTATTTGCGATGAATTTGCGGCTTGGCGTGGAAGGCACGCGCGTGCTTTATGCTCTGGCGTTCAAAAGGTTAAGTACGCCTCTGTCTAAGCCCTCGGGGATTAGAGGTATCATGGTATGTATGTTAGTACACCCACATTTCACAAGGTATGTTTAAATCTCATGTTATAGGGGGCGAGCCTTTTTCCATCCCGACTCCGTGGCTGCTACTAAGAAATGTCTTATTGAAAAACCCAACAACACTTTGCCCGACCTGGTAATCAAACCTAAGACCTCAAGCTCAACACTCTCTTGCGACCACTAGATAAACGAAGCAGTTGAGAAGTAGTATTTCAGCATAATATGGTGTGCTGTCTGCGGTGTGCTGTGTGCTGTCTGCGTTTGAAGATTTCGGAGATCGAATTCAAGACCCCATGATCAGCAATCATGAGGTCTTGAATTCGATTCCACCACAGGTCAGGCAGAGTTTATGTCAATATGCGTAATAAGCATAGCAAGCACAAGTATAACTTTATTAAGAACTGAAACATAACTACGTAAATCTCGCGCTATGAAAAATAGGAACAAGAATATAAACTTAACTCAAAGTATGTTTAAACAAAAAAAAAATGACAATGTCATCTAGAGGGCGCCATTTTGGTGTCACGTCACATAGCCTATACAGCCAGCGGATACTCAAGACGTTTCTTAATGGCCCCTTAGTCTGGAACGCAATCGGCTTGATCTGAGAACGTCTGCAGACGGGGGGGACAACAGCCTTCGCGGTAGGGAGCGTCTAAGTCAGTCGCTGGTCGGGCAACCGGAGGTCTCACCTGGTGGTGACAGACAGCCAAGGTGGCGTGAAGAAAGGGGCGCTCGGTACGGTAAAGTTTCACCGTAGCTAAGCGCCTAGCGCTAGTGCCGTGGCGCCTCCTACTGGACAAAATGTCAATCACACATTGGCAAGTTGCGTGCGCGCGCTCGCCACCACCGCGCGCCTATACTGGCTAGCCAAGGAAGCCCGGGCAAGGTGCCCGTGGTTACGAACACATAATTTACTCCGCGGGACAAAGAGCATGACCACAATCCGCCAGCCTCGGAAGTTGCTTAGAAGTTGTGCTTGAACAGATGAACATACGTATGTACATACTGGCTGAAATCAAAACCCTCCGCCTTAGTCGAGTAAAATGTGGATGTAATAAGTACACACGGTTACACATCAAGCTAAAAGTGTCCATTATAATATGGCCTCGCTTTGTAAAGTTTTCTTGTACAATGAGAGATTAGCATATTTTTTGTACTCGTCCACTGCTGGACATAGGCCTCTCCCATGACACGCCACTGAGCACGATCCTCGGCCACTCTCATCCAGCTATTGCCAGCGGTCCGTGGATGGGTGACCATAATTACATACCGAGTTTCGTCCGTGCCACGGAAACCACGTTAGGCCGTTAGTCCGGGCTGTCATTTGTAGATCTCTGACAGTCGTTACGAGTACTCAGAAGCCAAAAACCTGACATCCAGTCTTACCAAGGTATCGTATTACCCAGTTACTGGGTTGTGGAGATCGGATATGCAGTCGCTTCATGTAAATTACTGGTACTCAGCTGCATCCGTTTAGTGGAAGCCGATCCCAAGATAGTTTGGGAAAGGCTAGGCAGATGATGATAGCTTGATTGGGTCCGTGGCTTAGGCCCCCAGTGGTCGAGGCACCTGTGGCCGACGCCCCCGATTCGATTAATTTTAATATTATGCGTAAACCTCCTTCGGACAATACCCGTGTCGCGTTGTGATGAGTTGCAAAGAGACGCTGTACTACAGTCTAGTAGTGTGTTACTCAATGTATTATTGAATGACGTCGAATATTTTTTTATGAGGATAGATCTCTTAAACTGTTTTACCTTGAACCCTTTTTTAATGAATATTTTAATTCAATGAATAAAATTCGTTTTTGTACTGCTATTTAACGCGGTTTTCCTCATTTATAGTTAAGTGTTTACATTTATTTAGTTTCTTAGTATTCTGTGTAATGATTGCTTACGAATAATTCTAAGAGTTATCACGATGACATTAACGGGAGGGACATACGGTGTTATAAGATGGCCAACATCAAATTCAAAGTCAGGTTAAAATCGTTTTGTTACTGTCAACTGTTTAGAGATGCTAGAGACGAAATAATGTTTTTAAATATGTACATTATTAAACACATTTGGTGATTATTTTGTGGTGAAAACTTAAACAGCTTTTTACCGTTATAAGTAGGTACTTACTGAGCAATCTATTCGTTTTCTGCCAAATGTTTTTCTTGGAAACACATCATTTCAGCTCTGAGACACCAAAAGAGTTTATGTACCGTTAAATAATTATGTATAAGTCTAACAACGCACTTTAGGCCGAAGCGAATTGATAAACACGGCAAAGAAAAACTGGACTTAAAAAAACACGAAATTATGCAAATATGACTCAACGTAATAATCCTGTTCAAAACAATAGTAAAAATAAATCTTAAAAGTTCTCTAACACATTTGTGATTTTACCGCATCAAAGTTAGTTTGTCCATCCTTCTCGTCCGTGTTTCACACTACTATTTATGTCATTCGTTTGCGATAATCACAGCAAGTGACATTTAATAAACGTTTGTGTCGAAGAGTGTACAAAATGTATTATTGTGTTTTATTAATTGGTGAGTTTTATTCATAATAAATTTTATTGTGTATTTAACCTGGATTTTGTGTTATTAAATTAGACTTTACATGTACTGTGTTCATTTTAGAAAACAAATGAACAGTAAATATCGAATGACGTGATTTTACATTTGTTTTTTATTGGTTTCTTTGTGTAGTGCGTTCTGTCAGTTATATTCCTCACTGTGTGCAGATAACATAAAATTGATTTGACTAGAATAATAATTAATAATAATAATTGTATAAGGTTTGGTCTGGCCTACTATTTAGTTTAGTTTAGGAATAAATAGCAGATATTAGATAAAAAATCTTACTGACAATTAAAAGGCTACTACGCTATTCACAAGCCTAGGTACTTGATCTCCATTATCATTACCAAAGGCGAGCGAACTCCAACAAACAATTTATTAAGATGTCAATGATCTGAATTTCATAACTTTTGATTTCAGTTCCAATAAAATATTCCGTGCGAATAGGGTTACCATTCGACTGGATTTATCCGGACGTGTAAGACCCTTTTTAACCCTCCATGAGCTCCATCCCGATTTAGTCTGAACTACTCGCTTGTCCGGAATTTTTAAACTAAAAGATTTTTTTGAAAATTAAAAAGGTATATGTCCATCGTAAAAAAAAAAAAAAAGTACGGAGTTTTTTGAAAATAAAATGTTTTTTTTTTTATAAATGTACGAAGTTTTTGAAAATAAACGGATTTTTTACAATTGTACGGAGTTTTTACAAATGTTCGGGGTTTGTAAATGTCAGCACTTTAGCAAATGTCTGTTTCTTGTAGAGGAATTTCCAAATTGCTGTCATGGTAACCCTATAAGTGCGAAGTGCAAAATCCCTCGTATTAATATTAATGGCTTTGCTTATGAAGCTCATTGCTATTCAGGAATCTTCTATTTTCTATCAACAATCGTCTTAAGTTGAACAAAACATTGACTTACGAATCTTATGACTGTTTTCATTGTAAGTAAGAAATGTTTTATCTGTAAGTACTTCATGATACGAATAGAACTTATAAGGAAGACCTTAGGATCTGTTTTGTTTGATCTTGAAATTTTATTTTGGTAGGCTTATAATTCTTGGTACCTACTGTACTATTGAGGAGCTCGTGGCTAAATAATAACAGCCGTCCAGGTCGATCTTTAAGGTTAAGCCGTGCTTGCCGAGGTCAGTCCGTGGATAATTACATACCGAGTTTCCTCCGTGCCTCAGAAAGCACGTTAAGCCGTTGGTCCCGGCTGTCATTTGTAGATCTTTGACAGTCGTTACGAGTAGTCAGAAGCCAAAAAGTCTTACATCCAGTCTTACCAAGGGGTATCGTATTACCCA
Organism: Cerastis leucographa; assembly: GCA_963082945.1. NCBI lineage: Eukaryota > Metazoa > Arthropoda > Insecta > Lepidoptera > Noctuidae > Cerastis > Cerastis leucographa. Next base: position 2,814,344 of record OY720356.1, read on the forward strand.
GTTACTGGGTTGTGGAGGTCAGATAAGCAGTCGCTTCATGTAAAATACTGGTACTCAGCTGCATCCGGTTAGACTGGAAGCCGACCCCAAGATAGTTTGGGAAAAAGGCTAGGCAGATGATGATGTACTATTGAGTATGTGAATAGTCACGAACACTAATGTAAATGTATCATCATCATCATCATATCAGCCGTAGGACGTCCACTGCTGGACAGAGGCCTCCCCCATGGATTTTCAACAGGATCGGTTGGAAGCGGCCTGCGCCCAGCGTCTTCCGGCTACCTTGACTAGGTCGTCGGTCCACCTAGCTGGTGGACGTCCTACGCTGCGCTTGCCGGTCCGCGGTCTCCACTCCAGGACCTTCCGGCCCCATCGGCCATCGGTCCTGCGCACTTTGTGGCCAGCCCACTGCCATTTCAACTTGCCAATCCGCTGGCCTATGTCGGTTGCTCTCGTTCGTCTACGGACCTCCTCATTTCTGATTCGATCTCGTAGAGAAATCCCAAGCATAGCCCTCTCCATGGCTCGTTGCGCGACTGCGAGCTTCTCCATTAGGCCCATAGATGTAAATGTATCATCATCATTGTTATTATTCTCCTGACATAATCCATTTATTTTGGGATTGCAGCAGCTTGTCATCCATATTTCTATATTGGTCGTCATCTTAAACATGACCCCTTTTTTACCTATATCATCTATCAAACAGTCCATCCACAGTTTCCTACTCTTATAGCCAACTTCAAAATCAACTGCATACACTTAGAGCAAAATCTTTGTGGAAAACGATAGCAACTTTGATATAAGATTATTTTATAATTGTAGTTCCAGTATGTACGAATACTTACTAACTAAAATTATAATTAAAGCCTATATTTTGACATTATTTTCTGGACACCGAAAAATTACTCTGATAGTACCTAATTATTTATTTAAACTTCATGTACATAATATTGTGTATAAGCGGACTTAATGCCAAAGACATTCTCTACCAGTCAACCATTGGGTAAAATACGACAATATTGTGATAGGGTACAAAAAATATTTACAAGTAACTACAGTTTTCGAAAATTCATATACTTACATAGATACTAATACACATATACAAATAAAATATACTAATATATATTATAACAAATACCAAAAGAAAAAACGAGAAACCTAATAATAATTACTATGACTTTAAATTAAGAGTTGTTTAGTTTGACTTAAATAGTGGTTGCGAACTTTCTTTTTAAAAGTGAATTTACTTTCGGCTTTTTAATGCTAATGGTTAGCGCGTTCCAGAGTTATCAGAATTATCGTTATGATGAGGTTACTGTTGGATCCCTACGACCACAACTAAAACAAATCTGATACATGTGTTTCTTTTACTTGAATTAAATCTGTTCTTCCTATTTTCCAGCATTATCCGCGGTGGGATTCTCATCATGTGGCACCCCTACCGTCCACTCCTGTCCCCCGACGCTGCCAGTCGACATATGTGATGCAGCATGTGGACCCGATACTCCTTGCACCAATGAGAAGCAGTTGTGTTGCCCCACTGCTTGTGGAGGAGCCATGTGCGTTGATGGTGTGTCGCAGAGGCATTTTGTGGACCTGGGTTAGTAAGATACACCACTAATATACATTTGTAGATCTTTGACAGTCGTTTCGAGGAGTCAGAAGTCCTAAGTCTGACAACGACTCTTACTTAGTTCTACATGTGCTAATATGTGTACACTTGTCTACGACAAAACATATAATACTCTATTAATAAGACCTTAGTGTAACATGATTTTACACAAATTAATAATATTATATTCTATTCTGTAATTAAAAAATAAATGTAGGTACTCGCCCAGCGCGATATCAGAAAAACGCACGTTTAGTTATGGAAGTATTGAGATGGTTTGTGCTTACCTGTTATTATTTGTATTTATCTTCTCTTGTCGTGATTGAGTGATCGTAGAACCGATGACCGTTGAGACGTGTTTTTGAGTGCAGACCGCGAATCAGACCTCAGGTCTCAGGCACGTGGAGAGAAGATCTTCGCAGGGTGGCTGGTAGCAACTGGATGACAGTTGCCTAGAATCGAGTTAACTGGTTATTGTGAGGGCTATGTCCAGCAGTAGCCTGTTGTAGGATAATGATGATCTTGCGTTTGTTCTGTAATTTTTTCTTCTTAGCCAAACCACAAGAAAATGGTGCCTGTAGTGAAGTTGGTGCGTGCCTTATGTTGTTTGATAAATGATGCTCGATTAAGACCTTAAAATCCAATCATAATCACCCCCCTTCTTTTCAACGTTCCAGTGAAGCCTGGCCTCTGCCCGGAGTTCCCCCGCGGACCCTGGGTGTGTACCCACACATGCACCAGTGACTCCGACTGCCCTCGCGCCCTGAAGTGCTGTCCCAACCGATGTGGCGCCCAGGCTTGTCAGAAACCTGATCAGGAATAAAGTTGTTAAAGTATTTTAGATCTTTCTTTTTTATTGCCAAGATCCACTTCTTTTTTATTGACAGCGCATGTAACCAGATCTTAAAACAATGAACGTTATTTAATAATTTGATGAATGCATGTTGAAATAAATCGTTTTTTTTTTTATATATGGACCTGGATTCTTCCTCATTACTATACATTTTACAGAGTTTTTTACACAGTTTCCAGAGTTTTAATATCCTTGTCTAGTGATTCAAGTTCCGTTATCAGAAGATTAAGTGGTACTAATATTCTTGCCGAGCTCTTCAACTAAGCTTACTGAACTTGTGAGAGTTTAACCAACTTACCGTTCGATAAGTCGTGATGCTTAGATGTTGAAGAGCTATTAAGAATGAAGGTATGGAGGGTTCCGTATTTCTGATTGATGAGTATAATCAAACCCTATGACTATTAATTTTATTTAAACAGAATAATAGATAATTAAATAACAGGTGTCATGAGATGACGAGTAAGTATTGAAGAAGAAGACGAGCTGCGCCAATCCGGAATGAATTGGGATAAGGGCAAGAAATTGATGACGAAAATGATTCTTCATCATCTGTCTATAATGTCCCCACTGCTGGGATACAGGCCTCCTTTCTATGAGAGGGAGTGGGCTGTAATCCACTACGCGGGCCCATTGCAGGTTGGTAGATGTCACATGTCTTCGACTGGTTGCCAAACTCAGTTGCCATCACGGCCGGAGGGGAATTTTTAGTTCTAGGACATGCCGGTTTCCTCACGATGTTTTCCTTCACCGTTTTTGAGGGCAGCTGTTATGAAATAAATTACACAAAGTAATGCGTCTGCCTAGGTTTGAACCCAAGGCTTACTGCTCTTAAGTCCGGGCTGCCACCACTGGGCCACCGCTGTTCTCTCAGATGATCAGATAATAATAAAAAAAAACCGTTGAAAATCGTCCACATTGAAATTAGTAGACGATAGTCTGTTGACTATTAACTCACAAAGAACTTTTATTTTTTTATTAAAGTCCTGCTGCATGCGGAACACAAAATCAGTGAAAATTCATTACATAATTCAGAGGGTGAAGAATTTCGTAGCACTGTAGCACCGCGCTACACTTTCCGCGTAACTACTGCCTACGACCGCGTAGGTAATCTACTACCCAATTCCTTGTACTCCACATTTTAATGCGTTCTTGTAAAATATGAAAATTGTTTTTCTGATATTACAATGTGAATTTTTTACTTGAATTTATTTGTGTAATAATGCAGTTGCATTTTTTTGATTTATTGTGTGAACCCCCAGTCTGTGGAATTCAATGCCGGATTCTCTGTTTCCTCATTATTATAATCTGGATTTATTCAAAGTTCTAGTGAATCGGTTTCTTCTAGGAAAGCATGCATCCTAAGCCGCATCATCTCTTCACATCAAGAGACCAATCCCAAGCCTATCTATGCAAATAAATAAAACTGTAGTGTCTGTTTGTAATATGAAACTAACCGCTTTTTACTACATGAATATGAATGTATATACAATATACGTACGTACGTGTACGAATTTTTGTCTGTCTGTCTGTTTGTTCCGGCTAATCTCTGGAACAGCTGGACCAATTTTGACGGGACTTTCACTGGCAGGTAGCTAAACTAATAAAGAGTTTCTAAGGCAACTTTATTTTAGAAAAATTCTAAAATCATAAAAATTCATAAACAATAAAACCAAAATAAACTAAATAAGTTTTTTTGTTCAATTTCACGCGGAAGAAGTTGCGGACACTCCTAGTTCTTTATAAAAGGAAGAAAAAAACATCACGTAAGCAGCACTGCGTAATATTTATATAGAACGAAATATATCTTATATTACACGAGTCTTCGCGTCTCAAACCTGAGATGTCTTTACATGACATTGACAAGTAGGGAAAGATATTTTATTTTTTGTCATAGAGATGAGGATGATACTACCGTTTATATTTCGACCGTGCCACATATCAACACAGTTACAGAAAAAACCCAATAACACTCCCAGCCTGGGAATCGAACCCAGGACGTCATGTTGAGATCAGCAAGACAGTCATCATCATCATCATCATAATCATCATCATCATATAATGTTCCTACAGCTGGGACGCAGGCCTCCTCTCTATGAGAGGGAGTGGGCTGTAATCCACCACGCGGGCCCAGTGCGGGTTGGTAGATGTCACATGTCTTCGAATTTTTAGTTCTAGGGCATGCCGGTTTCCTCACGATGTTTTCCTTCACCGTTTTTGAGGGCAGCGGTGATAAAATAAATTACACAAAGTAATGCGCCTGCCTGGGTTCGAACCCACGCCTTACTGCTCGCAAGTCGGGGCTGCCACCACTGGGCCATCGCTGCTCTCACACACAGCCGCTGCTCTCTCGGACAGTCACATGTCAATATCAGTATAGCGAATAGATAACTTCAAATAATAATTTTCTAAATAGTGCACCCTAACTTATTTTTTTTTTATTAAGCACATTATGGCGAGTTTTAAAATGATTTTAATTAATTTACGATAGTAAACCACATGAATACACAGACTGCAGGCACAATAGGGGATAATCCTATTTTTTTTTTCTTTGTCCGTCGGGTAGTTTATTGAAAAGTATTGGACACGTATTTTTTCTTCTTTCACGTGGTCATAAAATTACGGAGATATATTGAGTTGAAATGGCGCATGACGTCACATGTAGGTAAGTTTTATACCCACTTGTGACGTAGAAAGCCCCCACTCTCCAACTTTAGTGAGTTCTAACTAAGTAATTTTTTGATATTTTGATAAAACAAAAAATACCTGTCTAATATTTTTGTATTACCTGTCTGACGGACAAAATAGAATGTCGTTTTCTTTACCCAGTCCGATCCCCTATTGAAGAAAATCGATTGTGAAATGGGTATTAATTAATTAAATACTATTATGAAGTATAAAGTCAATGTGTGTTTCAGTGATGATAAGACCCTTTCAACTTAATGCTATTTATCATTAAACTAGCTGTCCCGCGCAATTTCGTCTGCGTCATATTTTCCCCGTTTTTGCAACATTTTTCATTGCTGCTTCGCTCCTATTAGTTGTAGCGTAGTGATATATAACATATAGCCTTCCTCGATAAATGGGCTATCTAACACTTTAAGAATTTTTCAAATCGAACCAGTAGTTTCCGAGATTTGCGCGTTCAAGTAAACAAACAAAAAAACTGATCAACTTTATAATGTTAGTATAGATAAAGATTGAGCGAAAATAAGTTTGGACGTTTTTTTCAGAAAATTCTACAAAATTCAATTTATTTCATTTGAAGAACTCTTCAAATGAAAGAAATTTATCTTTGTAAAATTTTTTGTGCAATCACTTAACTAATTCATTTCAATAAAACTCCCCTACTTTCTCTGGGGGCCCTAAGCCCAGTATACTTTTGTGAAGGTCAAGTATACTGCAATGATTTGTGGATGGTAATAGTATATTGTGTATTAAGGGCGGTAAGTAAGGAATTACGATCGAGGCTCTAGTTGAAGCCCGAAGTCGAAGACTGAGGGCTTTCTGAGTCGAGGTTCGTAATTCCCGTACCGCCCGTGAAACATACAATGTTTTTCATCACATTTGCGAGTTAATAATTATGAATATACACAAGTCAGCACATATTATTACGAAATACGTGAACTGATTTGCGGATGGCGGGCTGTTTGCCCACACCACAGATTATACAAATGTTTTGTTCAGAAACATTAATGGCAAATACTTACCTAGGTATACAGCCATGAGGGAGTATAAAAAAAAAACGACATTTTGATACAAAAAACTATCCATTATTTAGATTTTAGAACATTAGTTGAGTAATTAAATCACATGTAGCGAGATTGAATGAAATTCCTGTTTAAATAACATTTTAAGACAATTTTTCAATTGCGTGTAAACTCCTTGCTTGAACTTGCATGACATGTGTGCTGTTATGCGGTGCTGTAAATTAAAAAAAAAATACTTACCACCCTAGGGTTTTATATGGGGCATTACAGCCAAGTTAACCTGTATGTAATGACACTGTTTACGTGCAAGTGTGATGAAAACAAACATGCAGACGTCAGATCAATGATTTGTCAATCGGAAAACAATAATGACGTCTTCCAATTAGAAGGATTACGATATTCCTCATCTGAAAATCTAGCCCGGTTTCTTAAGCAATATTTGGTCTATATGTACCGACAAATGTCTTGGAAAAACTATTGGACACCTTAAAATAAAACAGAGCGGTTACAATGACGTCTTAAAGCACGATTGTTTTATTCTTATTCCAGTGTGGGAAAGAGACGGAGCTATAGAGGACGTCTAGCGCCATCTCTTTCCCACTCTGATTAAAACAATGGTCAAGAGTTATGAACACTCAAATGCCAACAAAATAAGATCGCCCAATGACCCATGTTTTCATCTGGGCCACTAACACACCACCATAGAATTGCCAGTTACAAAATTAATAAGACACCCGGCGCCAGTGACCTGTGACGTGACACTCATTAACTGGGTGCTTGAAAGCATTTAATTAAGTCTAAGAGACAGTTTTATATTACAGCAGCGTAAGGGGGAAATGTAAGGGTTGAACACTGTCTGTACAATTTTAAATGAGCTTGTATATAGATTTTGTTACGCCTTGGTTATACGATGTCTGTCTTCATCTGCCTAGCGTTTTCCCATGTTGGGGTCGACTTTCAGTCTGACCGAACGCAGCTGAATACCAGTATATAAGTAAGCTCGTACCATCGTCGACTTCGTCGCCTTCCGCCTTTAAAATCCGTCTTACGACGTACGTTTTACCTCTTTGGAGAAACCGAAGGTTTTGTTTGTGCATAAGATAATTATCCAGTTTCGAAAACCTAAACTCAATGAAAGATGTTATAAAGTTCAAATTGAACTCTTACGAATTTTCCAGTTTTGGAAACCCAAACTCAATGACAAATATCATAAAGTTCAAATTGCTTCGTAACCTAATGCCAATCCGTCTTACGAATTTTCGATCAAGACACGTGTCATGACGCGAGTTTAACATGTTTTACCCATCACAAAAGTGCGCAATGCCGCTGAAGAAGTTGTCACTTCAATAATGCAAGACCCTGAGTCTCTGCAAGATCCTTCAATGTATTCTATGCCTACTCCTGACATCATGTAATCGTCTTACCAAGGGGTATCGTATTACCTAGGGGAGTTGTGGAGGTCAGATAGACAGTCGCTGCTTTTTTTTTTTTGCGATGGGTTTGCTCTTGACTTTGGTCTAAGTCAGGGATGACAGAGACAAAGTCGACGTTGGTGGAATAGCAATAAGGTAGGGATGGTAACTTGCAGTGCGTCTGGATGTTCGATGGTAGAAGGGGGCCGGTGGGATCTATAGTTACTGACAGTTGGTTGGCAGTAGGATTCTGTTATACTTACTTAAATGTAACTACTGTTTGTGATGATACATCATCGTCACAAGTGTATAACTCATGATTCCCCCTAATTTGGTTGAATCCTGGGTACATACATTCCTTATTATTACTATTACTTTATTTGCACATTACAAAAATATAACTATTTGTTGCGAATAAGGATAACTACAAAATATTTTTGCATGACGCGATAACCACTAAAGGTTATTCAAGTTTTTACTACAAAACAACTGAATTTGGCTTAGCTGCCAAAGTAATCTTCTTTTTTGTATCGCTGGCACGACAATTATTAAATTTTGTTAGCCCCAGAACTTCGCCACATCCACCGCGTAGCAACAAAAAAATGGTCGTTTTCCAGCAATCGTTTTTGCGTAGAGTTACTTATAGTTTGATGTTTAGAATGCTTGAGTGACGGCTTCGTAAGGGTCCGTTTATAACTTGCATATTACTTGCAAGCAGGGCTTTAAATAACGGTAAAATTTTCGTAACGTTGCCTTCATTTGTCAGTGTTACCGTTAATATTAAAATAACGTTAATAGATTTAACGTTATTTTTGCAAATTTTTATCGATAATTTTTATAATCGTTAATTGCAACAAACCTTGCGAACGCCGAATTTCGTGGGTCGCTAGGTCATGGTTGAGGGAGTCAGTATATTATGGTTAGCAACTTAGCATCTCGCATACCACACACAACCTTGAATGTGACCGGGTTTTAGCTAAATTAATGGTACAGTAACGTTATTATCGTATGTAAGGTTAATTGTATTTAACGTTAAATTATTGGTAATGTTATCAATAAACGTTTTATTTTTGTAAAGTTAATAAGGTATCACATTGGAATTAACGTTAAGTAACGTATATTTTTTTGTTAGTTGGTAACGTTAACAAGCCCTGCTTGCAAGTTATGAACGTTGCAACTACTGATTGGATTTGAAAAGTTATTTTTGCATTTGATAGACCAATTTTTGAAGAAAGTTATATCAGTTATTAATCACCACGATCTTATAGAGCCGAGCCAACAGGTGAAACCGCGCTGCACAGTCAGTATAATATAAAGGTAACAACCACTTTTTTTTTCCTTTTTTTATTTAGGGACATTTATAATCGCAATGCGTATGTCAGTCACATCGTACCCTAAATACACATTTCAAATATCTGGGTCATGAACCTATACAGAATCTTTGCATCATCGCCAATTGGTTGAGCCAGGATTTTATGGATCGTGCCTAATTCAAGTCTGTTCAGCCTCAAGACCTTAAACAAATCATTTCTCCCAGACTCATACCGAACACAGTCCATCAATAAGTGGTGTAAGTCTTTAACAACTCTACCCACAATGTTATCGCTAGCATTTTGTTATTAGCAGGAAATTTTCAAAGGAGGACAATAAAAGCAACAACGAACACATTTCAGTTCGTTTTGAACTGTATAGTTGAATGACTACACGTATTATTAGTCATTTTAATTTAGTGTAACCATTAATATCATCGCAAAATGTTAGTTTATTTTTCTAAATATTCAACATGCAGATAATGATTAAACTTGTTTTGTTTCTCATTTCTCTGATGACTATCAGCTTGGCTGCGAACGTGACCGTTTACGATCATGTAGAGTATTGTAAGTACAATTTATCTTATTTTGCTTGTTAACGAAATCCCCATAATAATTATAATAGGTGTTAAAGCCGAATGACACTTATTTTCACCGTCATTGCGATATTTGTTTTGTTCTGGACGATACCTGGGAACCTTTTAGTTACGGAGACATTGGTGGTCAAACTTCCAACTTTACAGCAAGTTTTGTTTTATTTTTTTACTTTACTTTAAATATCAGCATATAAGGAGCTCGTGGCTAAATAATAACAGCCGCACGGGTCGTCGTTTAAGGTTAAGCTGTGCTTGCCGGGGTTGGTCCGTGGATGGGTGACCATAATTACATACCGGGTTTCCTCCGTGCCTCGGAAAGCACGTTAAGCCCCGGCTGTCATTTGTAGATCTTTGACAGTCGTTACGAGTAGTTAGAAGCCAAAAGTCTGACATCCAGTCTTACCAAGGGGTATAGTATTACCTAGTTACTGGGTTGTAGAGGTCAGATAGGCAGTCGCTTCATGTAAAATACTGGTACTCAGCTGCATCCGGTTAGACTGGAAGCCGACCCCAAGATAGTTTGGGAAAAGGCTAGGCAGATGATGACTTTAAATATCAGCACAATATTTTAAGTGCGTTACATTGAGTCCTACCGTAAAATGAGATTTTTCACCCCAATAGAAATGTCTTTTCTCAGTACTATTTTACTTAGTTTGATTTAGGGAATGCTTGGTTGACGGCTTCGTTTACATCTTGTATTTGTCAATTAATTGTTTGTGTTTGTAAAAAAGCGACTGTAAAACATGGCGGTTTCGACCTCACAATGGGAAAATGCTGTCGGGTTTTACGGTCAATGTTGGTAACAATGTCCTCCACTAATACGAAACTTACCTTTTATGCTGCTTTACCGCATCGGATATCATACATTTTAGTCTGAGATCCGCACCTCTGAGTATTGCATAATTATCGATTGCTTCGGTGAAGGAAAACATCGTGAGGGTACCGGCATGCCAGAGAGATAATAGGGATGGTGACTCATTTTTTTTATTTGTCACGTAATCGTAAAATTACGGACATATTTTGAGTTGAAATGGCGCATGACGTCACGGCTCAGTACATTTTATACCTAGTTGTGACGTAGTTAGCCCCCACTCTCCAACTTTAATGCGTTTTAACTAAGTATTTTTTTGTTAACTTGATAAAACAAAAAATACGTATCTAATATTTTTTTATTACCTGATTGACGGACAAAATAGAATTTTGTTTTCTTTACCCAGTCATCATCCCTATTATCTATCACTTGCTTCGGTGAAGTAAAACCTCGTGAGGGTACCGGCATGCCAGAGAGATAATTCTCGATAGCATGTAAAGCCAAGTCAGAGGCCCATGGGAGGCATAAAAACTCTGACACTAAGTTAGACACGACCTTTATAAATGGTAACTTAAGGCGAGGTTGCAGTACAGTGCAGTAGTGGGTAGTTATGAACAAACAACGCTCGCTGGGCGAGCGATATAATGTCTGAATTTTGGTTGTTTTTTCTTTTTGGAGCAAAATAATAACGAACTTATAAAATATGTTGTCAACATTTACTTTAAAATAAAATGCTCTATCTATTGATGTAACTTTCATGATGGAATCTCTTAGGTACTGCTATTAAGATTGTGATTTAGTGTCATGTTTCATAATTTTTTATATCAAGCCAATTATTCTAAATCGCGTTTCTATCATTACGATTTTCTTGAGGGTATGTTTAATTTTTATATAGATCTGTTTTTTTTTTTCATATTAAAAAACTCAGTTTTAATCAAATTTTCAAAATTCTTAAAAAGTACTGCAACCTGGTCTTAAATAATACCACTATTTTTCACTTTAAGTTGACTGCTAACCAAATGTATCCTCTCAAAGAACTGAGTTATTATACGTCATAACTCTACGCATGTAATAGAATCTTAGTGAATTTACATTTTAACATGTCGTTTTAACAAGAGTGTTTTTGTTTTTAGTTTACAAAGAACCGAATCTTAAACCTTTTATAGCATCGCAGCTTCCATTCAAGTTTGTTTATCATTCAGGAGATTATCTTGTAATGGACATAAAAATCAGATCACCAGGTGTGACCGTGCACAATGTCACATTTCGTGCAGGTAAGCTTCAATCTTCCAATTTTTTTCCTTAGACTAGACGGAATCTTCTCCGCAGAAATCTTCGTCACTAGAATTGGGTCATAGGAACCACTAGAGTATAAAATATATTTATTTAAAAATTAAAAGTGGTATTTTTATTTTCTAATATGTTTCAGATCACGGAACCATCAAGGTTGACAAAATTTTTTATAGTGTAATAGGTGAATACTATCAAGTGTATGGGATTGTCAAGTCCGATGAAATTAAAATTAAGCTAAACATAGACAAATCCAAGGTCATGTGTTCATCTCTACTAATAGCGGAAGGGAGGACTGCCTCAACAGCAAACGGAGAACTTCCAAGTTGTAAGAGATTGTTATCTTGTTACAAAAATGAGAGTTTGATTAAAAATATTCACTTGCCACGCTTTAGAGAAACAGGTTTGATGAAAGTCATCAGTCAACTGAGACTGATGCCTCTGGGAACATAAAACTTATCCCAACAGTAAAAGCTTTTTTGCAAAAAAGAAAATGACCGACTTTAAAAAAAAAACACAACGAAAATACCTCTTTTAGGAAACGAAACCTTTATGGATTCGGTCCGTCCGTCTGTATGTCACATAATTTTTTAATCCAAGACTATTGGCCAATTTGATAGTGGGCAATGGAGCACAGCGCAGATCGCGTCGGAAACATTATCCTGAGTTCCATAATTCAGGTTGCAGATATTGGGGAAAAATTAGCCAAGCTAAAGTGGGAGTGGGCTGGCCACGTAGCACGAATATACCCAAAGAGATGGGCACGGATCGTCACACACTGGAAACTTGGTGGAAGAAATCGTTGCAGAGGTAGACCCGAGTAGGTGTTGTGATCTTGTTTGCGGGGCGAACATGGCCGGAAATTGCACAAGATAGAGAGGTTTGGAAGGAGAAAGGGTAGGCCTTTACCCAGCAGTGGGAAAACTGGTAATAAAAAACATACTGTCTCCACTCCAACCTGTGTGTGCAAATTGTAGTAAAAACATATGGTTGTTATTTATCTTTCAGATACGGATATTTGTCCATGGTCGTGTGTGCTAGAACTGGATCTCACCAATGAATGTGACGGTAAATCTTTTCTAGTTCACTTTATTATACAATCACTTCATTATAAATCTCTGATCAATGCTATCAATTTCCTTCTTGGACGCGGACTGATCCTTTGATCTCACGGTTGGAAATGCAACTGCTGAGCTTGGGGTCCTGGGTTGAATTTCCAGGTCAGACAATGTGTTATTGGGTTTACCAATGGGAAAAACTAAGTCAGTAGTGGAATAAAATAAAATAAAAAAGCCTTATATTTCATCCAGATTAAATTAAATTACAGTTAAGTTCCATAGAGAGTGAATTCATGTATATTTAATCTACAAGTACCTCTCAGCAGATGATAGAATCTTCGGACTCAGATGTTATTAGTGTCGATAACGACGCCAGTAACGGAAAGTACTTAAATTTTGGTGAAGTGCTTTAATGTGGTATTTTAAGGTCAAAAAAATATTTGTTGACTTGTTTCGGAATGGAACGTGGCAAGCCTGGAGGTTGGCCGTGAGTCAACACAAGGACATAAAAAGCTCAGGCCGTGTCGACGGCGCGTTTGTGTTCCACGCGCGCCTCAAGGAGATGTCAGCAAACCGGAAGGGGTCCAAGAGGGCCGATGCCTGCCAGGGTTGCGGGACTGTTCGAAAGAGATACCGTGGCCCTGAAACACAAAGGGCTAAGAAGGAACATGGATGGATTTTAGTCAGTACAAGTCTGACACTCCCTCCCGCTCCGCCCAGAGCGGTCATTTAGAGTCATTTGATGATTCCCCGTAAAAAAAGGACATAAAAAATAAGCATTCAAAATCAAAAAATCAAAATCAAAATATTTTTATTTCACATAGGCCTACATGGGCACTTGTAAAACGTCGACAAAAAGGTGCTCGGTTCGGGTTGGTCGTTTCCTATGGAGAAGAACCGGCAAGAAACTCCATGGTTACTCTTTTAAAATCATTTGGCTTTACAATTTTTCTATGTCTGTCAATGCTGTAATTGGCACTTAAGTATGAGTGGACATCGTAGGCCCGACAATAAGTCGTTGCTTACTACAAAACGTAGAACAAGATAAAAAGTTACCAAGGATCTAGGAATCTATAAGGCCTACAATGTCCATACATTTACAAACAATCGGTAAATAAGAAAAAGAGTCTATACAAAAAAAAAAGAAGATATTGCAAAAAGACTAGATTAAACAAGTGACACAAATGTTGTCATCCGTGCTGTAACTATTCTAATCAAAATGGTGTAATGATTAAGAAACTATTGTAAAACATCTGATTAAAAATAATGGAAGAAAGTAAATAAAAATAAAAAATAAATAAAAAAAACAAAATAAAAATAAGATTGAGAATAGTTAGAGACATGCACACATTTGTGCCGTTTTATGAGCTACCAGGGAAGCCGCATGTGCGTAGGGGCTCAGGCCAAACTTCTCTATCTTCAACGTAGTCCTTAATTTTGTAATATGCTTTTTTAATTAGGACACGTTTGATATAATTTTTAAACTTTCCATCGGTCAGTTCTGTAACTGACTTCGGCAACTTATTATAAAAGCGTATACTGTTTATAAGAAATGACTTGCTAGTTTTTGTTAATCTAAATTTTGGTATTACAATTTCGTGTTTACTGCGCGTGTTTATATTATGGAAGTCGCTTCTAATTTTGAAAAGTCCTCGGTTTTTGCGGACATATAAAATACATTCTAAAATATAGAGTGAAGGCAGAGTCAGTATATCGATTTCTTTAAAAAAAAATCTGAGGGACTCGCGAGGACCCATTTTATAGATGGCGCGGACTGCCCTCTTTTGCAGTATGAAAATTTATTCAACGTCTGCTGCCGATCCCCACAGCAGAATGCCATAGGACATAATACTATGGAAATAAGCGTAGTATACTAACCTAGCTGTGGCTACATCGGTTAACTGCCTTATTTTCCTAACTGCATAGGCAGCTGAGCTTAACCTTCCCGAAAGAGTTCTAATGTGCGCGCCCCACTGCAGTTTTGAATCGATAGTAATCCTCAAGAATACAGTTTCCGCTATGACATCAAGTTTTTTGCCGTCAAGATTTAAATTTAGGTCACGTTGTGGTACATTTGGTAAAGAAAACTTAAGACATTTTGTTTTATTCGTATTCAGTAAAAGATTGTTGGCTGCGAACCATTTTGAGAGAATAGTTAAGCTTTCGTTGACATGTAAGACGTCCGTATCTTTTCTATGAATTTTAAAAATTAGCGAGGTGTCATCAGCAAATAGAATTATATCCGAAAATTTGGCCATCATATAAGGGAGGTCATTAATATAAACAAGAAACAGGAAAGGACCGAGAATTGAACCTTGGGGCACGCCCATCTTGACTATAGACCCGCAGGACGTCGCCCCATTTACATTTACTTTTTGTTGCCTGTTTGATAAATAAGAAAGAACAAGATCAGCAGCTTGTCCACGAATTCCGTAGTGGTGTAATTTACAGATCAGTGTGTTATGGTCGACGCAGTCGAACGCTTTTGAGAGGTCACAGAAGATGCCAATAGCATCCTGGGACTTCTCCCAGGATTCCAAAATGTAACTGATGAGTTTACCGCGTCCGTTGTCGACCTACCCTTCGTGAAAACAAACTGCTGACCATGCAGTATCTTATTAGAATTGAAGTGTGACAACATCTGGTCCAGCATGATTTTTTCATAGATTTTACTCAATGCTGGAAGCACAGATATAGGTCTATAGTTAGAGGGATCACTCTTACAACCTGATTTGAAAATTGGTACTACTTTACTATGTTTCATCAAGTCAGGAAACTTGCCACTGTCCAAACATTGATTGAATATGCCTGCTAAGACAGGAGCAATTGAATCAATAATGTTTTCAAGAACCTTGACTGATATCCCCCATAAGTCTTCAGTATTTTTTATATTGAGACTTTTGAATGCGTTTTTAATTGTATCAATACATACTGGTTTAAATTTAAAGTTAGGTAAGTCCTTAGTAAAGTTCTCTTTAAGAAGGGCTTCAGCTAATTTAGCTGAAGAGTTGTTAGAGTTGTTAGAGGTTACGAAATCTCTCCCGATTTCGTAACCTCTAACGGAATGTTGGCAAAAAAATTGTCTAGAGTTTCAGCGACTTCTAGCTTATCACAAATGGTTTTATTATCTATTTTCAAAGTCAGTTCATTCTTATCTCGTTGTTGCGTCTTTCCTGTTTCTCTGTTAATTACCTGCCACACGGATTTTATTTTATTCTTAGAAATACCGATTTTATTGCTTATTAATTTAGATTTTGCCTGAGCGCAGACATTATTTTACATAAGCTAGCTTGACATCGTTGCGAAATTAGACATAGCCGGGGGTCTATCCAAGAGATAAAACGAAGGTATTTTTGTCAAACTGCCCACACATTTAAGATAAATAATTTTATTATTAGATGCCGATAAAGTGGACAACGATGGACCTGCGAATCCACCAGTCTTGGAGGTCACTGATATTCCCGAGATGCCAGTTCCCGAAACAGTAATACCAGCATTCAGTAAAATCGAAGCACCTTCGATTGCACATGAACTTGATCCAGAAGTTTTGTCAGCATTAGGGGAGCAATCTGACGACCTTCCCGAGTTTGTGGAAAGTATGACGCAAGAACAACATTTTGAGTTCCCTTATTATAAACTAGGCTTATACATGTACAGGGTGTTTGGTGCATCGTTTGCTAAATTGAACGGGCTGAAAGAAGGGGTGAGGACCCCTCCTTTCAGCCCGCTTTGGGGAGAAATTTTCTTTTATATTATTAATTAGTTTTTCTTTTATTTTGATTTTTTTTTTTTAGAAAATGTACACCATCCGCCAACTCAAAATTATGGGCTAATATATGTGATAGCATCCGTGATGGGGATGTGTGTTATAATATTAGTTATGTATTTAAGTATCAAAAAATATCGGCATCGGAATTCCGATCAAGAAGACGCAATAGACGTGAATACTT
Source organism: Cerastis leucographa (assembly GCA_963082945.1). Taxonomy (NCBI): domain Eukaryota; kingdom Metazoa; phylum Arthropoda; class Insecta; order Lepidoptera; family Noctuidae; genus Cerastis; species Cerastis leucographa. The sequence continues at coordinate 2,830,943 of OY720356.1, forward strand.
ATGTAAGTGTTATGTTAAGGAATAACCTTCTTTTTGTAATAAGAATTCACAAGGGTAACCTAAAACCACAGACAGATTTCACTTTGATTTAGAAACGGTAAAATAAAACTCATTTTATATCGTTTTTTCATTATTATTTTTTTCAGGCCTCCGCAAACGAGGTTCTGTATGCGGATCTCAGCTTGGCACATGGAGCCTTTCAACCGCCCAAACGTGAGGAAGACTCGACATATGCTAAAATAATTGGGGTGTTAAAACCTGTCGATAGAAATTAAATAAAATATATCTTATGTGGTATTTGCTTTTCATTTCTTTATTTATTTTTACAAATATTGATACTATGTAAACTGTAGATGACCTGTATGATGGTACCTTTTATCCCGAAAAATAGTACTGTTACCGAGGAAACAACAATAAGGTTCTTATGATGGCGGATAATAGATGGTGCCACGTGTCCGAGACGGTTATTGTTTAATCATGTGTACACACACATGATTATACAAGTAGGTTTAAGACCTTAAAGTGCTAGGACGACCTAGATTAGACTCGTGAAGTTAGCGTAGTCTTGGTACCAAGATGTTGATATCCGAGTAGGCTGTTGTAAGAGAGTGATTCGTATTTTATAAGTTAAATATAAGTAGTAGTAATACCTAAGTCTAGATAAAGTGAGTGTCGAGGTGTGGTTGGAGGAGAGCTGCGGCGGAGGCAAAACTGCTCATGTGTACAGTATTCTGTAAGAGAGTTGTAGACTCTTTAAATTAACACGTGGTAAGTGTTAGCTATAATTAACTCTTAGCTCATAGTAGCGGGTTGGCAGCCGTGCAGAGAAGCTGATAATAATCATTTATTTCAGCATGGCGGAGCAACTGCTTCTTATCATCACAATGAATACTATTATCTTATGTGTTATGTAACCACCTCCTTATCCGTACCTTGGCAAATATCCGTCAGTTGCGTTTGGTTATAGGGAGACAGGGAAAGCCTTCTGCTACACTCTACAATCACCTCAAGCATACGCCATGTACACAGTACATTAACACACCTGACTATTGACGAATATTGACTTATATCTGACGCACCACAAATGGAAGGCAGAACCGTAATATTCGCATTTCGATTGGAACAAACTATATTGTTCAGTGGTGAAGGCAGCACCGTAATATTCACGGTTTGATTAAAACACATGATGTTTTTCAGTAACCTTGCCGACTTGTACTTGTAGTACAAATCAACCAAACGCTGCTGATGGATACTGCTTCCTATAAAGGTCTAGCTCAGAAACATTGCGTAGAAATTGTTAGGCAAACATTTTGATGGAGTGGGGGTAGGCTTCACCAAGTATTCCTAACTGGATTGATAGCTACGTCCCGAGGGACGCTAGGGACTGTGTCTCGTCAAAACTAACCACAGCCACTGGTAGGCCATTCTGAATCGACACTATTTAGCGAGACACACAATTACGACTGGGGAAGAGTAAGAAAATGTGAAGTGACGATAGAATTGTAGCGATACAAAAAGCAACATTCTACAAAAAGTACTACAGCGCCATCTATGACACGACAGAAGAACTAACGTCAATTTCCTACATCGCGCAAGCAGAGTTTACATCGAGTTAAGACTATATGGAAAAACCCGACAAAATCTGTCGGGCAGTTGCCCACCAGACATAACACCTGTCTGGTCGGAGGATCCTCCCTTTTCTATAGGGTATGAAGAACTTTACACCCTGTTCCTTATACGCCTAAAGAATTACCACTTCGGTGCCCACCAATAACTACAATACGCAATATGTTCTGCTACAGACTGAGTCTACGGTGTTCTTGTGCAAGTTTGAGTTATAATAATAATTGGGGTAATCTGCCGTAAGGGATTTATTAACATGAGTACGTGAGTATATGGAAATACTGAAAACTTGTATTCCTCAATGGCAGCTGGCCTCACAACCCACTGCCTTAGTATTGAGGAAAACACGTAAATAGTGCCTAGAGAACGTGGTCTGTAAGAGTTCGCAGCAGTGTCCTTAGTAGGACTATGCACTTAGGTCTAACAGTACACGTACGCCGGGCAAACGTTGTAAAATGTCTCCATGTTGTGACATGGAACCGTTTGCGTCTGCGAAGTGGCATCTAGTACATTGGAACACGTAAAGTAACGTAAAGAACAATTACACAACTTCTTAAGCACAACGTTCCTTTTACCACCTTTGTTCTACATATCATATAATTGCGACCTCTTGTCTTATTACCTTCATACATTACTGTTGTTTGGTTTGATTTGATATTACACATGTATATGTATTAACAGTGAATTCCCAATATTAACTTCACCTTGTATCCCCTCGTAAATTGGGAATTCAGTCTTCTTTGTCGGTGGGAAGGCGACCAGTCAGGGACGAACCTTAGAGGGCCGAGCAGAAATGGCGGGGCCCGGCCCTTTCCCCTTCGGGGGAAGCCGACCTTAACACTAAAATGGTTAATATTAATATCATTTAGGAAAAACTAAAATTTTATCAGCCTAGGGTAATTTAGGAACAGTCACAAACACATAAAATATTTATCCCGGTATTACGAGCTTGTGTGGTACAATTACCTAAATTCGCGCTGGTGAAGCCCCGGGCACAAGCTAGCTAATGTAATAATTATCCTCCACAGCAAGGCTTTGGTGATTTGGAGCACCAATAACGTCGCCTCACAATATAAAGAGTTCCTCGCAAAGAATGTCCCGAACAAAGCTTCAACTCTTTAATATTATTTTCTCAACAGGTATCCCCACTATATCACTAAACGTTATCTTCTACCCACCATTTGTCATGAACGAACAATAAATTCTACCTTACAATACATTAATTTTTCCCATCGGCAACACCGATACTGTTGGGGGTAATTGAGATTGCATGATTTATCGCCACTTGGTCTTATTCGCGCCTACTTTTGAAGTCGCTTTCGGTCTACAGAAAGTCGGGTTAAGAATATTTCTTGTTGGTTGAAAATATTGTGATTGGTTATTGTCGCCAGATAGTTGTAACTACAACCGAATGAGAACAAACTTAAATTTTGTATAAAACGCACACTATGTAGGCAAGCATTTATTATAAGTTGGGAGATTACATTGATGAAAATGATGCTTGGCTCCATGGAGTTCCTTGCTCATTCTTCTCCTTAGCAATCTACGCCATGGAATGGGCGACTACAGTACTTTCCCAAGTTATTCTGTCAAGTGACTGGGACTGTAGCTTCATCCTTTTGTTCTTGACACACAAAAGTGCCTGTAACTGTTTAATGGAAATAAATACGTTGGAGTGCAGTGGATAAGATTGAAGAATACCCTTAGCGTAAACGTTTTTTTCAGCAAATATACGGTACTGCCCGGTTTCACTAACATAAGGTTCATAACTTAATTTATCGGCGGCCTGTATCTCTTGTTTGTAGCTTAATCCCTTAAGTGCTGCCTATTCTCTTGAGGTTATGTCAGTCTGCTTAGCAGCAATAATTAATCCATTTGTTAAGCAATGCCAGTCATTCTGACGCATTTTATCAACATGCTTGTCCGGGGTAAGTATACAGTATGTTAGTTTAAACGAGGGACATATTCAAACCCATAATAGTACTGCATGCTAACATGATACTAATAAAAATATAAACAAAAAAAACACTGATTAATAACAGACAGAACCATACCAAAATTTTCGCAAATGTCACGCAACGTGTTTACACCCTTGCGCTAGCGACTTAATAATATCGCAGAACATGTGAGCGGGTCAATGACTCTTAGGTATAGTCCATTTTCCCTTCATACTTTAAACTTACCTAGCTTAGGACAGTCCAAAATATGTAGGCACTAAACAAAACATTAAAATTCTTCTATGTACGTTATAGGTTTTTTACATATTTGGGACGAGAATCGAATACTGAATACCCTCCCTCAATATGTCCCTCGTTTAACCTAACATATTGTATAACACCCTTAATCAAAACTACTCAACTGTTAGTAGATGATATGGTTGGACCAAAGAAATAAGATATGTCAACAAACATTGTTTGTCCCAGGGGAAGTACTTAAAAAATCTACCCTATCTATTCCGGTGGTCGTTAGGAATTCCATAGAGAAAACCCATACTTTGGACGTTTTTGGTTTTAACGATAGAAACATAGGATTATACTGGCTAGTAGCATATACGGATATGGCATAGATCCACCCATACTTCTACACTTAAAGAGGTAAAGTATGTAAAGCTATTTATCTGATTTCAAAAAAATTTTCACAGATTTAAAGTAAAAATTGTCTGCCTATCTGTGTGTTAACTTTTCACGCCTTAACAGTTGAACGGATACGGATACAGATATACCATGACCTTAGTTAGGACATAGGATATTTTATCCGAGTAATACCTACGTTCCCAAAACATAATACCAACCTTCATACGGGCCAAAGCTGGTACTGAATATCTCAAGCTCTAAAAATAACCAAACACGGCAAACACAACACTCGTCATCAACTCAGTGCGACTACAAACGTCGAAAAAAAACTCATCAAAACATGAACAGAATTAAAAACAGATTCAAGTACATTACAGATTTTAATCACGACATTCTAAAAAAGCTTGTAAAAAAACCGTGATGGACTGAATTAAAACGTCCCAGATATGGCACGCGGTGATTAAGCTCAGGTGTGCGTATCCAAACATGTTCCTTTAATGGAAAAAGCCGATACATCAATTTATTTGCTGTTACTGGAGTAAATAAATGAATGAAAGGATGGAAAAGAAAACTGCAAATCAGCTTCGTTCTAAAACGGGAAATCTGCACTTATTGATAAGGTCCTGCCTAAGTAATAGTGGTGGATTTTATCCTGAAATGGCTTATCAAAACTTGGTACTTGCAAAATAGAAGAAAAGAACAGAGAAAAGTATTTATTGGACTCACAAAGGACAAAAAAAAATTAAATGGAACTAAAATTCAAAAAACGAAACAAACCTTAAATAAAAATATTTGTTATAACTTGACACTGGCTAAATGCACAAACCGTGCGAAGCCAGAAAAAAAAAAAAAAAAAAAAAATTGAATCTCGAATGTGGTCTTTTTGTATCAGCAACGTGACATTTTATAAGTCTCTCGACGTTTTATAAAGTGATCTTTGACAATTGTTACCGGTAGTCAGTGGACCGAAAGTCTGACAACTAATCTTACCATAGGATATCGCATTACCCAGTACTAACCTGGCTGTAGAGGTCAGATAGGCAATCGCTCCATATAAAATACTGGTATTCTGCTTCATTCTGGCTAGACTGGAAGCCGACCATAACATGGATGGGAAAAGGCTAGGCAGTTGCAGTAGGCAAAAGAATCAAGGAATCGAAGCATGTTACTCTACCTCTTCACAATTTATTTTCATAACACTATTCCCTCTGTTACATGGGTCTTTCATAATCCGTAAAAACGTATGAATAAAAACATGACAAAAAATGCCAGGGAGTGTGAATTCGGCACACGATACCGTGTTAATGGAATACGCCAGACACATAATTCGATCAGTTGACACCGAATTTTGCTTTGTGTATTACCTATACTAAGAGGAAAATATGTTTATTTCTTTACGTGGTATCTTTGATCCGGGTTTATTAAAGTTGTTTATGGTATAAGCTGTTTTAGGATTCTGTAGACGTGATGGATTCATAGTCTTAATAGTCCTCCTGACCAAGTTTCGATGATGGTGATAAATCTCAGCGGGCACTAACCACCGACGGAGGAGATATATTTTAGAGTACGCAGGTAAAATAGGTGCGATTCTATAAGACCGGAAATAAGGCGCAGGACCTACGACCTAAAGTACTACTGAGAATTTCCAAATGGAAAAACCCCGTACTACAAATTTTTTCCTACCCCAATTGTGCTTGTCCCAAAGGCCTATTACAAATTAGGCGAACCGTAAAAAAACGGGTTGCACTCCGGGAGTGCCGCCAGAAGAGAAAACTTGAATATTAACGTTGTGCATTTTTGATATTTTGGAATGGTTAGGGAATAATATTGCACGTATTGCTTTAAATATCAGTATTAAAATATATACTATCATTTATGTGGTAAAATACAATAATCATTTATTGCGCTACCGTACACAAACATGACAATTTATATTACATTAAAAATTTAACACTTCAGAACTATTCCGATCCGTCTTACGAATTTTACCTCTTTGGAGAAACTGAAGGTTTTGTATGTGCATAAGATAATTATCCAATTTTGGAACCCCAAACTCAAAAATACAGGTGTCATAAAGTTCAGATTTTTTCGTAACCTAATCTCAATCCGTCTTACGAATTTTCTAGTTTTGGAAACCCAAAGTCAATGAAAGACTTCATAAAGTTCAAATTCCTTCGCTACCCAAGTGACCTGTTGCGATACCTGGAGGCCTACTCTCTTTCTCCGAAACGTAACTTCGGCAACGAACGAAAATTAAACGTAGTTACGTTTGTGACCCTACTCTATGTAATTTGAGGACGCACAAAAAAGAAGTTACTTTTCGGAGAAAGAGAGTAGGCCTCCTGACGCGAGTAACATTTTTTACCCACCACAAAAGTTTACAACTTACTATAGAACTATAGAAAATAACTATAGAAGTTTTCACTTAAAAAAAAATAAGATAAGCTGAAACACCAATGGTTAATAATTTCGTTGTGGTAACATTTTAGTAATACTAGATGCCCGCGGCTACGCCCACGTGTGGTACTAAAAGTTGTCCCAGTGGAAACAAACACAAAAAGTATCCTATGTATTAATCCAGGTTATAAACTATCTGTGTGACTAAATCATACAAAACCGTTCAATACTTTTAACGTGACAGAGATGCAACATCCATCGATCCACACAAACTTTCACATTTATAATAGCAGTAGATAAAATTATTAAATAGATAGGTACTTGGTAATGCTATTTGTTACAATGATATTTTCAGAACCGTGATAATTAGGCAAATATTACAAGGAAACAAATTGATATAACTACTAATTTGATCATATTTACGGGGATAATCACGAACAATATAGGTTGGCCTTTAAATTAATTAAAAAAACCGGCCAAGTGCGAGTAGAACTCGCACACGAAGGGTTCCGTTCTTTAAAATAAATTGATTTTCTGCATTTGTTGGTCTTGGAGGGTTGGTGTAGAGGGGGGAGACACATTTGACCACTTTGGGAGTGTCTATCTTTCAAACGATGGATTTTGAGAAATTAACGTCTTTTTTAAACACCTATAGACACCCCGCACGTATGAGCTTGATGTTTGTTTTTTTCAGTTTCAATTCTGTGTATGGGGGGGGGGCTCCCAATATTTTCTTTTTTTTTTTTTTGTTTGAAAATCGTAAGTCGATTTGCAGAATACATCTACCTAAAGGGTGTAAAACACCTCTTAACGAAGCCGAAAGGCACTGGTTCTCTCTGTCATTGCGATATTTTTTTTGCTCTACACCGTACCTGGGAACCTTCTAGTTACGGAGATATTAGGGGTCAAAGTTCCAACTTTTAGACAATTTTTTTTTTAAATACAAGTCTTTAATGTAAGATTTTTATTTTAAACACTTCCACGACCCGCGACCCCCGTACTATTCAATCCGCCCATCAGCGCAATGTTTTGAGTGCGTTACATTGAGTTCTACCACAAAACATGATTTTACACCCTCCAAAAAAAAGTCGTTTCCCAGCAATAATTTTTGCGTAAAGTTACTTAGTTTCATGTACAGAATGCTTGGTTGACGGCTTCGTGATGAGGTGATTTACACGGTGTATATACAAGGTGTTGTTTTGCATTCTCGTCAAATTCAAGGAGGCAACTGAGCTAATGATTCTCGATCCGAATCAATAATAAAATGGGTAGGTAATTTTTCTTTTTTTTCTTTTTTATGGAAATCGGTAAGTGTGAACCACCCGTGTTTTAAACGCGGCCCGCCTGATCCTTGCCTTATAACCTCGCATACACACATACAAACAAACTGAAACGTTAATTCGATAATTTCTTATTCCCTAAACCACGTTAAGGGGGGTTATTCTGAAATACTGACAAACTTAAACAACGAAAAAAAACAGTGTTTTTGATAATTAAATAGGTAGCGTAATTTATATTGATTATTTATGTCTTTTGTGACAACATCCTAAATTTTGACGAGGATACAAAACAACACCTTGTATAGTTTCGGAATAAAGTGGCTGCGACATATGACCGGACAGACATGACGAATCTATAAGGGTTCCGTTTTTTTCCACTCGGCTACGGCACCCTAAAAAGATCTATTACTAGAATTTTATATGACTAAAAACAAGATTCCCATTTTCTGTACAATGTAATTCGTATTAAATCGATTGGTTTTCTATTAAAACAAACTAAATCATCGGAAGTCGAAGTCGTCAGCATTCCAAATCAATTCTTAATTGGTCGTTCGCTGTTCTCCGCGAAAATAGCAGAGAAACATCAGTACGATAAGATTTTATTTCGTTCCCTAATACTTTTATTTGATTTCCATTCAATCAGAATGTTTATCTCATATCCTCTGCAACATGGCCATCGATTGATGTAAACAAGTTATTTCCGAACGATTTGTTGTGTTGATTTTCTTTTAGGTTTAGCATAGATTATTTTGCATTTATGTACAAAAACTCACTACTTAATCATCATCTGCCTAGCCTTTTCCAAACTACATATCTTGGGGTCGGAGTATTTTACATCAAGCGACTGCCTATCTGACCTGCACAACCCAGAAACTGGGTAATACGATACCCCTTGGTAAGGCTGAATGTCAGACTTTTGGCTTCTGACTAATCGTAACGACTATCAAAGATCTACAAATGACAGCCGTGACCAGTTGGTCACGGCTGTTTCACGAGTTTCCGCCGGAAACTCGGTATGTAATTATGGTCACCTATCCACGGACCAACCTCGGCAAGCACGGCTAATCCTTAAAGATCGACCAGTGCGGCTGTTCTTGTTTAGTCACGAGCTCTTTCTTAATAATAGTTAAAATCTCACTACCTAAGAATAGTTTTAAATATACTTACACAAAATATATTTGGACTTCTTCATTGCATGATTTGGATACAATAAATTATACTGTATTGTACACCAAAATATATACAGAGCTACGAGTATTTTATAATATTGCTGATTCTATGGAATCTAGTGGTGCACTGCTACTTCATACACAATACAAGTGTAGCTATTTAGGCATGAATCTATTAAATAAACAATTATATATGTCGCCGCAAGAGCGTCTATCTCTAAGACTATTCATTAATCTAATTAAGGACCAACTCATAATTAGCGTTTTTGATAATATGGATGAACCAGCCATGCCATCTGTGAGTCAGCAAAACAATTAATACAAAGAATAAACCGTAAGTAACTTAATTCAAAGATTCCAAATAACCCTCGAGAACTCTACGAAAACCTCCGAGAACTCTACGAGAACCTCCGAGAACTCTACGAGAACCTCCGAGAACTCTACGAGAACCTCCGAGAACTCTACGAGAACCTCCGAGAAATCTACGAGAACCTCCGAGAACCTCCGAGAACCCTTCAATAAAATCTCCGAGAACCTAACCTCTCAAAACAACGCAAGTTGTTTACAGTAATACTACTCAGAGGAAATTTCTATTCTTTCAGGTCTACGAGAACCCACGAGAACCTACGAGAACCTTCGAGAACCTTCGAGAATCTCCGAGACACTACTAACTACTAACTTCAACTACACTAATATCACCAACCATGAAAGGCATTGTACAAATAAGAACAACATTCAACGAGGCTGGTGCAGAGCTCGCACCGCCTGTCAGTATGGCCGTATCGGCGCAACAACAATAATTAATAAATGAGTTTAATAATTTGATTAAGTCAAAACTAGTTCACAAGCCATGAATTAATAATTGTTTGATTATTGTAATGTAAAAATCTTGTGATTAAAATAATGCAATACTTAACCTAAAATTATGTACACGTGCTTGCCACTTTATAAATACGGCCGCACAGAGCGCGCTAGGGGAGTCTTGCTTGAGCCGCCGTACTGTACGGATCTATGTAAATAAGTCGTTACGCTGTCGGTTTGAATAAACGAGGCATACAGTATACTTGTGGTGTTTTACTTGAAAGATTGAAGATGAGTGATCACCATGAAGATAGTGTCAGTGACGTCAGCTATGCTGACGTCACGCTTTTTAAAAACAGAACGGAGACAGTTTCTCCGTCATCAGAAGTGGGATTCGAAAGAGATTTCTACTCAAGCCACTTCCTCATCAGCTCGTTTACCACCTGAGCAACTGGAACCAGCCAACATTCGGCGTCAGGAGCCTGGACTGGTCTCCAATACAACAATGGAAGCCATAAATCAATCAAGACCGCATACATACCCTGATCAAGGAATGCGGATGGACGGAATACCACCACAATTCCTTATGCAGATGATGGAAATGATGCAGAGAATGTCAGAGCGTTTGTGCGCTCCGCCTGCCGAATCAAAAATAAGGATCAAAGACATTTACCTGCCATCATTCGAACACACATGACCCAGTCAGACCATAAACTAACACATTATAGAAACGCAGTTTACATGGGTAAACTAAATAAACAGTGAAGTTGCATGTGACGGACAACTTCATAAGGCACTCAGAATGCCCAACATCTACAGCACAGAATGACCGAAGCAGCAAAAGAATCAAAGATTGGACACCGAGAAAGCACATCAATAAATAAACCTGTTGAAGGATCATCAATCCCGGGAAGTATTTTGTTTTATTAATTTTAATGTGTTGTTACTGTTGAACATATCTACAGTTAACAACAATTTAACTTATCAACATCACACACTGGCTATGTCAATGCCACCTTTAACTATCTACTACAACACCTAAGGGAGTGAAATAAAAACACAATTTCAATCACTCCATTTATGCTCATGCATTGCGCTTATTGAGCTTATTAAAGCTATTATTTTAATAAGAATCATTATGTGCCATAAACAAGTCAGATAGGCAGTCGCTTAATAAAATACTGATTATCAGCTGCATCCGGTTAGACTGGAAGCCGACCTCAACAAAGTTTGGGAAAAGGATGATGAAACATAACTTATTGATCAGATTAAACTATTTAGTTACTTGCATCTACACTTCATGAATTTAATGAATTAATTAAGTAATAGCAAAAGACATTGTTACTGACTTTTTATTCACAGTAACGAGGAAAATTCTCTAAGAAACATTTTTGGTTACAAAGATTAGTTACTTGATTTTGTGTAAACATTAGAAGAAATGAATTAATTAACTGGGCAACAAATTTAATTAGAATACTCATGGTATTTGATGATTGTAGTGACTAGAAACATTGAATACAGAATATTCTTATTAGAAATTAGTCACATTCATTTGACACTAACATTCTTATTGGTGTCTATTGGTTGCATTTAGGGCTTTTCAAACCAATTATGCAAACATGAAAGCATTTGTATTTGACAATATGTTTCATAATTCATACTACACCTTACACTTCGCCATGAAACTGATTTGTAAAACAAGACAAGTAATGAAGTGCCAAACAAATTTCAGTTCAACGAGTTGTGACGATGAAATCTTAGTGCAATAAATGAACTGAAAGCAAAGCTTTCAATTAGTTAAAATGTGAATGTTTTGTCAGTGCACTTACACAAATAATAGAGTTTTTAAACTAGTTCTGATCAGTTTAACTTTCACATCGTTTAATTAACTTAATCTAAGTACGAAAACTATTTCAAAACAATTGATTACCTATTTTATAGCCTATCACTCCCAACTAATTTAAACATTAGTAGGACTGCTTTGTGCTTGATGGTCATGAGCCGTACCATTAAAGTATGAGGGCCTGGATTCGATTTTGAGGTCTAGCAAAGTGTCATTGAGTGTTTTTTTTTTTTTCTCTATCAGGAATTTGCCAATATCAAACCAGACAATAATATTAATGGCAAATAGCCTTGCTCCTAAATGAGACTTAGGCGTGATTGGCATGGTGTGGATGTATCATCTACACCCCTGCCTAACCCTTCAGGGACTGCAGGTGTGATGTTTTGTTTCTTGCTCTATTATTTACCAGCATGACTTCTCACATTCCAGGTTCCAGGCAATTTTCTTCATAGAGGAAGGAAATGATAACCAACTATCAAAGAAAATGAAATAAAATTGAAGAGCAACTATAAAGAAAGTGCCAACATTCCAACTGTTGACTGCTACCTCAGCAAATGATAGTAGAGCAAGTTCACTTAAAAATGTGGACTGCAGCCTGGTGAATAGATGACCGTGTCGCCAGCTATCAAATGAGGAACAGCACGAGGAGTGCCAACCAGGGATGACTGTTTCGAGTGTCCACTCACCATAAGCTAGTATAAAAGGTGAGGAGTTTTCAAACTACTTCCTACACTTTACCACTGATCTCTACATAGTGTTACATCAAAGGCTGAATACAATAGCCAAATCAACCTACCTACATGATGCTCATGTGTGATCAGTCTCATGTTCAATTTTCATTATTTTTATGTTTTCGCAATCCTGCCAGTTGCTCATCTACAATAATAATAGCAAAGTATTAGTACTCCTAACTACAACTAATAAAGTTAAAAACAATAACAGAAACATCAAGCTATTGCTATCCGTGGAGGAAACAACTAGCTTAATGAGTCATACAACAAATCACACTAATACTATCAGGAGCCGTGGAGGCCACTGATAATGAACACACCAAATGACAAATACTCTCATGTTATCCTGCTGGGTCCACGGCGTACATACCGCCTAGAGCCTGGTTCCTTACATCCTGTCGAATCAAAGACTTCGTGCCTGTCACGGAGCAATGGTCCTAAACTCCTTATCCTTAATCCTGTCAAATCAAAGACTTTGTGTCTATCACAGAGCGGTGTTCCTGATCCTATCCTTTAATCCTGTCAAATCCAAGACTTTGTGTCTATCACAGAGCATTACCTTCCCGTGAGAATGAACAAATAAAAACATGCTACTTACACCAAACTTACCAAATACAAACTACAAAATGACATCTAGTAGACAGTTGATCTGTTACAATGTTCCAAGGTTAACTAAAAACCTAACTCAAACACAGCTTTTGAATGTTAACCAAAGAATATTGTTAGATGGTTCAAGCGACAATATCCTACTCATCTAGTAGCTGATCATTTAATGTCAATAAACTCAATTCATATTGCTGTCGCTGTATAAATGACGCAACATTATTCTATTTCATTAGCTGACCATACAATATTAATAAACTCAATAAATGTTGGATAATTTACAAGCTTTCCATGTTGACTGAAACTTTCTTTTTCCAAATCCTACAATTCAATAAACATTGTAGGATAATAAAAACAACATTAATATGCCGACAAAATTTATCTCCATTATTTCAGATAACAAAACTCCACATACTGAGAGTGACGGCAGGTGCAGGGCGCGCACCGCCGATCAGAATGGCCGTGTCGCCGCAAGAGCGTCTATCTCTAAGACTATTCATTAATCTAATTAAGGACCAACTCATAATTAGCGTTTTTGATAATATGGATGAACCAGCCATGCCATCTGTGAGTCAGCAAAACAATTAATACAAAGAATAAACCGTAAGTAACTTAATTCAAAGATTCCAAATAACCCTCGAGAACTCTACGAAAACCTCCGAGAACTCTACGAGAACCTCCGAGAACTCTACGAGAACCTCCGAGAACTCTACGAGAACCTCCGAGAACTCTACGAGAACCTCCGAGAAATCTACGAGAACCTCCGAGAACCTCCGAGAACCCTTCAATAAAATCTCCGAGAACCTAACCTCTCAAAACAACGCAAGTTGTTTACAGTAATACTACTCAGAGGAAATTTCTATTCTTTCAGGTCTACGAGAACCCACGAGAACCTACGAGAACCTTCGAGAACCTTCGAGAATCTCCGAGACACTACTAACTACTAACTTCAACTACACTAATATCACCAACCATGAAAGGCATTGTACAAATAAGAACAACATTCAACGAGGCTGGTGCAGAGCTCGCACCGCCTGTCAGTATGGCCGTATCGGCGCAACAACAATAATTAATAAATGAGTTTAATAATTTGATTAAGTCAAAACTAGTTCACAAGCCATGAATTAATAATTGTTTGATTATTGTAATGTAAAAATCTTGTGATTAAAATAATGCAATACTTAACCTAAAATTATGTACACGTGCTTGCCACTTTATAAATACGGCCGCACAGAGCGCGCTAGGGGAGTCTTGCTTGAGCCGCCGTACTGTACGGATCTATGTAAATAAGTCGTTACGCTGTCGGTTTGAATAAACGAGGCATACAGTATACTTGTGGTGTTTTACTTGAAAGATTGAAGATGAGTGATCACCATGAAGATAGTGTCAGTGACGTCAGCTATGCTGACGTCACGCTTTTTAAAAACAGAACGGAGACAGTTTCTCCGTCATATACCATACAAATATGATACCCGTGTTGTGGGGTAACATAACATTAACCCTGTAATCCCCGAAGGGTTAGGCAGAGGCGTGTACTTAAGAGTACACCCACACCTCGCCAGTTTTGTATAAGTCCTATAAAATAGGGGGCGAGCCTATTGCCATCAACCGGGCACAAATCCATACTCCGTGGCTGCTACTGAAAAGTTCCTGATGGAAAAAAACCCAAAACCAATTTGACGGATCGGGAATCAAACCCAAGACCTCACGCTTAGTAGTTGCGGTTGCGACCACGAGACCACCGAGGCACACACACAGTCGCAATCCTTTCACTATGACATAAAAAAAAAATATTTTTTATAAAGATTAAAAAAAAAACGGGTTGCACTCCGGGAGTGCCGGCAAAAGTGAAAACTTAAATATTGACGTTGTGCATTTTTGATATTTTGGAATGGGAATAATTTTGCACGAATTGCTTTAATTATCAGTGTAAAAGTACTATCATTTATGTGGTAAAATACAATATTCATTTATTGCTCTATAATACACAAACATGACAATTCATATTACATTTAAAAGGAGACGGGCGAGACTACATGTATTTTGGGACCCACTCTTAGAGGTAGCATTCATCATAACAACTTATACGTAGTTGTAAAACGACTAAAGACTATCAGAAAAGTAAATGGAAAGTGAGACGGAAAAGTTGGGAGAAAAGAGATATACGTCTATTCACAAGATAACCTAAAAATCTTACGATTAAGGTTTTTAACAGTGGAATGACTCCGTAATTAAGATGAATCAAAATATAATAATATTAAAGACGACTCATAAAAGAAGATTCGAATAAACTACTGTATTTCCCTCGCAGTTTTAGTTCTAACTTTACGGGTTTTGCTTCTCGTCATAAGCCAAAACCAGAATTTTTACTTCATTGCCTGTACCTAATTGATGAATCATAAAACTGCTAGACTGCAGCTAGAGACTAAACTGATTACCAACCCTGTAATTAGTTCAATCACTATAAAAACTATGTTGTAACGATTTTGATCCATAAGCGAATTATAGTCAAGTAAAACGATTCTTATTACGCTGAGAGTAGATAATATTGTTTTACATACATTATAACAGCCAGAGCTGACTAGCTATGCACAGCTATTGAAAAGCAGGGTTTGTTGAATAAAAAAACGATGAGTAATAAATCTTATTTTTTGGTATTTTTACATAGTTTTTATTTTATGCAACACAGACGTTACGATGGCCAAGTTGCTGCCGGGTTTCATTTTCAGGGTCGCAGCTTATCAGCCCCCAACATGAGTGACAAAGGTAGTTGTCTCCTGTTATCTGGAATTAATTAAATATGTTAAAATAAATAAATTCACCTTTAGTGTAATAAACATAAAGAGTTCCATGTATAAGTATCAAAAGTGCCTGACTCGCAGAGTGTATCCAGGTCCCCACGAAAAGAAAAACAGAAATGTAGTTTGATATGAAAGATAATATGACCTCTGATACCTGTGGAGCGGTATATAAATATTTCAAGACAAAATGCAACAGCCACCCATCTTCCTTTTTGATGACTGAAACATCTCAGTAAAATACACTACTTCTACTGCTACCTCGGCTAGTCTTTTACTGTATACTGTTTTAGTCCGATAAAGTATTGGGCAACAGTAAGAATGAGCCTAATATAAGATTACAACAGTATGTATTTATGCATATAAAAGCTAAACGAATCTTAGTTTGTTGTTCAGATAGATATCCTAAATAAGTTCATTACTTATGATATAAATACATGTTCTTTTACGAATATACTTACATCACGTGGATACACCCATCTCTGAACTTTTTCAAAGCTCTGAGCACCTTCATCAGACAGACGACGCCTCCGTAAGAGCGCAAGTCGTAAGAGAAGAAGAAATTAACGCAACGCATGTTTGTGGTTAAAATCAAAGTCCAAATCAAAAGCAACTAATTGTCCAATGTCCAGAGAAGAATACAGTAGTCTAAGACAGGGTGCATTATCTACATTTCAAGATGTAAAGGCCAAGTCGTCGAGAATCTACAAAATCGCAATGATAAACATAAAATCCCAGACAAAAATACAAACATAACGATGGACTAGATCATCACAGATCTGACAGTGACAGTAGTGACGGGACTCAATGGATCATCATTGATAACGTTCCTTTATTAGAAATACTAAAATCGCCACAGTACCAATTTTATTAGATGCTTTTGCATTGTTAATTGGCGTTTTAATATCAGGTTTGCATGTTATTTTTTATGAATTTTTGCCATAATTGAATGTATAAAATCTAAGAGAAAGATCCATTTGTGGTAATAAACCCATGAACAAAAACACATGTCATTGGATTGGAACGTAATCGGAAAAATCTTGCGTTTTGTAAGTGCACGATTACTTAATTTTAGTAAATTGAAAATTATTTATAACTTTTGATTCCCGAGTCCTAAAAAATCAATATTTAATAAATAAATATCTCATAAAATTGTAGTTATAATTATTTTATATTTACACTGGAACGGAGTTTAGTTAATTTTCAGATTCTTTGGGTCCATTTTCGCCAGCCTTCTTTAATTTCAGAACTATTACAATCCGTCTTAATTTCACGTCTTTGGAGAAACCGAAGGTTTTGTTTGTGTATAAGACAGTTATCCAGTTTTGGAAACTCAATGACAAATGTCATAAAGTTCAAATTCCTTCGTAACCTAACGTCAATCCGTCCTACGAATTTTCGATCAGGACACGTGACCTGACGCGTGTTTAAAATTTTTGACCCATCACAAAAGTGCACAACGCCGCTAAAGAAGTTTTCACTTAAAACAAAAACTAGACACATTGTAATACCAACTATATGAAAACCTTGTCTTACTGCCTTCAAATGTAATTCCTCTACTCTGTGTCTTAAATCCCGTTAATTAATTTTAGATCTACCGTTGAAGCGTGGAGGATGTAGTTCATGCTAGATTCCAATTAGCTGGGCAAAAATAATAACCGCAGCCGGATCACTTGTGCGCAAATAGAGCAGGAAATAAGGATTGATTGGTTCGATGATTGGGTTTATAAGTGGTTTTCTAGTTAGAAAAAGGAAGGGGTTGAAGGTATTTAGAATGGAGGGAAAAAAGTGGAGAGTTCTTTTAAAAAAAGAACGTTGCCGCTCACACTAGGATTTTTTCCTGTAACGTGGATGCGTTTATAAACATTTAAATTCACATACACAAAAAGCCAGATCCAGAACAACTACCTGGAGCTCATACAAATGTACGCGGTGTGGGGATCGAAGGGAGACGAAACACGTATACACATCATGACCATGACATCATGACATCATGACACATGATGATCATGACGAAACATGTATACATCTTGGACTATCGTTATGGTTATTCAGAAGCCTGAATGAAAGCTTCCAACAGCCTGTCTTACCAAAAGGTTGTGGCATAGTTAAGCTCCTCTAGATTCCGCATAGAAGGCCACATATGCCATAAAATTGAATAGAATAGAATAGAATAATACTTTATTGTATGTACACCAAAAATCAAACATAACGGGTTTACAAATTTTACAATGTTATGGTTACAACGGCGGTCTTATCGCTTTTTTTGGTTAAATACGTCACCTTGAAATAGCCAATCGGATTGCACTTGACACTTCCAGCGCACCGAGTGCCTACCGCGAATTGTGAACTCGAATACAAACAAAATTTTCAACATGCGGTAGGTATCTAGTGGAAGTTATCTGTTTGTGGGTAATACCTAGGTGTTAACCAGTAACTGGGATGGGGAGGTCACGTATGCAGTCGCTCCATGTAAAATACTGATATGGTTGATACTCAACGTTATTATATATATCATGCTCACTCAAATGTCACGCTGATGGTGGCGCGTGTGTTGGGTCATTTAGTTCCCTTCAAAATGGTTGAGTTGAATGATGGCTGATCCATTCGTCATGTTCGTGAACGGGCGCTATCAGTTGTGCCTGGTCATCTCTTAGTTGCCACGGCTTATTTCGAACTAATTATTTTATTTTTTAATTTTCTTTTTTATTTTATTTTACTATGGACACTTATCGTGCACGTCTTGCTATATCGTTCTCACATAATGTACCATCTCAACATGAATGATTTAACCAAGGTTTTTGTAACACGATTCTGCATTAAAACAGTGTCCATGGAGTTTCTTGCCTATTTTTTCCATAGAGATATACGCTTTGGAATGGGCAACTACAGTACTTTCACAGTTATTATGGGGTGCGTATCATATCATATAAAGTTATTTGGTATAATTTCATTTTAATAACGTTCACAAGATATAATAAACGGAAGTTATACCAACAGTTGATATAATTTCTTTAGATATAACATTTATAAACTCTAAAACTTATTTCGTATAACGTTATTGGATATAACGTTTATTTAATCGAAAATCATTTGGCTTATCGTTTAAAATATATACTTAATATTGATACCATATTTATGATTAATACCCCAATTCAAAGCAATCCGACTCGGATGGGTTATAATAGAAGGTTCAGGCGGGAGCAGAGCGGAGTGACAGAAAAGAATCGCTCCAAAACCGACTTCACGTAGTCTTGTCTGCCCTACCCCTAGAGTGTAATTTAAAATCGCGTAGGCGCAGAGGGGCGAGGCGGCCCGCGAGCTGAGCAGCAGGTGGTTTTAACACTCGCCACCACTAAGGTCTTATGTCTTTTCAGTGGTATTTCAAACGATTTCATATTAAATGTATGTTATGCTTATAAAAATTAGTTATTTTAAAATTATATCAATCGTTTATTATATTAACTGATCGTTATATCGAATAAAATTATAGATTCAGTTGTTATATCTTGTAAATATTAGAGATTTTGTAATTATATCATATATTACTTACCCGTTATTATGTCTTGTGACTGGAACTGTATCTTAATTTTTATTGTTGTTCGACTATTCAAAAGCGCCTGTAACTTACTGTAACTAAGTAGGCACTTGAAATAAATGATTTTGATTTGATTGGAATTGGGAAACGGTTATGCAAATAATGATGACGATTTTGTACGACGAGCAAGCTAGCAATATATGAAAGACCTTGCTTCGCAGTAGGACATTTTATTAACATCTACATGATTCGTTTGAACATTAATATTTAAATAACAACATAGGTACTCTTTCATGTATTCTATTCTCATTTTAACAGTACACTACTCCCACTCAAAATGCTACAACAATCGCATCACTCAACGTTGCAAAAAAAAAAGTCGCATTGTCAGAAACTCCGTAGTAAGCACAATACGACAGTGTTGTCGCGATTATTGTCGACTGGCCGACTGTTCGTGAATAGACCGCTTTATAGTAGAGGTTTTTAATGAAAAATAAGATACGTATTTGCTGTGCTTCGCTGTTTTCGTTTTTGAAGCAATTTGGTATATTAAAAGGTGGGGGAGTGACGGGTGACAGTTGGAATAGAAGTGGATGGAGTGGATTTTATGTCCAGACGTATATACCCGCCTCATCACAATATCACATATGATATGTGGCACCAGGTTTAATAAGATTAGGAAAACAGACGTCGGCGATCCGTCAACGTCTTGTTACGAACCACCTTCCTTGACAACCTCACAAGTCAATATGGCTACCTGCAACGACTTGACGTTCCACCAGAGAGAATTGTAGACCGCTTCTCTCTCGTCTGTGGTCACAGTTTAGTTTGCAATGTGAATCATATATGAAGCCTTTTTGCAAAGGTACCGTCATATACAAGGTGTTGTTTTGCATCCTCGTCAAAATTCAGGAGGTTGACACAAAAAACATAAATAATCAATTAAAATTACTGTACCTAGTTAATTATAATAAAGGATGTTTTTTTTGGTTGTTTATGTTTGTCAGTATTTCAGAATAACCCCCTTAACGTGGTTTAGGGAATCAGAGATTATCGAATAAATGTTTAAAATTTTTTGTTTGTGTGAAAACGCGGTTATATGGCGATGATCAGACAGGCTGCGTTTAAAACCAGGATGGTTCACAATTACGATTTCCGTAAATAAGAATAAAAAATAAAATTACGTACCCATTTTATTATTGATTCGGGACGAGAATCATTAACATAGTTACCGCCTTGAATTTGACGAGGATGCAAAACAACACCTTGTATATAAACACTTGGGGAAAGGGATCTTGAGTGATTTTCTTTTGTTTTTTGTTTGTAGATTAAATAACATTATGTCATCACCTACAGAGGTGATGACATAATGTTATTTAATCCCCGCGGGTTCTGCTTCGGTGTACATAATGGTACATCCATATTTCGCCCGTTATTTTTTAGTTTCATGTAATAGAGGGCGAGCCTATTGTCATTTAGCGGGCATTTATCCAGACTCCATAGCTGCTACTGAGAATTTTCTGGAGGAAACACTTTGCTCGACCAGGGAATCAAACCTAGGACTTTACCGGACAGTAACACTTGCAAGGTCTAGACCTGCGAGGATTTTTCTAGTTATATCCTACTTAAAAGTACAATTACATAAAAGTCTTTTAAGATCTGTGATCTGCATCGCTGTCAACAGAAATAAGGTGGAAGGGCTGGCAGCTATACGCGGTACGGCAAAACGTGTTACTTTAATTAAAGCTTCGCATATCGATATAAATTCCAAACCCAAGGGTAACAAAAAATGTGTTTGTAAAAAGACCTGGGAGTAAATGAAAGCTATAATTTATTAGATCACACCCACACGAAACGATTTCCAAAGACTTTGGAGTAAAATTAAAAAGCTTTTTTCAATACCAACCAAATCGATATTCATCAATCAGGATTATGAGATGGATCGAGTTGTTTAAATCGACTCATATGTTTAACCAATTCGATTGAATAGTCCCCACATTAATAAAGATCTGGGTTTTAGTTATTTTTGTAATTTATTATCGTAGCGTACCGTATCAATTTAGTGATGTGGGCTCATTTGTTGTTGGGTAAAATGTTCGATAATTATAGAAAAATATATTGCTTACTAATACTACTGAATTTTGTTGATCCTACTAATATTATAAATGCGAAAGTTTGTGAGGATGGATGGATGGATGGATGTTTGTTACTATTTCACGCAAAAAATACTGAATGGATTTGGATGAAATTCAGCACACGGGTAGTTTATAACCTGGATTGACACATAGGATACTTTTTATCCCTATAGTATGTTCCTGTGGGACAATTATCGAACTCCACGCGGGCGACGCCGCGGGCATAAGATAGTAATAAATATGGGTGGAAGGGATACCGACGCTAAAACGGTTGCCCCGTATTCTGTACTACATAATTCTGAACCCATAGCAACATAGAAAATTATCGTGTGAAAAATTTCACACTTTCACGTCTTTTAACCGACTTCTAAAAAAGGAGGAGGTTCTCAATTCGGATGTTTGTATTTTTTTATTTTTTTTTGGACTTGTAGTTTAACACTTATGCGACGATAGCGAGATTATTCTCGTCATCGTCGCATGTACTTTGGCTAAGCGTAATCGCTCAGCCAAAGTTCATGCTAAGTAAACGTTTACAGATCTCGGCCTTAGTTAATAAGAGTTCATCAAAATCATGCGTCTTGTGTACTTACCATACTATGAAACTTTTAAGTGCGAGTACAAATAATCAGAACAAGCCTAGAGATCAATGTTTTTGCAAGTAACTCGCTTATAGTATGTAAAAGAAAATTATAAAAGACGCTTCTAAATGTAGGCGTTACGTAATTTATTTTTGTATTCTTCTCAGCAAACCCTTTTAATTGATATAACCTCTTATATTAGAGACAACTGTTTTAATATTATTTTGCAAGACCCAAATAAATAAACAGACCAATATTGCAAATAAAATAAAACCTTGCAAAAAAACATAAACACAGCACCCAAAGAACATCTCTATCTCAAATCAAAACCTTCGCATTTTATTTATCTTAAGGTTTCTTTTCCTGCGCAAAATTTCTGAAAACTCCGCAACGCTTTATTTCCCTTTCACAACCGGGAGGCTTGACGTTTTTTATTGAGAACGGAAATGGAGGTACCAGTGCTGGCGACTATTTTTAAAGATTTTCTTCTCCTACTACTGCAGGAGCTGTTTATGCCTTTATTAAGTTCTCTGGCTTTGCCGGTAGGTCATCTGGGGCAGGATTTCATTATAGGTGGATTGTAATGTAGTTACAGGTTTGCAATTTGCATGTTTTTGTTTTTCAAAATATTACTATACACGGTGTAAATCACTTCATCACAAAGCCGTCAACCAAGCATTCTGTACATGAAACTAAGTAACTTTACGCAAAAATTATTGCTGGGAAACGACTTTTTTTTGGGGGGTGAAAAATCATATTTTGTGGTAGAATTCACTGTAACGCACTCAAAACATTGTGCTGGTGGACGGATTGAATAGTACAGGGGTAGTGAAGGTGTTTAAAGTACAAATCTTACATTAAAAACTTGTATTTAAAAAAATACTTGTCAAAAAGTTGGAACTTTGACCTCTAATATCTCCGTAACTAGAAGGTTCCCAGGTATGGTGTAGAACAAAAAAATGATCGCAATGACAGGGAGAACCAGTGCCTTTCGGCTTCGTTAAGAGGTGTTTTACACCCTTTATAATAAATTTTGTTTGTCTTGTGGTCGCAATCGGGTTTAATTCTTGGGTCGGGGTTGTTATGAGCTTTTCCATAAGGAATTTCTCAGTAGCAGCCACGGAGTTTGCATTTGAGCCCGTTTGATGGCAATAGGTCCGCCCCCCGTTACACCATCTTTTTGACCTTGTCCCATGTTACTTGAGGTCAGCGCAACATGTTTTTTCTTAGTACACTCCAACGCAGGCGAGCACTTTTCTTTGCACCACTACTCTATAAACGACGAAGGAAACATTTGTAAGCAAACCAACATGTATTATAACCAAAACATCGAAGACACGTAATATCCACATTCCCGCACAGGGGCCCAAATGGTGGATTTCGGCCCACTTCCACTGAGTCTGGGTCTTAGCAGTGAGAACGTCATAGACCGATCATGCTTATACAAAGTGAACTTCTTAATTGCTATCATTTCAAACACGGTACCAACAACATGACCGGTATGTATCTTTATTCTATATTATAAACTAACATAGCTTTCAACCCCACTTTAAAAGCCTATCAGCCTACAAAACTCTAGTAATTGAATAGTTAAACCGTTTAGCGAGGCGCGTACGGAACTGCTGTTAAAGCGGAGCGCACTAAACAATGTCATGGGCTTCGTATCGCTCAATCGATGTAGATAGGTCACCTACGCTACAGGTTCACACTGCTTTTTTGGTGTGTGGGACAACTGAAGAGAGGGGAAGGTTGGTTGTGGATCGTGGTAGCGGTTGTGTGGGGTGAAAGTGTGTTGCTAAGTCAGTTGGTTTTATACGCTTTGGAATGGGCAGCTACAGTTCTTTCACAAGTTGTTATGCCTTGTGGCTGGAACTGTATCTTCCCTGTTTTTTTTGTTTTTTTTTTTTGACATTCAAAGGTGAATGTGATGGTTTAATTGAAATACTAAAATGCTTTGAGTTTGAGTTGAGTTTAAATATCACCGCATTATACATATACTTTTTAAAACCATTTATTTACACATTTATTTTTGTTGTCAGAAACAGAATTTAGCAGCAATCAAAGATATATAAAGAGAGAAATAAAAATAAAAGCTATGGTGAAATAAAAACTACTTTTCATATTTTCTCATAATGATTACACTGTAAAGTAACGTACCAAATAACTATAAATACGAACGAATATGCTGTCAAAAAATATTTACACATCTCAAAAAATATTCACCCGCTTCCCGCTCCTAACTTGCAGGCACAACAAACGCCTTACCGGTATGTAGGGCAGGTTCGCGTTATTTTGGTTCGTGTACCTACACCCGTCCGCCACCGTGAAGGTAATTGCGCAAATGCGGATCAGGCCTTATGCTACGCTACGCTGCGTTAGAGGGAAGCCACATGGGCGTTGCGGCGTCGCAACGTTTTAATTTCAACGCACTGAGTGCCACAAAAACAACACAACGATTGGCGACGCTAGTGTTACGACGTCCCCTAGCTATCCATCCATGACCTCATAATCCCAGACGCATCATCATCGCCTGGATTTTCAATCCCTATTTCACCTGCTTAGGGTTTCAAATGTTCCAAAATCCTTTTTTAGCAGATGCCTTCTTCATCATAAAAGCTCGATCTGTCCTGTGGTTTAAGCTATGTATTGATAGACAGTCAGGACAAATGCTTTTATAAGTATGGATACTGAGCTTAGCTGGTTTGTCGATCCGGCGTCGCACCGCTGCCTTCCTCTGGCCCTTATCCGATGCGCACTCTTTGCGTTATTTCATCGCACGATTTTTATGTAGAACAACGCAACGTCACCGCTCTGCCACGTCGCCACGTACCGACAGCGCAACGTGTGGTATCACTGTTACGTTGGTGAACCTAGCTCACGGCGTCAACGATTGGGACTTTGCCGGCTTCCCACAACGACATGGAAAGACATAACTTACGATATTGGGGATCTTTCAACAGTCTTGTGTGTTATAGGAGGATACATTGCGTGGTTGTGTGTGAATAATAAGATGATGTTCCCCGGTAAATGGAAATTTGTATGTATGAACAAGTCAAAGTGATTACTTGAGTAAAAGTCATTAACTAAGATACAATTTTGATTCTGCATTTTAGTGATTGCTTGAAGTTAGAACTGTCAAAAGTTAGAATTCTAAGCTTTGCTTTCCTTGACGGTTCTTATTTCGTTTCAATTCTTGTGTATTACATAAAAATGTTTATTTAGGTAATAACTTATACACAAGTAATTGCTTTAACTTGAATATAGATACGGGTGTTAGTGATCGAAAAACATCCAGGATGCAGGAATAAAATATGCATTGCAGGAAAACCGATAATAATTAGTCAAACCGATACTCGATTCGTTTTCCCCTCCCCCCACATGGCATCCTCAGGAGATATTCCCATTACTTAGTTATAGTTATTCACTTCAAGGCACAAACTAACTACAGATGTCGCTCGTCACACAGGACTCGGATAATGTATTGAAGTATATGTCAGTGTCCGGACACCGACAACTGGTGTCCGCAGACAGTCCGGAAGCTGTCTAAACCGGTTGCGGTATTTTTACCTACCTAAGATTCTAGGAAGTGGTGAAGGTTGGATATTTTGGGGGACTGTATTATATGATTTAAACGTTCAAAAAGTTCTTAGTCCAATTTCAATTAATGTCTTTTGGACCTATAAAAATGCACTGTAGGTAATACACGTATCTATGTAAAATTGATTGTATGTGTAGAAATCATCACCATCATCAACCCATAATATTCCCACTGCTGGGACACAGGCCTCCTCTCTATTAGAGGGAGTGGGCTGTAATCCACCACGCGGGCCCATTGCGGGTTGCTAAATGACACATGTCTTCGAATTTTTAGTTCTTGTTTTCCTTCACCGTTTTTTAGAGCAGCGGTGATGAAATAAATTACACAAAGTAATGCGCCTGCCTGGGTGCGAACCCATGGCTTACTGCTCGTAAGTCGGGCCTGCCACCACTGGGCCACCGCTGGTCTCCTGTAGTAATGATACCGATGAATTGAGATCTGAATCCTTTTTCCATTAAACTCTTTTATTTGACCATTGCATTGTTGCCGTACTATAAGTGCTTTGGTTCTACAAACGTCGATTAAATAAATTGCTATCAGGCTACTGTTAAAACAACAATGCTTCGAGTATCTCTTTAAAGTGCCTGGTTCTTTTTCTTACAAGGCAATTTAATTTACTTCAGAAAATCGTGCTTCATTGCATTTTGCGATCAAGATGGTAAATCTTGGTCAAAATGCAGTGTGAGGAATTGTATTGAAAGGATAATGTAATTGGTTTAGTTAATTTTAGGGACGACTAAACTAAAACCCAAAGACTGAAAACTGTGGAACACTAAATTTAAGTTGAGGGTATACTTACATTATTAGCATAGAAAACCAGCACATAATATGCCACCAGTTATGTTAAAAGGTGTGGCCCTTGAAAGAGTGTTTGATTTTAAGTACTTGGGGCACATAGTTACGGAGGACAGACAGGATATGGAAAGAGAACGGAGGGCGTTGGCTGTCCGATGTAATATGTTGGCCCGCAGGTTTGCTCGTTGTACACCAGAAGTAAAGATAACTCTTTTTAAGGCTTTTTGTCAGTCGCTGTACACGTGCACCCTGTGGGTTCGATATACGCAGAGGGCATACAACGCCCTCAGAGTCCAGTACAACAATACTTTCAGGATGTTGTTGGGGCTCCCACGTTACTGTAGCGCATCAGGAATGTTTGCAGAGGCACGTACTGACGGTTTCAGTACCGTCTTACGTAAAAGGATTTATTCTATGATGCGCAGGGTGCGTGGGAGCTGCAATGACATTCTGAAGGTCATTAGTGAAAAGCCGTGCTGCACCATTATGGCGCATTGGGTACGTGTACATGTACATATACCCGGTGCGTCAGGTGAGTGCAGCAGATATATGAATTAAAATCTTTTATTTCGTTTGTTACTAACATAGCTTATAAGTAGTGTGTATTACTAACATCATATGGATCAAGGTCTGAAATAAAGTATTTTTATTTTATTTTATTTTTTATTATTTCACTGGGCGCATAAGTAACTCTTTCACTTTCACACAAAACACCAATTTATCTCGTCTGCTCGACGTCCGTATGCCACTACAGGGATGCAGCAGAATATCAACGTCAGGAGCATGCATGACACATGCCGAGCTGGACTCCCATTATAGTAGTTTTTTTTGTGTGTTCGTAATTGTCAGGACATGGTTTGTATTAAAGAAAATGTTGTATTTTTCTTTGTAAATTGCTCCAGTGCGAAGCCGGGACAGGTCAGTTTTATCAAATAATAATCACTTCTAGATAGCTTCCACTGTCTTACACACAGAACTATGTATCAGTACATAATAGAGATCTATGTCTAATAGTCAATTTGCCAAGTAATTGGATAGCTAACCAATTCTAATCAAGACTGTGTACATTTCGTGGGCGGTGGTTATAAGAGTTTCATGAATTGGTATCAATTATAGAGTTAATAAGTATCTATGGTACCTACCCATCTGTAACGATGACGTGGACTAGTATATGTAGTTGTTATTGTGTAATTGCATTAATAACTGAGTAAGAATGTTACTATTATCTCTATAATGTTAATTATAATTAGAAACGGTTACTTACCATTTAATAATATTATTTTAATTTTAATATGTATATTGCTGTGCCCTAACAGGGTCTATATATTGTACTTAGCCAAGCTAAGCATTTTTGTAACCTCCTATATTTATAATCATTATAATATATTTATAAGCATTTTTATAAACACTATAGAATGCAAATAAATTGAATATGAATTTATAAAAAAAGAAAATATAGTTTTCAAACATACTTATAAGTCAACGAACTAGTCTTATATCAATGTTCATTCCTTTAATGTATGACAAGAGGCATGCTTTAAATAATTACAGTACGCTCGGGTCGATGTTTAGGTTAAGGACGAGCTTGCCTTGGTTGGTCAGTAGATGGGTGATCAACCATTACATACCGAGTTTTCTCTATGCCGCGGATTGACGTTAAGCCGTTGGTCCCAGCTGTCATTTGTAGGTATTTCATAGTCGTTACAGGTATAGTCAGTGGCCCGAAAGTCTGAAAATCAGTCTTACAAAGGAGTTTCGTATGACCTAGTAATAAATTTGCTGACAAGGACAAATAGGCAGTAGCTGCATGCAAAATACTAGTACTCAGCTGCATCCAGTTTGACTGGAAGCCGACCCTAACAAAGTTGGGAAAGGGCTAGGCAGATAACGATGATGAAGAAGCCTGCTTTAAATGTGGGAGAGTTTTAGGTGTTTTTATTAAAAGATTAGTCGGCATTTGAATGTTCAGTTTTTTTTTGCATGCGATCCGTCTACCTAAGCTAGCTTTAGTTTTTGTTTAATAGATATCTTTAAACGACTGTATTTACTTTACTCCGAAGTTCCAAATTCCGATGTACGGTATTTATTAAGTTCGTAAGTACGGTTTACGTTATTGCGAATGTTACCATCGCAATGTACGGAACTCCGAAAGCTTGCTATGACATATAACTTAATCGAGAATGTTCATAGTCGAGATTCTGAGAGAGTATTTTGCTTTTATGGATATCGATGTAAAATTTAATATTTATTGATCCCACTTGATCAATAAAAAACTAAACCCTAATATTTAATTTTTAACTACCTACTACTTTCTTTCTTTTTCACTTTTGGGTGATTTTATTAATAACTATCCACATTAATTCTCAAAATATTCAGAATACAAATGCACTTTGCATGACAAAAAAAAAAATTAGAATAGAATAGAATAATATTTATTTCTGAGTGAATGGTACATTAGGATCTTAATCTAGAAACAGTTTCACATACACTACCGTTGCCGGTGTAGAAATATTAAAATTAGTATAAAAAGCCAAACTTCTAGGCCACAACAATATAATTAGGTATCTGTAGTTTTAATTCCAACAGACTATAAACCGTTTTATTGGAATCAAAACGCACATTTTGCATAAATTCCCCAAATCTTCCATATTCAATTTCCTTTCATGTCCAAAGGTGTTTAAGGAAATACATACTGTGGTATGGAATGAGGGAAATGAGCCGATTTCCAAAGCACTTATATTATGTTGTTACGTGTCATATATATGACTGGTTATTCGTGACCAGTTATTGGATCCTAATGCGAATGTGAAAGGGTTTAAGTTAAAAGAGGAAATGGAACTAACTCTAATTATGAGAAACGTTTGTAAGATTACAGCCTCGAAAAAATAAATTAAAGAAATATTCTCTTAACAGAAAGTCGGTTAAATGAATGTACAAACTTTCGTGTCCGTGCTATTAACCATTGAGAAGTTCTCGCGAGGAAACGATACTGGCAGCAGGATCAGGTCATGTCTGTCATAAAATGTTTTGTCAGCAGAACCAAAATTGTCTGTAACAAGACAATTTAAATAAAAGCTCGTAAAAAAATTAAAAGAGTCGATCACTTACCACCAGGTCGGTCGCCGACTTGTTTCTTCTACATGTCTTCTTCTTTATCGTGTCGCTGGCTACCCCTTGATATAAAAGTTAAGTCTTTTTTTTTAACGGATGTGTAATCATCAAATGACTCCTCCCGCTCTGTGCGGAGCGGAAGGGAGTGTCAGACTTGTGTAAAACCCATCTATGTTCCTTCTTAAAACTTTGTGTTCCATGGCCATGGTATCTCTTTCGAACAGTCCCGCAACCCTGGCAGGCATCGGCCCTCTTGGACTCCTGATAAAAGTTAAGTCTTCAGTTTTATATTTCAGAGTGGTTTCAGACACCAGGGATAAATAGCAACTAATTTGAAGGCAGTAGTTTCGTTTTATTTTCATGAAATAAAACCAGAAAAGAAAAAACATTAATATTCCTAAAAACACTGATTCCTCTCCGTGTTTGATACAGCGCTTTAGAGCTACTGGTTCTGATTAAAACACGAATACCTAATAACAGGCGAATCCAAATCAAAACTAGCGCTCTAGCTAATTAGAATCAGGTATCGTAATTGACTGCGTAGTTCCATTATTTCGAACGGTAAACTGATATTCAGCTGCATCCAATAAAACCACAATTCAGGTGAAAAACACAAGATTGATAGGAGATTAAAGAATAATTCTAGAGTAGAGAGAATTTTTCGAGAGACAAGTCGGTTAACAAAGCGACGGATGCTCTGTAGTGCAGTTCATACCTTTTGACAAAAAATGTCTTTCAGTGGATTACAATGATTCAATTCAATGGATTTTCTAAACAGACTAGGTATATAAAGAAAGAAAGAAAGAAAATAATATTTATTTGAGCCATGCCACAAGTACACACGATACAAAGTAAAAAACTTAAAAAAATATCGAAACAGGTTTCGGCTGCACCAAATAGGCCCAGTTCAGCAAATTTCCGAGCAGCTAGTGCCCGAATAAACTTTGCCAACCAAGATTTATTAGGGGAGCAATTAATTCTTGTGAAGTTTTAGAATCCTTCCGATAGGCTTCAAAGAGAAAGCGCCTTTTTTCAATTTGTAGGCTTCGCAAAATATGATTCGCAGCCATAACAAAAAGGGTTTCAAAGAGTTATAATCATTAAAATCATCAATCATCATCATCAGCCTAAAATGTTCCCACTGCTGGGATATAGGCCTCCTCTCTATGAGAGGGAGTGGGCTGTAATCCACCACGCGAGACCAGTGCGGGTTGGTAAAATCATCAATACAACCGTCCTATTCATTTAATCCCATTGTATGCATGTGTGCCTTAAACCGACTCCGGTACGAATGTTGTACTCACTAACTGGGATTGCGCCTCCAAAAGTTCGTAGGACCATAGCCAGTCGCATCGAGAGGACGAAGCTACAAACTGACTCACGCCACCCAATGCACAGTTACGTCTCAGTACCCCAGAGGCTGAAAGTCGTAAAAGATTTTTTGGGTGTGTTGGGCCAGCTAATAATAGCAACGCCTCTACAGCGAGATGTGATCTTCGGCGGGAGTTGCTTAAGCCCCCTGATGACTTCATCCAGCCTTCCGAAAGCCATCCACCCGGGCATGCTTTGCCGTGGCCGACCTGGAAATCACTAAATAGACTCCGAACCCAGGTCGGCCGTAGCAAAGACAATCTCTTTAGATGGGTGTTCTTGGACGGCTCAGATCTCAAGTATGTATGCGGCGTGCCTCCACAGACAATGGCCCACCGCGCTATCTAGCACTGCATGCCCCGTCACCTACGCACTTGAGGATCTTATGACTGCATCAGCGAGCGGAGTTTGCTTGGCTGAGTTTTGGGCTAAACAAATTTAGCGATTCGCCATCGATACGCTAAGAATAATCCCTTTGCTCTTTCTTAAAATAGTCATTAAATACTGAGTACTTAGAGGCTTGTATTGATGATTCAGCGTTGCTTAAAGTTGAAGTTAGAAAGCGGCCAAATTGCCATTGCACGATTTAAATTCTCCAATGCAAGATCAATTGGTAGGCACTTGATATCGTAGTGCACCGCAACTTGTTCTGGCAGAGTTTCAACTCATTTAACTTGCAAGCCCAACTGGCTGACTATTGATTTAAACTGCGTTATTTATGTCTACTTTAACGTGGAAGTTATTTTTTTTTTTAATCTGGTGCAGTTTAATTCAGTCTGACAACCAGACTTCCAAGTGGTACCGTATTACCCAGTGCTAACTAGTTACAGCACTGATGATAACATCTGTGTCTATTGTTTAAGTTAGTGTTCTTTTATTGTTTTATTTTTACTTTTGTATAGATTCTTTTTATATTTACCTATTTTTTGTGAATGTGTGGACATTGTAGGCTTTGTATTTTTTTTTTTCTTTTCTCTATTCGTCTGTAGTAAGCAATCGACTTATTGTCGGGCCTACGCTGTCCTCCCATACTTAAGTACCAACGCTGTAACTTCAAATATTGTAAAACCAAATGATTTTAAAAGAGTAACCATGGAGTTTCTTGCCGGTTCTTCTCCATAGGAAACGACCAACCCGAACCGTGCACCTTTTGATGACGTTTTATAAGTGCCCATGTAGGCCTATGTAAATTAAATATTTTGATTTTGATTTTGAACAGATTTGTGGAGATCAGATACGCAAACGCTCCATGTAAAATACTGGTATTCAGATACATCTGTTTAGGCTGAAAGTCGACCCAAACATAGTTGGGAAAAGGTTAGGCAGGTGATTATCCTTTTTTAGTGTTCCGTACCTCGAAAGGAAAAAACGGAACCCTTATAGGATCACTTTGTTGTCCGTCTGTCTGTCTGTCAAGACCCTTTTTCTCAGGAACGCGTAGAGGTATCAAGCTGGAATTAATATCAAATACTCAAGTCTATTGTCCCTTCAAGCTGTGAAAAAATCAATCTTTTAAGCCAACGTAATCAAAAGATACAGCCGTTTATGCCGCAAATCTTCGCAAATTTTCGACACTCGCAAGGGAATCAAAATCTACGGGGTACTTCCCGTGAACTCAGAATCTTGAAATTTGGTACGAAGCAACGTCTTATAGCACAGATAAAGGAAAAATTGCGAAAACCGTAAATTTTTAGTTACATCACATATTTTTATTTATTCTCTTCAGTATTCTTTTTTTCAGTAATTGTTTGTACGGTACCCTTGGTGCGTGAGTCCGACTCGCACTTGGTCGGTTTTTTTGTTTCAACTGGACTGTTATGTACGCTAACTTACTACCCTTGTCTCATATTTAGGTGAGGTTGGTGCATTTTTTTTTCTTTTTCTCAGTTAATCATCACCTTATTATTCATTCTCTGTTCTTTTATATCATTACTTATACCCACATAATTCATCCAAATTCTTCCTCTCAATTTCAATCTGGATGAAAGTGCCACCGAAGCTTATGGTAAATAGAAAATGGGAAGAAAAGACCTGACCCATCCTGGAAATGTGACCCGTGCAAGTAACGTTAAGGCACAAATTTTGACCTTGACCTTACAACTCCTGGATAAGAGAACCACGGTACCAGGAAGTATAGAGGGAGGGAATGGCAGGAAGATAAAGGCTTCTGCTAGAAATAAGTACAAACATGAACTAAATGTGCCTCAATAAAGACTGCAAATATTTAGGAGAAATGTATATGTAAATGCCATTCAGGTATTTAACAAGTTACCTAACTCATTTAAGGAGCTTCCCGTCCCCATGTTCAAGAAAAAGCTGACAAGTTTGTTGTTGGACAATTGCTTTTATGACATTCGCGAATATATGGAATACTGTAACAATCCAAGATGACATGTACCTACTTAAGTACTTAATTGTGAAATTGGTCTTATAATAGCGATTACCTTTTTAATTTTAATTCTAATAATATTATTAATTTATATTGGACTTATTGTATCACAAATCTTAAAATGTATTGGACTGTAAATGACATCTGAATATTTGTACACCACATCTTGTAGAATGTAGAATGTATTGAACTGAACAAAATACTAAATACTACCATACTATGTAAAACTACATTCTCACAAATAAATAAATTCTAATTCTAATAGAAGTAGAAAGTGGAGGCCTATACCCAGCAGTGGGTTATTCTGGACTGAAATGATGAAGATGATACATTATACTAGCCGAACAGTGATTATCATATTCTTGATACTGCAATCACAAGGCAAATGTGCGTGGCAACGCCGGGAGGGGACGCCATACTGATCTTATTGGTTCTTCAGAAGGTCGGGTACGTAGTACGAGTACTCCCAACCGGTGTGAGTGTGTAAAAATCGTAGCTGGTGACGTTCGGTGGTCTCTGCCTATCCCCGTGGGTAAAAGCGTAATTTTAAGTATGTATGCAATCACGACTCCCAATCAAATTTATGAATAAAGTAAACGTCCCCATTTTCATTGACAACTTGACCATCAATCGAGCAAATGACCGCAACATAACAAGTAACAAATTAAGCTTAATCCACTGTAGTTTGTAGCCTCATTAAGATAATCGTTTAAATTCGGTCAAAATAATTAACTTCGTTACAATTCGAAGCCAGTAATCACCCCGTAGATTGCAGAAAAAGATTTTAATCTCCTTTTAAAGAAATAAAAAGCTTGTTAATTCGGTTCATAATTATTACCAACAAGGCCTTATTCGTAATGGATTGGGTACATATTTAAAAACCGCCAAACTGTAGGTTTAATATTCAGAATTAATACACGAACAGAATCGCATATCGTTTCAGCTTTCATGATTGGAATTTAATTGATCAGTTCCGTTTTTCAGTTTTGTTCCGAACATGTTTCACGGGAATGTGTCGATGGGTTGGATAGTGGACATGGGTTATAAATTCTAGGTCTAGTTGGAATGTGAGATGTAATATTTTTGTTGTGTTGACGTGTGTTTGTGAATTTTATAGAAAACAATAAGACTTTATTTGTAAAAGAGAAGTAGTAGCTGAAAAACTCAATGCCTTATTTGAAACAAATCCATAGGCCGCTGGTTCATATCCGGCTCGAAGGACCATGTACGAAATTTTATGCAGATGTGGGGCTGTTGAATTGAGGGAGAGGTATCGTGGTGAATAAGACACGTGTTTCTCTTTAAGAGAGATCTATATTGACAGAAAATTTACAACATATGTAGTACCTACATGCAGTGTTGCAAGACAAAGAATAATGTTGGCGATGCCAACAATAGACTAAAATAAAATTGTATGTTTTACCGTTTTAAACGTGCAGCGCGTGTGACTAAAATAATGATGAATATGAATGTTTGGTGGATGGAGAGATGGGTAGTGTGAGGAATATGAAAGGAAAATAAGTAAATGATATGTTCTTATAAGGACGGAATGGTGATGAATGAATGATGAAAAGAATGGAATGGACGAAAAAAAAACGTGATGAACGTGATGATGATGATGAAAATGGGTTAAAAAGGTTTAAATAAAAAATAAACAGATTAACTCTTCATCATCATCAATTCATCGGTATTTTTTTATTGATCTATTAACAAAATTAATTGATTAACAGATCACGTTGTGGGGTTTCATGGCTTGAGGTCATAATAATATCATTAGTGTAAATATTTTTAAACTCCTACTGTTTTTCATCATAACGCTTTTATCCCTAAACATAATTACATAATAATTTCATAATATTTTCACTCATACTCAGAAAGAAACATTTACCAAGTGTAATAAAAAATATATGTGGGTAGAAGATGACATTTATAGTGCCCCCATTAAGAAAAAAATACATAGAAAAATTTCGCGACCAATTTTGAGGCAGTAGTTTGACGTAGTTGGTCACAGTTCTAAGCTAACCTAATCTATGGATATCTTTGCAGGTACTCACCGCTATAAATAAAATTAAAGAACACGCTTTAATTAGTAAAAAAGAAATCTAAACAAAAAAGATATGACTTTGAATAATTGTGTAAAAAATGGTTATGTTGAGAACATATAGGAAAACAAATAAAAGTATAATAGATGTTTATTGCTACTGACATTACGAAGTTGAATGCTTCGGAATTTTGAACATTAGAGACATAGTAGTTAGGAATTGTGACAGTATAACAAATAGGACATGTTTTGTCCATTCTGTTACATTGTACAACTAATAGTATAACTAGATGGTGCAGTATAACAAATAAGACTTTTTTGTCCATTCTGTTATATTGTATAACTAGATGGACTAACCCAGACAATACACCTGCAGTTGCTGAACGTTTTCGAAAATCATCAAACTTTTGTGTAGAGTACACCACTGACTACCCCCTTTTAATTTTTAATTCTGTAATTTCCATCCAAAGGTTGTCTGGAAGATATCGCTATAAGCGATAAGACCGCCGTTGTAACCATAACATTGTAAAATTTGTAAACCCGTTATGTTTGATTTTTGGTGTACAATAAAGTATTATTCTATTCTATTCTATTCTATTCTATTCTATTCTATTCTATCATCCACTCTCTTTGATGAAAAATGTTAGGAAGAACATTTTCGGATTTCCAATTATCGGAGTTGAAAATTTTGGTGAACTTTGGCGCACCCGTGATAATTTGGGTGGTAATCAACCTCTGTATTATCCACTAATTGGTATACGATGTTACCCTACGCAGATGAATTAACTCAATACATAATCGCTTAGATAAAATATTGACTACCTGCAAAGGTTGGATGAGATGTGATTCGAGTTTGAATTGATAGTGCTAGTTTCCTTTTAAACCTTTAGCACGCACACTTGCGGGGCGCATGCTTGCTGTTTTATGCACTCAAACTATAGGCGGGTCGCATCTCACTTTTACGTATTGAAATCGCTGCTGAAATATGCGCCGAAATCACGGTTGAAACACGTTTGGAATATGCGCCTGGCTTTATGCAGAATAGTCGTGTTTTACTCTAAGACTTCAAAACCAAGAAGAAACACAATCTTGGTATTACAAGTTGATGTAGCCCATAAAAACCAACCATTAGATAAAATAGTAAGGCAGGTTACTTGCTTACCAACTGAAAAAAAAATGGTTGTTAAGTACCGCTAATATTCTTAATTATTTTAAATACCTACATTTAGCGTTCCAAACAACCAAACTTCGATCATAAAACGTTACATAACGCGTTATATACCCAATTATAACTAAATGTGTTTTAAATAAACCCCTAACCATAATTACTCGTAGTTTATTTGCTAAATCAGCACGTTCTGTTTGTTCGCGTGACCTTGCCTTTGGTAACATTTGGGTAATTTTAGGCACACAATAATATGATTATCGTACACTGTTGTTAATGTCGTTAGAGGTCAAATTATTCGACTTTCTAGACCTTGGAAAATCGAGCGATATTTTTAGGAACCGTTTCCATAGTTCTTGTACCGGTAAAACGGGGTGATTGCGATATCAGGGGGATGCGATGCAGAGACAAATCTTTGAGTGGTATTTGAATACAAATGACCCGGAACTAAAACCACATTAGAGTTATTGTTATTGTTATTTTATTCAAAAATAGAATCTACAAATATTTAATAAACGTGAACATACTTTTCGAAATTTCGTTCCCTTTCACTCCTGAGTCCCTTTTCACATCATTTTACCGTTACTCAAGTCTTAACGATAGCAAAAATACA
Source organism: Cerastis leucographa (assembly GCA_963082945.1). Lineage (NCBI taxonomy): Eukaryota > Metazoa > Arthropoda > Insecta > Lepidoptera > Noctuidae > Cerastis > Cerastis leucographa. The sequence goes on from OY720356.1 coordinate 2,868,095, forward strand.
AGTAGGTACTACTCCTGTAGTCAACAGATAAAATATCTCTTTATCTCTCTAACAGCTAATCAGCTATATTCTACAGCATGTACGCGAAAGGTGTGTTCATTTAGGAGCGTGGTGAGTAGGCTACAGGGCCGGACAAAGTATTTCTGTTTGATGGTCTGTACGAGTACCTTAATATGGGCACACAAAAGAAAAAAATATCGATTTCGGTCTTTCTTTATCCGTTGTCAGAGTTTTGATGTCGCCCAAGGGTCTTAGACTTGGCTTAAGATGCCGTCGAGAAATATCTCTCAGACATGCTGGTTTCCTCAAGATCTTTTCCTTCACCGAAGCAACTGATATTTTTTTTTAAATTTTACTATTATTGCATGAATTCGAAAAATCTCAGGTGCGTTTCTTGTGTTCGAACTTGAGATCTTTCACTTGGCACTGACGGTCACATATTATCTAGGATAATTTCGGTAAGGGTCTTCTTTCGCACGCACTTAGTTCATACAACGGCAACATAAAAAACCCGGTATTTTCAAACCGTTACTGTACATTTATTTTCAGTACCGTTAGCAAGTCCTGCTTTGTTCGCAATGGTTATGTAAATGAGTCTGAAACGTGGTAAACACCACGTAATTTGTATCAAGCGCCGCATAATTGAAGGAAATGTGCCTAGGTTTTAAGTTTGTACTGCATAAAAAGTTTAAGTTTGTTCTTGTTACAACTTTTCTTTGTTTAAAAAACGTTGTTAAAAGCTACTTGATGGTGACGTTCTTCAGAAATTTTGGTGGGTAGTATTCGCAGCCGGTGTGTGTGTATGGCTAGACGTATGAACGTGGATGATGCAAATGGAGTATAAGGATTGTAGTCTTCTTCTTCCATTGTATTTTATATTATGTTGACCCGAAACTTCCCTACTTCTTTGTAGTAGTGTAGTTTCTGCCAACCCCCAGCCCTCAGCACGCGTAGCATGACCACTGTAGAAACGAGCTTTGTCTACGGAAGAATCAACATGATGACAGATAGACAAAAACAATGTGTCAGTTTGTCGATTCTTCCGTCGACATTGCCCGTTTCTACGGCGGTCATGCTACGCGTAGGGCTGGGGGCTGGGGGTTGGCGTCCGAGCGGTCGAGCGGTGAAGCGTACCTCACATCGCGTGTTCTAAATCCGTTGATGTCTAACACACGTACACCTCCCAACCTCCCGGACAAGCGGCGCTCACATCCTCTCCGCGCGGCGTACCGCCAATCTTTTTGCTTCGCCGCCTCCGCCCGACCTCGGGTACGAGCGTTGTCGTGTGAGAATATCAGTGGCGAAAATACTTAGGGGCCAAAATAATGATAATCGGACTGTAAGGAAACCCTAACATCATGAAGAGTAGTAGGTTATAAGGAAAAGCAAGCTTTTAGGCTTATGTGCATGTACCGCCATGCCACTAAGAATATAATGTGAAGTATGTACAAACACACATACTTTATTTTTATACAGTTTATTTTAATTATAACGACTCGAGTACCCGATGGGTTTTTCCGCAGTTTGCTGTTGTCATTTTAACGTAAAAACTAGATGATAAAAGTCTAAGGTTAATTGTTTTGCAATACTAGCTTCTGTCCGCAGCTTCGTCCGCGTGGAACTCAACAATAACTACATTTTAAGTGTAGCAAAAGTCGAAACGATAATATCGAAGGAAAAAACATAAATATCAGTCGAATCGAGAATTCAAAAGCATTTTTTTTAAAATTTACTCTTATTTCTAACAATATTTTCGCCAGTTGTTAACCGATTTCGAGTATCTTATGTATATGGCCATATTTTTGACAGGATCTCAGGTTTGTGGCAAAATAAACAGTTTACATTTAAGTGTTTCTTTTGGTAGTCAGTTGTATTGTAAATGACTTAGATGAGCACTAAGAAAATAAATACGGAATAATAATTTCTCTGAAAGTTCCTGGTTATTGCCCTTGGGAAACTATCGGATACATGGCTTGTTTTGGCTACAAAGTAGTTAAAAATAAAACCCTGCTCTTCGTAGAAAAACCGTCTTTTACTATGATAAAATCACTAAAATCCTGTTTAATATATATAATTTGCTTATCAATACCTAAACTTACTTAACCACAACTGCCGAGAAATAATAACATTGTAAGCTTGTAATCTGCAGACTCCTCAATTATTTTCAAAGCATCGTTACAGCGGCAAAGTGTACCGGTTTCAGCGATTTCGTCACGACTCGTCTGACACCCCCTAATGAATGTTCCCCGTTTTAACAAGCTAATAATTTTCGCAATGAAAATTTTCATTTAGTCTCGCATAGATTAAGGGCAGAGTTGTTGATTTTGTTGGCCAAACAAAATGAGTTTAATTGCTTTTAATGAAACTTATAATTAGGCGTGTAAAATGTTTGTTTAAAAGTATCATTAGCGTTTGTTTTTGAAATCCTGTGTCAAAATTCTTGGCTTTTGCAGTCTTTAGTAAAATGTAAATCTTTTATAGATATGTCAAAAAATTACAATGGAAAAATAAAATATTAGTTTTCCAAACAAACATGGAACGAACCATCCTTAAAATCAGTCTGAGAGACACACAGCGAAACACAGCAATAAGAAAGAAGACACAATGCATACTTAATATTATAAATGCGAAAGTCACTCTGTTTGTTTGTTTGTTTGTTACCTTTTCACGGCTAAACGGCTGATCGGATCTTAATGAAATTTTCAAGAAGATAGATTTCAACCTGGGTAAGGACATAGGCTAAATATCATCACGCTACAACCAATACGAGCGGAGCAGCAATGAAAAATGTTGCGAAAACGGGGAAAATGTGACGCAGACGAAGTTGCGCGGGACAGCTAGTTAGTCATAGATGCAAAATCAAAAAATCTAATTATTTTATTTCACATAGGCCTACATGGGCACTTATAAAACGTCGACAAAAGATGCACGGTGGGGTGTGACGTTTTCAATGGAGAATAACTGGCATGAAACTCCGTGGTTACTCTAAAGGGTGTAAAACACCTCTTAACGAAGCCGAAAGGCACTGGTTATCCCTGTCATTGCGATCATTTTTTTGTTCTACACCATACCTGGGAACCTTCTAGTTACGTTATATTAGGGGTCAAAGTTCCAACTTTTTGACAAGTATTTTTTTAAATACCAAGTTTTTAATGTATTTTTTTTACTTTATACACCTCCACGACCCAAGTACTATTCAATCCGTCCATCAGCACAATGTTTTGAGTGCGTTACATTGAGTTCTACCACAAAACATGATTTTACACCCCCCAAAAAAAAGTCGTTTCCCAGCAATAATTTTTGCGTAAAGTTACTTAGTTCCATGTACAGAATGCTTGGTTGACGGCTTCGTGATGAGGTGATTTACACCTTGTACATCCACGCCTGGATCTATAACTAAATATTTTGCCCTACATTTTTACCAACTGGTTCCATTTTTCTCCCTTCACGTTGAAGAGATATTGTGCTACTTCCTTTGTCGGTCTATGAATATGTTATAGAGAATTCTTTTCTCTGTTATAACAGCTATACGATGGTCTAGACAAGAATGCCGGTCGGTACAGAGTTTGCGGTTGTCACTACCCTTTGTGCCAATGACAATCGTGGCGTTAACACGTGACATTGCGCGAGAGTTTCCATGTGCTTAGAATGACTACAGTAAAACAATTAGAATGGAGAACAATCGAGTCAGCATTTTGCATGAATTAATACACTTCTATCCCCCTGATTCCAAATTATTCGTGTACGGTACAATGTTCTTTTTCTTCTATAACATCTACATATTATATTTATTTATTACAACTTTCATCATCTGCCTAGCCTTTTCCCAAACGATTTTGGGGTCGGCTTCCAGTCTAACCGGATGCAGCTTAGTACCAGTATTTTACATGAAGCGACTGCCTATCTGACCTCCACAACCCAGTAACTGGGTAATACGATACCCCTTGGTAAGACTGGATGTCAGACTTTTTGGCTTCTGACAACTCGTAACGACTGTCAAAGATCTACAAATGACAGCCGGGATCAACGGCTCAACGAGCTTTCCGAGGCACGGAGGAAACTCGGTATGTAATTATGGTCACCCATCCACGGACCAACCTCGGCAAGCACGGCTTCACCTTAAAGATCGACCCGGGCGGCTGTTATTATTTAGCCGCGAGCTCCTCCTATTTCCTATTTCTAGCTATTTATTACAACTTTATAAAATAAAATAAATTATCGTTTATTTCGGACATGCAACATCTGTAGGAGGTTAGTAAATGAAAAAGAAACTTATAATCTGTTTTATTCACAACTTTTAATTATTTATTTTGAAATAAGCTTGTTGTATTGCATTATTTACAAAAACTTTACAATTCTTTTCTGATAATATCTTTAAAATCAATTATCGTTGTATTACTAAGGTCTACAAGTCACTACAGAGTATAAAATATACCTTCGGTTGTAAGCCCTTTTAATATGCTTCTCATATAAATCACCGTCCAAGCTGGGCCCTAAATAACTACCAAATTACAGTAAGTCCTGGTGGAAATTAATTAAAACAAAAGTATTACAAAGCTCAGCTAATTGCCAAAGCAGGATGGGAAACTGTTCGAAAGAGATACCCTGGCCCTGGAACACAAAGGGCGAAGAAGGAACATGGATGGGTTTTAGTCAGTACAAGTCTGACACTCCCTTCCGCTCCGCTCAGAGCGGGAGGAGTCATTTGATGAATTCCCATCAGAAAAAATTGGTTGCCTGTAAAGTCGGTATACGGGCGAAAGTTTTACGTGACAACGAAAGGGACGCGTGCCTTTCACTTTTTATGTCTGTCTCTCTCGCTCTTAGGCGGGCTAACCATGCCCGAGTGGAAGGGACGCGTGCCTCTCACTCGCTCTCATTGTGAGCGCATAACGTGAGCGGAGCGTAACGCAGTTTCTTGAAGTGTCACCCGGCAAACCAATTTATAAGACGTTGTCACGTCAAAAAAAGGTTGTGTAGGAACTAGGTTGTCAATCTTGATGGATAAAACTGTCTCCACCGATCCCGAGATCGGATTGAATTAGAAATTGATCACGTCGAGTTGTGAAAGTACGTCTTTGCAAATCATCATCATCATCTGCCTTGCCTTATCCCAAACTATTTTGGGGTCGGCTTTCAGTCTAACCGGATGCAGCTGAGTACCAGTATTTTAAATGAAGCGACTGCCTATTCGACCTCCACAACCCAGTAACTGGGTAATACGATATCCCTTAGTAAGACTGAATGTCAGACTTTTAGCTTCTGACTACTCGTAACAACTGTCAAAGATCCACAAATGACAGCCGGGACCAACGGCTTAACGTGCTTTCCAAGGCACGGAGGAAACTTGGTATGTAATTATGGTCACCCATCCACGGAACAACCTTGGCAAGCATGGCTTAACCTTAAATATCGACCCGTGCGGCTGTTATTATTTAGCCACGAGCTCCTCAAATCTTTCAAATTTGATTGATTTAAAGCCGTTGATTCTTCGTACTATTTTGACGTAACAATATTTACAAGTAACTGTAGTAGACTGCCTTGTTGTTCCAGTGGTCGGAAGCGCGACTACTGAGCATGAGGGGGTTCGATTCCAAGGTCAGGCAAACTTTCAGGCTGACTTTCTCAGTAGCAGCCACGGAGTCTGGATTTGTGCCCGATTGATGGCAATAGGCTCGTCCCCTATTACATAGTACTTGAACAGTACTGGTGGAATGTGCGTGTAGTAATGGGTACACCTCTGCATAACCCTTCGGGGATTACAGGCGTGATTGTATATCACAAGGTGTTGTTTTGCATCCTCGTCAAATTCTGTTGTAAGTAACTATGCTGTTGATTGTCGTCCCAAATCAATAATAAAATGGGTAAGTAGGTATTTTTTTTTCTTGTTTGGATATCGGTAAATTTGAACCACCCCTGTTTTAAATGCGGGTCGTCTGATTCTCGCTGTATAACCGCGCTTCCACAAATACAAACAATCTCAAACGTTTATTCGATAATTTCTGTTCCCTAAGCCACGTTAAGGGGGTTATTCTGAAAGACCAAAAACATTAGGTACCGTAATTTTAATTGATTATTTGTGTCTTGTGTGACAACCTCCTGAAATGAGACGAGGATGCAAAACAACACCTTGTATTATGTTAATATTTTCAAGATAAGAAACGAATTTTTAATTCAGATATTTTAATAAGCTTTGCCATTAGGTGCTACTGTAAATAGAGCTGCTCCTCTTCTCTATGAGACTACGCTTAAATCCACCACGTCATCCCAGTGCATATTGGAAGGTGTTTCACCAAATCTTAACTAATATTATAAAGACGAAAGATTTGATTGTTTGTATGTTACGATTTAACTTAAAAACTAATGGACCGATTTTAAAAATTCTTTCACCGTTAGAAAGCTACATCTTTACCGAGTAACATAGGCTATATTATATCACAATTTTCGCGGTCGATGGCGCGGGCGAAGTGCTAGTATGAAATAAAGATTTATAGATTAATGTAAACTTATGTTTCACCACTCACTCAAATTCAGAAACTGCCCCAAATCAATTACCAGCATTAACCCTTCACTAGTCCACACCGCGTCTAAACGGCCAACAATCCCGTCCAACTAACTTAATCAGCATCATTCCATTGACAAACAATTACGGACGTGCGGTTATCCGACACGGCCAATTTGCCGTGAAGGAGTGAGCGGCCGATTGACGCAAATTTGCATGACAAAGGCCTTTCCAACGGTTCCTGACGGCCGGTTGCCAACCGGGTCTGACGTACAGCGGTGACGAAATGACGTGACGTATAAAACGGCCACTGGAGTTTCGCCTTTTTCTCGCCGGCCAGTGACATTTTGATGTGTTGGGTTTTTTTGATTCTGTGGTCTCGATTTATTTTTGTATTTTTTAATTTGTTGTGTGGTATTTTCGGCGACGACATTTTCATGTGCTTTGGTTATTTAAGGGTAGGTATTTGATATGAGATAAATGACTATTAACAAAACCATATCAACACTTACTACTTTAATTTTCCTATCAAACTTATACATATTTAATCTTATTTTAAAATAATAAACTACAAGTATTGTTCAACTGTAAGTTTCTCAAAGACAATTTAACATATTTAAAAAATTTCTTATAAAGACATACGATTCAAACTCAAACACAAAGCATTAATTATTTCCAATAAACCATTACAGACACTTTTGAAAGACAAAAAACAAAAAAAAAAACACGATGCTACAGTCCCAGTCACAAGGCACCTTGTGAAAGTAATTTAGTGGCCCATACCAAAGCGTAGATCTATATGGAGAAGAATAGGCAAGAAACTCCATGGACACTCTTTTAAATCAAAATATTGTTACAAAATCTTGGTTACATCATTAATGTTGAGAATTACAAATATGTGAGAACGATGTAGAAATACGTGCAAGTTAAGAGCGTCCAGAGATGAACGTCCGTGCTGAAAGATTAAATCAAAAATTCAAAAATAAAATATAGCGTGGCAGCAAAGATTCATTTCGTAACTATCATTTCAAATCCGCATTTAACATTGAAACTATAAGTTTCACCATGAAATCTTGAGTATTGTGTTCGATACAATATAGTGTTACATCTGATTATTGATTCCACTCGAAGGCACCTGTCTTATAACCTAACAATAGCCTCTCCGCCTGTAGCCACACAATACGATGCAAACTGTATAGCGTAGGCTAGTGCGCTAGAGTATTAATGAGCCAAGCTACAGTAGTAGTAGATTAAGTAGGTGCAAAATATTTCTAGTCTAACAAGTATTTGTGGATCTGCACTGTAACAGTTATAATTCGGGAGTATTAAAAATAATTTATTTCTGACTTAGTTAGGATATTTTTAATGCATGTGTGTACAGTACTTTCACAAGGTATAATCTCAGTCAATTATATTGATATAGGTTAAGGATTATTAACAATTTTATGGATGAAATGCCTGAAATAATAATATTAAATTATTATATGAAAAAATAAATGCTTTGGGTTTAAGTTTTGTCAGATGTTTTAAGAGCTTATATTTGTACCTACATGGCTAAATGAGGAGCTCATGGCTATATAATAACAACCGCACCGGTTGATCTTTAAGGTTAAGCCGTGCTTGCCGAGGTTGTTCCGTGGATGGGTGACCATAATAACATACCAAGTTTCCTCCGTGCCTTGGAACGCACGCTAAGTCGTTGGCCTCGGCTGTCATTTGTAGACCTTTGACAGTCGTTACGAGTAGTCTGAAGCCAAAAATATGACATCCAGTCTTACCAAGGGGTATCGTATTTCCCAGTTACTGGGTTGTGGAGGTCAGATAAGGTAACCGTTTCATGTAAAATACTGGTACTCAGCTGCATCCGGTTAGACTGGAAGCAGACCCCAAGATAGTTTGGGAAAAGGCTAAGCAGATGATGATGATATTTATACCTGCGTTTTCAATTCAAGGTGCATGTTAAAACAACGTTGTTCTTTTGGATAAGTATTTGTACGTATGTTAGTGTTAGTGTAAGTAGTTGGTTTAGAAATATGACAGTATTTATGGACGTTTTAAAAGTATGAAAAATGACTATAACTTTTTCGTATATTTTCCAACACCAGCGCTCCATAGTTTTCATACTTCAACGGCTAACTGATGAAACAATACTGTTCTGGACTGGCACAGGCTATTAACCAATCGAGCCTTTCAATCTAACTGCACTATAGCGCGAGGATTTTGGAATAGGCAGGTAGATGTCTGTGCATGTATCAGTTACTGTGTTTCGAGCAGACGGTAGGGGGTTTGAGTGTTGCGGTTTTGGTGTTAACCGTGAAATGTCTGGAGGGTGTGTTTTATGCTAGGACGCTATATCTACTAAATGGTGGAGGAGCTCGTGGCTAAGTAATAACAGCCGCACAGGTCGATCTTTATGGTTAAGCCGTGCCTGCCGAAGTTGGTCCGTGGATGGGTGACCATAATTACATACGGAGTTTCCTCCGTGCCTCGGAAAGCACGTTAAGCCGTTTTGTCCCGGCTGTCATTTGTAGATCTCTGACAGTCGTTACTAGTAGTCAGAAGCCAAAAGTCTGACATCCAGTCTTACCTAGGGGTATCGTATTACCCAGTTACTGGGTTGTGGAGTTCAGACAGGCAGTCGCTTTATGTAAAATACTGGTACTCAGCTGCATCCGGTTAGACTGGAAGCTGACGCCAAGAGAGTTTGGGAAAAGGCTAGGCAGATGATGCTTTCTACTTAATGAAGCTGGAGGATTAATTTTAGCGGTGTCACTAGGACCTAAGCTGGTGTCAGAGTTTTTATCCCGCTCATGGGCCTGACTTGGTTTTACATGCTGCATGCCGTTGAAAAATATCTATCAGGCATGCAGATTTCGTCAATATATCAGGAAACCATGTACCAAGCCATGTCTCAGCTCCACAATATATGGAGAGATCGCAACATTTCGCGGAAGACCAAAGTGAAATTGGTCAACACGCTGGTCTTCTCGATTTGCGGATACGGAACAGAAACGTGGACCTTGAGAAAGGCGGACCGAGCTCGTATAGACGCCTTCGAGATGTGGTGCTGGAGGAAGTTACTTCAAATACCCTGGACTGCCTTCCGCACCAATCAGTACGAGAGCTCAAAATAAAGACCAGCCTTCTACGACCTGTCTCCGTAGAGTCTTGGAATTTTTCGGCCATATAGCAAGGAAAGATGGCAATAACCTCGAACAACTGATGGTTACCGGCAAGGTGGATGGTAAACGACCAAGAGGTCGCAGCCCTTTGCGATGGTCCGACCAGATAAGCTCTGCTCTTGGTACGATGCACTTCAGTTGGCCAAGAATAGACTGAGATGGCGAAACATAGTCATGAAAAAGATGTTTGCAAGGGTGGATCACGACCCTCAGTAATAAAGAACAAGACTTGAGGAGGAGGAGGAGGATCAGGAAGCCAACCACCGTTTTATACCAATAACTTAGAATCATCAATCGATCTACATATTTTCATATTCATGACCAGATGAGGAGCTCGTGGCTAAATAATAACAGCCGCCCGGGTCGATCTTTAAGGTCAAGCCGTGCTTGCCGAGGTTGGTCCGTGGATGGGTGACCATCATTACATACCGAGTTTCCTCCATGCATCGGAAAGCACGTTAAGCCGTTGGTCCCGACTGTCATTTGTAGATCTTTGACAGTCGTTACGAGTAGTCAGAAGCCAAAAAAAAGTCTGACATCCAGTCTTACCAAGGGGTATCGTATTACCCAGTTACTGGGTTGTGGAGGTCAGATAGGCAGTCGCTTCATGTAAAATACTGGTACTCAGCTGCATCCGGTTAGACTGGAAGCCGACCCCAAGAGGGTTTGGGAAAAGGCTAGGCAGATGATGATGAGATTGAACATTTATTCTGGTTTTAGATTAAACCACCTTCCATGTCACATTAATATTCGTATCCTAACTTTCATAACTCAGGTAATTTTAATCCCTAAAATAACGTAAAAAGCTCTCTCAGCCCTTTACCTCCATAAACAATTCATAATTGAGTATTAAAGTAAAATAATTAACAGCATTTAATATTCCGAGCACACAGCATTTGATGACAAATAGCCGTTCTTAGCCGCAGTCAAATGGGCCACGTTCGGCCACGTTGGAACATTATGGGCCACGTTCCACCAATGTAAATTAGTTATGAGTGATACACCGGGCTTGAAGTTATACAACGTGGAGTTAAAAGTTAAATTGCCAGTTAAGGAAAGTTTATTAAAGCGAATTAGGGTAATAAATTTTGCTGTGGGCACCGCTACAGATGTATGGTTCTCGTAGCACTTTTGTAGCATTTTGATAGTGTGACGTGTGTGGTATATTCGTAGCTGATCTTGTAATAATTGTAGTATAATCAAACGGAATCTATGAAGTTACGAAGTTTTCGCCTCGTAGTTTTGGAAAGGAGGTTTCGCGCGTTTTTATAGCGAAGCTTTCCTAGCAGAGGTGTTGTAGCAAACATTTCGTAGCATAAATTTCGTAGCAGTGTTGTGTTGAAGTAAAACTTTCGTAGCCTACATACTACGAAATCTTCGTAGCAGAGGTTTCGTAGCAAAGATGTTGTACTAACATATTTGTAGTGGAGGTTTTATAGCAGTGACATTTGTGTGCTGAAAAGATTTTTGTTTACATTTTACATATTGATTCAATTTCCCAAGCTCAGTATAGTGATCGCTAAGAATCTTTTGATGACAGTATGTTAAAAGAATTCACGATAAATTTATAAAGTCCGTCGTCGTCCTATGTACATCCGGTTCCAAATAAAGTCTTGTATCACATTTTTAATTTCAACGTTCTCAAGGACATTCATTTCCTCTCACAATAAAAAAAGAGGTTCAAAGGGAAAAAAAGGTTTCACAACTCATTCGTTCGTGTGTAACCTTTCCAGCGCTTACAGCGATTGTACGAAGTGCTTTCAAAATGAGAGTCAGTTCATTTAACATATTAGGTTAACCGCGCTTCAGCGGATTAGCTGCTTTGTGAATGAAGTTAAGTATTAACATCGGCGTTGCTTAGTTATTGATGAAATATTTTAGTATTAGGATATTTAGGTATTTCATAAAAATTATATGTGGACAAGATAGATTTGTGGTCCTGTCGTCAAGGTCTATGCCTCATCATCTGTCTAGCCTTTTCCCAAACTATCTTGGGGTCGGCTTCCAGTCTAACCGGATGCAGCTGTGTACCAGTATTTTACATGAAGCGACTGTCTATCTGACCTCCAAAACCCAGTAACTGGGTCATACGATACCCCTTGGTAAGACTAGATGTCAGACTTTTGGCTTCTGACTATTCGTAACGACTGTCAAAGATCTACAAATGACAGCCGGGACCAACGGCTTAACGTGCTTTCTGAGGCACGGAGGAAACTCGGTATGTAATTATTCTATTCACGGACCAACCTCAGCCAGCACGGCTTAACGTTAAAGATCGACCCGTGCGGCTGTTATTATTTAGCCACATGCTCAAGGTAGGCCTATAGGTAATAAATGTAAATAAGTTTTGGAGGTAGGTTTATTTCATTTTTATAACTTTTTGTACCTACAATTTAAAGTTTTAATTCCTTATCAAGCAGAACAAGCACAAAAACCATCGTGAAAACCGACATGAAACATAAAAAAAACCGTTTCCTCGCTGTCTCAAGAACTTCTCTATACGTAACATAAATAAACATAAACATTATTGAAACCATAAATTCTTTCTTCCTTTTACCAGTAAACCATAGAAAACACAAAGTATCTTTTGAACTTAAAGAAAATTTGTTATACTATTCTCCCACTATAAAACACTTGATCGTGGTAGCGCCAAGAGCAATCACTATAAAATGTAAACTTTGCACAAGTCTAAGAAATTGATCTAACAGTTTTCTTCCATCGGTACATCGCTTACAGCTCAGGAATAAAAGAAGTTTACGAGTTGAGTAAAAAAGAAAGTAAAATGTGTTTTGTTACCCGACTGACGGAAGGGTTATTTGTGTTCTTTTTCGATCCTATACAGGGTGTAACGGAAAGGGTATATACATCCTTAAGGGTGTGCTACAGCCCATCAAACTGAACCTGTTTCTCTTCATAAAACATGTTTTTCAGCAAAAAAAAAATCTGCTGCCCCATAGAAAATTACAATACCTATTCGACCCAAATGTATAGGCAGCTGATATTTTTTTTTGCTGCAAAAAAATTTTTTATGTTGCGAAACATGTTCAGTTTGATGGTCTGTAGCACACCCTTAAGGATGTATATACCCTTTCCGTTACACCCTGTATATCTGAGACGAACAAAATCAAATCAAAATCAAAATACTTTATTTCACATGGGCCACCACCACTTTTTTAACAACACCTTGTATTTCACCAATACAAGGTGTTGTTTTGCATCCTTGTCAAAATTCAGGAGGTTGTCACAAGAGACATAAATAATCTATTACCTAGTTAATTATTAATAAACGCTAATTTTTTTGGTTGTTTTAGTTTGTCAGTATTTCAGAATAATCCCCTTAACGCGGTTTAGGGAATAAGAAATTATCTAATAAACATTTGAGATTGTTTGTATGTATGAAAGCGCGGTTGTAGGTCGAGAATCAGACCGGTGGCGTTTAAAACACGGGTGGTTCACATTTTCCGATTTCCCTAGCTAAGAAAATGAATTTGACTAGGATGCAAAACAACACCTTGTATAACGTTGACAAAATCTGCACGGTTTGGAACAGGCAAGAAACTCCATGTTTACTATTTTAAAATAATTTGCAAAAAAAATACCTCATATATTATGTAAGTACTAATACTTAAGTAGATATGGGAGGACAGCGTAGGCCCGACTATAAGTCGTTGCTTACAACAAAACATAGATCAAAATAAACAGTTATCAAACGGTTTCTTTCCAACTTAATTGCTATCGGGACACAATGCAAGTGTTTAGCGCCATCAGAGGATATGCTACAGCTTCTCTCCTGCCCGTTGTGCAAAACAACTGGCACCCTCCAGGACTTGAATGAGGTAACCGACAGAGTTGGCTAGGTTGCTACTGTTTTACTGGTTGGACCAAATCTGAGTCATCGATTCGAGAAGAAGAAAAATTCTGAGTTTAGTTTTTATACAATACTAACTTACCACTAAACCTAGAACTTTAAATATAGAAGAAATCTTGTCTTTAGCTTTAAGACAGTTTTTTTCCAAACATAAGTGAAACGTACGGATATTAAGAAATATCTGACTTCGATAAAGCCACCAAAAATTATTTATTTGAATTTGTATATTGTAATGTTTTTAGCTCTGTTTTTTGTAATGACTTTTCCTACCTATTGTATATTTGTATGCCACAAAGGCTGAACTATGATGGATCTTTATTGTTTATGAACAACCTGCATGCCTTGTATGTATAGGTACTCATATTTCCACAAATAAACGTCTTGTCTGGTCTTATAAAACATTTTTTTTATTGTAATAACTTTTGCCTGAAAGTGTAAATTAAGGTGGTATACCCACATTTTGCAAGTTAAGTTCTCCAGTGTAGCACAGGTAGCACTTTTGCTAGAAATCGGGCACTATTCTGGCAAAACTAGAATCCGGGCTACTGCTCATAAATTCTTATTGGAAAGCCTAAAGATGTCAGCCCGAACCAAAAAAACAAATTGGGCTCAAGAGAGTACAGGTTATTATTATTCAAAGATTTTCATATCACTTTTACAGAATCAAAGACTTAAAACAGTATCTACAATAGCATTTAAAGAACGAAATAAAAACCGAAACCGTTTCAAAGTCATTTAACAAATTCCGGTACATTAAAAAAGTTAAATATTCACTCGAAATATGAAGATAATGGTGTAATTATTTTCACACAACTCTGAAACAAATGGCGGTGCTTAAGGGCATGTCGAAACAGAGTACAGGCATTATAATATTCTGCATACTATTATCGTAAAAACTCTGTCTATCCGTCTGGTACCATTTCACGCCTCAACAGCTGAATAGAGATCAATTAATTGTGGCACATAGGTACCTACAGCCAGATCTAGGCTAGAATAGAATACAGGGTGTATGTGAAACCTACGCGAAAACGCTTACCACACTCGGTACACCAATCTGAACCACCCCACGTAGAAATGTTCCATACATGTTTTGACCGTGTAGGTATTGCACTTTTGTAAGAAATAGCAGATTTTTTTTAAGTGAAACTTCTTATGCGACTTCCAACAAGTTTAAGGCTACCATGGAGGGGGAATATTTTCTAAAACTCACTAAGAGATGGCTGTATTACAAGATTTGTGACTACTTAGTTCTACTAGGTACGCAAGATGGCGTGCAAACAGTCATGCATTCGACTCTTCGGTGTGACCAGCCTTCGCTCAATTTCCATGAGTAGAATAACCTCGATAGACTTATGTAATAAAAATAATACAAAAAGAAAACAACAAAATATTATTTAGAACCTCAATAAAATAACGGGAGTGAATGCGTGGCACTGGAACGCATGCGTGTACGAAGTTTCACATCTTCCGCGCGGAGGGACTTCACGCACTATTTTTTTAAATTACTGATTAAAAATTTCTATGTGTGTTCTATGTTTAGAATGAAGTACGGAGTACATGGTAAGCGTTTTCGTTTCGGTGTTTCTTATACCCTGTATAATGCTTTATTGGTAAAGAATATGTATTACAAATCAGATTTTAAAATTCTTATGGTGTCTTTGTACATTCTGGCTTTAAGGCATGCGAAATTAATATAAATATTATAACATTAAAAACAAAAATGAACTAAATTTAACAACTTCAAATAAATATACACCATACAAGTCTCAAACTACAAATTTTCCTTTCTGACCCGTAGAACACCAAAGTGGTTCACCTAGTAGTCAAATTCAAAATCCTAATAAGACATAGGATACTTTATACCCTGTTAGTACATACCCGTAGGATAACTTCCAACATCCCCGCGAGTGAAGCCACAGGCAGAAGCAAGTTTGGTATAAGATTATTATAGGCACATAAGCTGTCTCACTCAGTTTTGAATAATCATGTCTCGTTTGTATGTGCTGAAAACAATTTCAAAACTTACCTCGAAAATCTTAAGATACACTCATTGTGAAAGCCATCTGCTTACATACGTGTATTTTACTTCTCAGTTTTTTTTTATAAAACTATCATTATCGTCTTAATAAACATGTTAAGTCTTTTCATTCATATAAAAAACTGTTAATAATTCGAATGTAAACCTTATCCGCGACTTTTCCAATTTTCCTTTGATAACCGTTCATTTAGAAATAAGTGACAACCCATTGTCTAAAATAATTAAACGGTACGACTGCGATGGACAATTACGCGTTTTCGCCAACCATACAAGAAAGTAATGGGAGGAAATCCTCAAATTATAGTTTAGCTGTCAGCTGATCTTCAAAAATTATTTCTGGGGCACTTTGACGAATTATATCCATCTACCGTGATAGAAGTGCGAAACAAGTAATTCTCAACTGAAAAGTATTTAGTATTTTTTTTTATTTTTTATTATAAATAGGCTCGCGTTTGACCACTATCTCACCTGATGGTAAGCGATGATGTGGTCGACGGTGAAGCACGCTTGCCTAGAAGAAACCTATTCACTCTTGACTTGAAGACCCCCAGATTGTAGCTATCGGGAAACACAGACTCCGGCAGGGAATTCCACTCCTTAGCGGTACGCATAATAAAAGTATTCCCAAAGCGCTTAGTGCGTATAGGTGGGATGTCCACCATGTACCGATGGCGCATCGCCGTACGTCTTGTAGTCCGATGATGAAACGGGCTAGCTGGAATTAGGTCATGCAATTCCATCGCACACTCCCCGAAATGTAACCGGTAAAAAACCGATAGGCTGGCAACTCGGCGACGATGTTCAAGGCTCTGGAGCTTAGATTTGACCAGTGCCTCATTGCCAATGCGCCTCTTGGCCCGCTTTTCAACCGACTCAAGTGCATCAAGCTGGTATTTGGCAGATCCGTCCCAGAGATGAGAACAGTACTCCATGCACGAACGAACTTGCACTTGATACAAGCTGAGCAGCTGTTCTGGCGTAAAGTACCTTCTCACCTTTGCAAGGACCCCCAACTTTTTGGCTTTTTTATTTAGTACTACATAGACAACGATAGAGCAGCGGTGGCCCAGTGGTGGCAGCCCCGACTTACGAGCAGTAAGCTGTGGGTTCGAACCCAGGCAGGCATTACTGTGTGTAGTTTATTTCATCACCACTGCTCTCAAAACGGTGAAGGAAAACTTCGTGAGGAAACCGGTGTTCCTAAAAACTAAAAAGTCAAAGACATGTGACATGTACCTACCCGCACTGGGCCCGCGTGGTGGATTATAGCCCATTCCTTCTCATAGAGAGGAGGCCTGCGTCCCAGCAGTGGGAACATTATAGGCTGATGATGATGATGACTACAAATAGACATTTCACCCGATACTTGCAAACACTGGAAGTTTTTTTTATAAATACTGTTAGCCTGCGTCATCCCACTGCTGGGCAAAGGCCACTCCCCATGACTTCCAATTATTTCGATCCAGGGTCAATGTGGACCACTGGTCGCTGGTCTTTTCCAGCTGGTCCCACCATCTTCAACGAGATCTGCCGCGAGACCTTCTGACCAATCCGTACTATAATATTACAAATGCAAAAGTAAATCTGTCTATCTGACTTTTAACTTTCGATTGAATGGATTATGATGAACTTTGACAGACAGGTAGACTGTCATGGTTTGCTTGTACTTACAAAGGATACTTTTCTTATCCTAGTAAAGTTCCTTCAAGTGGAATAGTTTCTGACTCCTACGAAACCTGCAGGCAAAAGCAAGTCAATCGAACTCATAATCGATAGTTCTTAATCTATACATATGTCTGCCGTCAGAATGCAGTCTTTTAGGAACCTCACGACTTTTGGCCCAAACCAGCCGCTGTCTCGACAAACTTTCTTGGTTTTCAGAGCTTCTGCGGCCAAAAATAGTGGCCCTGGCGGCGTAGCGCACGAGGTTTCTTAAAGGACATATAGTATAAATCATCGAACGTGTAGCCAAGGATTTCTTAGTAGATAATTCTGTGCCACTTAAGGCAAAATACATTAAAATCACTCCTTAAACATTAAATCCAAACTCCCAACCACTTAAGTGAGCAAAAAACTTCATTACGCCAGTACAATCCGTAAATTTTTATGATGAATGTAAAAAAATTGTTTTTCTTCCTCTGGCAGTATTAAATTGCGGGCAGGTGCAAGCCGCCATTACCCTGAGAGTCAATTAAGGCACCTAATGGTGCTTGAATCCGGACTGGAATCTCATTACAGGCAAAGTTGGGATTATTGAAGATGACTGTTTGTTATTCCCAACTTTAAACGTTTTATTCAATAAAGGAGGAGCTCGTGGCTAAATAAAAAAAGCCGCACGGGTCGATCTTCCTGGTTGAGCCGTGCTTACCGAGGTCAATCCGTCGATGGGTGACCATAATTACATACCGAGTTTCCTCCGTGCCTCGGAAAGCACGTTAAGCCGTTAGTCCCGGCTGTCATTTGTAGATCCTTGACAGTCGTTTCGAGTAGTCAGAAGCCAAAAGTCTTCCATTTCATAACATTCCATCATCCAGTCTTACCAAGGGGTATGGTATTGTAACATTAATTGTTACATGTCTTGATTTTAATTAATAGTATAGGAAAGTAATACTAAATTAATCAATTATTTACATTTATCTACATTATTTACAAACTAAAATTTAGCTATTTGCAATACTAAATTAAATATTAAACTAAAAGAAACTAATAATGAACGCATCAAATCAGAATTCTGCACAGCTACAATTTAACACCACGCTCGTATTAAAATAAGCGACATATTAAGCACCCAGGAACGGTTCTTTTGTTCTCGGCGCGGGCGCATGATTCATGTTGACTCACGACAGAATGCTTCCACGTCCCGCGCAGACCGATTTTTGGTGTCAAGGCGAACGCACGCCAATATTTATCAAGATCACTAATACGATCAGTTTAAAAAAAAAACGGTCGTCATCGCAAGATAAATATATTCTTTTAACGGCGTCACTATCGTTCCCTCGACCATTTACCTATATATTAATTGTGTGAGTGATTTGGAAAACCCCATTTGGGTAAGTGTTGCACAATTTTAAACTAGCCAGTGGCTAAGCAAACTGTAACGGTTTATTTCGCTTTGTTTTCAACCTTTAGCAATTCTGTATTTGTGTTCTCGCCTTCTTTATTTCTATTAGACGCTTATTAGTTTTTTTCCCTTGGTTCTACCCCACTGTTTGTACCTAATTATATTGTTTTATTATTTTCCGTAATTTTGTAAATATAACCGTTACTCATACAAATGTTCGGATCACGCCGTATTTAACCGCCACTACTGTCATCTCCGTATCTGATAGTGAACATCCACAGCAACACAGCTACATATTAGTGCTTCCCTATTAAGCGTTGCTGTGGGTGCTCACAGTCTACGGCCAGTAGGTAATGCTTTCGCTTGTTGCGCATTACAGGGTTCAAGGATCACCCTCAATCCTCTCGCTTCCCCGCGGTGGACAGTAGCGAGTCAGCCATCGACTGCTGTACCTGCACCCAGACCTGGCGATCGACGCGCGAGCATTCATCTCCAGCGTGTCCAGTGACGTCAGGGGAGTGCTAGACCAGGGGGGCAAGTTGTAATCACTGTATAGGCCCTAACCCACCAATCTGACCATCTACCGAGCTAGACCTTTTTTTTTTTATAATATAACTGTTCCGAATTTCTACCTACCTGTTTTATTTACTCTTCTCCTAGGAACCTATGCCTAGGTTAAGTGGAAAAGGTAGGCCCTATTAGTATCTAAATATAACCGGGACAGTATTACCCAGTTACTGGGTTGTTGAGGTCAGATAGGCAGTCGCTTCATGTAAAATACTGGTACTCAGTATCCGGTTAGGCTGGAAGCCGACCCCAACATAATTTGGGAAAATGCTAGGCAAAAGAGAAACATTTTATTCAATAGAATGGCCGATTAGATAATGGTGGTACGAGTAGATAGATAAATAGATAGATAGAGTACTGCCTCGTTGGTCTGGTGGTTAGAAGCGCTGCTGTTATAATAACCATGAGGTCTTTGGTTCGATTCCTATGTTTTTGAGATTTATATCAGAAACTCACTTGCTACTCTGTGCCACGAAGTCTAGATTTATGCCTATTTGGATTGGAGTGATGCGGTCGTGATTCACTACTTAACATGTTTTAGCGCGAATTTCACGAATAATACTGAACTCGATCAACAGATCTAAACGGCGTTTATGAGCTAGCTGTTATTGTCAATATCATCATTTCTATTTGCTATAGTTATTGGAATAGCTCTTGGAGTTTTTATGTTCAGTTACTAAAATTCGCCATGAGAAAATGGTGCCTTAATGATGAGCGTTTCGTGTCTCGTTAGACCGTATTTTAACTATTAAATTTGACCTAAATACTCTGAAATATTGGGGCTCTAAGCTTTGAAGGACCTTTGTTGTCCTTTGAGGGCTTTGCCAAAGGTAAAATTTGTAGTAACTCGTTTTAATTATTTGTATAGTTCTTGGTATCAACACCTTTGAGACACCTTTTGAACACCTTTTCTTTTCTTTTTTGAGAAACTTTTTGAACACCTTTTAGAGAGAAATGAAAATGCTTTTATGAAATAATAATTATAAATTTATTTCTATAATTTCATTATACATTACATCGGTGCGTTCTCAACCCCTGAACTAGGGCAACCTATAAGACAGGGGTTGAGGAATACGCCGGTTAAATTGATCTGAATGTGGAAGCTTAGACTAATAATGAACTAAAAAAAAACTAACAGTAAATTATTAGAACATAAGATAAAAATAAAGGTACATGATTTTAGAATAGAGGTAGCGTGTGTGTGGTAATGTGTTGAAGTGTGTGCTGTGAGTATTTATGTCGCTAGGTTAGAATACTGATAAGGGTTTCAGTGTCATCGTAGCTATAGTTTTCCAGCCAAAGTAGTATTTCCTTTTTTATCTGGAAACTGCTTATATGCTTGACTAGTTTGTACTGGCTAATTTTGAATAGTAGAGGTGTGGCGCTAAACTGTTATAGTGTTTTCTTGCAAACTTGCTCTTCGCGCGCGGAATAGGATATCTGTCGCATCTTTTATTATTTTTTGGCAAGTAGGGGACCGTTAGACGGTGGTATCTTCGTATACACTCATAAATAAATATTTTTCATACACTCAGCACTCGTGCTTGCTCATACACCAAAATGGGAGAGGTTCTGAAGTTAAGGGACAGAAGGACCTTCAGAACTGCACGCTGGGAACGCTCTATTTCTATCATATGAGATTGGCCAGCGCCACCCCATGCACAAATACCATAACCCAAAACGCAGTGACAGAATGCTTTATATATTTGTTATAGAACTTTCTGCCTGGCAACATGTCTCAGGGTTTTCTAGTTTTTTTTGCTATGACTGAGATTTGATGACTCCACTTCAAGTTATCGTCGATTGTAACACCGAGGTATGGAAATGGAAATAGTAGGTCCCAATTATGTTGGGTTCGGCTTCCAGTTGCAGCTAAATACTAGTATTTTACCTGTAAAGACTGCATAGGTAACCAGTTACTGGGTAACATGATGTCCTTTGGCAAGACAGGTAGTCAGACTTTCGGGGTTCTTACTATCAAAACTTTTGTCAATGATGTGAAATTGACAATCCAAAGCACGTAATGGGTAGTCACCCATCCTTGGATTGATCTCGCCAAGCATTGCCAAACCTTCAAGACCCTGCTGTTATTTATTCAAGCATCGCGAACCCGTCCTTCGTTTTATTTACTACTAGCTGTGCCCGCGACTTCGTCCGCGTGGAATTAGAATTTTTCTAAAATAGAAGTATCCAAGTTACTCCTTATTACATCAGCTATCTGCCAGTGAAAGTCTGTCCCTTCAAAATCGGTCCAACCGTTCCAGAGATTAGCCGGAACAAACATACAGGCAGACAGACAGACAAAAATTAAAAAAAAAATATTTTGGTATATGTACCGTATATACATTCATATGCATGTAGTAAGTAAGTAAGATATATTTTAATATTACAAACAGACACTTCAATTTTATTTATTTGTATAGCTCACTTGTTTTTCAACATGATAAACGAAAATACCCCTTTTGCATTACATTTGTGCACGATATGGATACTTATTCAAGTTCATTCCAATTCTGGTTTGTTAAAAATATTCCGCGCCATTTTTACGTGTGCTCATTGAAGCAAATACGGGAGTGTATGAGTGTATTACATTTTCTTTTGTATTCACCTTTTGGAAAACAACTTGAATTCCAACTGGGTAGTTCTGTATAAGTGTAAAAGAGCTTTGAAATAAACTTTCTTTGTTATCTTTTTCAATTATGGCCAACGGTTTTGTGGAGAAAAGAAAAAAAGGTTTTTGGCACGAAGAATCTGTTGAATTCATTTTCTCATTGCTATTTCGAATTTTAGCAGTTCATAATTTGCCATTACATTAGCTTTATTTTGTTTTTTTTTGTTTATACGTTCGGACAAAAAGCTGTTATTTTAGGTCGAATAGTGATGAAACGATCCGAATGAACAAGTTCAGTAGACGCAAGCAAGAGTTTGACGATATGCATGAGCCAAATGAAAGCCGAATACGTGTAGTCATTGCTTCAGGTTGGCTTTGTTGGTCTACATATGTTATAAATGTCGGATCCGTTCATTAGTACGGACAGGAAATGAATCGGCAAGCGCGCCAGTGGTGGCATCATGGCATCACGCGACCTACTTACCAGTCTACACACCTAAGCGCGCTTCTACAGAGTCGTGATGTTTTCGGGCTCGCAACAAGGACGACAATGAGTGTCTGATCGCGGCGGAGTCAAGACGTCCCGGAACTGTACCCGATTCATAGTGCCCAGTGTTATTGTGTTGGATTGTAATTTCAAATAATTTGGGAATTCAATGAAAGGAGTGTACCGTGTGTAGTCTGTGTTTTCATAGCACAAAATCCATGTTCTGCCCACATGATGACCGAGTCTAAGCGAATAAATCTTCACAATACGACATATACGACTGTCATAGTTATACGCAAGGGCAGACGTCTTATTCTTTTGTAGTGCTCTTGCACTCTCAACTACTGAGTATGAGGTCTTGGGTTCGATTTCTGGGTCAAACAAAGTTTTGTTTGGTTTTACCATTAGAAATTTCTTTGCAGTAGCCATGGAGTCTGGATTTGTGCCCGGTTGATGGCAATAGGCTCGCCCCCTATTACATGGAGCTTAAAACATAACTGGCGAAATACGGGTGTACTATTAGGTGCACCTCTCCTTTACCCTGCGGGTATTATCATCATCAGCCTATAATATTGTTCCCACTGCTGGGACACAGGCCTCCTCTCCTATGAGAGGGAGTGGGCTGTAATCCACCACGCGGGCCCAGTGTGGCTTAGTACAATACAATACAATATCTTTATTTTTTTCTCTTCACAAAGGTTCACATAGTTACAACAGATATAAATGTAACACTTTAACAAAAAATATGTTCCTTTGTGAGAGACTGGCGTCCATACTAGGATACCCTGTGTGACGGATCCCCAGGCTATCAGTCTAGTAGATGTCACATGTCTTCAAATTTTTAGTTCTAGAACATGACGGTTTCCTCACGATGTTTTCCTTCACCGTTTTTGCGGGCAGCGGTGATGAAATAAATTACACAAAGTAATGCACCTGCCTGGGTTAAGCCGTGGCTTACTGCTCGTTAGTTGGGGCTGCCACCACTGGGCCACCGCTGCTCTGCACGCTACGCTGCGGGTATTATACGAGATGTTATATTATGTATCATGACAGACATCTTCAGATGCTCATCAATTCACAGATTATCTGGATCTTCATGCACACACAACATCTCTTTATCAAACTCCACCACTGATAATTACCTTTCTCATTAGTAGGTACTCTTACAACCCACTTATAATCAGTCTCCAAAGAGAACTACAGTCTCTCACAAATCCAGTCCTTTTAAAGACTCCTGCGGGATCTAACGCGAAGTAGCAGCACGATAAAAGTTTCCATTTGAGCCGGAGATGCGTAACGAGGCTCTTCTTGGCGGCTGAATGAAGGGCCTCTTTTCGTATTCATATGATCCCACGTGCTTTGGCGGAATGGGAAAGGGGTTGGGGGTTGAAGGTAGGAACTTGCAGCGAGGTGAAAAGGTAAGGTGTGGCCAATGGTTCTAGAATATTGGAAGCATTTGCAACAGACTCAATGTTTAGCTAGGAGCTACTCGACCAAGTAATACGCACTTTACGACAGCGACCGCAGAGAAAAAAACGCTTGCGACACGAGCGAAACCTGTAAAACATGCGCGTTTCACTAGATGCCAATTACGTTGCCATATTTCCACATCTAGTACAGAGGCACTAGCACGAGCGCGCGTTGTAAAAGTAAAGTAAACACGTCGATTTTTGAATCGAAAATTCAACTATCCTAGAATTTTAGTTAAACTATTTGCCACAAGCACTGTATCATCCATAGAAATGAAAAAAAAAACTTAAAATTATGAAGGCATTATTATGTGATTCGACGATTTTTCATTTTAAAATTGTCGTATTTACCTTATGTTTACAGCGCGCGCAAGTGCTAAGGCCTAAAAGCGTTAGGCCCAAACTCCACCGAAGCGGAGACGTAATGAGGGGGGAAGATGTGTTGCAAACAATGGATTTTCGTTATTAACACTTAGCTTTACTGGAAACTGTTGAGCAGAGAGGAGAGATGTTTCATATTTGTTACGACCAGCATCCTCACTCGTCAGCAAAGCGGTGATGAGGAGAGACGCGAGAGACGTGCAGTGTGCAGTGTGCGGTGTGCGGCGTGCGGTGTGCGGCGTGCGGCGGTCACTAGACTGGGCGTGAGTAGCCCGTTCACACATATCTGCTCTGGTCTAGCCAGTATGTATGTCTGTACCGCTTCGGTAGATCAGTCAGATTCAGAAAATTGATAATTTGCTTTCTTAAATATTTATTCAGTCAGTAATAGGGATGGTGACTCATTTTTTTTTATTTGTCTATCGGGTAGATTATTAAAAAGTCTTTGACACGTATTTTTTCTTTTTTCACGTAATCGTAAAATTACGGAGATATTTTGAGTTGAAATGGCGCATGACGTCACGGCTTAGTACATTTTATACCTAGTTCTGACGTAGTTAGCCCCCACTCTCCAACTTTAATGCGTTTCAACTAAGTATTTTTTTGTTATCTTGATAAAACAAAAAATACGTATCTAATATTTTTGTATTACCTGATTGACGGACAAAATAGAATTTCGTTTTCTTTACCCAGTCATCATCCCTATTCAAAATTGTCCTTTTTTCTAATACGAGATGAAAACCCCATTGCCAATTGCAAAATTTGATTCTATGCTCTACAGAAACCTCCAAATTCTAAGTCACAACAAAATTATTTTATAACTGAAACCCTGAAAAACCAAAACGGCTATTCACATAAAGTTTATCACGATCTTGCGTTTGCGTCAAAAGGAAATAACCGATTAGCCGATATCCGCCTTTGGCTTGCGGCCTACCACTCTTGGCTTTGCCCCGTCCACCCCTAGATGAACGGCGTATGAACAAAATGCAATCTCTCCAGCCACCGCTTCAAAGATAAAAAAGATGCGCTTTATGACACTTTTACTGCCTACAAAATAAGGTTGGGTTTCGACTGGTGTGGCGACAGTTACATTGGTTTCGTTTGAGATTTTAAAATGTATGTTGTGAATAAAGGTTTTTTAGGTTATCAAATGGACACTAGACCATTGAACTGGGCTATTTTGGCGCGTTTGTGATTGCAAAATGTTTGTTTTCGTGCTCCCAAAGTTTTGTTTTTAAAAGCCACTTTTTGTTAATCGTTCCGAATTCATTTGCAATATAGCTCTCTGTGGAATACGCTAGCATTGACTGCTCTATTTTGAACAAATTATAAACAAAATGGCTACTACTGTGGCAAGAATAACAGAATTTCTATAAAGTTTTTGGTTGGCTAAAAACATCCATATCACAACATCATCAGCCAGTTATATCACACTGGACAAACCCCCATTTGTTTTTTCCGCTTATCTCTTATTTTTATTGACCACTAGACCAACGAGACTACATTAATGCACCAGCTTAATAATAACTTACCGATTTTCAATATCTATTCAACCAGTAGCTCATACATTTCCTTTCACTCTTCACATGACCCTGCTTACGGATATAAAAATAAAAAAGCCTTTTTAAATATTCATAATACAGCGATATAGGGAACACGGGAATCCACTCAATATTCGCTGCGTGCATACATGCTCTACTCAGAGGCGATTCGCTTATAGCGTGGAATATGTGACAGAGGATAAGACCTGGTGATGTATATACCTACATTTGGGACAAGAATAATGTGTAAAACTGTGATTCATTCACATGTGGACTATGAACGATGCTACCAGATGGATGACGAAAAATAAAATCAGCTGGCTTGCA
Organism: Cerastis leucographa; assembly: GCA_963082945.1. NCBI lineage: Eukaryota > Metazoa > Arthropoda > Insecta > Lepidoptera > Noctuidae > Cerastis > Cerastis leucographa. The sequence goes on from OY720356.1 coordinate 2,894,129, forward strand.
CTAACATCTTAAAGCAGTATTTTTATTTGTGTGGGAGACAGAGCTATACAGGATGTCTAGCGCCATCTCTTTCCAACACTGGAAAAGGAGTAAAACAATAATGTTTTAAGACGTCATGGTAGGGCGGAGGAATGAAGCCAAGTTCGATAGTTGTGTTGTGTGTGTAGTCTTAATTCATATTCTAAGCTGTGAGCTAATCGCTTGGAATATGTCGACGAATAACGCATAACCTAGTTACACCATACGTCCCTATGTAACACGAATGAATACAATAAGAAATGAGTATACAGAGTGTTTAGCGCATTGACTGACACATTTTTCTAAGGCTTTGGGAGGTCATTAGCTAGGTTCTACCCTTAAACCCTATGTCCCAAATTTCACGGTTGGTTAAATATGTTTTTTGTTATAAAACAAAAAAAACTTACTTATATATTCTTATCCATACTTCGCACGATCTGTGCTCGGATAAGTGCGGCCAAGCGCACTTTGACTGCGAGATGCATTTCAGTATGCGTGCACTGGTTTGTTACAAATCGTTTACTGTGCAGCACGGATCCGGTACTTATTTATTATTAACTTTGTTGGAGCTTTCAGCTGCTTTATTTTATTTCCTGCAGCAATAATAATTATACAAGGTGTTGTTTTGCATCCTCGTCAAAATTCAGGAGGCTGTCACAAAAACATAAATAATCAAATTTAAATTACAGTACCTAGTTAATTAATAGTAAGCGCAGATTTTTTCTGTTGTTAAATTTTGTCAGTATATCAGAATAACCCGCGTAACGTGGTTTAGGGAATAAGAAATTATCGAATAAACGTTTGCGATTGTTTGTATTTGTAGAAGCGCGGTTATAGGGCGAGAATCAGACGGGCCGCGTTAAGAAAAAGGGTGGTTCACACTTTCCAATGTCCGTAAATAAGAAAAAAAAATAATACCTACCCAATTTATTTTTGATTCGCGTCGAGAATCATTAGCATAGTTACCTCCTTGAATTTGACGAGGATGCAAGACAACACCTTGTATTGGGCAAAGAAGCCCATCTGCCTAGATTTTCCGAAATATGTTGGGGTCGGCTTCCAGTTTAACGAGGTACAGCTGAATATGAGCATTTTACATGGAGCTACTGCCTACCTATCTGATCTCCACAATCCAGGTAGTACTGGGTAGTACGATACCCATTGGTAAGACTGGTTGTCAGACATTCAGGACACTGACTACCTGTAAAGATTGCAAAAGATCTACTAGTGACAGCCGGGAGCAACGGCTTAACGTGCTTTCCAAAGCCCGTAGGGAACTCGATTTTTATTCGGATGGGATTTTATTATTATGTCCTTTATTCATTTATACTCTTGTTTCTTATATTTTTACATATTTCTTACAAAAAAAAAAATAACAAAAAACATTTAAAAATATAAAAAACAGGTTTCCGCCGGTAACGAGAGCAGGGTCCAAGCTACCGGTGGTTAGGGCTGCAGAGACAGGAACCTCCTCACAATGCGGGCCGTATCGAGGAGTACTGCCTTCTGAATCTGACTCTTGATCCAACCGCCAAGTGAGAGCTTCGACAGATGTTCGTCGAGGCTCTTGGCCATAAGGCCATTGGCCGTTACGACAATCGGCACAATGATAGCCGAGTCCACATTCCACATATCGACAACCTCGTGAGCCAAGTCAAGATATTTTATTTGTTTCTCTTTCTCAGCTTTCACGAGGTTTTCGTCATGCGGGATGGTAACATCGACTATCATTGCGCGGCGCGCTGATCGGTCTACCACCACTATGTCAGGCTTATTGGCAACAATAGTCCTGTCAGTAATGATAGACTGATCCCAGTACAGCGTGACATGGCCTTTCTCGAGAACTGGGTCGGGCACATACTTGTAGTACGGTACCTCAGATTCCACAAGTTTATATTTCAAGGCAAGTTGCTGGTGAATAATCCTGGCTACTTGGTTGTGCCTGTGCAAGTACTCGCCGTTAGCCAGACGAGAACAACCAGAAATAATATGTCTGATAGACTCACCCGGACAGTGGCATGCCCGACACACGTCCACCGTCCCGTCCTTCATAATATGTTTCCGGTAGTTGTTCGTTAGCATAACTTCGTCCATAATTGCACAGACAAAACCTTCAGTTTCCCCAAAGAGGTCGCTGAATCGTAGCCAGGACACGGACGCTAGAAAATCTACATCGGGCCCATGAAGAGCCTGGTAGAAGCGACCGTGAAGCACCTTGCCTTGCCATACTTCCTTGCGGTCATCGGTACTAAGTACAACAGGTTTGCGCCAGTTCTCTTTAGCCATGGACAGCGGGGTGAGTACCTTGTCCACTGCGACCACATCTCGGTGCATACCCACCTCGGCTTTCAAAAAATATTCTCTGAGGCTGCACACCTCGCGGTTGTGGAGGGTCTTCGCATTTAAAAAGCCTCGACCCCCGCACTTCCGCGGGATGTACAGTCTCATCACCGATGATCGTGGGTGATGCATCCGGTTTGCAGTCAGCAATGTACGGACTCTCCTATCTAGGGCGTCCAGTTCGGTCTGAGTCCATTTGAGTATGCCGAAAGAGTACATTATAACCGGCATGACCCAACCGTTGAAGGCGCGCACCTTGTTTCCGCCTGAAAGAAGGCTCTTTAATACCTTCTTCAGGCGACCGAAGAAGCGCTCCCTCAACGACTGCTTCATGTCAGCCATGTTAATGCCTAACGCTTCCGACATACCCAAATACTTATAATTTTCGGATGAGGAGAGAGATCTGAGGTGTATGGAATCCGACAGTTGGATTCCCTCGGATTCCATAATCTCTCCTCGCTTTACATACATGACTGCACATTTGTTCACACCAAATTCCATCCTGATGGCGCTACTAAAAGTTTCAGTTACTTTCAGTAGCTTCATCAGTTGTAATTTGTTAGGAGCAAAGAGTTTCAGATCATCCATGTAAAGAAGGTGAGATATGACCTGACCACCTCTCCTCAACCGGTAGCCTAAGCCTGAATCCTCCAGCAATGTGCTTAGAGGATTCAGGGCCAGACAGAACCAAAGTGGACTCAGACTGTCGCCCTGAAATATTCCCCGTTTAATCCACACAGGCTCATCGTTCCCCTGGATCTGTCGACATCCTGGATATCGAAGCACTGTCCTCCATTGCCCCATACACGACTCAAGAAAGGCGCGTAGAGTTGCATCAATCTTGTACAACTCCAGCACCCTCATGAGCCATGTATGTGGCACAGAGTCGTAGGCCTTCTTGTAATCTATCCAACATGTCGACAGATCCTTGCGGGATCGACGAACCTGTTGGCTGATGGCCATGTCGATGAGGAGTAGCTCCTTAGTACCACGGGACCCGTTCCTACATCCATTCTGAGAGGCCGACATAATAGAATTATTATCAATGTGTTTGTTAATTTTCTCTCTCAAAATGGATGTAAGAAGTTTATAGACCGTCGACAAACACGTGATCGGTCTATAATTCTTGGGTTCCGTAGGACTACCTGACTTATGGAGCAGGTGGGTAACACCCGTTGTAAGAAACTCTGGTAGCGACCCAGACTCTAAGCATGACTGGAATTGAGATGCCAGGCAAGTGTGTGAACTACTTAGCCATTTGAGCCAGAAATTGTGCAGTCCGTCCGGTCCCGGAGATTTCCAGTTCGGTAACGGACGAACTGCTCTGGCAACATCTAATGGCGTTATTATAATTTTATCCATTTCTGGTATAGATTCACACACTCGCTCGACATCTCGCATCCAGTCAGCTTCAGTATGACAGACGGGCACCGACCAGATGTTGCGCCAGAATGAACTAGTGGCGGCATCATCTGGACGGCATACGTCTGCCACATTTTGTTCGGGTCGCTCCCAAGCTCTGTATACCCACCTCTCATCGCTCCGGAACATGCGATTCTGCGAGTACCTATCAACCCTACGCTTATACCGCCGAATACGGTTCGCCCATGCATAAACTTTCTGCTTCAGGAAGTCGATGCGCTCTGTGACACGGGACATGTATTCTTGAGGACTGATTCCAGTCCCCGAGAATGCCCGCCTCACAAAGCGCATCACACGTGGTCGTGTGTTGCCCTCCCTGAAGCAGTATAGTTTGCCGATGAGCACCCTGGTCCCGTCGATACGGCACTCGATCCTGCGTTGCCAAGCTGGTACGGCTGGTTTTGGTCGAGTAGCTACGTCATAATTTGGGAATTTGACGTTAGCTAAACGACAGGCCGCTACAGCCCCACAATACAGTATCGAGTGCGTATCAACGAGGTCCTCGCTACTCTCAAAAATATTCTTGAGTTGCGAGTCCAAGGTACACACCAACGCCCTATTTTTCTTATGCATGGGAAGCCGTGGTAAACGGGGCCTAAGTTGGGTAGGAGTGGATCGATACTCGTGAAGCGCATCTTCCAGAGCGCTCCTCAAACGTTCGTTGCACTGGCTACTTACCGTGGCAACCCTATCACCCTCATCTACAGCAGCAAGATTAGACCGCGGTGGTATTGCGTCAATAGTTGACGCTTGCACCGCGGTTTGCACCGGAGTCAAGTCGATGTGGTTGCTCGGTACCTCTGAGCGCAGCCTATCAAGCGCAGCGTCGTCCAACATGTGATTGCGTTGGATGACCCGCACCTGATCCGACAGTCGTTGGGCCGAGACGTTGACGGTTGGTTCAAGAACCTGAAAAAGAGACAGCATCCTAACACGGTACGCAGTGAGGTTAGTTCCCCCCTCTGTAGACCCGTAATATGCGCGCATGACGTTCTCGTTTATAGACTGAGTCCATCTCATGCGCTGCACACAACCACCGGCAGCGGGGACCCGGCTCGGAGCCAGTTGGCCCCTAGGTCCGAAGCTTAACGGTGGCCGGCCTCGCCCCGGCCGACGTACAGGTGTTGGCGACGTCGGCGGGGAGAAATATTCGTCGCTGGAACTCGACGCTACTGCCACTGCCGGAGACTCAGGTGATCCGGGGTCCGACGGCGGCGAGGCGGAGCTCAGCGACAAGTCCGGGGGTGGAAGGCGTGCGCGTTGTGATGCAGCTCTGGTTATCATCATCTAATCATGCCATTTTCACAAAATGAATTTTTCCTTTTTGTTTTCGCCGTTAGAATTTTGACAGACGTCATATCTCTGCGATCTTGTTTTTGGCTTATAAATTGTAGTTTCTTTGAGTTCTTTTCAAATATTTTGGGGTTTAAAAGTTTTCTATCCAATATAATCACTGTTGGTTTACAATTTGTATATTAAAATAAATATTTTATAATCAAAAAAGAATAAGAATGATTTGACGTGTTGACGCACACAGAGTTGCCAGCTTATTTTTTTTTATTATTATTATTATTATCTCTTTCGGACAGTCCTGCAGCCCTGGCAGGCATCGGCCCTCTCGGACCCCTTCCGGTTTGCTGACATCTCCTTGAGGCGCGCGTGGAACACGAACGCGCCGTCGACACGGCCTATCATGCTAAGACGGACGGACGGTAAGCTTGCCAATTACTCACCTTCCACAGGCCCGTGCACTAAGACACCTTATCTAACATCTCAAGTGACCATTTACTAAATTAACTAACAGATTATCTTTATTTTCGCAGTACTGTACGTGATTACTCATGTCCTATTGAATGTTTTCAACATGTAACATTGTAGTGTTTCTAATAAATATTTAGTAGTAATGGATATGTTTATCAAAATAATTAACGTGTTAATTATATGACAAAGAAGTAAACAGTAAAATATATAAAAAAAATATATGTTATTATTTAAAAAGTTATCAAGCATTCTAGAATGTTCGTGAAAAATCATCACACACAGATGTTACGTTATGTATTCATGTTGATTATTAAAAAACAGTGAAATATTTGGCAGCTATTTGTGACGTTTCCATCTTTCAAAATCCACAGCTTTAATTTACCTCCTCGTGAAGTGCGGACATATTGTCTTACCTTACTTACCTTACCTAACGCTCCTCAAGTCAAGTCATTCCAGGTTTTTCCTCGTTTCTGCCTTATTTATTATTTCATTTGGAATTGGATTTCATTTTACATAAAGGAAATTAATTTATTTCATTCAGCTCCGGTTTCATACTTACTGTTACTTAGATTATTTTATTATTTTCAGCTGTGTGAAATATTTTCTAGGAAGGTCCTATTTACTTTTAATTTTAAATAAAAATAAACCTATATCGAAATATATTTACAAAAATTTCAGCAGTCTAAAAAAAATACACAAATCTCTCATGAATTAGTTTTTCTTTTCTTTCATTGATAAACTAGATCTTTCTTTCAATTTACTTTTTTTAAAGAATAAAATAAGAATTACTTAAAATAAAATGATCATGTCCAGACGTGACCATAGCAAGTACCAAATGTTATTCAAACCCGTTTGTGTGCGTACCCACTGCAGGACTGCAGGCGACGGCGGGTGCGAAATATCAAACATATAAAACCTCCGGTTGTGGCCACACTGAAGTGACTCAGGCAGGCGCGATGCGCGACAGGCATGAGCGACTTAGCGCGCGTAGTTTGTAAACGTTCCTGTCCACGCGTTATGGCCACACTACGGGCCTAGTCCGCAAGCGAGTAATGCACGGGTGGCAGGGGTATCAGTTCTTCATATAAATATAAAAATCACAGGGTCGGACTATCTAATAAAAATACCAAATCCTCGTCCATGGTTTGCAACACCTGAAAATCCAGAAAAACGCAACAACGCTTCTCGCTCGTCAATGTGGCCACCGCAAGCGTTCAGTGTCTGACGCACACTTTAGGTGGAAGCGCCAGGGAAGTCCGAAAATTAAAATTTTCTTAGAATATTTTGCAATTTTCACATCAGCGCGTTCAGTGCCGGGTTGTAGGTGATTCAAATATTGTCCGCGACGATAGCAAATTGGAACGCATTTCTGTTACTACATACATGCTACGCTCGCGAATCATATTTTGTTTGACATACAGCTTATTACGCGTGATGGAATGAGTTATAAACCTACGAATATGTTCTACAACTGTCACAGGATTGACACTTAAGTGAAAAGTGTAAAACACTCAATCCAACCCACAAGTCGAGCCACACATCTCAAGCTTTAGTAATTAAATAGCAATAGTACCTACTGCCATAGAATAAGAATATGTAGATGTGAATCTTTGGAATTGCATGTGACTAAAAGAGTGATGAAATAAATGCTGACCGATGGAGAGGGAGAGGAAGGCCAAGGAAGGAAGCATGGAATGAGTTGAAAAAGAAAATAAAAAAAACGTGAGGCGTGTAAATGACACAGAAGAAAAATTTTACGCAGTCAGCAAATCAATTGCGTTTCTATCAGAATTCGAAGGTTTCTGACGAAAATTCATCATAGTCCATTGTTTCAAAAAAAGTAATTTTTAAATATGAAAAAACGCAATGAATGTTGTTGCATTGACACTATTAACTAATCGAACATTCCACGTCTTGCATTTACAAAATGTCAAAAAAAAAACCGGTTGCCGCGATGTTTCACATGTCTTCGAATTCTTAGTTCTAGGTGGTCGGTTTTCTCCCGACATTTTGAGAGTAGTTGTGATGAAATTGCTTGTGTAATCATTATTTCGGCCATTGGGGCATCACTTCTCAACTCATTTCACTTCTACACCATCATCTTAATCTTTGGCCCTGCTCGGTAGATAGAGCGTCTGCCACTTAAGGGCCAATCAACAGGTTGATTGGAGGTCGTGACGGCTTCCGACTCAATAAGGACATTACTTGTCGGCAACTGGCAAACACCTGGGAATATTAGGCGGTTATTAGTAGTAGCTAGTTGTTTACTAGTACTGCGGGTACGGTTAGCGGTTGAAGGGTTGGGCTCGTTAGGGATCGCGGGAATCTACAAGTTTTGTGTCAAATGGTTTGGTTTTCGGAAAGTGTAGAAGTATTATTACTTTGGTTTGCAAAAGCATTGATAGCCGTCTGACTGATTGGTCTCAAGTTCGAACCCAAGACAAAAAACTCTGATTTTCGGACTCATGTGCATATAGTTAAGAAAACATAAGTGCTCCCACGCATTAGGTGGCCAGGCCGCGCGACCACGTCGGTGCGGCTAGCGCATATTGCGGCTACGTCTGCTACCACATTCGTCAGTCGAAGTCACATTGTGCTCCAAAATAATCACCCGATGACTGGTCCTATAACGCTATTCTGTTTTTATTTCGAAAATGAAACGATCAGTATCAAACGCCATCCTGTACACACAAAAAACGTGTGGCCGCTGCGACCAGTGCGCGCACACTGATTAATTTCATACAAATTGGCGTATCTCATTGGCCGCGGCGGCCACGTGGCCTCATGTGTGTCGCGATGTTTTTCGTTGGCTGCTCGGCCGGAGCGTGGCCGCTGGTCGCGTAATGCGCGCAGTTACATATATCATGGAAGAATTAGTTGGCCGCAGCGACGTGGTCGCGCGGCCTGGCCGCCTAATGCGCGGGGGCACTAAGAAATCAGCATGCATGAGATATATTTCTCGACGGCATGTAAAACCAAGACAGAGTTCCGGTGGCATAAAAACTCTTCCACTAGGATAGTCAGTAATCACTCGATAAAGAACAATTACTTTTCTGATATGGAGGGAAGTGGAAATTATGTTTTTCCTACTCCTCTGCTATTCTTTTCTGATTTATTTCGTTGCGGATCCAATACAGTTAAATTGATTCTCTCGGTCTTCGTTAACCTTCATTGTCTAAGCGATTTTCTGGTGGTCTTCACTGTTAATTCTGGCATTCAGGAGTTGCAGTGGTTTGGGAAAATAGGGGCAGGCTGGTCCGAAATATGTAAGTGGATGTATTGTTTATTCACCTTGTCTCAATTTGAAAAATTATTAACCACGAAAGTTCATAATATCAACGATTTTTTAAATAAGCTGATATTGACGTTTCGGCTTTTCTGTCTGGACCGTCAAGTCCAGAGATATTTTTCTGATTAACTTTTAGACAGGACAAGTTTCTACATAATATATTATGTATAGTGGCGAACGCGAATCGGCAAGTGTGAGATAGAACGCCTTCAGGCCGGTACCAGCTGGATGAGAATAAGAGACTAGAAACAAGTTGAATGGCGATTGGACAGGCATATGTCCAGCAATGGATTGTTATAGGCGGTTAGTTGGGTGCTGCTGATGATGATCATAACCGTAAATAAGAGTGAAAATGAATCAGTTTGTGAAATTTCCCAAAACATGGTTTTCTTTTTTTTTTTTATACAGCTACAATTTCTGTTGGAACAGGGGAAGATAACACAAAATGTTAAAAGTATTGTAGCCCACTACATTATCCACATTTTAACAAAATAAAATATGATAATGAGTGCCACTAGATAGGTAATAAATAATACAATAATTACATCACATTAATAACAAATAATTATAAAAATATGAATTAGTAATCATTAAACAATTAAATAAACGAAATATTAATTACATCGTGCAAAACAGAATTTCCAATTGATTTGATTGCTTGGCAACAGAATAATAATGAACACTAAAATAAATAAATAATAAAATCATAAAATCTAAACTAGGTTACATTCCTACTAACATCATTGGTTTGTAATAATTTTCATAACATTAGATTTAAAGTTAGATTTTGAGCATACAAAAATATCTATGTTAACAAAATTACAATAGGGGATAATCTTTTTTTTCTTTGTCCGTCTTGTAGTTTATTGAAAAGTATTAGACACGTATTTTTTCTATTTTCACGTGGTAATAAAATTACGGAGATATATTGAGTTGAAATGGCGCATGACGTCACATGTAGGTAAGTTTTATACCTACTTGTGACGTAGTAAGCCCCCACTCTCCAACTTTAATGAGTTCTAACTGAGTATTTTTTTGATATTTTTATAAACCAAAAAATACATATCAATATTTTTGTATTCCCTGTCTGACGGACAAAATAGAATGTCGTTTTCTTTACCAAGTCCGATCCCCTATTATACCATTCGATGGATAGGGCAGCGCAAACCAGAATTAGTTTGACTGCCTGTCACATTGACAGCAAATAGGGTACCTGCACTTGTATATTAACGGTGCGTGGGACTACATAACATAGTTTGCTCGTGAAATCGATGCAATCAAAATCAAAAAGTTCATTAAAAAGTTGAAGGTTGGGGCTTTCTGAACTATAATTTTGCATAGACTTCTTGACTTACACAAAGAAGTACACAATATTTCACTAACGACCTAAAATCATACTAAAAACTCCAAGGTTCCAATGTTCATGTTTAATTTACTGCCTTGAAGTAGTGATTTTGTAAATAAAACCGCCTGTAACAACATTGTAGCAGGGAATAAATACGGCGACATTGTTTAGAGACAACCCAGGTTACGTCGCGTGTTGACAGCTCAAGGTCATGGCGCCTGACATTAGGGTTGTTCTGACAGGTGAATGTCGCAAGTTGAAGGATGTTAATGATGTATGCGGGAAGATAATGTGGAAGGAAGCGATTGTGGAGTGCAAACCTTGGCCTACTTTGACATTTGGTAAATAGACAAAGAACTTAATATTACATCACGCCTATAATCCGGGAAGAATTAGGCAGAGGTGTACTTAATAGTACCTACAGCCACATTTCGCGAGTTTTGTTTTAAGTTAAGTCCCACGTAATAGGGGTGAGCCTATTACCATCAGCTGGGTACAATTCTCCGTGGCTGGTTCTGAAAAATTCCTGTTAGAAAATCCCAGCCACACCACTTACACTTTTCTCAAGCTGGGAGTCGAAACCCATGACCTCATGCTCAGACCACTGCGGCAGCCAGGTTTTCATAAAAAGGCTTGAGATTAGGAGTAGGGGAAATATGTCTAGATAAGCTCGATTGCTATCGAAACAAAAGAAAATATCATTAAGAAACCGGTATGTCCTAGTCCAATAGAAACATTTAAGGCTTATATGCGGAGGTTGGTTGATTCCTCCATCATGAAAAAATGACAGCTGGGAAGACAAATATGTTAATAGTGTTGCAGTTGATGTGTATTTTCTAGAAAAATAACAAACAAATTCACTAGGCAAAAGTTCATGGCGTAATCTAACTTTAGCTCGCATTCTGATTTAAGACAGTTATTAACAATTTCTTAACCAGTCATAACGTGTTGAAGTAAAACTTCTTATGCGACTTCCAACAAGGTTGCGTTAGACGTTAACGCTACCATGGAGGGGGTATAGAAAGAGACAGAGCGAAAGTGAATGCGTGGCACTCGAACGCATGCTTGTAGTATTACGATGTTTCACTTCTTCCGCGCGGAGAGACTCCATGCACCATTTTTTTTATTTACCCAGCACTGTGCTCAATAAAGGTAAATGATAAGCACGTTAAGTGGTTAAATACGTTGGCCTCAGCTGTTTTTGTCATTTTTTTGCCGTTACAGGTAGTCAGTGGCCTCAACGTCCGACAACCAGTCTTTCCAAGGAGTATCGTATCACCCAGTTCTTACTGCGTTGTTGACGCCAGATAGGCATCCACTCCATGTAAAATACTAGTATTTAGCTGCATCAGCCGGTCTAGCATGACCGCCGTAGAAACGGGCTATGTCTACGAAAGAATCGACAATGTGACAGATATTTCTATCTTCCTAAACATGGCGCTATTAAGAATGTAGAAAAGAAATGTTTCTATTCTTCAGTCGACATAAGTTTACAACGTCGAGCATAACAACCATAATTATTTTCTCTACTTTTGACATAAAATTTGGGGGTAGAAACATTTCTTTTGACAAATGTCAAAATAGTCTTCATCACATCGGACCTAGACAAGATTCTTCTTGTAGCTATTATTTGTGTTTCTTGAGCTTTCGTGATTTAAAAAAAAAAACATGTCGGGGTCTAACCGTTGCCAATATTTCACTATTATTTTAATCATTCATCAAAAATAGTTTAATTTGTTTGTAAACAATCCAACATGTCATCTGAGGCCGCCATAGATTAAAAACTAAATACGAGAAATACGTTTCGTGGTTGCGTTGAGTTACGTTCAAAAGGTTGAAATGTTATGTAAAATATTTCGGTTTAATTTCGCGAAAAAGATGCCTGGATCCAGGATGCAGCAACACCATCTCGGCCGCGAAAAATGAAAAACTCGTGCAACTGACAACTGTTTTTGTTAACTAAACGTAACGTTATCGTAAGATTCAGGGAATATAAACATCACTAGATACGTCCCCGTTGCTATGAGAAGAATATCTATGTCTATGTCTTCGTAGAATCGGAGTCGACGGGGCGCGCCATGCTCGGGCAGAAGAAATGTCTAGTTGTATAGAAAAGATTTCTTGTCATTTCTTGGTAGAATAGAGATAGAACGGTCATGCTAGGGGGGCTGGTGAGACTGGAACTGGAACCCGAACCCAAAATAACAGGTAGGCTTATAGATGTTAATCAATAAAGGTAAAGACGGGTGTTTTCACTAGTAAAACAGTTTCTCACAACAAAATACCCCACTTGACAACCCTAGCTCCATCAAAATCAAAGTCCCAAGTTGTAACCACAAATCGTATTGCGTTAGCGGAACATAAAAGGTAAGTACAAAATATTAGGCTGTAATACTTGTTGGAACTGTTACTAGAAGTATTATGTGTTCAAGGTTATTTGGTATTTTTGTGGTTTATATTATGGATGTTTTATGTAGGTAATGTTTCTTGTTGTGAGCTGGTGTTTGTTTGATTTGTGAGGTGTGAAATTACTTAGGTATTTGAGACTCTTGAAGACTTTTTGAAGACTTGTGAAGGCGTTTCAGGAGTTATTGCGTTTTACATAACGTAACATAACATCACGCCTGTATTCCCCGTACGGTAAGGCAGAGGTATACCCACATTTCGCCAGTTATGTTTTAGTTCGATGTAATATGGGACGAGTCTAATGCCAGCAACCGGGAACGAATCTAGAGGTACGACTTTCCTTTGACTGACGTCGAATTGAGGGGAGGGAGGGGAGTGGGAGGAGAGGGGGGAGGGGTACAACCACCCCTTAAAAGGAAAAGTTGCGACGCGCACCCCTTTTCGAGATTTTTAAAATTTTTAATTCTGAGGAAATGTTTGGGTAATAATCTAGTATCGTTTGGCAGGCGGAGGGGGCGGGAGGGTGTGGAGGGGTGTGCCGCTTCCCCTCTGGCACCACTCCCGTGAAAAGGTAATGCAACGTTCTTGAGAAAAACCAATTAATGTAACCTAACCTCAAAACATATTGTATTCGCCTAAAAAGCGTAGTCGACGGAGCCCCGCTACGCGGGGCTCCTATTTCTGCCTGCAGGGTTTAAAGTAACCTAACACGAAGGGGATGTCAGGGTCTTAGTTCGCTCGCTCCGCTCGCTCACTAGACCGCGCCATCCCCTTCGAACCTAACCTGTCCGAGTCGGGGTGCCCCAAGTCCAGAGCTCGCTTCGCTCGCTCTTGCAACCAAATTTGGTAAGTTCTACATAAATACATTCAATGGCCAGAATTCTATATAATCTGTGATAGGGATTGACCTAAATATTGCAAAAAAAAATAATTTTCAATATTTTTTTTTCAAAAACTGCGCGTTTCCGCATATTGAAACTTTGCGTGTGTGCTAATAATAATGTAACCTTTCTGTAAAAAAAATATCAACCCCCAACTCGACGTCAGTCAAAGGAAAACTGAGCCCACCGTTCAATTAAAATCGGTGAAAATATTCTTAAAAGTAACGAATTGAAAGTCGACTAACTACCAAATTTCACGAATGCGTAAGTTTGAAGTTTTAAAAGGAAAATGGGTTTTTGTATGGTTTTTATTAACCTTATTTTTTGTTTAAAATCCTTTTGTAATTCCTATTTGCCTACATCCTTTTAACCTAGTTTCCAAAGGTTTTAGTTTTCCTGAATTTAGTGAACAATATCCACCGTGCAATATTGAAACGAAATTATTATTGAGTTCGTTAGTAGCTTCCTATTTGTTTCAAAGAGGAACAATTAATTTAATATCAATATTGATAAAGTTGAGACGGCAAGGAAGAATATGGGTCAAGATACTATGTTATACAAAATCGTTTATAAATTCCTTATGTTGTTTAAGGTAGGTCCAAAAAGTAGAATAAATAAGTTATAATAGTAGATTGTATCATAAGGGAGCAAAATAATATTTTTACGGCGAGGGCGCTTTTTTGAATCCAGAGCGAAGTGAGGGATTCTAGAGTAGAATCCCGAGCGTGGCGAGGGATTCTTTAGTAGAATCCTGAACGTAGCGAGGGATTCAAAGTACGTCGCCCGAGCCAAAAATATATTTTTGCCCGAGTGATACACTCTACTTTTCATCACCCACTATGAGAAAACAAAAGGCCCTCATATTTTATTGAAATATTATGATTTCATAAAACATAGAGTAACAAATAAATTGAAATTAAATAGTAACTAACAATAGAACGACTTAAAAACTTATATTTACATTTGAGACATTTTCGCAATTATGAAAATTTATTATTTAGCTGGCGGCGCGACGATCCCTCGCGACGCTCGGTATTCTACTCTAGAATCCCTCACTTCGCTCTGGATTCAAAAAAGCGCCCTCGCCGTAAAAATATTATTTTGCTCCCTTATGATACAATCTACTATAGCATTGCCACTGCTGTGAAACAGGTCTCCTCGAAGTGTAAAGGACAAGGGAAGAAAATAAGTCCAGAAAAACAAAATAAGAGTTGGATCAAAATATTAGTAGCCCAACTTCAGATGCTACGGTGTGTACCACAATAGCATTAAAGTTAAGCTCACTGGTGGCACAAGTTGAAAAATTTTGGAGTTGACCTAATGCCGTTTCTAAAGACCATTTTAACCTGTGTCGCCAGCTCTTTCTGGGTTGGCCTCGGCGGTGCCGTGTGGAGACCCTTATTGTTTCTGGTAGAATCAAATTTGCAATTCAGATTTTAAATGTTAAATCCTAACTATGATTAAAGCTCATGTCACACATTTTGATTAACTATTGCCATTTAATGTTGATTACTTTATTTAAATTAAAATTGTATTTGTTTTGGAACACATGTGAACACATGGAACACATGTGACTAAAAGAGTGATGAATATAAATGTGGATGGATGGAGAGGGAGAGGAAGACCAAAGAAAAGATGGATGGATTGTGTGAAAAATGATATGAAGGAAAAAAGAGTAAATGATAGCATGACGAATGACAGAGGAGAATGGAGGAAAGAGACGTGTTGCACCAACCCCAAATAAAATGGGACAAGGGCGGGAAGATGATGATGATGGTATTTGTTTCACTTCCCAGAGGTGGGAATACGTTTCCCATGGTGTGATAGCCTAGTGTAACCGTCAGACTGTCAAGTCATAGGTCTCAAGTTCAAACCCAAATCACGATCTTCTGACCTTTCAGATTCATGTGCGTATTCTATAATTATCACTTGCTTCGGTGAAGGAAAACATCGTAAGGAAACCAGCATGCCTGAGAGATATTTCTCGACGGTATGTAAAGCCAAGTCAGAGGCCCATGGGCCACATGAAAACTCCGACACCAGGTTACGTACTAGAAGGAGTTAGTTTCGTTCAGTATATAGGGTGTACAACATCTTTTAACGAAGCCGAAAGGCACTGGTTCTCCCTGTCATTGAGATAATTTTTTTGTTCTACTCCATACCTGGGAACCTTCCAGTTACGGAGACATTAGGGGTCAAAGATCCAACTTTTTGACAAGTATTTTTTTAAATACAAGTTTTAATGTAAGATTTTTACTTTAAACACCTCAACGACCCCTGTACCATTCAATCCGTCCATCAGCACAATGTTTTGAGTGCGTTACATTGAATTCTACCACAAAACATGATTTTACACCCCCCAAAAAAAGTCGTTTCCCAGCAATAATTTTTGCGTAAAGTTACTTAGTTTCATGTACAGAATGCTTGGTTGACGGGTTCATGATGAGGTGATTTACACGGTGTATATGCGGCTGAATGAGTACTTTGAGAGTTTTTGAAGTGAAACTTCTTATGCGACTTCCAACAATTTTAACATTAACATGGAGGGGGAATATTTTCTAAAACTCATTATGAGATTGCAGTATTACAAGATTTGTGACTACGTAGTTCTACTAGGTACGCAAGATGGCGTCCAAACAGTCATGCATTCGACTCTTCGGTGTCAAAATCAAAATCAAAAGTCATTTATTCAAACTAGACTGATAATCAGCACTTTTTGAACGTCAAAATTACAAGAGACAGTCCCCCAAAACGCCCGCCCTTCGCCACTTCCTAGTGTTTTAGCTGGGAAGAAGAAGTGGCGGAACAAACTCCCCAGCAACACATCTGTCTGTAAGGTTAGAGGAACCAGATTCTATACAATAGTGTTCAAGTTTATATAAACAAGGAATCCATTACATCAAATTAATGTCACATGTCAGCTAGCGCACACCAATAATAAAATAAAATATTAAAAAATGGACTCAAGAATAAATAAAGCCTCCAGACATAAAGGGCGTTGTGACCAGCCTTCGCTCAATTTCCATGTGTAACCTCGATAAACTTATGTAATAATTTTGTAATAAAAATAATACAACAAGAAAACAACAAAATATTATTTAGAAGCTCAATAAAATAACGAGAGTGAGTGCGTGGCACTCGAACGCATGCGTGTAGTATTACGAAGTTTCACTTCTTCCGCGCGGACTCCACGCACTGATTTGTTCCTTTTCTCTCTGCCAAATACTGGGTGATTTCATCCTGAATGTTTTCGTTACCGTTTTATCTTATAGTTTGCACCACATTCGCGAAAGTAAAACCGCAGGCACTATTGTATAACAATAGATAGTGCCTACAGCACAGTTCTATCTCAAGCGAATGTCTTGCAAACTGAAAATATGCAATATTTCGCAATTTTGAAGAAGCTGACTAACGACTTTTGATGTATAGCTATTTTATTTTTTTAGTCTCTATGGAGAAGAATGGGCAAGAGACTCCATGGACACTATTTTAAATCAAATTATTTTTACGAGATCTTGGTTACATCATTTATGTCGAGTTTATACAAATATGTGAGAACAGAACTATGTTACAATAAGAGCCTGCTGAGTAAAAGATTACATTAACAATTCAAAAATAAAGTATTTAAAATCAACCGTGGCAGCTAATAGATGACCAGTCATTCCGTATAGAAAAAATTCTAATCAAAACTGTAAAAAGTTCCAACATCGTTAATCAACAGACTTGAAAACATGCAAAGCGACAATTTAAAACGAAAACTACAAATTAAATTACTAGATAAAGTCGGCAATGACTGCAATATTCATCTCGTAGAGCTGGAAACTGGTTTTCATCGGTTCGCTTTATCCGAATTTCAGTCGTTGGAGAGATTAATGTAACGGAAAGGCTTGCAACCAGCCGTGAAATCGTCGCCAGTTCCTCCGAGTTATTAAGATTATGTCTCCACTCTATTATTGTACGTTCTTCTATTACGGTCTAATCTTAAGGTTTTTTCTTAGAAAATTGATGACATAAATTAACTCATGTAATTTCGCCAGTTATATTTTTAAGTCCCATGTATTAGAGGGTTTGTTACCAAACTCCTGCGAAACGGCTGAGCCGATTTGTATGAAATTTTGTATGCATATCTGGTAGGTCTCGTAGGTCTGGTAGGTCTGGAAGAGCTCATGGCTAAATAATAACAGCCACCCGGGTCGATCTTTAAGGTTAAGCCGTGCTTGCCGAGGTTGGTCCGTGGATGGGTGACCATCATTACATACCGAGTTTCCTCCGTGCCTCGGAAAGCACGTTAAGCCTTTGGTCCCGGCTGTCATTTGTAGATCTTTGACAGTCGTTACGACTAATCAGAAGCCAAAAAAAGTCTGACATCCAGTCTTACCAAGGAGTATCGTATTACCCAGTTACTGGGTTGTGGAGGTCAGATAGGCAGTCGCTTCATGTAAAATACTGGTACTCAGCTGCATCCGGTTAGACTAGAAGCCGACCCCAAGAGAGTTTGGGAAAAGGCTAGGCAGATGATGATCTGGTAGGTCTCAGAATCGGCCAACGTCTATTTTTCATACCCCTAAAACCCATCAAAATTTCGACGCGAACGAAGTTCCGGGCAGCAGCTGGTAATGTTACAAAATTAAAGATTTGAGCTCCAATATCACCGTAACTAGAAGGTGACAAGATATGGCACAGAACAAAAAAAAAACCGCAATGACGGGGGGAACAAATCCCTTTCGGTGCCGTTAATATTCCAAGATGTATTTCGTCCACCACAAGATACAATAGAACAATGCATTTCTACTACAAGTTATCAGAACAGAATCTATGAGCCGTATACTACCCGCGTTTGTTAAGGACAGAGTGACATCTGTCAAGAACAGGATTAGACAGACTCTTGAGCGAGTCATAAAACTATATTGTAGGGTGCTGTAGGGTTTACGACTTGGGATAAGTTGGGTTGGAAACCCTTGTGGGTTTAAGGTATGATTGGACATTTATGTCCATTTGATTTTGCAGTTTTTATTGCGGTTGTTCTAGAAATATCCAAATCATCTCATCACATTTTCCAAGCTCATCGTGCTGTGCTGGCTTAAATATAGAATACCTTTCTGGTGACTATATTTTCGAGCCGTTTGGGGTTGAAACTCTGGGGTCGTGGGGTCCGAGTGCTCAAAGTTTTTTTAAGGAAATTTCGAAACGCCTGTTGACGCTTCCCGTGACCCATGGGCTGGCTTTTACTTTGGCCAGAGGCTAAGTATTGCCATACAACGTGGCAATGCTGCCAGTTTCTTGGGCACATTACCAGCTGACAGCGTTGAGGAGGAGTTTCTTGACGCCGTTTTATAGTTTGTTGTTATTTTAGTTATTAGTTTATTAATCGTAGAAAATGTATAATATAGTTAAGTTTTATAAAAAAAAAAAAAAAACTCACCACAAGTAGAAAAATCTTAAAGATGTGTCAGTATTTTTAGATACTAATCGCAAAAGGTACCCAATGATGAAAATAACTTGTGTAACTAAAATTTTCAATAACGCATTAAATCATCTTCTATCTGCCCAGCTTTTTCCGCACTATCTTATGATCGACTTCCAGTCTAACCGAATGCAGCTGTGTAAATATCATTATGCGTTTACTATTGAACTATTGTTTAAAAAATTTCAAATAATTATGTACAATATTGATTTGTTTACTGTACTTTTGAATTACTTGTAATTTGGGCCGAATGTAACAAAGTATGTTTTTTTTTAAGCTGGGACAAAACTTTAGGACGAACAAAGAATAAATTATGAAAATTACTGTTTCCGAAAAAGAACATACTCGTTGATCATAAAAGAACAACCAAAAAGAAGACAATCGAAACCATTGAACGCGGATCATCATTAAAATGAACATGTCAACACAACAAAACCACATTCGAAATTGATACCCTTGTTAACAATAGGCACACACAAATCCTCGAGGAACGAGACAGATTAACATAACATAAAATCACGCCTGTTAACTCCGAAGGCTTAGGTCAGAGTTGTATCTAATAGTACACCTACATTTCGCCAGTTATGTTCTAGTCTCATGTAATAGGGGGCGAGCCTATTGCCATCAACCGGGCACAAATCTAGACTCCGTGGCACACGCACAGACGGAGACAGATAGACGAGACAGATAATATTAACCAAATAACACGAACGTCAATAACAAAAACGTTACGTGTGCTGACGTGAGCTGACGTGAAAAAATGCAGGCTGATTTGTCAGTCTGCGTCGCATATATACACGAGGATAACTGTCAGTGTTAGCTGAGCTTCACAATTACGCAGGATCGTCTAGACATTTTATTTTGTTGATATAGCAAGACGTCTGACGTCTGTGGAATTCCCTGAAAAAGGTAGGTATAACTCTAAAGATGTGTTGGGTATCGATATCTTAAAATAATATAAGATCGCGTATATTTTCTCTGAAGGGAGAGACTAAGGTGTACACCTTACATAAATACCCTTTTTTTTTGTAGTCTTGGATTCTGGGATGGGATACAAATATTAACTAACTTTTTGTTGGAAACAGATCCCGAGATCGGTGGATACAAATCGGCGGGGTCAGTTTCGAATTCAAAAATGCTTAAACCAGAAAACGTCACCTGTTCCATACTCATCGACGTTCATATTCATAGAGATGTGATTGAATAACATCTGGAGGATCTACTGAAACAGTAGGTCGTCTGGCATTGGCTATGCTGCCTCGGCATAGCCAATGCCAGACGACCTACTGTTTCCACCTGATCTATAAATTCAAACTTTAAACGGCATGCTT
The DNA here is from genome assembly GCA_963082945.1 of Cerastis leucographa. Taxonomy (NCBI): domain Eukaryota; kingdom Metazoa; phylum Arthropoda; class Insecta; order Lepidoptera; family Noctuidae; genus Cerastis; species Cerastis leucographa. The sequence continues at coordinate 2,914,386 of OY720356.1, forward strand.
ATAGGTTCCTTTTCCTTCTTACTGATCTCAAGTTAATATTTTAAAGCTGAGCGATCTAGTCTACGTCATCTTGAGATTATAAGGCTTAATGTATTTTTTTTGGAGGTCCATTAATGAGATGAGGTGAAGATAGATAAATAAAAAAATGTTAATGTATCCGTGAAGGATCACGGGTACATTAACATTAATCTGTAAGGATTAAGGAACAGGGTGTAAAGTTCCTCGATACTCCTTAGAAAAGGAAGGATCCTCCAACCAGACAGGTGTTATGTCTGGTGGGCAACTGCCCGACAGTTGTTGTCGGGTTTCTCTATATAATTTTAAGTCGATGTAAACTTTGCTTGCGAGATGTAGGAAATTGATGTTAGTTTTTCGGTCGTGTCATAGATGGCGCTGTAGTACTTTTTGTTGAAAGTTGCTTTTTGTAGGTCAGTACAAATCTGTTCACCGATCAGTTATTTAGAAGACTAAGAAAAGCCATTTTTTTAATATTTTGATTAAATAAACGTTGAGTTAGATTGCATAACTGGTGTTGTTGGTTGCGCGACTTCTGAGCATGAGGTTCTGGGTTCAATTCCCAGATTAAGGGTGTAGATTTAAAAGAGTTCGTTTAATACTTTAGTTGTATACTCTCAATAGGTACTCAATACATACATCCATACATACAAATAAATTAAATTGAAGTGTCTGTTTGCAGTATTAAAATAACAGCTTTTTACGACATGCACATGAATGTATATAGGTACATACTCGTATACCAAAATAACATTGTTGTACAACTGTCAGTCTGTCTGTTTGTTCCGGCTAATTTCTGGAACGGCTGGACCGATTTTGAGGGGATTTTCACTGGCAGATAGCTGATGTAATAAGGAGTAACTTAGGCTACTTCTATTTTAGAAAAAAATCTAATTCCACGCGGAAGAAGTTCGCGGGCAAAGCTATTTGATTATAGAAACTGTGCCCGCGTGGAGGACGACGTCTCACTCCCTCCAACAAAGACGACTGTGTATCAGCAGTAAGTGGGATCGTTCAGGCTGGTAGGTGCATAAACTATCTAGGACAACAGTTTTGCCTTCGATTTTTTCGACATTTTATTCGACTAGATTACTGCCATTGTATTTATTCAGACATCAACTTTGAAAAATATATCGAGGATCTCAAAAAAACACACTGTATTATTACTAATGTATTAATAATGTATATAATGATATAGTTAATATTTTATGTTCATGTGCTATTGCGACATATGAAAGCGGTCGAGGTAAGCGGAAACCCTTAGCTGGTTGGAACAAGCATGTGAGCGAGGCTCACAGGAATGCCAGGTTGCAGTTCAATATATGGTGTTCGTCCGGTCAACCGTCCACTGGCCCTATTTTTGACGCCATGATGGTGTCACGGAAGATCTTCAAAGGAAAGCTTAAATGGTGCCAAAAGCATCAAGAACAAATTAAAATGGATCTTCTAGCTGAACACCATGCTAAATCAGATTTTAAAAGTTTTTGGAAAGCTACTAATAAGTTGAACCCTAAGCCTGGCGTTCCAGTGAGCGTCGACGGGATGTCCTGCCCTAAGGATATAGCCGAGATGTTTCAGAAACAATTCGCTATTAAGTCGATACTGGGGCCGCCATGCGGGGTGTTCGATGCTGGGCCCGAGCATGCGGAGGTGAAAACTGTCATTAGTGCAAAGGAGATCAGGCACATAATACAGAAGATGACAAGAGGCAAATCGCCTGGTCATGACGGACTCAGCATCGAGCACCTGCAGCATGCGGGTCTACACTTGCCTCGAGTGCTGGCACTTTTATTTAATCTGTGCCTGAGTCATTCACATCTTCCGCCTGATCTAGTGCGGGCTCTGGTGGTGCCGGTGGTCAAAAGCAAGACTGGAGACGTATCGGACAAGTCTAACTACAGGCCTATTTCACTCGCCACCATCATTGCCAAGGTACTTGGCAGCGTGCTAAACTCACATCTTAAGATTAATGTGCAGCTCTGTGACGCCCAGTTTGGATTGTCAACGGAGACGGCGGTTGTAAGCTTGAAGCACGCTGTCAGGTATTATACGGCTAGAAAAACACCCGTATATGCTGTTTTCCTTGATCTGTCGAGGGCCTTTGACCTTGTCCCATACGATCTTCTTTGGAAAAAACTAGAGGAAACGGCACTGCCGCCTGAGTTCACATTGCTCCTCAAGCACTGGTATCTAAACCAGGAGACTCAGGTGCGTTGGGCGGGTGAGCTGTCGAAGCCATGCCGGCCGGAGTGCGGGGTGAGGCAGGGGGGACTGTCCTCGCCTTTGCTTTTCGGCCTGTATGTCAATGCACTGATTGAGCGACTCAGCAGCATGCATGTCGGTTGCTACGTAGATGGAGTGTGTTTTAACAACATAAGCTATGCGGACGACATGGTGCTGCTGGCTCCCTCAATCGGCGCTCTCCGAAAGCTACTCGATGTGTGCGAGTCGTATGCTGAGACTCATGGATTAGTTTACAACAGCAGTAAGACAGAGTTCATGGTCTTCAGGTCTGGCACCAGGTGTCCCACTACAGTCCCTCCTCTTTTAATTAAAGGTCACCCGATAAACCGGGTCTACAAATTTAAATACCTGGGCCATCTGGTTACGGATGATCTGAAAGATGACCTGAATCTAGAGAGGGAGCGCAGAGCATTATCAGTTAGGGCGAATATGCTGGCCCGCAGGTTTTCTCGTTGTACAGCTTCAGTTAAAATAGTTCTTTTTAAGGCATATTGCACATCGCTGTACTCCGGAGCCCTGTGATTCACTTATACCCAAAAGGCTTATAATGCTCTGCGTATCCAATATAATAATACGTTCAGGGGATTGTTGCGACTGCCACGCTTCTGTAGTGCATCAGCAATGTTTGCCGATGCACGCACTGACAGTTTTGATGCGTTGTGGCGTAAAAAATCTGCCTCGCTACTCCGCAGGTTGCGTGGCAGTCCCAACACTCTCCTGCAATCGATAGCCGCCCGGGCAGATAGCCCGCTAGTGTGGGCGCTAACCAATCGCACTCGATCTCTTCTAGTTATTAAGTTCTAACATAGGCTAAGTTATTCTGTTACTAACAAAGTGGACCTTTTATATAAGTAGTCTGATAAATAAATAATAAATAAAAATAAATTACTTCATTCGATAGTGTCGGTAATAAGGATCACATTCTGGGAAGTAACGAAATACATCAAATTAGAGGAATGAATTTTACCTTTGATAAAATACATAACAGTATGCAAACAGTAGTTATCAACGAAACGTCGAACAAAATCTTTGTATTTATTCAGGCAAATACAACATTGACTTTGAAAAATATGTGTCGACCAAAACAAAACACATGCTACCAGCGATATCAAGCCACAAACATATAAATTCATACAGTTTCCTTGTGCCAATAAATATTGATATATGTGTACGAACGAATTTTGTGGTTAACGACATTTTAATGCCGCGAAAAACTTTTGGAGCCATACGTTGTATTAAATATATAACTTTCATGTGATATATGGAAAAGTGTCGCAGAGTATTTGGCACCTATTGTTACTGGCTATGAAAAAGGAATTCATTTTTCAAATACAAGAATTTGGGAGTTAGGTTCCTTCATGTGCTGTAGGTACTGTTTCATATGTGAGTATATACAGTATGTTAGTTTAAACGAGGGACATATTCAAACCCATAATAGTATATGCTAACATGATACTAAAAAAAAAAAACACTGATAAATAACAGACAGAACCATATCAAAATTTTCGCAAATGACACGCAATGTGTATACACCCTTGCGCTAGCGACTTAATACTATCGCAGAACATGTGAGCGGGTCAATGACTCTTAGGTATAATCCATTTTCCCTTCATACTTTAAACTTACCTGGCTTAGGACAGTCCAAAATATCTAGGCACTAAACAAAACATTAAAAATTCTTCTATATACGTTATAGGTTTTTTTACATATTTGGGACGAGAATTGAATACTGAATACCCTCCCTCAATATGTCCCTCGTTTAACCTAACATACTGTATATGCGGGTAAATTTCGAACACTACTGCGTAGAATTTGAAATTAGTATTTGCACTTACATGCCTTGGTCAGATAGCTCCATGGAAAATACTGGTATTAAGCTACATCTGCTGAAGCCGACTACAACAAAGAGAGGAAATGGCAGATGAGTTAGTGCCTAGCAGAACGTCATAATAATGTAATTTTCTATTGAACCAACCGAGAAATTTCGTCAAAAACCATATTTGTTGCACCTCCAAGCTTTTGCATCCAAAAATATCAATAGTTTTTAGATAAGTTCTCAGCTTTAGACAATAAAGTCCAGAAAACGGAAACGTTTATTAAACATGTCACTTATAGCATTTTCACCAAAGTGTTGCGTTCCTAATTGAATATTGTTGGTAACCTGATTATCGGGTAGACTCCAATAAACTTTGATCCACTACCACACCCCATATTCAAACTTAAGAGTTTAGTGATAGAGTCTAAGATTTATGCTGATTGGTGTTACATACAACGTTTTGTGGTTTTTGGTTTTCAACCAGTGGTGCCCAGTAAACGGCAGTCAATTCGGTAATTTGCGGCTGACCGATACTTAATACGAAATCAGATGATTTTGGTCAGTATTTATTCGAGTGGTAATGTTTTAATGATTTAAATGCTTGTATTGTTCGCTTTTGACACAAGCTGGTAAAAATAATTATGAATTATAACTTCATCGACTTATGTTTTTGGTTTGATTTTATATTGGGCTTTTTTTCTGCTTTGGCTTTGCTCCTGGAAAGGCAAATCCTTAAGGCGGAAGTTTTGATGAGTGCAATTAACTTGAACAAAAAAATATTTCTGTAATTATTGTCGTCTTTCCCATTGCTGGACATTTTCTACCCAGCTTTTTCCAACTGCAACAACAGTCTAACCGGATTCAGCTGAATACCAGTATTTTACAAAAGAGCGACTACCTATCTTACCTCCATAACCCAGTTATTCCTGAGGCCCGAAAGTTTTACCGTATACGGTAAAACTGGTTGTCAGACTTTCGGGCCGACTCCCTGTAACGACTGTCAAAGATCTACAAAATTACCATCAGGACCAACGGCTGAACGTGCTTTCCGAGGTGCAGAGGAGTCGGTATGTAATGGATGATCATCATCATCCGCGGACCAACCTAGGCAAGTGAAGCTTTACTTGAAGATCGACCCGAGCGGCTGTTTTTATTTAGCTACAGGCTCGCCATTGCTGGATGTTCACTTAAATATTTCGTAACCAGTGCTTCAACTTATAATCCTACGCTATCCACGTTGAGATTGAACACATTTGACATTTGCCTGGAGATTCCGCAATTGCAGTAAAAAAAAAACGCTTTGATTCCTTTTTTAAAGCTACGAGTAATTGCAAAACTCAAAGAATTTCCATACGAATTAAATCGACATTCGCAACCGAACATTGGCTCGAATGCTACGCTATGCTACTATTATTTTTATATCACAAAACTCAATAAAATGGGATGCGGGGTGTATTTGTCAATTAAAATGGGGATAGCAGTCGGCAAATATTTGCTGTGTTCGTGTGTTGACTCATGGCTATCCGCGATGTCGAAATCGGCTCATGATTGTGAAGTCTTTTTGCGGTATTTGTACGAATGTTATCACTAGATACCGGATTATATGCAAATACATTTGAATAATATTATGTTTTTTTTTTTAAAGAAATGCATATTTTACCTAAAATCGGAATAATGTGCATATTTGGGCATGGTTCCTTTAATTTTTTTACTGATTTAACTATTACCCCAAAAGAGCGCACAAAACAATCGGTATACGTGGATGTAGATTTTTTTTTAATTAATAGAAAGCTCAAAGGTATCATCACTAATAATTAGGAACAGAACTCTGTTGTAACACCAAAAAAAAAAATAGCCAAAATTATAGGAATTTAAGTTTCAACAGGGCAAAAAAATTACTCATTAATTTTGGCGTCGCTTAATGTTAGTGAATGTGACGTCCACTAGTCACAGGGGTAAGCACAGATGGATTAATAAAACAATAGTTTGGTGGTTTTAAATAGCAAACGGGTGCACGTCCGCCCGGTTCCAGTGACAGCTGTCCAAGTGACACATCTACCCGCGCGTACCTGCCTCCGTGTCTATATCCTTTAATCGTCACACCTCTTCCTTTTTTACAAATATAAATATTTCAGACTTTTATACATAAGTACATTTATGTGAAATCTCAGAACTTAAACTCATATAAAACCCAATTTCATTTAGACTCATTAATTTGCATACACTAACGTAACTATTATTTTTAATTTAAATAATTAGTTAACTTTCAACTTAACGCTGCTAATCAAATAGTTTACACAGAGGTTTCAAACAAAAGAAGATTATACATTGTTAAGATAAGATGGACAATATTCCGTCTCAACTCTTGCCCGGTATTATCGTTCTATAAGTAATATTCAGAACCTCTAGAATTTACAACCGTATGTGGTGTGGGGTTAAAATTTGCTGTCAATTTATTTTCTTTTATTATGTTTTTTGTATATACTTTCTCGCCGATATCTATTTTTGTGCTCTCCGCGTTTCGTTTCCTGTCCGCATAATCCTTTCCTTTTTCTTTCATTATTCTGTCCCTATCTCTGAACTCTGAAATACATGGTTGGTCAATATCAGTAATTGATGGTATCTTATCCCTGAACTGCCTTTTATAAAAAAATTCGGACGGTGTTTTTCCTGTAGTCGACTGTGGCGTACTATTGTACATAATTAGGTATTGTAGCAAATCGCCATACCAGTCTGATTTTTGACCTTGGCTTATCCGTAACCTCTTGAGAATATCGCGATTTTGGCGTTCTACTTCGCCATTTTGTTGAGGCGAGTAGGGTGTAGTGAAATTAATGTTGATATTTGATTCGCGACAATATGTTTTAAATTCGTCACTCGTGAATTTTTCCCATTATCGGCAATTATGTTGTGGAGAAATCCTAACCGTGAAAATATTTCTTTAAGTACTTTTATTGTTTCTGTAGATGTTATGGTCTTCATTGGCTTCACTTCTTTCTAACTGCTATAATAATCTACTATGACAAACAAATAATGGCCACTAGGAAGTGGACCCAAAAAATCAACCGCAACATCTATTCAAGCTTTGGTCGGTAACTCTCGACGGGTCAGTGGCATTGGGCGATTTGGAGTAGATACCAAAGTACACCCTTTGCGGCTTTTTACCTTTTTTTCAGCATTAGAATCTATTTTGGGCCACCATACTTTGATACGCAGCCGTCCTTTCATCGCTCCAATGCCAAGATGCCCTTCGTGAGCTGCATCCAAATTTGTTGGCGTAATTTAAGTCGAATGACGATCTTATTTCCCCTCAACAAAAGGTTATCATGAGTCCATAGCTCTGTTTGAAAAATCCTATGTATGTTAATACTAGGATCCCAAACATCAGATTGCAAGGCTTCCACAACAAGTTGTATTTCTTTATCTTGTAATGACTCTTCCGTAATAATATCCATCCCTATTGCACAAGGCCTTGCATACTGAATGATTTGGTGAATGTGCTGCTCATCCTCAAACGGCTGGATTTTATTTGTTGTACATAACCGCGATAGACAATCAGCGATGTTTGTTTTTCCAGGTTTGTAAACAACCTTGAAATTGTATGCCTGGAGTCGTAATACCCAGCGCTCAATCCTGGCACACGATTTTGATCTATTACCAAACATAACTTCCAGCGGCTTGTGATCAGTCACCAAATCAAAAGTTTCTTTTTCGTATAAATACATTCTAAAGTGCTCTACAGCCCAAACCAGAGCGAGAGCTTCTTTTTCAGTCTAACAATAACGTTATTCAACGTCTGTAAGGTCTTATTGCCATAAGCAACTACCCGTGGTCCGTTACTATCAGACTGAATGTGCACCGCTCCTAAACCAACCAGACTAGCATCTGCCATTACTGTGGTTTTATCTTTTGGATCATATTATCCAAGTGTATGGATATTACTTTAGGAGTTTTTCAACACAAGGATCGACTCTGTTTGTTCAGGACCCCAATGTTGACTAATATCGGCATTTTTTCCTAATTTTAGCGTTAAAAGCCTCCTAAGAGGTTCTGATTTAGTCGCCATATCCGGGATCCATTTGTTGACATAGTTTATTAGTCCTAAGAAACTTTGTATTTCTTTGTTTTTTTAGCACCCTAAAACTATCTACCACCTTAACGTATTTGTCAATGGGTTTAACTCTTTCCCACGATAATTCATTTCCCAAAAATTGTATGCTCTTGACATTAAATACGCATTTTTCCTGATTTAGTAGAATATTTTTTTCTTTAAATACATCCAGGACATGTTTGAGCCTAGCATTATGTTCTGCGACATCCTTGCCATATACGACAATGTCATCAATAAAGTTTACGACACCACCACAGGGAAGAAGTATTCTTTCTACATTTTTTTGAAAATGCTCTGGCGCACACGATATGCCAAACATGAGCCACTTGTTTCGGTACAAACCTTGACTCGTTATAAAGGTTGTTATATCTCTTGAGTCCTCGCTGATTTCGATTTGGTGAAATGCGTCTTTAATGTCGAGCTTGGAGAAAACCCTAGCTTTATTAAATTTTGTTAGTAGCTGATCCATTGTCGGCAATGGATGGTTTTCTCTCACGATAGCCTTGTTGGCGCATCGCATGTCTACGCACACTCTTACATCTCCGTCCGGTTTAAGGACGGGCACTATTAGTGAGACCCATTAGAAATAGGTATTATATCTAATTTGACCAATTGGTCAATCTTTTTGTTAATCTTTTCTTCCAGGGGAATGGGTGTTAGCCGACAAGGCTGAGCCACCGGTTTGATTGTTTTGTCTATTTTATTGATATTGATACTTGAAGCCTGTGAGTCCTGACCATAATCGTTGAGTTGTCTCTCTACTGCTTCTAAAGCATTTGCTTCTGAAATAATTTGAACGAGTCACCTAAAGTGAGAACTTTTTTTCTGAGATTGTTGGAACAACATTTTTCGACAATTTGATCGATTAAGTTGTCTTCTTCCCAAGAGAACTTGCATTTTCTACTTTGGTGACAAAGCCGTACAAGATTTTTTTCGAATTTTTCACCTTGTTCTTGTTTTAAAATCTGAACAAATGTCTTTCATATATTTTACTCTGACGAGGTAAAAAGTAGTCGTCAAGTTTGTTAAGGCCGACTTGTACACATCTGAATTAATTCGCACTGCTAAGTCAATCACTTCATCAGGGATATTATAGTATATCTCCTCCTTTTTTTTTTTTTTTATTAGTACCAGTCGATCATTCGACTTACTACTTGTAATAGAAACACCTTTTTTATTTTATTTTATTAGTACCAGTCGATCATTCGACTTACTACTTGTAATAGAAACACCTTTTTTTTTTTTATTAGTACCAGTCGATCATTCGACTTACTACTTGTAATAGAAACACCTTTTTTATTTTATTTTATTAGTACCAGTCGATCATTCGACTTACTACTTGTAATAGAAACACCTTTTTTATTTTATTTTATTAGTACCAGTCGATCATTCGACTTACTACTTGTAATAGAAACACCTTTTTTATTTTATTTTATTAGTACCAGTCGATCATTCGACTTACTACTTGTAATAGAAACACCTTTTTTATTTTATTTTATTAGTACCAGTCGATCATTCGACTTACTACTTGTAATAGAAACACCTTTTTTATTTTATTTTATTAGTACCAGTCGATCATTCGACTTACTACTTGTAATAGAAACACCTTTTTTATTTTATTTTATTAGTACCAGTCGATCATTCGACTTACTACTTGTAATAGAAACACCTTTTTTTTTTTTTTTATTAGTACCAGTCGATCATTCGACTTACTACTTGTAATAGAAACACCTTTTTTATTTTATTTTATTAGTACCAGTCGATCATTCGACTTACTACTTGTAATAGAAACACCTTTTTTATTTTATTTTATTAGTACCAGTCGATCATTCGACTTACTACTTGTGATAGAAACAACTTTTCCACTTTCGCCAATTTTTTTTTTTGTTTGTACCAACTGCAGTGTGCAGTTTACTACTTTGGCGTTTTTAGTACCAGTCTAAAAAAGACTTACTACTCGAGTCATTTAGGGTGATTTCAAATCGCTCGATGCAGTGTTTACGTGCCCCATTAATAAAATTCAATACCGAACTTGAATAAAATGACAAATTACCACTTGCTTATTATATTAAGTAGGAATCAAAATAATTACATACATTATACTTAGTTTACGGTGCAGTAATTATCCGTCAAAACATGTATATACTAGGTACTTTGTAATATTATGGTCAAGTACCTACATGCCTCTCAAACAAACTAATACATATGTAGATACGTTTTTCTCCATAATATCATCCGAGTACTTGTAAACTGTATAGCTTGTAAACAGAATTTAAAATAACAACATGTTATATTTTATTTGTTTTACGTTTAATATCAGTTGCTCAATTTCTAAGAAGTTTTTTTTTTTTAATATAATTTAAAAAAAAAACAAATGTCGGGAAAAGGGAATGACGTCAATGTCTATGGTATGGCGGGCGTTAAAAAAAACAAATGGAGGGAAAAGATAATAGCGTCGATATCTATGGTGGAACTTGAAAGGTTCCCGCCTTTCTCAGTTTTATAATCAAATAATTTACCTTAAGTAGATACGTAATGAAAATGATATTAGCAAAACAGTTATCGAGTAATTTTCTGCCTATCGTAAATAATAAGCCAAATAGGTATAAGTTGCACGTAAACACCGCTTAGCACATTGGTCAAGTAAGGGATAACATTTCCCTTGGTTCACTCCTTTTTCTTGTATTTCTTTTTGTATACTTATTGCTGTACTTACCCACAAACTCGTCGCCACTTGTGACGTCCACTAGTCACAGGGGTAAGCACAGATGGATTAATAAAACAATAGTTTGGTGGTTTTAAATAGCAAACGGGTGCACGTCCGCCCGGTTCCAGTGACAGCTGTCCAAGTGACACATCTACCCGCGCGTACCTGCCTCCGTGTCTATATCCTTTAATCGTCACAGTGAAAACCATAAAAAGTCTAGGCACAGCTTTACACCATCATCCCTTCAAAGGATTATCGATTTTCGTACGTCTTAAAATAAACAAACGTAGCATGCATCAGATGACAAATATACCATAACTACCTAATATTTATTTCCTCTTCTTCGATGGCATATTGCAAATGGAAACTTATTGCTGTAATTTCATGAACGTTGCCAATAAATGTTCATGTTTGGAAGTTAACAAAACGTTTCCGATTATCTGATTGACATGCCTAATGCCGATCATTCTGAACGCTCCTTTCCATTTTGAACGTTTTTGCTCCGGTAGATGGCAATTTAACCAACAAGTAACAGGACTCAAATTAAGTTAGTAACAATATTTCTTAACAACTATGTTAGTAAACTTAACCTACACTGCCTTATAGATATGAGAATTCCTGCTACAAGCTAAACAACGATATAGAAAGCTTGCAGCAACGATTCACACACAAACAGTACAGTCGGCTCGCAATACACCATAAAGGGTGTAAAACACCTCTTAACGAAGCCGAACGGCACTGGTTCTCCCTGTCATTGCGATATTTTTTTTGTTTTACACCATACCTGGGAACCTTCTAGTTACGGAGATATTAGGGGTCAAAGTTCCAACTTTTTGACAATTATTTTTTTAAATACAAGTTTTTAATGTAAGAATTTTACTTTAAACACCTCCACGAACCCCGTACTATTCAATCCGTCCATCAGCACAATGTTTTGAGTGCGTTACATTGAGTTCTACCACAAAACATGATTTGACACCCCCCAAAAAAAAATCGTTTCCCAGCAATATTTTTTGCGTAAAGTTACTTAGTTTCATGTACAGAATGCTTGGTTGACGGCTTCGTGATGAGGTGATTTACACCGTGTATATTTTGGCAGTGTAAAAGTTTTTTTTTATGTTCTTAGCGCAGTGGCATGATAACAAAACTAATTTCTGAATTTCCTATCTGGGTAAGAGACGCAGTGAACCGGGAAGTGTAGCATACAAAAGAGGAGGCCTATATCTAGTGGGTGATTCCGGGCTGATATGATGATGATACTGATGATTGCAACTACAGGTGACGCGGGAGTGGTGTAGTAATGTTTCGCAAGAGGAACTCAATGATTCGTCCATTGACAGACCTTAACAACCCTCTCACACCGCTTAGCAACCTCAGGCACCGTCTCAGTTAAACTGCTGCTGCTAAATAATTTAGTAATTCAGGTCTAGCAGGCCAGGTAGCACCGGTTTCTGGAATGGAAATTACGGGCCTAGTTTTGGGATATTGTAATCATGATTCTCCTGCCCATTATCCCAATTTATTTGGGGTTGGGCTTGCAGCAGCATGCCTTGTTTTTCCATACTGCTCTTTCAGTCTTGTTCATTGTTATAATGATGTTTTTTTTAACATAAGTATATATTATATAGTCATAAGTAGCCTAAGCTGTCATAAGGGTCATCTATCTGCCAGTAAAAGTTCCGTCAAAATCGGTCCAGCCGTTTCAGATAGTAGCCGGAACAAACGGACAGACAGACACCATTAAAAAAAAAATGTGTGCGTGGAGTCCCTCCGCGCGGAAGAAGTGAAACTTCGTAATACTACACGCATTCACTCTCGTTATTTTATTGGGCTTCTAAATAATATTTTGTTGTTTTCTTGTTGTATTATTTTTATTACTTATTTATGACATAAGTTTATTGAGGTTATTCTACTTCTGAGGCTGATCACACCGAAGAGTCGAATTCATGACTGTTTGCACGCCATCTTGCGTACCTAGTAGAACTACGTAGTCATAAATCTTGTAATACTACCATCTCTTAGTGAGTTATAGAAAATATTCCCCCTCCATGGTAGCGTTAAACTTGTTGGAAGTTGCATAAGAAGTTTCACTTAAAAAAAATGTGTTTTCGTTATAAATAAGTCCCGTATATAATTTACTTAATTTAATAAAATGTTACAGATACTTAAATTTTATTTATTTTTATACTCGTAGAAAATGATAGCAAGTTTTTGGGATCGACAATTTTGTTTCTCTGGGATATCATATTATTTCGTTTCTGCTTACTCGTATACCTTCTGTGGTTAGATAATAGAAGGTTATTGTCAGCGACAATATTATTAATAATAACAGTAGGATGCCACATTTATCTGTCTGTTTCAGCATCATTAACTGCATCATTTGTATTATTTCATAACCGGTCGTTAATCTGGTTTAGCGCAACAGCCTGACATATTGTGTTAACGGCATCGTTCAGCTGTAGTCATGGCATGGTTTTTATTACAATATACTTGCATACTATTGTAGGTATTTTTTTCAGGTGTTACTAATACAAGCAACTATGATATACAGGGTTATTTGTAAAACACCGGCAACCTCTAAAGAGGTCATTCTACTCATCATTATGAACAACTTTTACTATGAGACCAAACCTGAAATCGCGAAAAAAAAATCAGCTGTTCCGTACTTTATGGTCACATAACTCGTCAAAATGTAGGGAACAGCAGATTATTTTTTTCACGATATCGGATTTGGTCTCATAGTAAAAGTTGTTCATAATGATGAGTAGAATGACCTCTTAAGAGGTTGTCGGTGTTTTACAAATAACCCTGTATAAGCGGATATTTAGGTAAATAGAGGAGCTCTGGCTAAATAAAAACAGCCAGACAGGTCGATCTTCAATGTTAAGCCTGCTTGTTGAAGTTGGTCTGCGGATGGGTGACCATCTTTACATATCGAGTTTCCTCCGTGTCTCGGAAAGCACGTTAAGCCATTGGCCCCGTTTGTCATTTGAAGACCTTTGACAGTCGTTACGAGTAGTCAGAAGCCGAAAGTCTGACATCCAGTCTTACCAAGGGGTATCATATTACCCAGTTACTGGGCTGTGGAGGTCACTAGGCAGTCGCTTCTTAAAATACTGATACTTAACTGCATTCGGTTAGACTGGAAGCCGACCCCAACAAAGTTAGGAAAAGGCTAGGCAGATGATGATTTAGGTAAATATTTATTGGATGTGATTTTTTCATCATCTTATTTTATTAAAAGCTTGCTTTTGTATACTTTAGTGTTTTGTGTGTCACTTGTTTCGGTGAAGGTAAACATCGTGAGACAACCAGCATAACATAGCCAAGTCTGGGACCCATGGGCGGCATAAAAACTCTGACACCAGGCAGTAACATGAGCAGCGAACAAACAAATGTAACGAACAGCTTTTAGTCACCACGGACTGTACATTGGATAAAGATATTTGATAAGTGTAATAACACCCATACATAAAAGTACATGACTTACGTATGCATGAACTGAAGTTTAATAAGACTAATTTTAAATTCTTAAAATTAAAAAAAGTCATTATTCCGCGACCTTGTCGAGCAATCCCTTCGCTGTCAGATACCTCTTAAAACAGATGAGGATATCATTCAAGCAGTCGAGTACTTTAATAAGAATATACAGGAAGCCGCATGGGCCGCAACTCCGCCTCAACCTGAAAACGACAAACCCAGCAGTTCGTGTTCCAAATATATCTTGGAACTGGTAAATTCGAAGCGCAAAGCCAGAAAACTATGGCATGAAACAAAATATCCGGCACATAAAACCGCATTTAATAATATTACAAGTAAATTGAAAAGGGCCCTAAAAGCGAGCACAAACAAAGAAATGGAAAACTATCTCAAAAGTCTTGATGCTACCCAAGCCACCGATTATTCTCTTTGGAAAGCTACGGCAAAACTTAAGAAACCAATAATAGACCGATCTCCTGTTATAAAGCCAGATGGCACATGGGCGAAAAGCGACAAAGATAAGGCGAATGTATTCACCCAACACCTTTCTGAAGTTTTTACCCCAAATAATGACCAAGGATCTAGCAAAACCAGTTTAATCAAATCTGAACTAGATAAACCACATCAACTGGATAAACCTATAAAAAAATTTACTAAGCATGAAGTACGAACAGCAATCCAAAAAATCCACATCCATAAGGCACCGGGGTATGATCTTATTACGGCCAAGGTCTTGCGAGAGTTACCTGACGTCGGCATTACATTCCTTACCTATCTATATAACGCATGTCTCTGGAAAAACTTTGTTCCGCCACAATGGAAGGTGGCAGAAATCATTATCATTCCTAAACCTGGCTAAGACCCTACTGATGTCAAATCTTACCGCCCGATCAGTCTTCTTCCAGTTCCATCTAAAGTCATGGAAATACTAATACTGAAACGTCTTACACCGGAAATTACAGCCAAAAAGCTTATCCCCGACCATCAGTTCGGTTTCAGACAATCCCATGGTACAATAGAGCAAGTACATAGGCTAGTTGAAAAGATCAACTACACATTTGAAAGCAAACAACTCTGTTCTGCCGCCTTCCTGGACATTTCGCAAGCGTTCGATCGTGTTTGGCATGATGGACTTTTGTACAAAGTCCGTAAAGGCTTATCCATAAATTTCTACCTTCTCATCAAGTCATGTTAAATATGGCGACATTACCACAAAGTTACACGAAATAAGAGCAGGAGTCCCGCAGGGTAGTGTAATGGGCCCAATGCTCTATCTTATATATACCTCAGACTTACCAAACAGACAAGACACAGTGACAGGAACATTTGCTGACGATACAGCGGTTCTTGCCATTGATGAAACCGCAGCTGGAGCATCGGCGAAATTACAACGAAATCTAAATGATATCTCGAACTGGCTGAAAGACTGGCGTATAAAGGCAAATGAAGCTAAATCAGTCCAAATAACCTTCTCTTTAAAAAGAGAAACGTGTCCAGAAGTTGAACTAAATCAAATAAAGATACCCCAAGCAGATGAGGTTCGATACTTAGGAGTCTACTTAGACAGAAGACTAACCTGGAAAAAACATATAACGACTAAAAGAAAGGCGCTTGACTTACAACTAAGAAAGATATATTGGCTCATGAGAAGAAAATCCCAAGTTACACTGGAAAATAAACTCCTTTTATACAAGTGTATACTCAAACCTGTCTGGACTTATGCTTTGCAGCTATGGGGCACTGCATCCAAATCAAATATTGAAATTTTACAACGCTTCCAATCAAAAACCATACGTATGATAACTGGAGCACCATGGTATATTACAAATAATCACCTACACCGTGATCTAAAAATAAAGACTGTAAAAGATGAAATAAAGGACTCTTTACTACCTTACTGCAAGAGAATTTTATTGTAAACCATCCAAACCAATTGGCAAGAAGTTTAATGGAACAACAACCAAATCGAACATTTATAAGACTAAAGAGACGTGCTCCTCAAGATCTTCTCTAATACAAGTATAAAGAAGCTATACTAGATGGACATATCATTGGATACTGTACCATGCACGCCATATTTGTACATCCATAAAATCCCAGTGGTGGCAGCCCCGACTTACGAGCAGTAAGTCGTGGGTTCGAACCCAGGCAGGCGCATTACTTTGTGTAATTTAATTCTTCACCGCTGCTTTCAAAAACGGTGAAGGAAAACATCGTGAGGAAACCGGCATGTCCTAGAACTAAAAAATCGAAGACATGTGACATCTACCAACTCGCACTGGGCCCGCGTGGTAGATTACAGCCCACTCCCTCTCATAGAGAGGAGGCCCGAGTCCCAGCAGTGGGAACATTATAGGCTGTTGATGATGATGATGATGATGATGATGAAAATCCAGCTTAATGTCGACAAGACAGATTGCAGGAAGAAAAGGAGATAAAAAAAAAAAAAAAAAAAGGAGAACATTGAAATTATCAAAATAATAATAGACATACAAATTAGTTAAATCCCTTTAATTTTATCTTTTACGAACGTACATACGATTTAAGGGCGCCCTAAAATGAATATATTAAAAAGGGTACACTTAATGACTACCGTTAAACCAAACAGATATGAAAAGCGCCATAGTATTGCCTGTGGTTCTGATAAAGATAGAATTTGACAACAGATTTTCAACCTTATTTTAGTTGCAGCAAAGTAGAAATTATAATGGGTGGTGAAGTTTGTGTTTGATTTAAAGTGTCATGGCAAATTTATGTAAATGTTTTAGGATTTTTGTGATGATGTGCTTTTTGAAGCTGTGTTGTATGAAATTGCTCTACAGAGGGAAATGTGCATGCAAATTGGATATTATTGAGGGTCAAATTTTCACTTTAAAGTTAGGAAGTGCTTTTACAGACTTTGCGTTGCCACGTTAGGTTACAATAAAGCTTAAACAGCGTATTCTATGGTTATAATGAGTGTCGTTTTGTTACACCCTTTATGTTGCAATTCGTGTGTCCTTAAAGAAGCCAAAGGGCACTTGTTCTCCAAATCATTACGATATTTTTTTTGTTCCGGACAGTAACTGGGAATCATCTAGTTAATGAGATAATGGAGGTCAAAGTTCCTATTGAACAAGTTTTTTTTTTAATTCTACTTTTTAAGGTTACTTAAAATACCTCTATGACCCGTTTACTATCAATACATCCATCAGCACAATGTTTTGAGTGCGTTAGATTGTAGTTTTACCGTAAAACCTTATTTTTTCTACCCAAAAAGAATGTCGTTTTTTCAGCAATAATTTTTTGCGTAGGGCTACTTAGTTTGATGTACAGAATGCTTGGTTGACGGCTTCGTGACGTGTCTATTTAAACCTTGTATACATATATAGCTTATGTACAACGGCGAGATTAATCCAGAATTAAAAAAAAAACTAGCCTTTTTTGCTTATAGAATAGAATAGAATAGAATAGAATTTTTTTATTTCAGACCGGAGTCCATAGGATTAGTAACAATTATACTTAAATTCTAGTGTTAGTAGGATACAGACAGATGAAAAATACACAATTAAAATTCAGCGTGAAGCCGCATCCACCTGCGCATCATCGGAGAATCCCACCGATCAGCGAATACACTGAGAATACTGTTGGTGCTGCCGCGAACACGGGTCATCAGGGATGCACACCTATTCCTAATAATTGCGGCAAAACTATTAATATTATTTTCTGCAAACATCCCTGACGCACTGCCACGCCAAGGCAGCCGCAGCAGCATTCTCAGTGCATTATTATATTGAACGCGTAGGTCGCTGTATGCCCGCTGAGTGAAGTTAACCCAAAGGCTGCACGTATAGAAAGACTGACAGTAAGCTCTGAAAAGCGTTACTTTAACTGGTTTCGTACAACGTGCAAACCTGCGGGCCAGCATGTTACAACGGACAGCCATCGACCTACGTTCCCTTGCTTATACAACATGTAACGTAATTAACGCACACCCTCAAACACCCCAATTAGAATATAATGTTATAATCATAATAAATACACTGTATTTTTAATTTAACATGTATATGCATTGTTATTTATTAAATTAGTTATACCAATTCTTGGAGAACGTTATGGTCATACTACTACGCACGCAACGCACACATTCGCACAAGCAGTTATCGCGCCGCTCGACACAACATAACGAAACTACGTCCATTTAAATTTGTTTTGACTGTACAGGGTTAATATGACAATATTTCCGTAGTTTTAATTATTTTTGGGATAAAAATTACCTATATTAAAAATGATAGAAATCGATTCAGTAAACGATTCTGAACAAACTATTTTAATTAAGTTACATGTTGTATATAACTGTACTATTATCTAAAGTTCTTTTTACGTATGCACTGAACTTTAGCCTTTCTTCCATTTTAGTATGTTCTGCCATGCATGACAATTCTTAAGAATTTCAAGCAAGCTTCCTGAAAGGAGCCGAAGGAGGATGGTTCCGGAGCGATAGCGTAGCGAATGCAGAATTCTCGAACCCATTTTTCAGTACGTATGTCGGAAGTCAGACTACATTTCAACTTTGTCTTTAACAACCCCGTTCACGTCCTCGGGTGACGCAATTTGCGACTCAAACACCACACGCATGCGACTTCATGCCATGTCACAAATCTTCATAGGCGACGACGGTGACTTGTAAGACCGTGCTCTTTGCTTCTGCTCTGAAAACTTAGCCACAGCACTGTTAATTTGTCCATTTGATTAACTCGCGCGACGTATCGTTTTTACCTGCTTCCATTGGGCCCAAAAAACGCATCAAACCTACCACAGGTTTGATGCGTTTTTTGGGCCGTGGGGATGACTCGTCGCACGCTCTTTAATTTGTTGTCTCCACAGTTACTTGAGCGTGTTGGTTGTGGACATGCGTTGGAAATAAAAAAAACAAGGCGAATCTTAACTGATTTCATATGTAATAGATCAGCCCTATTATCACTACTTATTTAGACATATTATGTTTATAAAATATTAGTAGGCCTTGCGTAATGCACTCAGCACTACTAGCATAACCCGATTTGCCCTTTTCCGTTAACGGAGAAGGACAAATCTTTCTGTGCTAACACAACAGAAATCAATCTCGAAGCGGTCCCTGTAAACGTAATTCTATACAATTCATGCAAACTCCTCAAGTCTGACAAGGATTGATGCTGACTTCGTAAACGGATCCGCAGCAAACAACAGAAAAAAAAAGTTAAACAGCCATGAATAAATGTTTACTTGGCAGTTTCCAATGCATATTTTTATCAAGATTTATTAGGCTTATGGAAGCGTTTATAATTTTCCTTGTTGTTAACTCAAACGATGGAGGAAAACGTGAAGGGAATCTGGGAACAGATTAAAAGTTTGTAATTAACGAATAATAAAAACTCTTTGTAATTGTCTGGGGGCAGGGAAAAAGCCTTTTCTCATAGAGAACTCCACATTTTGGCCCCATGAACAGCCCCTGGCGATGCGATTTGCGTCATGCGACATCCGCACGAGTCACTTGTTTTCTTCGCGTGAGCACAGTCACTTCGCAAGTCTTGTCAACTTCTTTCATTTGTTTTCTCTGCATATTTTGACGCAAGACGCGACGCAAATTGATCTAGCAAATGGGTGAATTTCCCAAATGACTTATTTTTTTGTCTTCGGTGAAATTTGTATTTGAAAAAAGGAATATCGATCTGAATTATATTTTTTAGTATTTAATAGGTAGTTATTGGGTTGTGCCAAAAATATAATTTGCCTAGGACTATTTACAAAGGTTGAAATAAATTCATAAACCTCTATTTTTTTCAAATCGGTGCTGTCCCTCTACTTTTTTTACAAACAAAAAAGCTTATACACTAATAGAAATAAGTAAGTTAAGTATATAACTTATTCTATTTTATAGAATATTAGTTTTGTTGTTAATATATAGCATATTTTATTACATAATTAACGATTATTATTACTGAGAGGCACAAACGTACCTGTCCTGAAAAATGTTCTCATATCGCTGGACAAAAGTAATTTAAACCTAACTTTACATCGACGAGTCCGACAGCGTCCCCACCCCAATTTTATTTTCCTAGTTAGTGTGTGCTAGTGCGCAGTCAGGACGGATTTGTGTCAAATCACTGCATATTCTCGCCAGTAACATAAGTACGCCATTTTAGTTGCTCCCGGACAATTATTTTATATTATCGGTGGTTGCATTTTTCTAGTGTAATGAGTAGTTTTATTTTTGTTGTTTTGTTCTAACACAGGTAGTAAGTAAATTAGCTACATTGACTGTTATTGAATTTATCCTAGATATTATGCATTTTTTCTAATTTTCGAAAAAGTGTGTTATTTCTCACGTCGCTGTTCTCATATCGCTGTAATCGGTGGTCTTTATTACCACCGATGTGATTGTTAAAGAATGATTCTGTTTGATGGGCAAGTGGACTGTATCTAAAGGAAAAGGTAGGAGGGACTCACCGAAGCTCGTTGAAGAGGGCCGGCTGGCTCCGAATACCTGTGATTTTATGCTGTGGGGCGCCCCAATTCTTGATTCTTGTTGTTTTGGATGATGAGTGGTTGATGACACACACAATTACTGTCTTGATCACACTTAGTTGAGGTATTTCACCATACTTTTTTACGGAGTCGATGTGTTCAAACGAGATATGGCGGGGACTAGTTGATGAGTGGTAAAAAACGTTAGGTGGCGCTATGTGCGCAGGAAATGGTAGGATTGAAAAGGGCGGGAATTCAAATCATGCTTTATGGTGCTTTAACATTATCTTCCCCCCCCGCTGGCGAATTGATGAGACTGAGAAGTCTGAAATTTATATTTGTTCACAACAACCATTGCTTTGATATTATGATAGGATAAATTATGATAATGCTGATGAATATATAAAATAGAATAGGTAATTGAAATGTTTTGATCACAATATGAATGTATGAAAAAATAAGACATGACTAGTCAGTCATATCTGGTAATGGGCACAACTTCACAAGTGGCCTTTTGAGCATACCTTGTGCAGTCCTGACCGTAGCTGAACGAGAAACGCCATCGCGTCCTGGATGTAATTCTACGATTCTACCTAAACGCCATCGCAGTGGGTGAGTAGTCTCGTCTGTGATAATAACGAGCTGGTTGATTTTTGCTGGAGGTGAATTCACAGTCCATTTCAAACGCTGTGACAAATTTGTGAGATATTCACTATGCCATCTAGTCCAGAAATCCTGGTGCATTTTCTGTAATAGGTGCCAACGTGTTAGCCTATTCATTTTTGAGTTGGAATAGTCTGGTGAAGGCACTGATGTTAAGGGTGCTAATGTTAAAAAGTGCCCTGGTGTGAGTGCTGTTAAATCTGATGGATCTGAACTCAGTGCTGATATTGGTCGCGAATTTAAAACTGATTCGATCTGTGTCAAGAGTGTGTTTAACTCTTCATATGTTAGGATTTGATCACCTATCACACGATATAGGTGAGATTTTACGGACTTCACCCCAGCTTCCCAAAGGCCACCCATGTGTGGTGATCCTGGGACATTAAATTTGAAGTCAATGCGCTCCGATTCACAAGCTGAGCGCATGATTTCTGATAGTTGTGACTGCGCACCTTTGAAATTGGTTCCACAATCGCTATGGATGATGTTGCAACGACCGCGTCTAGCAATGAATCTGCGTAGAGCAGCCAAAAAGCAAGAGGATGATAAATCGCTGGCAAGCTCCAGATGGAGAGCTCTTGTTGAAAAACAAACGAAAAGACAAAGGTATGCCTTTGTTGAACGCACACCTCGATAACGTTGAAACGTAATGTTGAAGGGTCCTGCATAATCACAACCCACAACCTGAAATGGTTTGATTTGATTGACGCGAGAGTGTGGTAAATCTGCCATTACTGGCTGAAAGTTTCGTGGCTTCATACGGAAACAACGATAGCATTTTGAAATGATCTGATTGATGGCTCGCCTTGGAGACAAGATCCAAAAATTTTGAAGTAACAGATACTGCATTGTTTGCAGACCAGGGTGTAAGTTTTCGTTATGTGTGCACTGGATGATAAGCTGCGTCAAACGATGCTTGCGAGGAAGCAGAGCTGGATGTTTTGTTTCATAATCAAGGTTTGACTGAGAGAGCCTACCCCCCACACGCAACACCTGGTTTGAATCTAGAAATGGACTAAGTTTTCTGAATGATTTTGATAATATGTGATTTGATCTCAAATGTTTGATCTCTTCACTAAATTCGGAATGTTGGGTGTGTTTCACAAGTACCATAAGGCTATGATGAAGTTCTTGTTCTGTTAAATGACCTGTACGCTTGTTTTTGCGCAGGGCGTTGATAAAACGATTGCAATATGTTAAAATACGTTGAATCTTCCTCAATGATGAAAATCTTGTTAGTAAATGATCAATTGGATTAGTTTCTACTGCGTTTGACACGTTCAAAACGCAGGCACGTTGCTCACAATCCACCTCTGGATGTTGCGTTATGTTTGAATGTTGAGGCACTTTAGGCCATTGATCTTGATTTAAGGATAGCCATTGAGGGCCAGTCCACCACAGGTCATGATTGATAAGCTCGTCGGGTGATAACCCACGACTCGCGGCATCCGCAGGGTTTTGCTTTCCTGGGACATGATGCCAAATTGCTACTGGTAATCTACGCTGAATATTTGATATGCGATTGCCAACAAACGCCTTAAAATTTGATGAATTTGACTGGATCCATGACAAGACTATCATAGAATCAGTCCACGCGTGTACACTATCTATGGGAAGAAATTTGCTGAATATGTTGATGATGTGTCTCATTAGGTCTGCCAGCAATGAACTGCCACACAACTCAAGCCTTGGTAAAGTTCTACGTTTCGTTGGAGAGACACGAGACCTCGCACTAACCAGGATGACCTGGTGTTGATGATATTGATTGGTAGCACGAAGATATACAGCAGCTGCATAACCAGCTTCACTCGCGTCTGAAAACCCATGCACCTGATAAGTCACAGCGTCGTCGGATGTGATGCGGCGTGGTATCTTAAGCTGAGCTAGGTGAGGCAACTGCTGAACATACTTTGTCCAAATTTGATTGATGTCGTCGGGAACGGGTTGATCCCATGATGAACCGAGCAACCACAAACGTTGAATTAAATGCTTGGCTAAAAATGTTAATGGTGTTAAGAGACCAATGGGGTCATAAATACGTGCCAGCTCCGAAAGCATGGTACGTTTGGTACATTCACGATTGATTTGGTTCACTTGGTAGTTGAATATGTCCTCCTGGGAATTCCAGGCTAGACCGAGAACCTTCACAAAATTACCATCACTGTCGAATGTTTGATTGACGTTTGGCACCGCTTTGTGTTCTTCTGGTATGTTTTGTAATACAGCCGCATGATTGCTGGACCACTTCCTCAGCTCAAAGCCTCCAGTTGCCATGATGTTAATCAGCTGCTGCTGAAGAGCGACCGCCTCTTCGATGCTCTGACACCCTGTAACGGCATCGTCGACATAGATGTCCTCCAACAACACCTGAGCTGCAGCTGGAAATGAGCTGCCTTCGTCGCGGGCCAATTGATGTAACACACGAATTGCTAAAAATGGTGCTGATGATACACCGAAAGTCACTCGATTGAGACGGTATTCTTGTATTGGCTCACTAGGGGAACACCTGAACAGGATTCTCTGAAAATCCAGATGTTCTGCTGCTATCCGGATCTGCCGGTACATTTGCCGGATATCCGTACAAAACACAATGGCATGAAGCCTGAAACGCAAAAGAATATTAGTGATGTCAGCCTGAAGTTTAGCGCCTGTAAGAAGAGTGTCATTTAATGATACACCTCTTTTATCCTTCATTGATGCATCGTAGACCACACGAAGGCTACGATCTGATTTTGATACGGCATGATGCGCCAAGTAAAATGCTGTAGGAGATTGACACTCAACTGCAGGGACCTTCTCCATCTGACCACTTGATAGGTACTCCATAACATGTTGATTGTATTGTTCATGAAAAGCTGGCTTTGCCATGAGTCGTTTTTCCAGCTGCACAAAGCGCCGATGAGCAATTGTGTAAGCATCCTCAAAGGCCACTGATGTTTGATCACGGAATGGTAACTGGACAATGTATCGTCCCTCACTGTCACGCTTGTGTGTTGATTGGAATATTTCTTCACAATGTATGTCATCCACCGAGTGAGATTGTTTGTTGTCTTCACATGGTATGTTATCCAACTCCCAGAACTTCTGAACGGCAATATCCAGATTGACGTCCATTGATACATGATTGATTGATAGAGGAATGGATGATGATGACTTTGATAATGTTTTTCCCATGAGAATAAATCCAAATATGGTATTGATGGCAGTTGCTGCATGTGGACCACCATCAATTTTCCCTGGTAAAAGAATTTGAGGGAATATCTCTCCACCAATGAGGATATCTACAGGACCAGAAGAATGATATTTCTCATCAGCCAATTTGATATTTGATAAATGTTGAAAATTGTTGATGTCCACTGGATGAGTGGGCATGTCACTACAAATTTTTTCCAAAGTCAGCGCTTCTGTTGTTAAAGAGGGCTCTGGTTTCCCAACTGGTCGGATTTCTAAGAAGACTTTGCCCGTGGAAAATGCAGGAACGTCCCCTATACCTGACATAGGAGTTTGATTTTTATACTGTGTCAACCCTAAACGACGGACACATACCTTTGTGATGATGTGACTTTGACTACCGGGGTCCAATAAGATACGGACCTTCTGAAAGGAGCCTCGACCGTCCTTGACCTCCACTTCAGCAGTGGCAAGCATCACAAAATGAGTATTTGATGATGATCCTGCAGTTGTGTTTGATAATGATGTAACGGGTGTGATCACATTTTCCTTGGAATCAGAAGTTGGTGCTGGGCCTTTCCCTGTATGAGAAACGCCTGGTTGTTTATGTTGAGAATTGACTGAACCACTTGTATCTGTCTTTTTTGTAAAGTGTAAAAGGCTGTTGTGCTTTTGTCCACATGATTTGCATGTATGCGATGAAATACAGTTGGCTGTGATATGGTTTGACCGTAAACAGTTGAAACACAATTTGTTTTGTTTGACAACTTGAGATCTCTCATGAGGAGTTTCTGCTAAAAACTTTGAACATAAGTAGAGAGGGTGATCCTCTTTACACACTACACATGATTGATGAGGCGCTTGGGTCAAAAGCGTTGTAGGCTTTGATTGGTTGTTTGAAACGACACGCTTGTTATTTTGCTGTTGCACAGCTGATGATGATGATTGATAGTTCACATTTAATGTTGAGCGTTCAAGGGCATTACACCTATCTACCAAAAATGTGGATAATTCCTTGAAGCTTGGAAAATCACTACTTGTGTTGGCAAGCTCAAAAGCTTCTCGAGATGCCTTATCTAATTTTGTAAGCAATGAGTGAAATAACACAAAATCCCACTGTGTTGTTGGTAGCCCTAAAGATGCGAGCATTGATAAGTTCTCACTATAAAGGTCTAACATTGTACGCAAGCTTTGAGCAGAACTGGAGTGCATTGCCTTCAAATTGTTGATCTGTTCCCAACACATGAATGCCAAATACCTCTTATTGTTATAACGATTCACTAATGCTTTATATGCACTGATGTAGTTACCTTCACACACAGGAAACGCACGAATGATATTGATTGGATCCCCAGATAATGATGTGATTAAATATTGAAACTTTTCTACATTTGATAAGTCATTTCTGTTATGCACTAATGTGTTGAAAAGGTCAATGAACCCTGGAAAATCTTTGAATTGCCCTGTGAATAATGGCAGCTTCATAGGTGGTAACTTAGCTGTTTTATTTTTCGGCTCACTGGACGACGAAGAAGTCTCCACTTTTGCTGATAAGTGTTTACGCTTGGCCTCTAATGTTTCAAAGAACATATCATCAGCCTGTTCTTGGAACTTAAACTGAGCTTGTTGCACTTCCTTTTCGTCCATACCTGCCTTTTTATACTCACATATTACTTGAACCTGGGCTTCGTTAAATGTTTCGAATATTTGATCTACGCGCGAACACCAAGTTTCTAACCTATTTATTTGAGTTGGGTCTGTTTTGCAATTTCGAGCGCAAATTACAGCATCATGAAGACGCTTAAGCGCCATGTTACGCTTAGATTCATAATGTGCGATCAATGCTTCACTCATTTTGATAATTAGTTACACACTTTGTTAAATGAAAGCACTTGTTTACAAAAGTTGTATCGATTGGTAAACAAAATCACGAAATGATTGTCAATGTCACTTGTCTAAACTGTCAATTACAACAGTTCTGAAACAAGCTTTACAAACACAAAATAGCCTATGGTTAGGATGAATGATAATAATTATGTTGGCAATAACTTTGGCAGTGGTACCAACACGATAAACCTGAATGATACGAGAACGAGAAAATGTAGGTACAATACCTACCTGATAAGCAGATTTGAATATAAAACAATGATACACAATGAAATCCTAGTGTTATATGTTGCACCAAGGATTCCAACACAAAAATGATAATGTTAGGCGCTGTATGTTACACCTAAAACACACGATTAAAATGAAAATTGCTTGAGACGAAACAACTCACTTCCGACTGCGAACAAGTGAGCGTTTGGTAGGTACGTTGCTATGATGACTTACCTACCTACCACACTATGATTATGAACACAAAACACTGGCACAATTTGATCTTAATTGAGTTTAAGTTAATGTATGATAAGTTTGCTCGATCGAATGAGCTCCCGCAATGATGAATGATAACTACGAAACATGATAAAATACACTTGTTATGTTGTAGAACAATTGACACCCGTAATAAAAACAAAAGTTCTGTTCAAAAGTGAAGCTAGATGATAAAAATATGTTACGATTATGTTAAATTGAGTTAAGATTGTTGTGTTGCAATTTGGTTTTTGCGAACAAATATGGCCGACCCCACAATTTTCACAATAGAAAAATAGGATTACTGATACTATTTCAGCAATCCGACTCGACAAGGACCAAATTAAATGTTAAAGAATGATTCTGTTTGATGGGCAAGTGGACTGTATCTAAAGGAAAAGGTAGGAGGGACTCACCGAAGCTCGTTGAAGAGGGCCGGCTGGCTCCGAATACCTGTGATTTTATGCTGTGGGGCGCCCCAATTCTTGATTCTTGTTGTTTTGGATGATGAGTGGTTGATGACACACACAATTACTGTCTTGATCACACTTAGTTGAGGTATTTCACCATACTTTTTTACGGAGTCGATGTGTTCAAACGAGATATGGCGGGGACTAGTTGATGAGTGGTAAAAAACGTTAGGTGGCGCTATGTGCGCAGGAAATGGTAGGATTGAAAAGGGCGGGAATTCAAATCATGCTTTATGGTGCTTTAACAGTGATAATTTACACCGAAAAAATCAATCGGTGTCTTATATCTAATATCGGTGTTTTGATTCATGGGTGAATTTCAACAAATGCCATTTTTTTTATCATATCGGTGAACTTTTTCATTTATATTTTTTTTGTATATTTTACAGGTTTAATGTAACCTTTAAGATATCAAATATCCCCAAATTTAATATCATCAACGTATCATTTAAGACTAAGGAGAAAATTCAGTTTGAATTCTGGTTTCCACCGATATGACAAACCGGCACCGATTATTTTTTCTGTACACCGGTATGATAAGTTTATCCACCGAAATGATGTACATATCCAGCGATATGATAATCATCAGTCTTTGAACATCAAAAAATGAAATAGTTAGTAGGTACCTACATATTTTTACAAGGGTGACTTAGAACTGAAGACCTGAACTGAGGGTCTTATGTAAGTAGATCCCATCCAAAGAGAACTGAGTTCTTAGAAATTCAGTTGAAATATATTTTTTTAAAATTATGTACCTATTTTATTATATTTACTTTCTTTTTTTATTATATTCACTATAGGTACTATGAATTTAAAAAAAAAATATCATTTTCTTTGTAATAGTATTATACTTTACTTATCGAAATGACACGGGAACTACCGATATGATAAAACGAATCACCGAGATGATAAAATGATCTACCGATATGATAAAACTGTGCGTTGATACATTTATTGTGATGTTACTAAGCGATAAATTAGAAGGAACTTAAGTTTGATGTTTTACGTAAAATATTAAAAATGTTGGTACCACGTCTGTTATTTTAAAGCGGCCATAAATTTCGCGTAAAAAATAAAGCGACAATCTCATTTTCGTTTTTACGATTTTTTTAAATAAATCTTTCACGGATACTTCAAAGTCATATTATGGAAACCCTTGTAGACTATTTTGTTGGTAATAATAAATTCAACCTATGGCCTAGGACCCAAGTGGAGGGTACCCGATACCGGTGGGCTAGTATTTTTTATATTTTTTTAAATGTGAATAATGTTTACAGAATTTAAATACCTTAAAAGAATTAAAACGCAGTTGTGGATGTCAGATTTCTGTGCTATAGCACAGAAATCTGACATCCACAACTGCGTTACTGGTGTACAATGCCTTTGCACGCCTTCTTTTCTTCGTCGTGGCAATGATTCCCATATTCAATTTAAATAATTAGTTTCGATCAAAATTCTGCCACTTCGACAGTGTACAAGCAATGGTAGAAGCATTTATCGAGTCCCCAATTTTCTGCCAGTCCAATCACGGAGAATTCAATTAGATCGATAGCTAAAACGTGCTCGTATATAATCGCGTGTCAATTTACCGATTAGCCGCCTGCCAGTCTTGCCCTCCTGCCACTCCATTCATCCCGTATTAGTTCAACCTATCTTACCGCCTGTCCCCGAGGATTAACGCTGAGCCTTCGTTTACACGGGCGGTTTTATAACGTTTTTTTTTGTCATGTTTTCGTTTTTAGAGTTCCGTACCCAAACGGTCTAACGGGACCCTATTACTGAGACTTGGCTGTACGTCCGTCCGTCTGTCACCGGGCATCTCATGAACTGTGATAGTTAGCTAGTTGAAATTTCAACAGGTTATGTATTTCTGTTGCCGCTATAACAACAAATAAAATAAATATTTAAGGGGGCTCCTATACAAAAAAGTGTTTTTTTGCTCGTTTTTATTAATAATGGAACCCTTCGTGCGCGAGTCCGACTCGCACTTGGCCGGTTTTTTTTTTAACTCTGCCATCGAATCGCATGTGAATAACAGAGTGATGAATATAAATGTTGATGGATGAAGGGGGAGAGGAAGACTAAGGAAGCCAACAAGGGTCCAAGGACACGATGGATGGATTGCGTTGCGGTTGACAGAGGAGAATGGAAGAAAAAAAACGTGTTGCGCCGGACCCAAGTAACTTGGGACAGGGGGGGAAGATGATGATGAATGTTTTAAGAACGTTATATTGAGTCCCACCGTGAGTTTATACTCCAAAAAAAGAAGTCGTTTTCCAGCAAGCAGTAGAGTTACTCAATCAAATCAAAATATTTTATTTTACATAGGCCTACATGGGCACTTATAAAGCCGTATACAGACATTGCGAGGCATGCGCCGCGCACAACGCACAGCAAATGCCTCGCAAGGGGTGTACCTTTATATTCGTGGCGAGGCATGTGCTACGCACGTGCGAGGGCGAGCCAAAGTATGGCCGCGGCATTCGTTGTGCGCCGTTCGTGGCGCATGCCTCGCAAAGTCTGTATCCACCTTTAAACGTCGACAAAAGGTGCTTGGTTCGGGTTGGTCGTTTCGTATGGCGAAGTCCGGCAAGAAACTAAAGCCATGGTTACTCTTTTAAAATCATACTTAGGTTAATGTACAGAATGTTGGGTTAGCGGCTTCGTGAAATGTTCCGTTTAAACTTTCTTTAACAGAGCATTGAAAAGTCCATAAGGCACATCTTGGTGTTTTAAAAAGAGTACTATTGAATTTTCAAGTCTCTGTGCTAAGAAAATACAGTGCACAATAAAAAATCGCCCGTGCGTACTGGGGCCGAGAACGCCAGGTCTCTTGGATTTTATTATGAAAAGGCTTCTTTCACGCTAGTAAGTAATATGAAGGTGATACGTTTTCATTCATGGTTTTAATTATTTTCTTTTGTATGGGATTATTTCTACATACGAGGCTTTTTTACAAAAAGTCATGATGTAAAGTTTGTAGGTACTAAGACTACTAAGCAGAACATAACATCACGACTATAATAACCGAAGGGATAGGCAGAGATGTACCTAAAAGTAAACACAGATAGTTGTGCTTAATTTACTAAGTAAATTAACTGGTAACGTATTTTCCTGATATTCTTGCAAACAAATATTATTCTATTGACGCGAATTCGTCTTAAATTTGCATCCATGGAGGGGGGAGTGAATAAGCTTTATTAATTCCATACAAATAACATTAACAATTAATAAAAATAAACACTGGTTAACAATTATCATTAGCACAAATAAATAATTCAATCGAATCAATAATAACTATTAAAAATAACAATAAAAGATTTTCAAAAAACAATAATAAACATTTAAAAAAAAGAGGAGGCTTTTACTCGAAGGGGGTCCATGGGGGGAGGCTATTCAGAAAACAGATTATAACAAATCGGGGGATACTGTTTGGTTTCATAGCTAAAAATTCTAATATCTACATACATCCAAAACATCATAACATCACGCGATGGCTAAAGAATCGAAGAATTCGTTACATTGAGTGAGGAATATGATTAAGCGGTTTATATGAATAAATTAAAAAATGCAATGTCGACCCTATACTTGCTGAAAAGCCAAATCAAAACAAAGAGATCGAATTCGGTTGCCAAGGGCTTATCCAGAGGAATCTAGTGATACCCATATCACACCATATGACGGTGGTGCCGGTAACATAAACGAGTGAATCAACAACTGGCAGATAACGATTGGAGACTTTGTCCTACATATATTTGCGACCTCTTGTCTTGTTAACTTCATACATTACTGTTGTTTGATTTGATATGATTTCATATTACACATGTATATGTATAAACAGAAAACACAATTGAATAAAATATATTTCTTAATATATTTTAATATATTCAAATGTGTAATTTTCTGCGCATAATGTAGTGCATGTGGTGCTTTTCTGTAAGTGATGAGGCGTTTAGACTTAAGTTTACAATGTACAAATTATTATGTAACAGTGTACTCATTGTTGGGAAGCCTAGTAACAAATAAGTAAATTAAACAGTGAATTCCCAATATTAACTTCACCTTGTATCCCCTCCCTGTCCCCTAGCTTTCAAAGTCGGGACAGGGCTGCCCTAAATTTGGAATTTAGTCCTTTTTGTAGGTGGGAAGGCGACCAGTCAGGGACGAACCTTACAGGGCCGTGCGGAAATGGTGGGGCCCGGCCCTTTCCCCTACGGGGGAAACCGACCTTAGCCTTAAGAATTAATATGATTTAGGAAAAACGAAAATATTATCAGCCTAGGGTAATTTAGGAACAGTCACACTGGGCTATTTTATAATGGGTCTCTTATCAATTACAATTTGTAGATGAGCTTTCCTTTACCCATCGGGGATCAATGTTACTCGGGGGCCCCATACCATTGATTGAATATTGATGTGGACATACATACGGTCAAAGAAAATATAACGTATTCACGTAAAACACGCTGCCACAATTTTTTTCATTTACTGTTCGTAATTGATAAAACGCACACACAGACTAAAGCCAATCCATATGATAAACTGGTATAAATAAATTAATTCACAGAATGATATCTAACTAGGTATATTACATTCCTCTCTATAAACATAGTTTTGAGCACCACCATAATATTTGCTGTAAGCATAAACCTCACAGAATGCGTCTCTGGGAGCATTTCATGTTCATGATTATGAAAAAAAGTTTGTCTCTTCAGTACAAAGGACATGTTTTACTGCTGAAATGTACAGTCAACACTTCAATGGTATCATTTGCTGTGCGAAAATCGTCCTTACTGTCTTCAAAAAAGCAGGTATGTGTGTTGTTTGATTTCTCCGTAATAGAAGAGCCAATTTACTTGAATCTTTTTCATATGGTAGAAAAATCCCGCGCGTTGGTCCCATAAAAAATATTTACTATGCTTGACAAGTTTACGAGTTAGCTCCTTTACATAACTTCACGCCTGTTATCCCCGAAGGGTTAGGCAGATGTGTACGTACGTAATAGTACACCCATATTTTCAGACCAGATCTTTAAGGTTAAGCCGTGCTTGCCGAGGTTGGTCCGTGGATGGGTGACCATAATTACATACCGAGTTTCCTCCGTGCTTCGGAAAGCACGTTAAGCCGTTGGTCCCGGCTGTCATTTGTAGATCTTTGATAGTCGTTACGAGTAGTCAGAAGCCAGAAGTCTGACATCCAATCTTGCCAAGGGGTGTCGTACTACCCAGGTACTGGGTTGTGGAGGTCAGAGAAGCAGTCGCTTCATGTAAAATACTGGTACTCAGCTGCATTCGGTTAGGATGGAAGCCGACCCCAAGATAGTTTGGGAAAAGGCTAGGCAGATGATGATGATTTTCAGACCCAGGACCTCAATATTAGCTCCTTCAATAAATGTATTTTTTTTTCTATGCCTTGGTTTGGTGACATGATAATATTATAACAGCTTCTAGTAACAATATCCCGACATCCAAAAATAACGTTGTCTTTTTATGGAAGTTTGTTATTGTCTTTTGCAAAAAGGTTGTTATTTTACGCTTTTTAGTTGAGATATCCCTGGTGGTGGTTATTTGTTATTGTCAAATTAGAATTTAATTTCATCTATGTCACTTGTTTAAGCTTTTATAAAATGTAGTTAAGTTGGATGTGTAGATAGTTTAAAAAGTGTGTTAAAGTGCGTTTTGTGTCTAATCGTCGCGCTGTGTGGATATTTATTTAACGTAAGTTATATGATACTTCTGTTTCATAACAAATAATAAATTTTATACATTACATATTTTATGTATACGTAAATTTTTTATATAGGCGCCATAGTCTGCACAAAACATCCAAACTTAGTATTTAATGCTTTTAAAATAAGATCTGATTGTCATTTATCTGTTTTGTTTATGTGTTAATAAAGAAATTTCAAATTCAATTCAGTTGAGATATCCCACAAAAAATCGAATAAGTTTTTGTGTCAACTTCCTAAAATATTGTTTAACCAGTAACCTGCTGTCAATAGCAGGCTCAAGTTCTTGCATTTGCCTCGCTCAAATTTAGATTTAGAATATCGTATGTCGTGCATGAAGGACAGTAAAGGAAGCGCTAGCATTGTGTTTGTGTATAGTCGATGCCGTAGAAACAATCTGACTAAATGGGTTATCTATTTGGTCAGACTGTTTCAATGGCTACAACGGCTGTCAGTGTCGAAGTACCAGTGACTGTACCACTGGTACCACTGGTACTTGGACTACGGCGACGGTTTGGTTCAGACAGTACATGTCTGAAGTATTTACTGTACGTAGGAAAAGGATATATAAGTAGCTGACTAGTTATGGCTATGTAAGTCATCAACATTGTCTTGCCCTTATCCCAACTTATTTGGGGTCGGCGCAGCATGTCTTCTTCTTCCATACTTCTCTATTACTTGTCTATTAATTTTGGCTATGTATGTATGTAGACATATTATAATAGTTTGTAAACTAAGCTGTGTTTCTTATCCTTCATTGTATGGGAAAGTTCTTTTTACGAATTTGTTCGTGATTTTTTACTATTTTTTTTTTTAAATAAACTTCATGTATGTTCTATTTCGTGTTTGAAACATAGTTTGTGAAATGTCGGTGGTGTGATACAATCAATGCCATGAAAAGAGACCAAACTTCTGCAAATACAACAAAGTGGGGCGAAGTTTTTATAAAAAAAAAGACAAAGAAAGAAAATAATAAAGATGTGGTGTTATGTTAATGATGTAACAATGCTATAAGTATTTAATAACAAAGCTATAAAAAATATGACTAGAGAACACATGTGTCTCATACACATTAACTCTTGAAAATGTAATCGATAAATTCACACTCCAGACAAAACTTTACCGAAAAGATTTCACTAAACCCTCCAAAACACGCGAAACCCGACTTTTTTGATAAAAAATGTGTACATAATATAATTCGGATACACGATACGAATATCTTAGCAACTCTTTGTCTAACTTCTAAAGTCCTGACACGAGTTTCAAAGAGATTTCGTCAATCTCGTAACGTATATCACACGGAGTGAGAATCTTTTTGTATTTTTGTTACTTGGTTGATAACATTTTTTGATTTGAGTATGGGGTTAGCAAAGGCGGTTTAGGGTTTACTTGATTGACTTTTTGGTGCTTTGAGGTTTCATCAAAACATTATATTGCCATTGCTTTTTAGAATTATGATGGCGTGACAACTTCAATGAAATTATTGTTGCGTAGCACAAATTATAGCTTTGCTACGCCGTAGCGCTACGGGCTACGCATCGTAGCATTTTGTGGTATCAGTTACAAGCAAATATGGCTATTAAAGTAGTCTCAATCTTGTCTTTATAGATATTCTAGCTAATATGAATATACTTTGTTTAAATATAATAGATCGAAATTAGATCGAGACTAGATTGATGACTTTCCGTTTTTCGGAAACTTCTGGAAACATTCAATAGGTACTCTATGAAAACTACGTGATTTATCTATGTTTATTTTTATATCCATTACGCATAATGTAATTGTAATCGTTGTTATCGTTTATTTATCATCCATTTCATTAGAAAGTAATCAATCAAATTAATAGAACTCTTGACAGTTTTGTGTCTGGACAACTTTGACAATGTTCCTGTATAGATAAGTTTCTTTTGTGTTACTTTTTCATCAAATAGGGTAACGTTGAATGTGTCACAAAGTTAGCCTTGTTCACGGCCTCGGGTGATGCGAGTTGCTTTAAATGACACTCGCGATCGTCCCTTGTTTCTTACGCGTGAATAGGACCGTCGTCGCTCCAATTCTTGTCTCGCGGTGACTCTAAAACATTACTTAATTTCATTTGTTTTTTCCGTAGCCATTTCCCCAGACGCGTGTTACGTGACCGTCTACTCCTTCCAAAGTTATTATACATCTTATTTAAAAAAAAAAGGATGTTTCCTACAAAAGTGCAATACTTATACGGTAAAAATTTATGGAACCGCTGATTAAAAAAAATACCGTTGAAAAATATACAAGGTGTTTAGCATCCTTTGAATTGAATTTGACGAGAATGCAAAACAACACCTTGTATATGTGGGGGGTTCAAAATGACGCACGAATTGCGTGGTAACCGTTTTTCCATCGGTGTCTGTTCCACCCTGAATATTTTCCTTGACCTTAAGTGGCTGACGTTGCTTCCACCTAAAATGACTGTGATCTTTACTGTCGCAACAATACCGTTGCTTATGCGTTGCTGCTGTCGGTGGTAAAATACTCGTAAGTGTGAAACGACTGTGTTTTATGGCCAAGAGGTTAGAGTTGTGCGATATATTTGTGACAAATTGATGGAAGTACAGAAAGGTCTTTTGTTAACAAAATAATGATAAACGGTTGTTGCGGGCACGCTTCTTACTTTAGGAAAGATTTTTTAAACAACTTCCAAAAATCAATTCGAAACTAATTAATTGAGTCATATTTTCAGTATAATAAGATGGTTATTCAGTTCTCATTTTCCAAACAATAAATGTTCTGATTTTTGATAAAATTACTTAAACCGGCAGGCACTCTTAATTTATTTTTTATTTTTAATCTAGTTGTACCTGTTGTAGTAAGCAACGACTTAATGTCGGGCCTACGCTGTCCTCCCATACTTAAGTACCTACTAACGCTGTAACTTCAAATATTGTAAAACTAAATGATTTTAAAAAAGTAACCATGGAGTTTTCTGCTGTTCTTCTCCATAGGAAACGACCAACCCGAACCGTGCACCTTTTGTCGACGTTTTATAAGTGCTCCATTTACTGCTGCATTTTACATGGCCAGTGTGAAATAAAATATTTTGATTTTGATTCAGCGTTATTAACACAACAAAGCTCTGTTAGATCATAAACCTTATTTTGTTTCTTTTTTATGTTTATTTACAGCGTTCTGTCTACTAGTGTATACTAGCTGTACCCAGCATGCGTTGCAATGCACTTTTTACTACCCACCTACCTACCCTATCCTACCTACCCTACCCTACGCTACCTACCTACCTACTCTACCCTACCCTACCTACCTACTCTACCCTACCCTACCCTACCCTTACTACCTACCTACCCTACCTACCTACCCACCCTACCCTACCTACCTACCCTACCCTACCTACCTACCCTACCCTACCCTACCTACCTACCCTACCCTACCTACCTACCCTACCCTACCTACCTACCCTACCCTACCTACCTACCTACCCTACCCTACCTACCTACCCTACACTACCTACCTACCCTACCCTACCTACCTACCCTACCCTACCTACCTACCCTACCTACCTACCCTACCTACCTACCCTACCTACCTACCCTACCTACCTACCCTACCCTACCTACCTACCCTACCCTACCCTACCTACCTACCCTACCCTACCGTATCCTATGTCCGTCTCCTGGTTCTAAGCTACCTCCCCACCAATTTTCAGTCAAATCGGTTCAGCCGTTCTTGAGTTATAAGTGAAGTAACTAACACGACTTTCTTTTATATATATAGATATAGCATAAAATAAGGCTTACATTTTTGCCGGATTTAAATCGGTGTATTCTAAATTCAAAACAAAATAAAAGCAAAACGCCAGCGCCCGTGCACACAACACAGCTGTGAATTTCGCACCAAGTTTTTGTCCACACCACATGTTGCCAAACTTCCGACAATCCTTTTTCATTGATTTGGACAACGTCACAAAAACTTGACGTTTTCATCTGCAACGGGTAGAAACTATGATTGAAGTTACATAACGTAACATCGAGCCTGCAATTTACGAAGGGTTAGGCAGACGTGTGCCTAATAGTACACCCACATTTTACCAGTTATATTTAAGTCCCTTGTAATTGGGGGTGAGCTTATTGCCATCAACCGCGCACAAATCCAAAAGCCGAGGCGGCTATTGAGAATTTTCTGATGGAAAAACCCAATAACACATTTCTATACGTGCAATATTGATCGAATATTATGAGGAACTAGCCATGACTGCGATTTCGCTCAATAGCTGTGTATTCTACAAGCATAATTAATTAATACAATAGAATTCGCCAGAACTAATAATACCATGATTCGTAAATCTTATTTAGAATTCTTTCAAATCAAATCAAATCAAAATATTTTATTTTACATAGGCCTACATCGGCACTTATAAAACGTCAACAAAAGGTACACGGTTCGGGTTGGTCGTTTCCTATGGAGAAGAACCGGCAAGAAACTCCATGGTAACTCTTTTAAAATCATTTACTTTTACGTTGAAAAGGTTATTATCTTATAGGTGACTTTATCATCATCAACCCACTGATCTATAGTGTTCACTGATGAAACAGCTCCTCAATTAAAACCAGAGCTCCTCAATTAAAACCAGAGCTCCTCAATTAAAACCAGAGCATCTGTTTGGTTTCCTATCGATTGAAATCTCAAGTGCACATAAGTATAGATTTTCTTTCAGTACAAATTCAGTTCAATGGAGAAATTTTCTACAAAACCTCTCTTTTCTATTACACAATCTCTTCAAGTACATCTGGCACATCTAAGTCATCTAAAACGACCGGTGCTGACTGGTCAGTCTTTTCAAATCGACTCCACAAATAAAACGGTCAAGTGCGAGTCCTACTCACAAACACACTGGTTACGTAGCAACAAACAATATTATAACAATATTTTGGATGCAAAATCATATGTAAAATTACACTCAACCGTAAAACTATTTTTGTTTTTCATAGCATGCTTATTAAAAACAAAGTTACTGCTGCAGTTTGATGAAAAATTCCTATATCTCAAAAACTAAAAGCTAGTATTTAAACGATCTACTTAATATAAATTCAAAATATGGCTGTCAAAACGTACTGAATTACTAAGTGAGCGAAAGACTGAGGGCGAACACAAATATTGAAAACGGTGACTTAAAAGTACGAATTTGAGGCACAAGTTATTCAGAACGATCAGCACAATAATTTTCGAGTGGCAATTTTGCAGATCAATTATATTCAACATCTGGCATATATTTTATTCCAAGAGTCCTGCGCTATAACCTAATCGAGGTGTTTCAAATATCATGTTGAGCAATGAACCAAAGACTCACAATAAAACCTAAAACTAACTTATAAAATAAGAAAACTGATAGGTACGTGTATATACAGGGTTATTTGTAAAACACCGACAACCTCTTAAGAGGTCATTCTACTCATCATTATGAACAACTTTTACTATGAGACCAACTCCGATATCGTGAAAAAAATAATCTGCTGTTCCCTACATTTTGACGAGTTATGTGAACATAAAGTACGGAACAGCTGATTTTTTTTTCGCGATTTCAGGTTTTGTCTCATAGTAAAAGTTGTTCATAATGATGAGTAGAATGACCTCTTAAGAGGTTGCCGGTGTTTTACAAATAACCCTGTATATTATATAGTCAACAGCACATTAAGCGTCACAATATGGTGGTGCGAAAACCGTCGCTGTCACAAACAGGTTGGTGGGGAGTAGATACTGACTATTGTCTGTAAAATTGTTTTAGTGGGTAATATTCAAAAGCAATCAAAATAACTCATAATACTAAACTCAAAATATAACTAAATAAGAAACAATTTTTGTTCTTAGGCCACCGCTATTTATCTTACAGTAAAGTTTTTTTATTAATGCATAGCTAGTAATGAATAGCGCACATTAAACTTGCTACCTCTTTTTTTTATGAAGCATCTATTTTTAGATAACATTAAACAACAGTTTATCAAAAGGAAGCGTTCATGCAATGAGACGTGTTTGTGCATAATTGCTAACTAACGTTGAGTAGGCGTTACAGTAATAACATTAGTATTCTACACACCACTGCTAATAGTTCATTATAGGATTTTTAATCATTCATAATTTATAGAAGTTAATTTTTCGCGAACCTAATAGGGGTGCGGACTGGGTAAAGAAAACGAAATTCTATTTTTTCGTCAGACAGGTAATACAAAAATATTAGACCCGTATTTTTTGTTTTATCAAAAAATTACTTAGTTAAAACTCATTAAAGTTGGAGAGTGGGGGCTCACTACGTCACAAATAGGTATAAAACTTATTTACATGTGACGTCATGCGCCATTTCAACTCATTTCACGTGAAAAAAGAAAAAATACGTGTCCAATACTTTGCAATAAACAACCCGACGGACAAAGAAAATAAAAATGTTATCATCTCCTATTTAACGCCGCTCGGTTTAGTATTAAAGCATCTCATTAACAGCCGTCCATATATTTTTTATTCGCTCTGTTTATTAAGTCCCTAAACTTAACATCGAATCCTATTCAAAGCAATTTTCGTTGAAAGTTTTGTTTTTTACGTTCGAAAATCCTACATTTTTTCAGAATTTTGCTCCTCTTACTTTAGAAATTACAATTTTTGTCAATATAAACGTCTTTGGAAAACAAATATTTCATCAACCATTAACTTAAGAAATACCAACGGAACCCATAATAATGCCATCACATTTTATCCCCACAGCGTAGTGGTGTACATTTTAATAAAGAAAAATATTTTATTACGACCAACCCGTTTCACTTCCGCGTCCATTGAAATCTCGAAGCCAGAAATGTCCCACAGAAATGATTCATTATGGCGACTTCTTTCCTGAATAATAAAGTACTTAGAATAATTGTATACGTTATGTTGGAATGTGAATATGAAGCTCTTCTGTTGTTAAATTGTGGAGGAGTAGTATTTTTGAGTCCGTTTATATGAATCTTTTTATGACATGATTGAATGGCAGACTTATATTTGGCACACTAAATTAGCGCAGAAGTATACACCATGTAAAATGTAGGTACATATACCATACGTTTTAAGAAAAGTACTAAAGAACATCTCCCTCT
Organism: Cerastis leucographa; assembly: GCA_963082945.1. Classification (NCBI taxonomy): domain Eukaryota; kingdom Metazoa; phylum Arthropoda; class Insecta; order Lepidoptera; family Noctuidae; genus Cerastis; species Cerastis leucographa. The sequence continues at coordinate 2,954,735 of OY720356.1, forward strand.
CATAGAGAGGAGGCCTATGTCCCAGCTATGGGAACATTATTAGCGGATGATGATGATGATGCCTAAAGAACATCAGTAAGAATTTAATGACGACTCCATTTTTGTAGTCGTGGTTTAGTTTTCGTTATTATAGTAATTCTTAGCTATGTTTATGTATGTAATTTGCGCATTTTGAAATCTCATGTTATACTTGAGAAAGACCTTTTAAAAAATGTTTTAGACACCTGAACAATATTATGTATAACATACCTGCGGGTCTGACAACCAGTCGTACCAAGGGGTATCGTATTACGCCAGTACTAACTGGGTTGTGGAGGTCAGATAGGTAGTCGCAACATGTAAACTACCGGTATACATTGTTGAACTGGTGACGGCACGGTTGGCGCAGTAGTTGAGCGATCGACTGCTGCGCTGCATGTCGCGGGTTCGATCCCCGCACGGAACTAATATTTGTATGGCCTACAGATAGTTGTTACGGGTCTGGCTGTTTGTGTATGTGAGTTTAAATGTTTGTAAACGCACCCACGATATAGGAGAAATCCCCAGTGTGGGGCAAAGTTTAAAAAAAAAAAACCTGGATACCGACTCCAACACAGTTAGTTAAAGGCTATAGACATGATGAAACCTGCGGGTTTTTTTTTCAGCTTTCACTTGCCACTTTTTGGCAATCTATTCAGCGAAGAACTAAAACCTGCTCACTCTAAACTTTTCTCGTATCACCTCAAACTTTCTTAAAAAAAATAGTAATAAAAACCAAAACTCGTTCGAAACATAAAACTACATACATTTTAAAAAGATAAGGTGCAGAGATGAATGGTTGTCGACAAACTCACTCGCTCATTTATACATCGGGCGCTTTGTTCTCGACAAACTTAGAAACTACTTTAATATTATTCAACTTTAAACTTAAAGTTATGGCCTTTGTGAGAGTACATAGTTTATATTAAACTTATTGTATAGGGAAACTATGTGAAGAGTTAAGTTATATTTAATAGTGGTAGGTAGGAGGCATGCATGGAGGTGCTCGTGGCTAAATTATAACAGCCGCACTGGTCGATCTTTAAAGTTAAGCCGAGCTTGCCGAGGTTGGTCAGTGGATGGGTGACCATAATTACATACCGAGTTTTCTCCGTTCTTCGGATAGCACGTTAAGTCGATGGTTCCGGCTGTCATTTGTAGATTTTTGACAGTCGTTACGAGTAGTCAGAAGCCAAAGGCTGTCATCCAGTCTTACTATGGGGTATGGGGTATGGAGGTCCGATAGGCAGTCGCTTCATGTAAAATACTAGTACTCAGCTGCATCCGTTTAGACTGGAAGTCGACCCCAAGATAGTTTGGGAAAAGGCTAGGCAGATGTTGATGAGGAAGGAGGCATGCGAATGGATAGATGCAGAAGGAGGAAGACAGGATGTTAGATCGAAGTTTAGAAGAAGCCTATTGCCATCAACCGTGCACAAATCCAGACTGCGTGTCTGCTACTGATAAATTCTTGATGGAAAAACTCAATAAAATTTTGACCGACTCTTGAATCCTCTTGAATCCAGGACCTCATCCTCGGCTGTGACGCTTGCAGCCACTACACCAACGACGCAGTAAATTTTGACTTTGTAGTGTAGTGTAGTGTTTATTTTATTTTAGGCGATGTAATTTTTATGTGAAGAGCTTGTACACCTTACGGCATTTTGTACAAATTTTCAAGTCCTTATTTTGCGAAATGACTAAACCGATTTTAATCTAACTTAATAAGCATAAGCAGGATACATAGGTCTAAAGTATAGTACTAAAAAACATTTTTGTAATGTCTTTAAAACAAAAAGATAATTGGAAATTTCTATTTCTATAGATAATTTATAATTTATGTCTAATAGGGGACCGGACTGGGTAAAGAAAACGACATTCTATTTTGTCCGTCAGACAGGTAATACAAAAATATTAGACACGTATTTTTTGTTTTATCAAAATATCAAAAAATTACTTTGTTAAAACTCGTTAAAGTTGGAGAGTGGGGGCTTACTACGTCACAAGTAGGTATAAAACTTACCTACATGTTACGTCACGTGCCATTTCAACTCAATATATCTCCGTAATTTTATGGCCACGTGAAAAAAAAAAAATACGTGTCCAATACTTTTCAATAAACTACCCGACGGACAAAGAAAAAAAAATTGGATTATCCCCTATTTAGCTGTAATACTATTTTTGTGTTTCATGTTTTTTAATCTGCTTATGCGTACGAAGTTTCATTAAAATCAGTTCTAATCGATTTTAATGATTTTTTTTATGAAATTTTATTATAATAAGGCCTTAAAAGATTGTTTGAAATGTCGTAAGGCGTAGACGCTCATAAAATGCTACTGAAAAGAAGAAGATAAATTCAGAAACTACTTCCAGTCCTATCCTCTCAGAGTATGTCCGTACTTTAATGTAACGTTACTAATGATTTCCTTCAAAGGGTAACTTGCTTTAGTTATTAGTGAGAAAGATGGCTTGCCATTCATCTTATTAATTGAAGCCCTTCTTACAATAGAGGTAATCTGACTATTAATAAGCTAAATTGGCTGTACTCGGTACCAATAATACCGATACCTATTGAGTAGTGATCGTAACTTTGATATTATAATCATTTAGAGTATACATTGAATAATTTAAACTTTATAATTCACAATTTTGAATTTATCTATTGCTCCGTTTAAAATAACTACTATAAACATTATAACGATTAACAAACTATTAAATTCTTACATGAGAAACAAAACACAACAAAATCTTACATGAGAAACAGTACGGTTTCACCAAAGGACGTTGTACGACTGACGCCAGTGTCAATTTATTAAAACACATATATACCGCGTGGGAAGAGGCACAAGATGCCATAGGAATCTTCTGTGACTTCTCGAAGGCATTTGATTGCGTAAATCACCAAACGTTGCTCTTGAAACTTGAGCATTACGGTTTAGGTAAGCTTGCGCTCAGTTTAGTAAGATCGTATTTGAATGATAGACAGCAGCAAGTACAAGTAAATGGTGTAAATTCGATGGGTTTAAAAGTAAAAATAGGTGTACCACAAGGTTCGATATTGGGTCCTCTCCCCTTTTTAGTATAAATTAATGACCTACCCCATTTATTTAAAAACCAACCACAAATGGTGTTGTTTGCTGAAGATACTTCTTTAGTATTTAGGATAAGCAGACGTGCCACAAATCATGACGACACAAATTGAAAAGCTAAAATAACAATAAACTGTAAATGGGCATCAAAAAACTCCTCCTCAACGCTGTCAGCTGGTAATGTGCCCATGAGACTGGCAGCATTGTCACGTTGTATGGCAATACTTAGCCTCTGGCCAAAGTAAAAACCAGCCCTTGGCTCACGGGAAGCGTAAACTAGGCGTTTAATATTGAATAATAGCTGGTATTGAGGAGCTTTGAATGATTGTGAAAATACGTTTTGACACAAACGCCTAACATACAAGTGGGTTTCAGGGGAAAGTCACAGACCTATTATTAGTATTTGAAGTAACGTGCCATATGTCTTTGGTTCTAATAAGGGAATAATCCGTAGACCAAGGGGCATGTGGCGTCCACTGCATGCAACACTACCTTGCGCCTGAGACTGCGTGCATCATCTACGGTGCCCACTTACAGACAAAATCCCAGGGCAGTACCTAATTTCCAACTACCAGTGAAATAGTCGTGTGGCAGTCTTACTTTGTGTGATTTATTTCGTTACTGCTTTCAAAACGGCGACGGAAAACACCAAATCCAATATACCCAACTATAAAAATTAAGATATTTGTGTTTTCTATCAACTCGCACTGGGCCCGGTCAGGCAGGTTTTTCACAGAATTTTACTTTTCCTTTAAGCTACTATGATATGAATAATCCGTAAAAGTTTGATTAGTAATTCAAATTAGTCAACTTAATAAGTTAATATATATCTATATCTACACAAATAAATAAAATTGAAGTGTCTGTTAGTAATTTCAAAATAACAGCTTTTTACTGAATTCATATGACTGTATATACGTACAGTACAAAACTTTTTTTTTTGTCTGTCGCTTTGATTCGGCTAGTCTCCAAAACGGCTGGGCTGATTTTGATGGGAATTTTACTAGCTGATCACAGCTGATGTTAAAAGGAGTAACTTAGACTTACTCACACATTTATTTAAAAAAAGATTAGGGTTTCGTGCAATAAAATTAAAACCATTGAAATTGTTAACAAAATCCGATTAAAATAGAGAAGTAATATGTTTGCAATCCTTACACGCGAACGAAAGTCATGGGCAACAGCTTGTTGGTAATATAACTGTAAAAGGACTGTAGTCGTCGACTATTATACCTATTTGTAAACTTCTGAGCTACTTACCCAAAAACCTCAAATTCACGTCTTCAGACAATTAACTTTAAGCAATAAAGCGCTTTACGTTCTCTTTGCGTCTACTCTCAAATTATAGAAACATGTGTTTCATCAGCTTTAAGATTATTTGCACGTAAAGCGACGGGCTGCTTGTAAGTACTGTTCTGTAATTAGTATTACGATTTGAGTTTAATTAAGGGAGATATTATAACCACAAATGTTTGTACGAAGGCAGGCTGGTCTGATGATTAGGATAATGTTGTACCTAATATCAAAATCATTACTTTCTACACTCTGCAGGCTAAGTAGGACTCTATATTTAAAAAAAAATATGGGTCGTGCCTACTTTAGTAAGTGAACAATAATTGCTAGGTCTTCTAAACCTAAACGAACGTGCCGTGACCACCAAAACAGTGGTCACGGCACGTTCAACGTTCATTAAAAGGATTATTTTCTGCGATATATCACTGGTCTGTCGATATTTCTAGTCATCATCATTCTTATCATGTCTATCATTTTGGGGTCGGCGTCGTATGACATCTACCTCCATAAATATTATACTATCGTGTTAGTCGTAATCTCGGTATTTCTAATAATAATCAGTAATTTTTTGACCCGGGTCCCGATGCCGGTTGGCTACTATTTTTTAAATGATTTTTTATTATTTTATTAGATTTTTTTTAAGTATTAAAGACGAATAAATTAAATATTGGTAAATATAATTTTTTTTGTAAGACAATTGAAAAAAAGAAAAACTGCTGCACCGAATAGGCCCAGTTCAACAAAATGCCGGAGAACACTAGTTCAGGCACTAGCCTGACGTTGGTTTTCAACTAGACCTGAGTGACCATAGTGATAATACCATATTGACGCTATCGCGTGCTCACCGTGAACAGACTCTATCACTCAAAAAGAAAATTCTAGAAAGGTCACTCTGGTCACCCATAGCAGTTATAAAAGGCAAGGACATTGATGTTTACGACCTTGAAAATTTGGAAGACTTCTTTATACTTCATATAAATGTATAGACACTGCACCCCTCTCGGTAACCTTTCCACCTCTCTCTGGCCTTGTGTCGCTTCCTCGTCATGCGAAACTCAAGTTTGCTCGATACGATACGATATCGATTACCATTTAACGAGGAACACGATAAGTTTCGACAATGTCGTCGGTACAGTCATGAGCAAAAATATGTTGTTGAGCGTAGGCTATATTTCCCCGATATATTAACAACATTTCAAAGGATTTTCTCGAGGAATAACGATTGCAACTTCAAGATAAAACTTTTAACACAATAGCATGGGGTTCGAAACGCTGCATCCGGTTAGACTGGAAGCCGACCCCAAGATAGTTTGGGAAAAGGCTAGGCAGATGATGATAGGGTTCGAAACGCTATGTTATTACAAAATTTTACAATGAATACAGTAGGAGAACCGAAGACATGCGTTGGAAGGCCTCCCACCAGGTGGACCGAAGACCTGGTGAAGGTTGCGGGGCTCCGCTGAATGCGAATCTCACGGGATCGGTCAATTTGGCAACACTTGGGAGAGGCCTATGTCCGGCAGTGGACGTCTTTCGGCTGAAATGATGATGATGATGATAATGACAGTAGGAAAAAATCCATTACATATCGAGTCTCGTGTCTTGGAAGGCACATTAAGCCTTTGGTACCGGCTGTCATTCGTAGGACTTTGACAGTCGTTCCGAGTGGTCAGAAGTCTCACAAAAAGTCTTACCAAGGGGTTTATTTCTACCCAGTATGTACGTCGGTCAGATAAATTAGTGGTCAGATCAATATTTGACTTCCACTACCTATTTAGTACTGGGTAATACGATATTCCTTGGTCAGCTCGGTTGTCTTTCAGGCCACTGACTACCGATAACAATTGTAAATTAGTGATCTACAAATGACAGCCGGGACCAACGGGTTTCTGAGGCACGGAGAAAACTTGGTATGTAATGGGTGATCAACTGGTCATCCATCCACGACAAACCTAGGCCAGCTTGGCTTACCAACCAGATCGACCAGAGTGGCTGTTATTCTTTAGCCACGAGCTCCTCTCAAAAGTTGCTAAGCGTATAGGTACACATATTAGTGCTGGTGACAATACCTTGGGTTCATGGTTGAAGAAATGGTTGTTGTTACGATTAAGATCGGTGGTTTCGATATCTTTAGTGCCTACGATTATTTTGTGATATTTTTTAAGTGATCTGGCGGTTCAAAGCATGGTACGTTGTGTATTTCTATAATATATCAAATCAAATGACATTTATTCAAACAAGGCTGATAATCAGCACTTTTTGAACTTCAATATTACAAGAGGCAGTCCCCCAAAACACCCACCCTTCGCCACTTCCTAGTGTTTTAGCTGGGAAGAAGAAGTGGCGGAACAAACTCTCCAGCAACACATCTGTCTGTTAGGTTAGAAGAACCAGATTCTATACAATAATGTTCAAGTTTATATAAACAAATGGATTCTTTGTACATCAAATTAATGTCACATGCCAGCTAGTTGCTATTATTTTGTTGTTTAAATTTAAATTAAAAAAAAATATTCTTCGAGGCGAAAGAAGTATCTAAAGATTGTAGCAGGTGGCGTACTGTGGTTTCTGCTTACCCCCAGTGGAAAAAATATCGGCATGAAAAGAAAAAGATTGCTTTCATACGTTACTTTTGAGTCACAGATAGCCCACTGTGCAGAGCCTGCATGGAGGAAGACGAGACAGCAGCCCACGTGCTTCTACACTGCCCAGAGGTTGCAACATACAGAGCAAAGTACTTCGGTAACCCAGGTACTCTCCGCGAGATCGTCAGCAACACCAAGGACCTGCTGACTTTTCTCGGGGAACTAGGGCGGATCGAATAATGTTCCCACCCGTACGCAAAATTCGCGCTTTAGACGTGGAGTTGCGGAAACCAGCCCTTTATACAAAACATTATTTTTTATTTAAGTTTTTATTTTTCTATTACACTTAGTAATCTTTATATATCTATATAAATAAATATGATAAAGAAACAACGTCTGAAACAAGATATTTCATCTAATAATTACGATTCTATTTACCGAAATATCTAGACGATTCCAGCGCAAACAGCGCTCATCAGTTTGAAGCCTACCACTCGTTTTCTCATTCCGCCGACGTTACTGAACAAAACAAACGCTACACGTTTGATACAATAGTACGGCCACAGTCAACCCTAGATCAGTTGCTCAATGCGAGAATAATAATGACAGTGGGTGCCAGCTGTGGACCTATTTGCTGAGCTTTTTTTTTTGGGGAAACTCATATGACTAAAAGAGTGATGGACATGAATGTTTATGGAATGAGCGGTAGGAAGGTAAAAGAAAAGATGGATGGATTGAGGAATGATTTGAAAGAGAAAGGAGTAAATGATGCGCGACGTTTAAGAGAGGAGAATAGAAGGTAAAAAAAAACATGTCCGAACACCTTAAGTAGAACGAGCCAAGAGCAAGAAGATGATGATGACAAGGCCGTGGGAAGGAGGATCCATAGATTTAGTTCAAAATATCATACAGAAACCTTGAATTTATAGACCTAGCACATTTTCAAGTCTTATCAAATGTTTGGCCAATGAACTACTGGACGTTGCAGTTACTCTGTGGCCAACCAACGCTATACTCAACTTACTTCCACAGTAATTTCCATTGCTCATGAATGAGAGTGTACGGGGTCTTTGTGTAGTATAGGGGTACTAACCTTAGTGTAATGTCGTCTTGCCCGAGATGGACAAATTTTACTTAACTTAGGAACTCTCTTAGAACAGATTAGGCTAGGACTAAGTAACGAGATCATTCTAGTGACAACTAACGCAATTGAAGTCTACTTACTTTTCTCTCTGGAGTTAGTCTATATTAGATGCTGATTGTATTAAAAAAAGATGGAAGCTATATATCTGGCTGTCATTGGCTAAGCAATATGTTTAGTAGTTGGGCTGTGTCATATACTTTATAAACGTTTTCTTACAATAAATAACTGTTGCAAAGCCGAAAGGTAATTGTTCTGCCCGTCATTGCAATTTATGTTTGGTCTAGATCATACCGGGAAACTTCTTGTTACTTTTTTATATAAGAGGTCTAAGTTCCACCATTTAAAAAAGTAAAAAATACAAGTTTTAAATGTACTTAATAATTTACAAATTTACTAAACTTACTTACCAAAATTACCGCTCGTCTATTCAATGTATCCATCAGCACAATGTTTTGAGTGCTTTATCAACCCAAAAAAAAATCGTTTCAAAGCAATATTTTTCGCCCGATCGGACATTTTCAATCGAATATTTTCTCCATTCACAGGACTTGGTACACTCACTTTTCGGGCACAATTTTGCTATCAGACGCAACAGCCCGACCGCGTGCTGTAAACGAAACGTACATTTCAACGATTTTAAATTTGAAAATAATCGTTCCACTATTTTAAATGTTTGTTAAATATTTTGGCTTTAATTATGATAGTTTTATTTTCGACTATAACTTATGCCCGCGGTTTCACCCGTGTACTGTTCAATAATTGACCCATGGGATCGCACTATCGAGTAAAGGTATCCTCTATGTTATCCAGGTTATAAAATATATGTGTGCCATATTTCATCTGAATCCGTTCAGTAGTTTTTGCGAACCATCGAACATCCATCCATTCTCAAAAACTTTCGCATAAAACCTTCCTCTTGAATCATTCTGTCTATTGATTAGAACCGTATCAAAACCCGTTAACTAGTTCAAAAGATCTAGGCGTACAGATGGCTGGAAGCGACTTTGTTTTATACTATCTAAAGATTAGACATTTTTAATATCCCATTTAAATTCGTCATATTTCAGTTAGCAAGTTAACGTAATAAGACATCCAGAGAAAAGTTTTACTATCGTGTACAAAGTATTTCCAAGTTTGGAAAAGTTTGTAGAAATGTTTTAGCTATTATAAAGTCGTTTGCATGTTAAAGGATAAATGACGAAGGAGCTTTGTTATATGTGTTTTCAAGGCAAAAGTTATTTAACCGAGTTTAAGAATATTTGAAAGAATTTTATTCTTACATATAATCAAATAGTAGAGAGTAGTTATCATGTGATTCAAATTGTACGGTCCACAACCGCACATTGCACTTTGGCCTAGTAAAAATACTGCAAATTTTATTAATTTATAAATTGTAGTATCGTCACGTTCGCAAGTACGGTTAGTGTTCGGTTTGATATCGAACTCGCGAAACACGGCGAAGGAAACATAATGTGAAAATAGACATAATGTCTTTGAGCCAAATATCTGAAAACTTATGACATTCACAAACCCGAGTTGAGACCCCGGAGAGAGACCCCCGGTTGAGACCCTGGAGATTAGCAGACTAGACTCGTTAAAGACTAGACTCGGTTTAGAGAGGAATCTAGCGTACCCGCAGTAAGATTATTAGAAACTCAGTTTATTTATAAAGGGAGTAAATAGACTGCTAACGAAGCGGGAAGCCACTTGTTCTTTCCGCCATTGCGATTTTTAGTTTTTTGGACCATACTTGGGAACATTCTAGTTACGGAGATATTGGACGTCAAAATTCCAATTTTTTTATACTTATTTTAAAGGTCTATAGTCACACCTTACTTTAATTAATGTCTCCATCCTCAGCACAATTTTTTGAGAGCTTTATATTGAGTTTTACCGCAAAACTTGGAAAAATGTCGTTCCCCAGCAATATTGTTTAATGTACAAACGCTTGGTTGGCAGCAACGTGAAGGGTCAGTTTATAAGTTGTATTATTATCATATCATTCGTTTTGATAGAATCTTAGCACTTTAAAGTATTTGAAGTAATATTATGCAATATAAAACACATCCTACTATACAATATAAAAAAAAAATGTATAATAAAATAAATAAGAACATTTCTTTCTACGCTTTGACTAAACACGAATTCAAAATTAAACTCGCCAAATGGTTGCAGAAGTTAACGTATGATGAAACTGAAAATCTTATTAAAACTATATCCTAACTAGCTTGTAAGTACTGTATTCTGTAGTATATTCTATGTTATTTTGTAACTTGCATGACTGTCAATATCAATGTCAATTTCATTAGTGTGCCAATCATTTACATGAACGTTGGCTCCTAAAACACAGGCTTCTGGCCTAGTTTAGGAGGCAGAAGTTCGCATTTTAATATGTCTTCGCTGTACAACATATTCACTGTGTGTTATGTAAGTTAACTTTTTTTTTTCTTTGTGTACAAATAAATAAATTTATTATTATTATTATTATCCTCATAACGTCCTTCACCTATCTCCCCGTCACATTACACCACGGCAGTCGTTTGTTAGCTGTTGTGAATTCCCTTAGGCGGTTTTATGACTTAGAGACTAGCGAAACCTTCCATACATGATAACGTTCAGCTTGTTTGTCGTTCCGTGTGAATGTACAAACATATGAGTAGCTGTTCGGATTTGAAAAGGTTATGGTGAAGTGATGATGCTTCTGCTAATAGGTATACATATCTTATTCGTTTTGTTCTTTGCATTTAAATCCTTCTGAAGTTTTAGTCTGCATATAGAATAAATTCTTGGAGGGATAAAACGTGATAATGTTTTACTTTTGATAAATGAGTTTAGTTGTAGCTGAGAAATTTACGAGGTATGAGAAAATTAAGGGGAAAACGAATGACACTGTTTTAACATTCAAATAGTAAATCAATCCCATTCTTAATCCTGCTTTTTTGTTCTCTTCAAAATGATGTAGGTAAGGTGTTAAAAAAATACTGCAAGAAATTTAAGGGGTCATTGTACTCATCATTATAAACAACATTTACTATGGGACCAACAACGAAATCGCGAAAATAAAATCGTTTTAGATTTAAAATCATTTATGTGCGCTTATCTCGGCAAAATGTCCAAACCCTCACGCCACTAAAAGTACTGCCGACCACAAGCAGGTTTATTGGCAGCCTAAACAAATACGTTGTGTTGACGCCATCTTATTGAATGACTCGTAAAGTGGACACTTTTATGGGCCCACCGAAATACATACAAACACCCAGATTGGCAAAGTATTGGGTATAGTGTGTCACAAGTCTAAGGTTCCACCATTTTTAATTCAGACGAGAAATTTATGAAATTTTTATAAGTCAGTTGCACTTTGCCCTGGTTTCACTCGCATGGAGGTTGGAAATAAACTTAACCCAGGTCATGATTAACCTGTTTTCCAAACAAAAAAGTCCCTGCCGTTAAGATATGAAATGTTAAAAGACAGACAGAGAAACTTTCGTGTAAGTATGAATAATTGTAGTGACAAAGCGAAGCTAATTCAAATGATACGTAAATTTATATCCCAACATTAGGGGATAATCCAATTTTTTTTTTCTTTGTCCGTCGGGTGGTTTATTGAAAAGTATTGGACTCGTGTTTTTTCTTTTTTCACGTGGTCATAAAATTACGGAGATATATTGAGTTGAAATGGCGCATGACGTCACATGTAGGTAAGTTTTATACCTACTTGTGACGTAGTAAGCCCCCACTCTCCAACTTTAATGAGTTTTAACTAAGTAATTTTTTGTTATTTTGATAAAACAAAAAATACGTGTCTAATAATGTTATATTGTAATGTTATTTTGGTATTGCACGACTCGACATGCTTAATCATGCTTTTATTCTTACATTTTAATTTGTTACTAATTACTCAAATCGCTGTAATTGGTCAACGCAATTAATAAACAAACTAAGTAGATATTTATATGTGGAAGCTTGTTATTAGCAAATTTCATAACTTATACATGTTACTTATAATTGTTATTAGTCTGTAAGCTTTCTTTAAAACTAAATAAACAAATAAATATTTTTGTATTACCTGTCTGACGGACAAAATAGAATGTCGTTTTCTTTACCCAGTCCGCACCCCTATTGATTCTGATGATTTGCCTAATGATTCTACAATCATGTTCCGTGGCGGCACATCGTTGCAACCTCTGTTGTATTGTATAACAATAGAGGTTGCATCGATGTGCAACCTCTAACGTGTGTCTTGTTGTAGCAGAGGTTCATTTTCGTCTACAGTATTTTAGTATCCAGTGTACAAATACTCGTCGAATAGGGGTGTATATTGATTTAGACTCGGGTTTAAATTGAATAGGCTGTGGATATTTTTGGAGTTTTATTGGACTGTATTAAATAGATCGTAAGTCACTTGTTGAGAGCGGCGGTGGCTCAGTGGTGGCAGCCCCGACTTACGAGCAGTAAGCCGTGGGTTCGAACCCAGGCAGGCGCATTACTTTGTGTAATTTATTTCATCATCGCTGCTCTCAAAAACGGTGAAGGAAAACATCGTGAGGAAACCGGCATGTCCTAGAACCAAAAATTCGAAGACATGTGACATCTACCAACCCGCACTGGGCCCGCGTGGTGGATTACAGCCCACTCCCTCTCATAGGAGAGGAGGCCTGTGTCCCAGCAGTGGGAACATTATAGGCTAATGATGAAGTCACTTGTTACACTTTATTGCAATGTTTAATAAATAACCGACTTTTTGTCCATTAACGGATCATATTATTTATTTATTAAAACTTTATGCATAAGTATAGAAACACTATACAAAAGCGGACTTAATGCCTTAGGCATTTTCTACCAGTCTACCTTAGGGTGATGCAGAGAGAAAACATAGTAGGTGCAGCACAACAAATGGTAAAAAAAAACATTTACAAATAAAATATAACGATACATACTTAAATACATACAAACGTAAACAAAAAAGTAAAGAGAGAGACAAACTAACAACAATTTAATATGTAGTAGAAGGTGAGCCTATTGCCATCAATTGGGACTAAATCCTGATGGATAAATCCAAAAACACTTTGCTCGACTTTGATATCGAACCCCATTTACAGCAGTAGTGCTTGAGGTCGCTTGACCGCGAGGCACGGGTTCTTCATTGAACTTAACCATAACTGGCGACATCTGATAAGCACACCTCTGCTTATGCTTCCAGAAAAGGGAAAGACAAGTTTGTTATGTTCTTTTTACTTCACTATTAAAAAATAAAGTAAATAGTGTGTTAATCTAATATATTGAAGAAGTACAGCTTCTCCAAAATAATTCATGGCGTTGGAACCCCGAGTATACATTTTTTTTCCAATTTATTTTATTCACTTGTTGCACAAGAATTTTCACTCCCTATCTCCGTTTACCCTCTCCTCAAATCAATGATCCATAACACACGATACGTTCTATCAAAAACGGTTCAATGGTTTCTGAGAATAAACGTCCCAACTCGGTCGTCACACGATGTTTTCGAAGCGGCTTTAAGAGCGTTTATACCTTACCGCTTTTCATACAAACTTTCAAGTCGTTATTTTCCAAAATTACTGAACCGATTTAAATGAAACTTTATACGCATAAGCAGGATACATAGGTCTAAAAAGTTACAAAAAAATATTTTCAAAATGTTTTTTAAAAAAAGAGATAATTAGAATTTTCTGTTTCTATAAAAAATCTAATTTAACTGTAACACTATTTTTCGTAAATGTGTTTTAGTAACTTTTTAGATCTGTGTATCCTGCTTATGTGTACGAAGTTTTATTAAAATCAGTTCAGTCATTTCGGAAAATAACGACTTGAAAGTTTGTATGAAATGTCGTAAGGTGTAAACGCTCTTAAGAAGCAAAGGAATGGGGAAATAAAGACATACTATTTATACACACTTAAAAAATATATATATATTGATCGGTCATGTTATTTTAATCAATAAGAATGTTTTCGATAAGTTATAAAATAAAATAAATCACGGAGTTCACAAAAGCCGCGCTACGCGCCGAGCTACGGCGTAGCTCTGTGCTACGACACTTGCCATATTTGTGTACGAAGTGGAATGTTATTCAAGGTCATCTTTATTTGTTATTTAAAATCATCACAAGAAAATTTTAGAGCACTTAAGATAATGTTATACGCTTATAATATCTTAATATATAATAGTAGGTCCTAAAATTAAACGTCATAATGACGTCTTTCAACATAAGATTTGGTATCACTCTCTGAACTCCCAACATATACTTAGGCCCATAACCTAAGTTCAAATACCTCTAGTGGTTAATCGAGTGTACAGGGGGACTATTAGGTCTAAACTTTGGTTTAAAGTTCTGTTTAAACGGCGGTAAAGTTCCGAGCTGTGGTTTCTGTGTGGTGTACGTAAGGATTAGTTTTGATTGAACGTTGGGTCTGTGGTTCAGGGGACTGTGATACAGATTTAACGGAGTTTAGAAGTGGTCAGTGTTTGTGGGATTTAGTGGTTGGTGACTACAAAAGATGGACTCATAGAAGATTTAAGCAGATTTTTGGATGACCTATATGAATGGTTCTCAATAAAAAGGATTAACATAAAATAATTATCTTGTCAAAAGCTGATATTTAAAACATGATAAAAACGGACAGCGGTCAAAGAGCTAAGAGCAAAAAGCATAGTTATTTTAGCTTAGTTCACATTGTTATGGTAATTTTCATTTTGCGCTGCACTCTTGTGTTAAAAATAATTTCAGCTATGCGGGCTGCTTTACAGCGTAAAAAGCTTCCAATATTCCGATTGCAAACAAAAAAATACCAAATTAAGATTCGGAACTCGTCTCTAAACTCAAGAGCCCCATCTTAAGTACCTCGCCAAGAAAGTGTGAGGAATATTGATGAACTACCTAATTTGCTATAACTTACAAAAAATATCAATGTTACAAATAAATATTATAGCGATAAGGCCGCCATTGTTTACATAAAATTTGCAATATGTTATATAACATTCTTATTTAGCATTTGTGGCAGGAAATGAGGTGTCTCATGAGATGACAAGTAATAGAGAAGTATGGAAGAAGAAGATGTGCTGCGCCGACCCCAAATAAAGTATATTTTTTTTTTATTTGAGATTTGTTTGCTCTTGACTAGTCTAGGCCAGAGATGTCAGTGACAACGTCGACGATGGTACGAGCTTACTAAGAAGAAGCCTGTTCTCTCTAACTTAGAACAGATTAGGGTTGTAAGCGTTCGGAAACACAGACACAGGCAGAGAATTCCACTTCTTTGCTGTGCGCATTATCAAAAACGTTTGAAAACGCTTTGTGCGAATTGGTGGAATAGCAATAAGGTGGGGATGGTAACTTGCAGTGCGTTTAGATTTACGATGGTAGAAGGAGGCCGATGGGATGAGGTCGTGGAGTTCATGGGCACACTTACTGTAGTACAACATTAGAAGACCGGCAAGCAGACAACCTTGCGGCGGTGAGCCAAGATGTGAAGCTTGGCATCCACCAATTTTACGTCGCCAATCAGCCTCTTAGCTCTGCATCCCTACTAATATTATAATTGTGAATGTAAGTTTGTTTGTTACGCTTTCACGCAAAAACTACTCAACCGATCATCATAAAACTTTGTGCACATATTCTTGGAGGTATTAGAAGTAATATAGGCTATATATCGCCACGCTACAACCAATAGGAGCGGAGCAGCAATGAAAAATGTTGCGAAAACGGGGAAAATGTTACGCAGACGAAGTTGCGCGGGACAGGTAGTATCCTATAAATCTTTGTAGTCTACCTAAGCTCCAAAAGAGAGTCCACCAGACTTGTGTCTTGTCTCAAAGTGTGTCCTATTACCCAGGTATGGTTTGTTTAGTTCAGACAGACAGTCGTTCCATATACTATTTATTACATCCGTTTCATATGAATTGTCATCGAAGTTTTACCGATTAAGTCTCTTTCCAAGTTCTTGCCTATTCCTAAAAACTCCAATTCAATAAAAAAAATAACGAACTACAACCTCCACATAAAGTCTACTGTCCCTAAATTAAATTACCTATTCAATATGTATCACCTTAAACTGAATTTGTTTGCCCCCTCATATATTACGCTACCTCTATCGATGTTTGCCGGCGGCTGATTTTTAGACCGCCCGCTTCGACCCAAACAAATTTGCTTACACCGTCCGAAGGTTCTTATGTCAATAGGTATATCGTGTTCTAGAAATAGGCTTACGTCTACTATGTAGTATGTTGTCGGTTTGGATTTTTGATGAAAATTTTGAAATAGTTCAGTATTCGGAACAAAACTAATTTTGAAAAACTTTTATTTGAAATGTTTTATTACGCCCAGAGACTGTTTATTGTTTAAGCAAACGCAAACAGCGTCAAACCTGCTTTTTATGACAATGGCAATGCTGCCACATAATGAAATCATTTTCATAGCACTACATAGTCACCAGACGTGTTGTAAGAGACCAATGATTTCTTCGTAAAGTGTTATTGTACTGTAGAAAAATATAGGAAACTATACTTATAGCTTAAACTTTCAAAACAATCCCGCTAAACTAAAAGGCTCAACGAAGAATAAGTGTGGCTTTAGAAAGCTTTAAAACTTCCTCTCTTTATTCAAGGTCACGGTCAGTGCTAAGGGCAAGGAGTTTTCAGAAGTGGGGTCAACATTAATATACTCAGTTTGAGATCCGTTTGGATTACAATGATAGTAGAATCTTCACATGTGTCCAGACCTTTGTTTTCTCAGTGTAAAAGGTAACGTGGTCCGCTTATCATTGATAATAATGATATCGTTATAATTTGTGCATTCAAGCTTATATTAGGTCTTGACTAGAGCAAGGCTGGGGCTGAGGGGGAGGAGACGGGCTAGAGAAATGATGCCCTAGTCTTCTCAAGTTATTATGCCTTGTGTCTGGGACTGTAGCTTTGCGTTTTGTTCTGTTTTGACTTTTAAAAATGCCTGTAATGGTCTAATTGCAATAAATGGTTTGAGTTTGAGTCTTGATTAGTTTAAAAAATAGTTCATTGTGAGGTTATGATTTAAATTATCCATACTTCGATTATTCTGATCTGTGTGAGGAGCTCGTGTCTAAATATTAACAGCTGCATGGGTCGATCTTCAAGGTTAAGCCGTGCTCGCCGATGTTGGTCGTGGATGGGTGACCATCATTACATAGCGAGTTTCCTCCGTGCCTCGGAAAACACGTTAAGCTGTTGGTCCCGGCTGTTGTTTGTAGATCTTTGACAGTCGTTACGAGTAGTCAGAAGCCGAAAGTCTGACATCCAGTCTTACCAAGGGGTATCTTATTACTAATTCACTGGGTTGTGGAGGTCAGATAGGCAGTCGCTTCATGTAAAATACTGGTACTCAGCTGCATCCGGTTAGACTGGAAGCCGACCCCAAGATAGTTTGGGAAAAGGCTCGGCAGATGATGAGATTATTCTGATCTGTGTCTACGACTTTGCTCACGACCACGTGACAGTGTATTCTATTGGCTTTATAAGTCAGTGTAAACGTGAAGATAAATAGTATGTTCTTAAAATCCTCAGCAACGGTATAAACAAAAAAAAAAAGTTTTATTATTAGTGGTCGCAAGCGTGACAGCTGAGCATGAGGTCCTAGATTCAATTCCCAGTTTGGGCAAAGTGTAATTGAGTTTTTTCATCACGAATTTCTCAGTAGCAGCCACGGAGTCTGGACTTGTGCCCGGTTGATGGCAATTGGCTTGCCCCCTATTGCATGAAACTTAAACGGGAATTACAGGCGTAATACAATTATGATGATGTTTTTTTTTTAGTTTTGAATAACTTCCGAAATACTGTCCACCTCTTTAAAATCATCAAGCCTTAGAACTTTACAAACGTCCGAATTAATCACCTTCATCTACTTTTTGTATCATATACCCAATGTGCACCGAATTGAAAATTGACACAGAACACCCCTTTGTCAAAACGCCCCAATAAAGGACGCCAACATGGACTGAAAATAAAGTGCGGTACAAAATACCGTTGATTATAAAAGGGTTAAAAAAAGGCGTTTACAACGTTGACTGTGGGTATACGAAGATGATTCTACCCGTGGGTATCAAAGAAATAAGGTCAACCTTTAAAATAACTCATACTAAATAACGCATCTCATGATACAAATCTGACTTTAATAAGCACTCCGAAAACATCGATATGTTGGATGTCTAAATGTTTGTGGTGTAAGAATCGAAACGATATTCAGACGGTCACTTTTCCTGCTTTTGCGCCAATTTAGCCAATTTGCCACAGCCACTATTCTCCGTTCTGCCCAAAGATACAACATGCTTTAACTTTGAACTGCCTAATGGGGAACACAAAAGAGTCAAAATATTAGTATCAAATACACCTAAAATCGGAGCGTAGAACGTGTACATTACATTAGTTTTTATTTTACTGCAATACATGCAGTATTTCCGAAATTATTACGACGAGAAGTTTAAGTCCTTTTTTGAATTTCCGCGATTACGCGCGCTCATACTAATACGTCACACCCCCGTTCAGCCCGCGACCGCGACACGTCGCGGCGCTCAGTCCGGTGCTTTGACCCTACATTAGGCGCGTCTCGTTTCATTTTGTTTCGATCGTCTTCTTTTTCCTATTAAGTACTTATAGTTTGCTTGTATTTCAAAGTAATAATATAATACGGCTGTTTAAAGTAATAATAAATACGGCTGTCATCCACTTTTTCCTCATTTTTGGGTCCTCACTCCTCAGGCACATAAAAAAGAGTTTATCAGGTGTTTTAACTGTTTATTTTGTTGTGAATTGAAGCATCTATTTTACCTGGAGTGACTACTTATCAGACCTCCACAACTTAGTACTTGGTAATATCTTGGTAAGACTGTTTGTCAGACCTTCGGGCTACTGACTACCTGTAACGGCTGTCTAAGATTTGCAAATGACAGGGACCAACGGCTTTACGTGCTTCCCGAAACACGGAGGCAACTCGGTATGTAACGTATGCTTATACCAATCCCTGAACTGACCTAGGCAAGCGCGGCTTAATCTTGAAGATCGACCCGTGCGTCTGTTTTTATTTAGTGCGCTCTGTGATAACGCATCTTATTATCAATATTTTCTCTAGATCATGCATTTCTTTGGATATGGAAAACAGAAACCAGGCAGTGCCAGTCACAGGGAAAATTCGATTTCACTATTTTGCGCAAGTTTGCACTTGTTCTTGAATACTTGTGAGTCAATAACTTTAACAAGTTTTGTGCGCATGGACCGTCCTTCTTGTTAAACTTGAGAGTCGAAGTATAATACTTATGAAGTATCCGTTGATTTGTACAGAGCTTTGTCGAAGTAAGTTAAAAGGACCGGAAGATTGTGC
Source organism: Cerastis leucographa (assembly GCA_963082945.1). Lineage (NCBI taxonomy): Eukaryota > Metazoa > Arthropoda > Insecta > Lepidoptera > Noctuidae > Cerastis > Cerastis leucographa. The sequence goes on from OY720356.1 coordinate 2,974,224, forward strand.
ATTAGTATAAGGTTTAGTTATTTATTTATTTATTAACTCGTCATCACTATCATTACAGTTATCATCATCTTCTGCCTGATACAATAATTAAAATAATCATCTGCCTCGTTGGTCCAGTGGTTACAAGCGCGACTGTTAAGCATGAGGTCCTGAGTTCGATTCCCGGGGCAAAGTGTTATTGGATTTTCCCATCAGGAATTACTCAGTAACAGCCACGGAGTCTAGATTGGTGTCCGGTTAATGGCAATAGGCTCGCCCCCAATTATATGGGACTTGAACATAACTGGTGAAATGTAGGTGCACGTCTGCCTAACCTTTCGAGGATTCACGCAGTCTGGATTGGGGACCGGTTGATGGCAATAGGCTCGCCCCCTATTATATGGGACTTAAATATAACTGGCGAAATGTAGATGCACGTCTGCCTAACTCTTCGAGGATTACATGTGTGATGTTTTGTTATTGTCAAAATAAAATGTGTCTTAGCTTTATCTCATTTTCAGTTAACACCGACATGTCAACCCTATTCGTGATTGATACAGTAATAATGACAATATCAAGGGCGAGCGGAAAGCACGGCGTAACCTTTTGCGAAATGTCACAGGTCCCTAGAAATCCAAAATCACGTGTAGCGAATCAGAACAAAAATAGAAATTGTGCTTTTTGTATGCCGTTTGCCCGTGTGGAAAATATTGAGAACTTCCATACAAACTTCATTCCTTATCAAATCCTTTATATTATGAATTTTATTATATTTAAAAATTCAGCAAAATACGGTCGATATTCAACCCATCGTTTTGAATTAGAAAGTCTGTAAAATAGATTTTGTTGCAGAACAAGTTTTTTTTTGTTGTATTAACCTGTACTGTCCTACTGCTGGGCAAAGACATCCCCCAATTCCTTCCATTTTAATTTTTTTATCATTTTTTTTTACAAGAATTGTTGAAAACTAATATCAGAACTAATATAACGTTGTAAACGCGGGGTAAGAAGGAGGTCAATAAACCTCTCTACCAACACGACGGGAACCAAAATTCTAATACCCACATCGCTAAAATTTATTGCCTCTACTGCCGTAAAACGATATTTAGAAGCAAGCTCAAGTTTCCTGATCCCGGCAGTTTCCCGCCATTAAGATATAACACAGAACTGGTTTGGCTAGAACCCAATGGCGGACGCCAAGGCAGGTAGATAGGCTCCGAATCAAATTGATATGCGGGAAGCAATCTCAATTAGGCAGGCAAATTGAAACGTGGTCCTAATACCTGACGATAGTCTTGCAATGCGCGCGTACATGTCGGGTTATTTCGGGAAGTTTTGTTTTATTTGGGCAACAAAACGAGTAATGTATTGCGTAATTGTTGACTATGGATTTTAAACGGGGCTCTTCAGTATTCATTATTTTGTCATTTCGTAATCAGCCTATGAAGTATTAATTGCTGGAACACAGGTCTCCTATTTTTAAGAGGAAATAGGCTGTAATCCACCACGTGGTCCAGGGTGAGTTGGTGGATATGTGTTTTCGAATGTTCTGTTCTAGGACATGTTGCTTTTCTCATGATATTTTCTTTCACAGTTTTGAAAGCAGTGGTGATGAAATGAAGCAATGTGCAAGACATCAATATCACGACCTACGGCATGTAAGACAGGGTTGTGACCACTGCTTTCACGGTCCAAATACATTTATTGATTTCTTTGTTTCAGACGAAAATTCTCTTCATGGATGCTATCTGCTTCTTTTGAGATCAATAACTCCTTCACAGTACCTATACGTAATCTAGAATGCAGCATGAGCATTTTATGATTTATCATGCGATAAGACTTTTCAGAGCTATGTTGGGTTCGGGTGGCATTTTAATCGGATGTAGCTGAATACCAGTATTTTAAATGGAGCGACTGCCTATCTGACCTCCACAAATCAAGTACTGGGTAACACGATACCCGCTGTATCCGTATCTCAAACTCTATATATACACGGTGTAAATCTTCTCATCACAAAGCCGGCAACCAAGCATTCTGTACATGAAACTAAGTAACTTTACGCAAAAATTATTGCTGGGAAACGACTTTTTTTTGGGGGGTGTAAAATCATGTTTTGTGGTAGAACTCAATGTAACGCATTCAAAACATTGTGCTGATGGACGGATTGAATAGTACGGGGGTCGTGGAGGTGTTTAAAGTAAAAATCTTACATTAAAAACTTGTATTTAAAAAAATACTTGTAAAAAGTTGGAACTTTGACCCCTAATATCTCCGTAAGTAGAGGTTTCCCAGGTATGGTGTAGAACAAAAATAAAATTGGTTGCCTGTAAAGTCGGTATACGGGCGAAAGTTTTACGTGACAACGACTTTGAGTGGTAAAATAATTTTAATGTGAATATTCATTCGTATAGTAGGAAGAAGGATGAAATAATAGTAACAATTTAAAACATTTATTTGCGCGTGCCTTTCACTTTTTATGTCTGTCTCTCTCGCTCTTAGGCGGGCTAACCATGCCCGAGTGGAAGGGACGCGTGCCTCTCACTCGCTCTCATTGTGAGCGCATAACGTGAGCGGAGCGTAACGCAGTTTCTTGAAGTGTCACCCGGCAAACCAATTTATAAGACGTTGTCACGTCAAAATGATCGCAATGACAGGAAGAACCAGTGCCTTTCGGCTTCGTTAAGAGGTATTTTACACCCTTCATACTGTTTTAAGCTTAACTTTACTAAACTTATAATCCGTTAAATTTTCTGCTTTATTTTGAGCTTAGTTTTGTGTAGAGATATACCTCCTTGTATTCACATGTCTCATTAAGCTAGTATTGTAATGATAATCGTAAGGAAGAGAAGAGAGGAGGAGAAGAGAGGAGTGAAGAGGAAGAGAGCGGTGATGTCTGTGATACAGATATTTTTTATCTAGTTCAGACACAGATGCTTCTAATATAAAAAATAAGAAAAATGTAAATTGTCCTGTATATCTGTTTAAATGGAACCTACGTTTGTGTCAAATAAATTAATTTATATATAAAAAAAAAACTTAAACAGTCACTTACGGAATATTTTCCTATCTTATATTCCTTGAAATTGACAATCACGGAATATATAGCGTAAGTGGAAACAAAAATAGGTAGGCAATCAATATGATGCCTCGAAAGGAAAGTACTACGAATAAAAGTGTTTACGTAAGACTGTATATTGAATTTGTTTCATGAAAGCAAATGACACCGATATTTGTATAGTGAAGGCTACCTTGAATGCTAGCTTAGCCTATTCTTAGTGCATTCTAGACTCATAGTATTTTAGTACAAAGGTTTTATTGTTTCGTATTGAAAGTTTTGAATACTTTATAAAAATGAAGGTTGCAGAGGTTAATTTAATGTTGAATGTCTAGCTAATATTTCAAGGGTATTTGGTGTCAAGTAACAATTGACTGGTATAGACATGACCTTTATCAACAAATTGGCTTTATTGAAAGCCTAGGTTAATGGCTAACATGTATCGAATGGTGCAGTTACTTCTTGCTTGAATGTGATCAATTCATAGAGTTACATAGTTAGGGATATCCTTTACGTCTGGAGGCTTTATTTATTCTTGAGTATATTTTTTAATATTTTATTTTATTAAGTATGCTAGCTGATATGTGACATTAATTTGATGTAATGGATTCTTCGTTTATATTAACTTGAATACTATTGTATAGAATCTAATTCTTCTAACCTAACAGACTGATGTATTGCTTGGGAGTTTGTTTCGCCACTTCTTCTTCCCAGCTAAAACACTAGGAAGTGGCGAAGGGCGGGCGTTTGAGGGGACTGTCTCTTGTAATTTTGATGTTCAAAAAGTGTTGATTATCAGCCTAATTTGAATAAATGACTTTTGATTTTTATTTGATTTTGGCAACGAATAGAAGATACAAAGCACTTGTGGCTACATCATTACAGCAACTCCGGGTCCACCTTTTGGTTAAGATACGGTTGTCTAGGCTGGTCCGTGGATGAGTGACCACCGATACCGAGTGTCCTGCGGCTGTTATTATTTAGCCACAATCTCCTCCACGACTAAACACAAAGATCAAAGAACATTTTATTTATTCAGCATCTTGTGCAGGTCATAAATGTCACGGAGATTGTAAATAATCATGACTGTACTATTTGCAAGCATTGTTCCAGCAACCTGTTACATTTATGAATTGTTTTCTAAATTCTTTGGTGTTTTCTGGAGAATTGGCTCGGTTCCATTTTTAAAGCACTCGATCCCATTTTCCTTTTTCCATCAAAGCTGCGATGACTTTAAATGGTTCGTGAACAACCAAGATTGAAGTTATTTTAACATCTCTCCGTCAACCTATATATTGGTTTTATATTGGCTATTTTATTGGTTGTTAATAAGACTGCCTTGACTTTCCATTCTTAAACAGCTCAAACTGCTAGGAGTAGGTTGACTCCGACATTTTGACCCAATTTGGCATTATTTGCTTCTTGATGTTGGTACAGCTAGCTACATTTTGATAAATGTATAGCAACTTAACCTATAATGGTGCCACAGCTGAGGTACAAGCCTTCTGTGCTGTGACACAAAATCTAGCAAGGTGTCCCAGTGCGCTTTGGTGGAGGTCACATGCGTCTTCGATTTCTTCGGTTCTGGGATATGCCAGTTTCTTCGCCGTTATTGAGAGTACCTATTGGTCATGAATCATGATATAGCTATTGCTTGTATCAAGCTCAATAATTATCCGCCTATTGTGTCACCCTATGTGAAAAGTATTATTTTACGAATTTTATATGTATAGTGTACTTATAAATAATATTCTTTTTATTGTATCCACGGCCTCAGATACCTTTTAAAGAAGTCATTAATTTTATTAAGCTTAAGTCTATTTTAATTTTTGGAACGAAGTTCCTTATCGCGCGTTGTGAAAGTTTTCTTTTCGTCTTTCTATTTCGCATTGAACAGTGTGGTAAAAATTTTTTTTTTTTTTTACAATTCCATCACTATTTTTTTTTTTATAATTCTGTTGAGCTTAAATTCTCTCTGTTGCCATAACAGATCATTTTAGCTCCCAAATTAGTATGACCAAGTCCAATAACCCCACCAGCAATAATATTAACACAGCATTAGATTCATTAGTCCGACTAATGAACTTAGATATCCCCTTAGATTAAGTGACCATTATAATTAAGCCCTGTCAAGTTTGTAGTGGTAACGGTCCCGCGGGGCTGAGTGTAGTGGACTTAGAATTGGTGTTTATATTTCTGTGTTTTGATTAGAAAAGTTTTAGGATTTATTTATATATGGTTCAGTACTGTTTGGTTTTGTGAAATTTCTTTCAGTAATTCATTTTTAAATCTCACTTTTTACATTTTTAAATATTCCGTATCGTATTACCCAGTTAATGGGTTGTGGAGGTCAGATAGGCAGTCGCTTCGTGTAGAATACTGGTACTTAGCTGCATCCAGTTAGCCTGGAAGCCGACCCCAAGATAGTTTGGGAGAAGGCTAGGCAGATGATGATAAAATTTTTAGAAAAAAAAAACATTTAAAAATATATAATAAAAAAATAATTCCCCAGCGGTATCGGGAACAGGGTCCAAGCTACCGGCGGCGGTCAAGGCTCAATAGAAAGGAACCTCCTAACAATACGAGCCGTGTCAAAGAGTACCGCTTTCTGAATCATGCCCATTATCCAGCTGCCTAACGAGAGCCTCATCAGGTATTGGTCGAGGCTCTTGGCAAGTAGGCTATTGGCTGATATGAAATTATTTTTAGAGATAATGTTTTTAGGTTTATCAGAAAAGTTATCCAAAGACTTGATGAACAAAGGTGATGAACACAGGTGGTGATTATGAACACGGGTTTAGAAGACTAGTTAGTACTCATGTCTATTAACAAACTTTATAATCCTACTGTGGCCAAAACCACTTTCAAACTCTTGAAGTTGAGAAACTTCAATAAAATATTGTACTTTGTGGCTGAACCAGCATCAATATTGGCTTAAACAAAACTGTTTAAACGTAAACCGTCGTCAAATCAAGATATCTCTTGAAATACTTTGGTAAAACTTTGATTGCGTTCAATATTGAGACTACCCAATGGAGTGTCATTGGTATTAATCGGCAAAGTTTTGTATTTGGCGACTTGGTTACTTTTGAAATGCCTGAGGCCTAGCCCTCCCGATGAAAACATACTTCTGTAAAGATTTAATACCAGTACCTAATTGCCAAAGTTAAGGCCTAAGGTCGTTCACTTATGAGTAGTCAGAAGCCTGAAATGACTTCTAACTACCCGTAAGACGTTAATCATTTTAGGAAGGAGTATCGTGGTACCCAGTTACTGGGTTTTTTGGGGTTAGGCAGTAGTAGTAACAAATGAGTGAAAGAGCTAAACATGATTGATGTTACAAAACATATTCAAGTATTTTCTGAGTTTAATTGTGTACGTTTGAAATTAAGTAAGTTGTCTATGGGATTAAATAAAATGACCACCAAATAATACTTTGAGATCTTAAGCTCCGTTATTAAAAAAAATCCTGCCGAGTGCGAGTCGGACTCGGCACCCAGGGTTCGGTACAAATTAACTTTTGTTATGCGCGTTAATAAATCATAAAAAAAAATATTTCAATTTTTTTTAATCATTGAATTACATATATGTATATTTTCCAGATTTTTCCGTGTACCTGTATAAGATGATATTACTTGTCAAATTTCATAGTTAAGTTCATGGGGAAGTACGCTGTACATTATGGCTGTTTGGGAGTTTGCTTTTATAGAATAGCACAATGTACAATTTTTGTTATTATTTCACATTAAAATGAGGTTTTAATGGTGGTGATCATTTTTTTTAAGTCATATTTACTTTATCTGGTGTGATAAGCAAACCATTTGGTCTACAAAAGTTAAGAAACATTGTACTGTAAAACTATCACTCGATTTTTCGAAAGTCGGTGTAAAAGCATCAAAGACTACCTGCCTAGCCTTTTCCCAAACTATCTTGGGGTTGGCTTCCAGTCTAACCGGATGCAGGTGAGTACCAGTATTTTACATAAGGCGACTGCCTATCTGACCTTCACAACCCAGTAACTAGGTAATACGATACCCCTTAGTAAGACTGGATAAAAAAAGAAAACACAAAAATTTATAAAAACAAAAAGAAAACATTTTATAAATTGTTAATATAAAAACTGTCTCTATAAATATTTTACTTACCCTTGATAGAAAGTTTACTCTTTAACTTTTTGAAACAAAATACCCTTTTTAAAGGGACTACAGAAACTAATTTCGTAGATTTTCTACTAAAACTTGCACTACACGAAACTTACAAAAGTGTAAGTTTCGCGTATTTGAACAAAGTTGTTACAAGAAAGTTCGCTGATTTGTTATCAAATTGAAAAGTCTTTGATGTGCTATAGTGAAAGTTTTTCCTAGAATCTTTATACTTTATTAGTTTTTGGAGATAAAAGAACTTAGTTTAGGGTTCATTAATTCATTATGGTGTCATTTTTCGGCTCAACAGTTCTGAGACGTCCATTTAAAGCCTTTTTTTGTACACGTTTATGAAAGCCCAACGTTATTCGGCAGGCCCACTCACAGCGAGGAAGCCTGTGTCACTTCAATGGGAACTTTATAGCCTTTTTATTCTCGTCATGAAATAATAAACAATAAAAAAAATGAAACCTAACTTTACTTGAATTTAATTCTACAAGCTGGGGCTGGGCTGGACTATAACTTGCCCAAAGAATCAGCATTACCATCCAACGTGGTGCCCTCTCCGTTGACACCAACGCCGACGAATTTTTTGACGCCCTTAATTTCTTTTCTGCTTTTTTTGCACGGTCGGCGCAGCATGGCTTCTTCCATACTACATATTTCTCTTTTATATTTTTGTTACTATTTTAGGCCCGTATAGTTATTACATAATATATATGAGAACTAGCTGTGCCCGCGACTTCGTCCGCATGGAATTTAAGAAGTAGCCTAAGTTACTCCTTATTACATCAGCTATCTGCCAGTGAAAGTCCTGTCAAAACCGGTCAAGCCGTTCCAGAGATTAGTCGGAACAAACAGACAGACAGAAAAAAATAGTAAAAAAAAAAATATTTTCGTATAATATGTACCGTATATACATTCATATGCATGTATTAAAAAGCGGTTATTTTAATATTGCAAACAGACACTTCAATTTTATTTATTTTGTATAGATGTATAAAGAAAATAAAAGAAAATCTTCAGTGCCGCATAAAAAAATCCACAAGTATAGTACGTATCCAATCAGTCGGTTAAACAGGTGAAACATTAAAACTCATCAGTATAATGGAAAATGCACAAACAGAAACTCATTCAAGCCTTCAAAGCTCTACATTACAATGTAACAATATAAAGCCAACAGCTAGTGCGTCTAATAGTCGCTCACAATAAAGTCTTTACAAGCTGCGACCGCCGCGTCACAAAGAATTTCTGAAAGAAGCCCTATTTCATTACCTGCTAGTAGCAGTACAATTTTATAAACGCTTTGCAATTGTTTTGTTGGAGTATTGTGATGGTCCGAATGTAGTTGTGGATAAAAGAGGATATAACGCTACAAGTAATTGTGCTGTTTAATTAGATTTTTTTTAAGTGAATCACTGATATAGTTATTTCGGGGCCAACTCGTGGCCTGGCTTTCTATTATAGTAGATAGGGGATAAGAGCAGTAATAGGTAGCACATTGTGTATATATGTATACTTACCGCCCGGTAAGTAAGGAATTACGATCGAGGCTCTAGTAGAAGCTCTTTCTGAGTCGAGGTTCGTAATTCCCGTACCGCCCGTGAAACATACAATGTTTTTCATCACATTTGGGAGTTAATAGTTATGATTTTAGACAAGTCAGCACAAATATTATTACGATTAAATACGTGAACTGATTTTTAAGCGGATGGCGGGCTGTTTGCCCACACCACAGAATTTATACAAATGTTTCGTTCAGAAACGTTAAGGGCAAATACTTACCTAGGTATACAGCCTTGACGGAGTGTAAAAAAATAAAATAATTTCGACGGTTTGATACAAAAAACTATCGATTATTTAGATTTTAGTACATTAGTTGAGTATTTAAGTAACATGTAGCGAGATTGAATGAAATTCCTGTTTAGATAACATTTTACGACAATTTTTCAATTGCGTGTAAACTCCTTGCTTGAACTTGCATATCCTGTATGCTGTCATGCTGTGCTGTAAATTTAAAAAAAAAATACTTACCGCCCTACGGTTTTAATTGGGGCATTACGGCCAAGTTATGTTCTGACACTGTTTACGTGCAAGTGTGATGAAAAAATAGATACAAGCGTCATGGATAATTACAAACTTAGGTTTTGGCGACTTTTCCAACCAAGAGGACTTATAGGTCACGTCATGTCTGTCTGTCCGTATGTAACAGCCACTTTATTCCAAAACGATTAGGACTACACAGTTAAAACATTGATTAAAATTCATTGAACTATCAATGTGTTCACAAACATACAAGCTAAAAAATCTCAAGTTTACTTAAACATAGGACAGAAATAGAGCAGCTCTTTATAACAACGTATAATAGAAGTTACAAAGTGTATTAGAGCGCGATCAGGTCCCACTTATTAGACGCATAGTGCTGCGCATCACATTAGTGTTGTACCTGCACTCGTTACTCGTTACAGCTACTTTAGCATGAGATTCCGTAATGGAACGGGAATTTGATCCTGTTACACTGTATTTTAGCAGCAGCAATTCATGTTACAGAGTATTTTTAGGGTGCAGGCTGAAGTAAATCTGTAAGTGAAGGGGAGATGCAATAGGAGAAAAAAATAATTTAAGTAATATTTAATATTTTTATTAAAAAAATGGTTGTTATTATATAGGAGCTCGTGGCTAAATAATAACAGCCGCACGGGTCAAAGTCAAAACATTTATTTCAATTAGACCATTACAGGCACTTTTGAAAGTCAAAAAAACAAAATAAAACGCGAAGCTACAGTCCCAGTCACAAGGCATAATAACTTGTGAAAGTACTGTAGTTGCCCATTCCGTAACGTAGATCTCTATGGAGAAGAATGGGCAAGAAACTCCATGGACACTCTTTTAAATCAAAATATGTTACAAAATCTTGGTTACATCATTCATGTTAAGAATTAAAAATATGTGACAACAATGTAGAAATACGGGCAAGTTAAGAGCGTCCAGAGTAAAAAATTAAATCAGTAATTAAAAAATAAAGTAATTAAAATAAACCGTGGCAGCTTAGAGATGACCAGTCACAACTGACAGCGCCCGTTCACAAACATGACGCATGTATCAGCCATCATTCAACTTAACCATTTTGAAGGGAACTAAACGACCCGACACACCCGCCACCATCAGCGTGACATTTAAGTGAGCATGACATTCACTCAACCACCAGGGTAATTTCGCGTCAATGAAAGATTTAATTACTCATTAAATGGTGGCTTTACAGTAAATGGTACTCACACATGTGCTATGCAATTATATAATACTAAGAGATTGAATCTATACAATGCAAATATATTTTTACAATCTTCTTCTCGGTCGATCGTTAAGGTTAAACCGTGCTTGCCGAGTTAGGTCTGTGGATGGGTGACCATATAATTACATACCGAGTTTCCTCCGTGCCTCGGAAAACACGTTAAGCCGTTGGTCCAGGCTGTCATTTGTAAACAGGAAGGGGCCCGAGAGGGCCGATGCCTGCCAGGGCTGCGGGTTGTTCGAAAGAGATACCGCGGCCCTGGAACACAAAGGGCGAAGAAGGAACATGGGTGGGTTTTAGTCAGTACAAGTTTGACACTACCTCCCGCTCCGCCCAGAGCGGGAGAAGTCATTTGATGATTTCCCATCCGCAAAAAAAAAAAAAAAAGGCTGTCATTTGTAGATCTTTGACAGTCGTTACGAGTAGTCAGAAGCCAAAAGTCTGACATCCCGTCTTACCAAGGGGTATCGTATTACCCAGTTACTGGGATGTGAAGGTCAGATAGGCAGTCGCTTCACGTAAAATACTGGTACTCAGCTGCATCCGGTCAGACTGGGAGTCGACCCCAAGATAGTTTGGGAAAAAGGCTAAGCAGATGATGAAGGTTGTAAGTAAATAGGTATTTCATGTCCTACTTTTTAGATTTCGTCAGACGGTAAAATTATATGTTGTGTAATGTATACTGATTACTTGAACATAGGCAATATATTAGGAACTAGTACCTACCAAAGAAAATGAACAACTACACTACAATTGGACCGGCCTTGAAATCGCAAAAAGATAATAGCTGTACTATACATTATTGGTAGCGTAACATGAAAAAAAATCTATAAGATTTTTAATCATATTTCATAGTTAGTCTCATAATAAAAGTTGCACATAGTTATGAATACTCCACTTCTTCAAAGTTTTGCCCACGTTTAACCAATCACATGTATGCAACAGTTACTATATTCTATTCTGTATCTAAACTGTCATAAGATGTTAAACTGCTTAACATAATTCCGAGACCTATAGACCTAACTTCGTCTTCTGCATACCCTATTTAGCCATAAAAGCACGAACGTACGTCCAAAATACATACGTATCGTACAAACTTTTACCTTTTTTGTTAACTTTATTCCAACGCAATCTGATATACGTTTTCTTTTTTTAGCTTTAAAAAAATACTGCTGGAAACATCACTTGGGAAAACCGTCCGTAAGTTTAGGCTGCCCGGGTAAATGGTCCGGTATAAAAAAAGGATTATCCACGTTAAAGCTAACATCGACTTAACAACACCTACTGAGGATCAAAGGGTAAAACATTTTCTATTGGAGATAAATTGTTTTTTTATTTCACCTTTTTTCTAGGGGAAATAATTTGGGATAAAACAAAGAAGTTGTGAGTTTTTTATGAACCCTTTTCAGGATATATTCCATGTTTCATGACTTTCATCCTTTTAACAAAACTATAAAATATTCATAGATGGGAATAATAAATGGATTTCCCCATAGGTAAAATAATAATGTTAGTTTAAAAAAACTTTTAAGTAAACGATGAGTATTGTACAAATCTGTTTACTTCTTTTTATCACGAGGAGCAAGCACGTTTGTTACATTTTTATGACTGAGATTTTGATTCCAAACTCTAGACTTAGCTGATTTCTTAACTTCAGACTAAACTGATTTCTTGTCTCCAGACTGAACCGCTCAGAGATTTGCGGAGACATTCAAAACGTTCCCGGTTAACCTGCTCTTCACTTTTTTTTTAAATAATTTATTGTATTTTTCATATCATCATTTATTAAATTCATTTTCCCCTTCTAACTTTTTTAATGTATACAAGTCTGCTTATTTTCTATCTATAGGAATAAGCAAGTTTGTTACAGTATACATATAATAATTTACTAAAAATCTACAGTATTCGATGTTTTTGTTAGTAGTTTATGTACATTTTCCTCAATCTGCACAGGGCCCGTATGCGGGATTAAAACCAACTCCCATCTCAGGCCTGTGTACCAGCAGTGGGACAACTAAGGCTGGTTTATACTTCCAGATTGAAGAGTCAATAAAGCCCTGAAGGCAAATCATATGGTGAATTTGCCAAATCATTTACAACAGCACCCAAGCAGAGTAATATAACAAGCTTATTGAATAACGTAACGGAGCATAAAATAGGATAGCCAAACCAAGCTGAAAGTTGGCAATTCTACAATAATATAGAGTTCAACTTTGCCTAACATGTTTGTAGTCCAAGGTTTGCAGGAGGATCCTAAATAGCGGAATGCGATGACAGAATAAGGTCAGTGATGTGATATAACAATTGTCTGCATCTCTAGGGAATGGTGACCAATGCAAAGAAGACAAATTGTGACAGAAGTCTTAAATTTTTATTGAGTCTCAATTTTTATTTTTATGTGGATTATAACTATGAACATTCCAAGATTTGGAGGCGCTCGTGGCTAAATAATTACAGCCGCCCAGGTCGCTCTTTAAGGTTAAGCCGTGCTTGCCGAGGTTGGTTCGTGGATGGGTGACCATATATACATCCCGAGTTTTCTCCGTGCCTCGGAAAGCACGTTAAGCCGTTGGTCCCGGCTGTCATTTGTAGATCTTTGACAGTCGTTTCGAGTAATCAGAAGCCAAAAAGTCTGACATCCAGTCTTACCAAGGGGTATCGTATTACCCAGTTACTGGGTTGTGGAGGTCAGATAAGCAGTCGCTTCATGTAAAATACGGGTACTCAGCTACATCCGGTTAGACTGGAAGCCGACCCCAATATAGTTTGGGAACAGGCTAGGCAGATGATGATGAACTATGAACATTACAATATGACAAAGTAAAAACCCAATATGACTAAGTGTTCAGGATCTATATTGATTTATGTTAAGACCGAAATCGTACCAACACTTATCGCAAATAAACTGATTTGATTTGATTTGATTTGACTTAGTCGATAAACCCGAGTCGTCGTGGGCCAAGGGTTTAAAGGCCTCTATCACGAATGATGAAAAGAGATATCTTCTTTGCATGCTGACTGGATGTCAATAGAACTAAATAAAGGTTAGACACCTTGTTTTGTTCTAGTCACATCCAGATATAATTATCCACGTATACCTCCTTGTCGCAGTCACAATGTGAAAGCTGGCATAATTTTTGTTACGTCCTGTTGTTAATATACAGTATGTTAGGTTAAACGAGGGAACCGGAAGGGGTCCGAAAGGGCCGATGCCTGCCAGGGCTGCGGGTTGTTCGAAAGAGATACCGCGGCCCTGGAACACAAAGGGCGAAGAAGGAACATGGATGGGTTTTAGTCAGTACAAGTCTGACACTCCCTCCCGCTCCGCCCAGAGCAGGAGAAGTCATTTGATGATTTCCCATCCGCAAAAAAAAATGTTAAACGAGGGACATATTGAGGGAGGGTATTCAGTATTCGATTCTCGTCCCAAGTATGTAAAAAACCTATAACGTATATAGAAGAATTTTTAATGTTTTGGACTGTCCTAAGCCAGGTAAGTTTAAAGTATGAAGGGAAAATGGATTATACCTAAGAGTCATTGACCCGCTCACATGTTCTGCGATAGTATTAAGTCGCTAGCGCAAGGGTGTATACACGTTGCGTGACATTTGCGAAAATTTTGGTATGGTTCTGTCTGTTATTTATCAGTGTTTTTTTTGTTGTTTATATTTTTATTAGTATCATGTTAGCATGTATTATTATAGGTTTGAATATGTCCCTCGTTTAAACTAACATACTGTATTTTTGTAATTCTTTGTATAGAACTGTGTATAACTTTTTGTTATGTTTAAGTCATAAGCATTAGGTAGCGAGCCTATTGCCGCCAACCTGGCCCAAAACCAGACTATACGGCTGCTACTTAGAAATATCTGACAGAAAAACCCAATAACACTGTGCCCGAACCGGGAATTGAACACAGGACCTCATACTCAGGAGTTACGCTGGTCGCCAATGAACCAACGTGACAGTTTACTTTTTCAATAATGTTACATAGTAAACACCCAACTACATTAGAAGTGTATTATTAAATTTGTATTGTAGTGCCACTTGTTGATGTAAAGAAAGTTTTTGGTCTAATCTATTTCACCCCTGTTTGTCTGCTGTGGTTTCTGCGGGCGTAACAGGCCGATCCTTTTAGAACTGTGGACTTTAATAGTTTGCAACTTGTAAGTTGTTTTTGGGTCAAGGTTTTTATTTGTTACTAGCTGTGCCCGTGACTTCGTCCGCGTGGAATTAGAATTTTTTTAAAATATAAGTAGGTAGCCTAAGTTACACCTTATTACATCTAGGCTATCTGCCAGTGAAGGTTCCGTCAAAATCGGTCCAGCCATTCCAGCGATTAGCCGGAACAAACAGACAGACAAAAATTGTAAAAAAATGTTTTTTTGGTATATGTAGGTACCGTATTTGCATTCATATGCAAATACGAGCATTTTGTCGACGTTTTACAAGTGCCCATGTAGGCCTATGTGAAATAAAAATATTTTGATTTTGATTTTATGCATGGAGTAAAAAGCGGTCATTTTAATATTACAAACAGACACTTCAATTTTATTTATTTGTATAGATAACTTGTCATAATTTAATGCCTGTTTTGACCATACATTTAGGAAGTTGTGTGTGAGCAAAGTTTGGTGAAAGCCCCGTCTTTTTTCAAAGGCTAGAAAAAAATATCATCGTCTGTTTCACCATTTTCTCAGTAGGTACGTGGGGGTCTGTTTGGGCCAGTCTATCCGAATGCGGCTTGACACCAGTATTTTATGTATTATTTAAATGGAGCTACTGCATCTCTGAACTCCACAACACAGTTAGTACTGGTTAATACGATACCCCTACTTTCAGGCCACTGACTGCCTATAGCCACTGTCAATGACCTACAAATGAGAGCCGATAACAACGCCTTCACGTGATTGCCCTCATAGGGCAAAACTCGGTATGTAACGGGTGCTCACCTATCAACGGACCAACCTTAAGAAAGCAGAGAAACACGACCTAACCTAAAAATCGACTCGACCGGCTGTTATTATTTCGCCACGAGCTCCTCCTCATAGAAAACCTCCGATAATACAACATTCAACCCTTGGAAAAAAAAAAAAAAAAAACAAATCCTTAAAGTGGATCCCACACCTGGAACACAGGCCTCCATTTTTAAAAGAATCCAGCCATAATCTACCACGTAGCGCGGGCCCAGCAGTGTGATTCTGTAAGACCTTACTTAGAACTTCGAATCTAAATCCGCTGTGAGTTTTTTGATTGGCATTCTAAAAACCCGGTTGGTAATTCGAATTTACACCAAAGCCCTTACGAGCGTATCAGCGAGTTGAACTAAATTAGCAGGGAGATTTTGACGGATAAAGTATGAGATGACGTAAGAAGTGGCATTCTGGAAGGTCATTTAAACCTTACGCGAAGTGACAGTGGATAGCGAAGTGAGATGCGAGTTGTTGTCTGAATTTTACAGAATCGACGTAAAGTGCGGTGGGTTGGTAGGTGGCACATACCTTTTTTTTTTTGTAAGCTTAAGATGACTGTGGAATCATTGTTATGCAGTAAAAGTTTTATCGTCATATGGTAGTAATCACTCTTTGTAGGTTTGGTACGTGTTTGTAGATACTTTGCAATTTTTGATAAATCAAAATCAAAAATAAAATATTTTATTTTACATAGGCCTACATGGGCAGTTATAAAACGTCAACAAAAGGTGCACGGTTCGGGTTGGTCATTTCCTATGGAGAAGAACCGGCAAGAAACTCCATGATAAAGTTGAAAAGTCCATAGAATTTTACCAGTGCCTAGTTTAACAAGTAACTTGTCAAATGAATGTTGTCAGCCCTTTACAGCAATACATTTTGGCAACCTCAGTAGTATGCTTCATACCATATGCAAGAATTCTTTGATAAAATAAAGCTCTGTAAAAAACAGACACTGAGTCCAAAAACAAGCATTTTTGCACATTTTTTGGAAATAAATTCGAGACATAAGGCTCGCCGCACGCCACAAAACTGTGGACAAAGTGTGCACTTTACACTCGCGATACGGGCACAACAAAATGCTGCAATTTGCGCAAAACCAAACTCTGTTAGAATAACTGTAGGTTACTTTTTGTGTTGGCAAAGTTGTAAGGTAAAGCATTGTTGCTTGCAAATCGTGGGAACGTTAGGTTGTAATTTCAGTAGAAACTCCACGAATTACTCATGTTTATTTTAGCGTTTCAAAACAGTTTCGTGCCGACAACGAGAGGCAAATCATTAAAATTGCTTTGACTTTTCTTAAATTATTACTTGCTTTGAAATAAAAACATGTTCATTTTTATAATGTTGGTCGGCTAAGAGGTCACTTTCAAATCGAATGTTTGCATGTCAGTTAATGTTAATGGGATGTCTTTTAATTTTTATAATGGTTTAATTATGTGTAAAGTAATATTAAGCCATGTTCTACTTACTGCGACAAAAATTACCTTGGCTTGCAGCATGGGGCATAGTTATTTTTCGGCTGTTTAATTTATAAACAGATGCGAAATGGAAGCATACAAGACTTAAGTACTAATAACTCATAATGAGATTTGATTTCAATAATATGCTAATTTCCATAGGGATACACAGAAGATACAGAACACCATCTGTCACATCACCTCCACCTGCAAATATTTCAAATACGCCAATATGCCAAAGGGGGAGGCCCCTTTTTTTAAGAATGGCAAATCATCAAATGACCCACTCCCGCTCTGGGAGCGGAAGGGAGTGTCAGACTTGTACTGACTAAAACCCACCCATGTTCCTTCTTCGCCCTTTGTGTTCCAGGGCCGCAGTATCTCTTTCGAACAACCCGCAGCCCTGGCAGGCATCGGCCCTCTCGGACCCCTTCCGGTTTGCTGACATCTCCTTGAGGCGCGCGTGGAACACGAACGCGGCGTCGACACGGCCTGTCGTCGTAAGACGGACGGACGGTGAGCTAGCCCATTACTCATCGTCCACAGGCTCGCGCCTACGGTGGCCGGGGGCCACTGGTTGCCCCCCGACGCCCGGGGCATCTCCCGCGGCGGCTGGGACGTGAGGTTCTCTCCCTCTCACGTTCCGCCACCTCCTTCGCTAGCATGACTGCTTCGCAGAAGGAGGCGATGGCATCCCATTCCTTCTCGCTCCGGACCATGGATTGAACCAGGGCTGGACGCGAGAGGTCGCCGCCGCCAATGGGGTTGTAACCCTCATACTTAAATTGCTTCTTCAACGTTCAGTGTCCGTCTAGTGCTTTGTAATATTTACATATCCGGATTTAATAAAAAAATCATCCTATTTACCTAAATAACTTTTTTCCACAGTATAAACTATTTACTAAATATTCTAAAGGCATAAATGCGGTACCTGATTGTCTGAGCCACTTTTTTCAACTTCGTCGCTTCGTAAGAGTACTTTTGGTAAGGCGTTTATGTAGAAGAAAAGAATTGTGATAGAGTCGACTTTGAAAGCTATAAGAAATACGACGAAAGTCGTCTGTCGTTTAAAAATATATTTTACATATATTTTCGTGAAAATTAAAAAACAAATCATGGACTTTTTCTATTTTTTGGAATTCATGTGAAAACGCGCATGTTGTTATCTGGCAAAAATTGTGAAAAAATTAAAAGAGTAGGTAGGTATTTAAAAATGCTTAAACTTTAATTTATCTTTATATTTATATTATATTTAAATTTATTTAAAAGACCATCTCAGACACTAATCTGCATAGTCCTCATGTAAATTGAGCAATGTCTGGACTTTAAAAGAGCAACAAGTTAACAG
The DNA here is from genome assembly GCA_963082945.1 of Cerastis leucographa. NCBI lineage: Eukaryota > Metazoa > Arthropoda > Insecta > Lepidoptera > Noctuidae > Cerastis > Cerastis leucographa. The sequence continues at coordinate 2,992,470 of OY720356.1, forward strand.
AGAACCTCTGAGTTTGTTTCGGCTGTTTCTTCTCAGAGTAGTCAGGTACGAAACACCGGCCCCATCTAGTTTAAAAAAAAATGACGTGTAAAAGTGTTTGTAAAAACCTATTTGCAAAATAAACATCATTTATCATTTATCATTTATCGCGCCAAACAGTTACTTTAAAAGTCGCGTCATACAAATAAAACATGAAATACATACAAAATAACAATTATGCTCGGTACTTGATCATAAAGGACACGTGTTTTATGAAGCTAATTTGTTATTTTCAAATTTTTTATAAGCAGTGCGTAAAATGCAGAATTTAAAAAGTTGCGACCAATCCAAAATGGATAAAATTGTTTATTTTTTTGCGAATGTTCTAAAATTAAATTATTATTTTCAGTAATATAAAAGATTTTCTTCTTTTAAAAGTGAATAAAATAACTAGATATATTTAGACATTGCACAGCATACGGTAAGGTAAAATTAAATGGAAATATTTTTTCACGGACAAAGCCGTGGGAGCAACTTTAACTATACAAAATATTCCGTCACAACCAAATCAACATACTAAGTAGGTACATAACTTTACATAGAAGCTTCCAGCTTTATGGTATATGATGTGCCTACAAGGAGTTTCAAGTACAGGCTGTCTTCACAAGCACCAATAACCACGGGACGTGAATATTTTCTTTTATAGCCCATATTATTTTATTAAAGGTTTTTTTTTCAGACACACCTTATAAAATTTTATAGTCAAGGACTGTGCTCATATATTTTTATATTGATGTTTGCATAGCTTATGGTTTTTAGCTTCTGTTGTGTATCACTGTTATACTTTTACTGTTAAGCATAAGGCAAGTATAGAATATTGATAAATGCTTGATCGTTGTTGGTTTTTTGTCAACAAAAAGGGCCTTGAAACTCTTTTGAAGTTCTTAAAGAATGTCAAATAGAACATACATAATAATAATTGTCGCGTGGGTGTGTTTCCAAACATTTAAACTCACACACACAAAAAGTTAACCCGGAACTACTACCTGTAGGCCATACAAATACTTTTGTTCGTGCGGGAATTGAACTCACGACACGCAGCGCGGCAGCCAACCGTTTCCCGAAAGCGTAGAAGGTAGAAATTGCAAACATATCCTTTTGCTTCGATCAAGTTCGCACACATCTGATCAAACATGCACTTGCAAAGTATATATTTTTTCGATCATTTTGTTTTTCTTCATTCTTATGAATTTGTTGCGCCGAACTCAAGTAGAATAAGGGACCGGACTGGGTAAAGAAAACGACATTCTATTTTGTCCGTCAGACAGGTAATACAAAAATATTAGACACGTATTTTTTGTTTTATCAAAATATCAAAAAAAGTACTTAGTTAAAACTCATTAAAGTTGAAGAGTGGGGGCTTACTACGTCACAAGTAGGTATAAAACTTACCTACATGTGACGTCATGCGCCATTTCAACTCAATATATCTCCGTAATTTTATGACCACGTGAAAAAAGAAAAAATACGTGTCCAATACTTTTCAATAAACTATCCGACGGACAAAGAAAAAAAAAATTGGATTATCCCCTATTTGACAAGGGCAATATGATGATGATTTTATTCATTCTAATTTTCCGATCGTAAAGAAATGACATCAATGTAAAGACTACCATGAAAGATCAAGATGAAAAATACGCTAACTTTGTCGGAATCTAGATTAATATATTTTACGTAACGCAAAAAAGACAAACAGAATTCTTCAAAAGTACACGAGAATTCACGTTATTCAGTCTGCAATTCCAAAGTTGCATGCACTTCAGTGAAAATTAACTTAAAACTCTTTTCTTTCAACATCACGAATTTGTATTTACTTCAAAAGTTCCCCCTAACTTTGTCAAATGAAATTCAAGAAAGGCAACCGTACTCCGTGACTTTGCATTCTTTTACGTAATTTGAGCTCCAATGATTATAATCTTGTGTTCACAAAAGAAATCACCCTAACAAGGACAAAATACCGTGACTCAAGTTATAATTTATTTTCATAAATTATGGTGTAAAATTGTGATAAAATAATATTGAGTCAGGTTCATGCTTTGTAATGAGATGATAATCCTAACTAATATTATAAATGCGAATGTAAGTTTGTTTGTTACGCTTTCACGCAAAAACTACTCAACCGATCATCATGAAACTTTGTACACATATTTTTGGAGGTATTAGAAGTAACATAAGCTATATATCATCACGCTACAACCAATAGGAGCGGAGCAGCAATGAAAAATGTTGCGAAAACGGGGAAAATGTGACGCAGACGAAGTTGCGCGGGACACCTAGTATTTAATAAGGATTGTAACGAGTTCTTTCAGAAGTGAATAAAGTGGAAGTTTAAGTAATAAAAACGCAGTAGTAGTCAAACCAGTACAAGCTAACCTCTTGAGACTTAGTCCCTCCGCCTCCTATCCTGGTTCTTATCATATTGGACCTTGGTACTAGGCTAGACCTCAATAAATAGTGTTAACCACTAACGCGTGGACCGCTCTGTTCCTAACGGTGATATTAAGCTTCATGTTTACGAGCATTTACGCCTTACGGCATTTCATACAAACTTTCAAGTCGTTATTTTCCGAAATGACTAGATCGATTTTAATGAAACTTAATACGCATAAGCACAAAAAAAAAAATTCAAAACATCTTTAAAAAACAAGATAATTATTGGAAATTGGTGTTTTCTTTAGATAATTTATAATCGGTCTAATTTAGCTGTGACAATATTTTTAGAATTTTTTTTTAGTAACTTATTAGACCTATGTATCCCGCTTATGCGCATGAAGTTTCATTAAAATCGGTTCAGTAATTTCGGAAAATAAGGACTTGAAAGTGAAATGTCGTAAAGCGCTAACGCTCTTAAATACTTCGTATACCATGAATTTCTGACACTGAAACCTCAAAAAAATTCAAAAGGCACACCAAAATAAGTTTCAATACAGCCTACAGGCACAATTTTTGCGCAAAACAGCAACATAACCCAGCGAATTTTTCAACTGACACTTTGTAAACTTCTAAGCAACAAAACATTGCAAGTAAGGTACTCGTCCTCCCGCTGCAAGGAAGCGACTGGCTACTTTCTTGCTCAATAAGCATACAATAGATGTAGGCCCCTTGTCATTAAAATACAGAGATAAATACAGGTTGGAAGAGACACTGACGTTAAAACGGTTACAACGCATTCTGTGAATCATTCTGAACACCCCAAATAGAAAACCTTTATCGATAATTTAAAAAAAATGGCGTACCATACATTTTGCCCGTGAAGGTATGCAGTTTTGTAGGAAACATAATTTTTTTTTATAACCGACGACGATAAAGGTCTATAGAAGGATTCGGAATGATAAATACGTGGTAGGTGTTTTAGCATCGGTGGCACTTCCACCATATATTTGATCGCTGACTGTTGACACTGCTAACAAACGACTCGTTTCTAGTTTCTAACCGTGCTTGCTTCTCGCTACTCTACTCGCTCGCAGAAGAACGGGTAACGATGCCTTACTTGCACAAGTGTTGCGAGTTAATCGCACAAGAGCTGTCAAGAAGCCCAGTTTTAAACTGCAGCCAGCTTATTTATCTTGCGATCTGGAAGTTTTAGTTTGTAACAGCTCAACTCGGGTATCGCGCGAAATAAGACGCTAACTCATTGTTCACTTCGGGAAGTTTTATTGCATCGTTATTTTCAGTTTTTTTCTTGTATCGAGATCTTGTATCAATTTAACTTATGGCAGATATTTTTGTTTTCTGTACTATGTATGTCTATTCATTTCACGTCAAGCAACGTTCTGCTTTAAGTTTTGAATCATTTCTTTTGGTTTGATGAAACTCCTGAGGTTCCTGACTTCGGATCCTGAAAATAGATTGTACCCATGAATTTAAGTAAACTGTTAACAAAAACATAGCATCACGCCTGTAATCTCTGACGGCTTGGACAGAGGTGTACCTAAGACTACACCCTTATTTTGCCAGTGATGTATAATTCCGTATAATGGGGGACGAGAATATTACCATCACTCGGGTACTGATCGAGACTCCTTGAATGCTACCGAGAAATTGCTGATGGGATAATTCAATAATACTTTAGAATCTTTGGAATCGATCACAGGACATCATGCTCAGTCGCGGTAACTGTGTGTTAAATTGATTATTGTCCTACAAGGTGTTGTTTTGCATCCTCGTCAAAATTCAAGAGGATGTCACAAAAGACACAAATAATGAATTAAAATTACGGTACCTACCTAGATAATTATTAATAAATGCTGTTTTTTTTTGTTGTTTAAGTTTGTCTGTATTTCAGAATAACCCCCTAAACGTGGTTTACGGAATAAGAAATTATCGAATAAACGTTTGAGATTTTTTGTATGTATGAAAGCGCGGTTATAGGGCGAGAATCAGACGGGTTGCGTTTAAAACACAGGAGGTTCACACTTACCGATTATTGGAAACAAGAAAAAGAAAAAAAAATATCAACTAACCTACCAATTTATTATTGATTCGGGACGAGAATCTCCTTGAATTTGACGAGGATGCAAAACGACACCTTGTATAACAACAGTCATGACATGATTAAAAAGCACGAAACTTTAACAGATTGATAGAAACATATAACTACCTAGTTGTTTAGAAGTAGGAAGGGTGTGACGGAAAACATCACATATCGTGAGGAATCCAGCATACCTGAAAGATACTTCTTGACGACATGTAAAGCCATGTCAGAGGACCATGGGCGGCATAAAAATTTTGACACCAGGTTAGGCATACGTCTACTTGAGTTTCATCATCAGCCTATAATGTTCCCACTGCTGGGACACTGACAGGCCTCCTCTCTATGAGAGGGAGGTGTAATCCACCACGCGGGCCCAGTGCGGGTTGGTAGATGTCACATGTCCTCGAATTTTTAGTTCGAGGACATGCCGGTTTCCTCACGATGTTTTTCTTCACCGTTTTTGAGGGCAGCGGTGATGAAATAAATTACACAAAGTAATGCGCCTGCCTGGGTTTGAACCCACGGCTTACTGCTCGTAAGTCGAGGCTGCCACCTCTGGGCCACCGCTGCTCTCTCTAGTTTAAATTTTATTCACTCAAAAAGCTTGGATATTACTTTGTATTGTGTAGTTACCAAAATAGATGTAGAAAGAAAACACACACAGGACTCCCTTTAAGCAAATGTTTCAGGCAAAACTGCCAATGGTGCATCTACTTAGTAAGGTCCAAACGGTTTCGGCTTCATCATCTGCCTAGCCTTTTCCCACACTTTGTTGGGGTCGGCTTCCAGTCTAACCGGATGCAGCTGAGTATCAGTATTTTACATGAAGTGACTGCTTATCTGACCTCCACAACCCAGTAACTGCACTGGTAATACGAAACCCCTTGGTAAGACTGGATGTCAGACTTTCGGCTTCTGACTACTTGTAACGCCTGTCAAAGATGTACAAATGACAGCCGGGACCAACGGCTTAAAGTGCTTTCCGAGGCACGGAGGAAACTCGGTATGTAATTATGGTCACCCATCCACGGACCAACCATGGCTTAACCGTGAAGTTTGACCCGTGCGGCTGTTATCATTTAGCCACGAGCTTTTAAAGTTAAACTTACCGGCTTCAACTATAAAATTAAGGATATAATGTCCAAACAAATATGGATTGAAATTAAGGGAATCTTTATTGAAGAAAAATATTACCGTTTTACTGCGGGTAACTAGGACAAAACTTCAGCAATTTAGAGACATGATAGTTTTGTATCTCTGATAATGATGCTTTAGTGAGGCTGGAAGCTATTGGACCATACCATGTAACTGGTTTTACGCATACTTTTTTTTATGTATGGCATCTCGCAGTTCAACCTATGAGGTTGTCGTCTGCTTAACCGGACTATCCTGAAGGTGCTTTAAGAAAAAGGCCTCCAGCCAGGGCATAATAATTTACAAACTAAGCGACTACACGCTAAGGGCACCCCATGTGGGGTACGAGCCTCGGCTTATGTTTTTTTTTACGCATTTGTAACGGTTGCCTGTTTTATCGAACTGTCTTTGTGAAATAAGAAAATGTATCGCCATTTTATGAGCTCGTAAATAAAGGGTTGATCATAAAGTTAAACTGTAAACCTTTTTTTATAAGATTGGTGTTTAATGTGGGATAAGATTTTTTCTTGTAAATCACTGATGCTGTAAATTTTAATGTTGTTGGTAACAACGTTTTTTGTTGTTAAAGATTTTTTTTTATCTTCACTCATCAAACCGTAAAACTGTAAAGACGTGACACAAATAGCTCAATCAGCCTATACATTTCCCACTGCTGGGACACAGACTTTCTCTCTGTAAGACATCACAGTCAAACCATAACTAAGATTTTGTGGGGCTTAGTTTATAAGTTTTCAGACCTTGTGTCGATTTAAATAAATAAATAATTAGAGAGAGTGGGCTATAATCAACCACGAAGGCTGTGTGGGTTGGTAGAAGAGTATTTTTCATGGAGCGACTGCCTATCTGACCTTTACAATCAAGTTAGTATTATGTAATACGAAACTCTTTGGTGAGACTTTTTTTTTTTGTCTTCAAATGACACCTGGAACCAACGGCTTAACAGGCATAAATATTCATACCACTGCACACATTATTGAAAAAATAAAGGTTCTTGGTTTAACAGTCTTGATGTTCAAATTAACTCTGTTCCTTGGTTTTTCAAAAATAATTTATTTATAAATAGAAAATTTTATTCAATTATTTGTCGTATGCGCTTTGGTCATTGTAGATTAAATTATCATCTTCATCGTCTCAAAATGGTCAGATCATCGTATCGTGACTACTGTCAATCAGAAAAAGTTCGATCGCTACATCATATCTTCTTTGAGTGTTCATCTTTAAACATTCAGCGCCTTGTGTTGTCGGAAGAACTCAGCTAAAAATTTATAAAAGACCTGATATGGTCCCGCTGTGCATACAAGAGTTGCTTAGGAACGCTTCAACTTATATATGACGGCGGGAGCGTGGGCGTAACGATAACAGGGGCGTCATCGTTATTGTATCTTGATTCGGGATCCATGAAGAAGGTGGGTACTCGGGCAAACCAGTGAAAAGTAGGTTTAAAAACAAATCACAGTCACGTATAATACTCGGTAATTACAATAAGTGGCAATTTAAAGAACTAGGGCTTGTACGGTGGACGTGACAGTTTCGATCGTATGATCTCAACAGAACAAAATCCCAGTCTAGTCTCCTGGATCGACTCTGTCCGCGTGTTTTTGGCGGGGAGAATTCAAGATTTTCGCGCCACCTCCCGGCGTCCACTGTACTAACCAATCAACTAATGAAAATCAAGTAACAGTTTGACCAACATTATGAAATCAACGAGTTGGTACTACCAACTTAGTAAAAAAATAATAATTCAAAAGAAAAAGGTTGCAGTCTTGAAATCGCTTGCGACGACATATATATGACTGGATGTCACACTTTCGGCTTCTGACTACTCGTAACGACTGTCAAAGATCTACAAATGACAGGCGGGACCAACAGCTTAACGTGCTTTTCGAGGCAGGTAACTCGGTATGTTATGGGTGGTCACCCATTCAGGGACCAGCCTTGGCAAGCGCAACTTTACGTGAAGATCGACCAGACCAGCTGTTATTATTTAGCGACGAGCTCCTCTCATCCTAAACCTATACTATCACGAGGCCAGTCTACCTGAGTCAGCAATTAGGCATGAGCTTCGCGAGCCTAATATCGATTTTTCATTAACTGTTTCGCGCGAGCTCCAAACGAGATAAAATATATTAGGCCTATGTAGGTCGTATCCGAGTAATAAATATTATATGGATTTCTTTTTTTTATTATGATTTGGGATATTAATGGCTTTGAGTAGGTGCTGTTGTGTAAATATCTACTGTTGTTATGCCAGTTGATATTTGTAGAGGTAACTTTCTACTTTTTATCATATTTTTTTTTGTTATTTATTTATTAGTTAAAAGATTTTTGTAAAATAGTAATATGAAAATGCTTTTGAGCCAATTAAGCACCATATGGACCGTCAATCAATCTTCTTTAAATTCCGAGTATGGTATCATTTTCGCCTTATTTTTTATTAATTTAGCTTTGCAGCAGCCCTAAATTTTAGTACATGCTTGGTTCTTTGCAATATGCATACGCTCTATTCAATGAGACTGACACATATACCCCTGCCTACACTCTCGAGACATAATTATAAGCGTGTGCGTGCGTGTTATTATATTGCCTTTGGTTTGTTTGTCTTCATCCCCAACGCTTCAAACACAAGCAACAAGTAAGTAAGTACATTATCTTCCTCCCTTATTAGGTCATGTACACAACAAGTGGATCACACGCTGTTTACGAAACAAACGCTAGAGCATACTGCTTATTATTCATCGTCACGTTTTTCAATTGAGCAGAAGCACGTGTGTGTGTGAACAGCCTAAGAACGATCCCACTTTACTAGGTATTGCAACTAAGTATACATTGGCTTATTGGGTTATTTATAGGTATGTATTTGAAAATGGATCACTCCTAAATCGTCATCTGCCTGCCTTTTTAATCGACTTCTTACCAGCCAGCTTGTTTTTTTTTCATGCATGTACACTGATTACTTAGCGTGATTATTTTTGCATTTAAGTAAAGAAAGGCCGCGCGGGTGTACCATTTTAATTTTATTAGGTTTGCTTGAATACTTTATGAGTTAGCTCCCTTTAATATGTATTTTTCGTCTAGGCCATATTGATGACATGTTACAATGTAAAATTAATTCATGACAAGATTTTGTGTGGGTCACAAAAAGTCTTTGCTTGTTTCATTGACATTTTTGCTTCAGACTTCCGATCGAAATTAAATGTTAATTTAGACTTTTTAGTGCTGATTTTGGAAGTCAGTTATTTTATTGCAAAAAGTCACAACGCAATGCAGCTACAATTTCCCTTCCACGTGTAGCCCTGACAGCCACAAACTCCAAACTCAGTTTGTTATAAACTCATGAGGCAGATAGTTTAGCCGCTTGCATATCCATTACGTTGTCGTACGGCCCCTAATAGAATAATGCACGGTCTAACCACGCAATGTGAAACAAACAAATTACGTTGCTAGTGCACCCTTAACTTTGTTAAGGCATTTCCTTCCTGGCGGCCTGTCTGGTATTTAAACCACAACGTGAGGTAACAATTTGCCAGACTAAAAGCACTTTTTGGTAGTTGATTTAAGGGGGGCATTTGACAGATCAAGTGTTTTCAGTGTTGTAAGCTTGGTGACAGTAAAGCTTGTGTTAGAGTTTGGAATTGGATATAGAAGCTAAGGTTGATTGGGCTATCTTTGTGGGGCTAAGGGCTTTCGCCAGTTGAAAGCGTCAAACGGTTTTGAAAGGGAAACCAGAATTACCCCTTCAAAATCACTAGCCACGTCAGGCTGAAAGCTTTGAGATTGGTTCGTTTCTCTATTGGCATATCGTTCTTTGTGTATATCAGATTTGTGTTCGTAAAGTTTATTCTATAAACCTGGAGTAGGTTATTATGATACCGTAAGCCGGATACGTCTGGAAGGTGTCCTATCGGCCAAAATGAAGACTTTTTCACAAATTATCATCCCCTATTTAACCCTGTATGGGATAATTATTCAAATAATCCTACCCTGATAGTCACTTTTGTAATATAAAGAACTTATGTGCAAAATGTCAAGTTTTTAGACCCAGCCTAGGCTGTTGATTTTAGGGCATAAAGGTGAAAAGGGAATTATCCGTGATCAAGATGCTTGCAACAGCGCCGAAATATTTATATAATTAACACTTCAAGTACAATGTACAGAGGCGGACTTAATGCCATAGGAATTTTCCACCAGTCAACCTTTGGGTGATGCAGAGACAAACAGTGGTAGACTGTCTAACTGCAAAAAAATATAAGACATACAAAAAGGATATACAGGGTGTAACGGAAAGGGTATAAACATACTTAAGGGTGTGCTACAGACTATCAAACTGAACATGTTTCTCATCATAAAACATATTTTTCAGCAA